>NHZP01000011.1:0-1200000 GCA_003313425.1 Pseudopyrenochaeta lycopersici | reverse complement strand
AAAAAATAACCCCCCTAGTAAAATATACGAAGACCTGTTCGACATCACTGTATGAGGAGTGGTGCCAGGGGTCAGTAATTCTACCGAGTTGGGAGTCGAGAATAAATCATGGCGACCGGAAGCAAGGACAATTACTAATGATAGATCTCTCTTCCACGAGCACTCGACCTTTGGTGAGGGTAAATCCACACCTCAATAGTGAAGTCCATGCCCTTCGAAGAAGACTCCCAACCTGGGAGTTTTCCCAAGCACCAATCTTGCTAGTTCCTCAAGCCTCTAGCATCGAGAATCTCACCTGTCACAGGTTGACCAAATAAAAACTGGGGATAAGCAGTTGAAAATATCTCCGTTCTGGATTTCAAAGTGGCATATCACCACTCTATCCCATCACTGCGCTAAACCCAGACACCCCTTATAGATCTACCGCACATCTGCCTAAGATAAGTCCAGTACAACCCTGCCCTGCAATGTGCCCGCATGCATCTCCTCAAAGACACTCGTCAGCTTATCTAGCTTCTCAGTCCGATAATGCGTCTTGATGATGCCCCGGGCCGCAAACTCCATCGTCTCAATCGCCTCCTTGCGCGAGCCCACGGCCGAGCCGACAATCTGCAGCGCCTTGCCGACAATCAAGCCAGGGCTGGCCGTTTTCATAGGCACGACCTCGCCCTCGGGGATACCGACGCACACGACGCGCCCGCCGAAGCGTAGCAGCTCGAGAGACTGTCCGTAGGCGTTGTTGTTCGCTGTGCACACGATGACGGCGTGGGCGCCGAGTCCGTTGGTGAGTTCCTTGACGGCATCGACCATGGAATCTGTGCCATCGACTGGGAGGAAGTGCTCGGCGCCGCTCTCGAGGACAATGTCCTTCTTGCTCGAGTGGTCGATGCCGATGACTCTATGTCCGATGCCCTTGGCGGAGAACTGGACAGCGAGATGTCCAAGGCCGCCGCCAGCGCCCATGATGATGACCCACTTTCCGGACTCGGTGTTTGCTTTGCGCAACGCAGAGTAGACGGTTACACCTGCACAGAGGAGGGGCGCCGCGGCGGCCGAGTCGAGACCGTCAGGGATGGGAGTAACGTAGTTGGCGGGGCTGAGGACGTATTGTTGGAAGGTTCCGGGTGTATAGTAGCCTGAGACTTTCTAAACCTCGTTGTCAGTATACTGCTTTACTCCAATCTTCCAAAGACAACATTGAGATCGAGTAAACGAATGCCTAACAACTTACCCCAGTGAAGCAATTCGCATCCATACCCGCCCTACAAGCCTCACAAGCCTCGCAAATTCCAGCCATCCACTTGATCCCCACGCGATCTCCCATCTTGACCGCCGCATTATCAGTCCCCGGGCCCATCTTCACAATCTTGCCGACGCCCTCGTGGCCGCCGACCTGGCCAGGTTGTGTAGGGAAAGGAAGCATGGCCCATGCATTCATCATGACGCCCATATCGGAGTGGCAGACACCAGAATGGGACAAGTTGATTAGAACCTCCCCGGCGCCCGGCTCAGGCATATCTAGCTCTTCAATCTTGGTGGAGATGGAGCCAGGCTTGTCATAGACAGCGGCCTTGTACTTCTTGGGAAGCTCGACGGAACCCATCTTGCTAGTTCAATCCTCAAGGGTTTTTTGCTTGAGAACTACGTGGTTATTTTAGCTCTGGCTGGCGGCAATTGGGAGGGAGTACAGTGGTGGAATTTAACAAACAGGTAGGAGGGTCAGGTAGGGAGACGTGGAAAGGTAGACGCGTCTTAGACAAACCCTACATATAAGACCTGCCCCTCCATCCATCCGTAAAATTCCAGGCCATTGCCTAGGTCCCGCTCATGCCGGCGGCTCCATCTATTGACGGAGAAAAGCTACACGTCGAATTGTGTCCAATCGCGGTCGCCACAGCTACGAGTCGCCCACACGTGCATTCTTGTGGAATGAGGCCGAGGCGTGGAAGCTACCCCGCGTTGGGGAAGACGGCCCTAGCTACGTCAGTAGGTACATGAATGTGGGGTCCATATGATTGTGCATATCGGTTGCGGATAGGATCGCAATACCGCGGCAGTTACCGGTACTGGGGAGGCTGACTCGAGATGCATGAGTTGAATTGGGTGATACGGTTGTGGTCGCGGACGAACCATAGTTTGGAGCTTGATCATGGTGTGACCACGACAGCTTCAGCCATGACTTGCCGAGGGCTTGTAAACTGTAGGTTGAGTTTTAGACACGCTGATAACGTAAAACTAGGAATGAAGATGAAGGCTACGAGAGCGGTTGTGAAGAGTCCGAAGGTAGATGGTATAGACCACTATAATACATACTCCGAAGTCATCCAAAACACCATTAAATAATCAGCAACGCGAAGACGCGTTGCATTGACCCATCCAGACCTGCGATGGCGTCTTCAAAGTGGTATCGTACAAAGACAAATCGTTCGCATATATGCGTTTGCGGGCATGATGAAAGAAGAGGAAATCATAATACCCAGGGCCCGCCAGATTAGATCCTGCCAGATGCTGATGCCATTTTCCAAAAATGCTTCTCCATTCTATGCTAATGCTGTTTCGCGCCAGGTGGATCGATTAAATCGCTGAGAGGCGATGAGTTTTTGAAGATAAGAAATGTTTATGCACCTTGATTAGTGATGAACGGGCTGGCAAGCAGCTCATCCGCACTGGGGCGCTTCTCGTGGTCGATGAGGAAGGTCTTTGCCAGGAATGTTCGAGCATCATCGCCAGCGTTATCAGGAATGGTAGGGCTTGCATCGCCACTGCCGCCAATTTTGAAGATGGCTTGGAGCTGAGTGCAGTTTGGATGCGGGTGGCTGCCAGTAAACATCTCAACAACAAGGCAGCCAAGCGACCAGATGTCGGCCTTGCGAGTGTAGGCGGTTTGTCGAACGACTTCGGGGGCCATCCAAAAGACTGAGCCTTGAAGAGACACACGCTGTGCTCCCTTCTTGCTACCACCCAAGGTAGATGCCTCAATACGCTTTGAGATACCGAAATCAGAAATCTTGACGGAGCCCTTGTTGTCAACTAGGATGTTTGCGCCCTTGATATCACGATGAATGATATCTCGCGAGTGTAGGTAGGACAGACCTGTCAGAATCTGGCGCACGAAATTTTGGATGAGTGACTCGCCGAGAGGCCCATAGTTGACGAGCATGGTCGCCACGGACCCACCAGGAACGTACTCGAGGAAAATGTTGAGATGGCTTTCATCCGAGTTTGAACCAAGATACTGCACAATGTTCGTGTGCTTGAGCTCCCGGAGAAGGCCGATCTCGTGTTTGAGAGCCTCCACCATGTTCGTCTTCTTGTGGTCCATCTGAGAAGCGCCAGCGACAGACGGAAGCTCGACTTGCTTCACAGCCATGAGCTCGCCCGTCATGGCGTGCAGTGCAAGATACACGCTACCGAAGGAACCTTGCCCGATAAGAGCACCCTTCATGTATTTGACATTGTCCCATGAGTCCTGTTCCAGGTACTCGGCCAGTTCATCGTCAGACTCTTCACCATCTTCAGCTATGGCTTCCGAGAGACGTTTGTTCAGCGAATCAGCATTCTCAGGGTTGCTGGTGCTGCTGCCTGCCAGACTACTTCCGTCATCATTGAAGTAAGACTGCAGAGTAGTGTTGCCGTCAGGGTCCGTGATGGCGAGGGTATCTGAGCCACTGCCATCGCCGAATGAGACGTATGATTTGCGGTTAGGCTCGAGGGGCGACTCCTCGTCAAGAGGCTCCAGGACAGAAGATGCCATAGAGTCTCGATAGCCCGATTGGGACGGCAAGCCGAGCCTCATGACGGACAATGGACGAAGAGGGCGAGCTTGATTACCCCCTTGCAGCCAACTATCGGCAATGGATGGCAGTGGCGGTGCATCTCTCAGACTGGAAGCCACGCTGAAGTTTGAGGCCATGGAAAGGCGAGATGCTGCTCTGCTGAGTCGGTGTGACCGACGTATGGACATGCGGACAGTCTTGTCAATCTCGTCTTTTCCGACATCCGGGAAGTAGGAGGTCAGATCTGAAGTGATAAGCTCACTAGGGGGACGAGCACCGTAGAATTGCTTGAGTTTTCGTGCACGGGCTTGGTAGACCGGCGATCTTGTGGCATCGCTAGGTCCTTCCAGATTCTGGGCAGTGGAGTTGATATGTCGCTCTCGCTCTCTCGCAGATGTTGGGGAAAGAGGATAGCTGACAGCAGCAAGTGATTCGCCAGTAAGCTTTTCGATCTTGATCTGACTCCGATTGCTGGCAGGAATGTATACGTTTTGTGTTTGTTGGAAGTTCTGCTGTTGATAGATGCCAGCAGCAGCCTTCAACTGTTCCTCGTCCGGCTCGCCAGCGTGGACTTTGCGAAGAATGAGGCGTCCTCGTTCGTGACGGTTTGCGTCCTTGACGAGCCTGAAGAGTTCGATATCGCTGAGACGTTCAGAGAGCGATGGATCTGGGTCAGCGCTGTTGAGGATGTAGAAGCAAAAGTTCTTGACATGTGCTGTGTTGAGGTGGCCCTTGGTCAAGGTCTTCAGCATGACCTCCTCAGCTGTCTTGCACCCTTCGATATTAACGACCGACGTTCGTCCGTTGTCGTAGATGACACGAACTAGGGCCTTGTCCTGGGGTAGGATTGCACTGTTCGTAGCAGTATCAGTGCTTGGGCTCGCCCGATGGTGGGTGAA
Source organism: Pseudopyrenochaeta lycopersici (assembly GCA_003313425.1). Taxonomy (NCBI): domain Eukaryota; kingdom Fungi; phylum Ascomycota; class Dothideomycetes; order Pleosporales; family Pseudopyrenochaetaceae; genus Pseudopyrenochaeta; species Pseudopyrenochaeta lycopersici. Next base: position 1,195,325 of record NHZP01000011.1, on the reverse strand, counting down.
GCGTGCGGTCTGAGGAGTTTCGGTGGGTGTCGTTCGGTTGTGCCTTACGTATTGAGAGGTTATGTTGGCCGAGGTGCTCGAAGCACTGAGGGGATGGACGCCGTATGAAGCGCCGTACTCCTTCTTGCCGATGTCCTTGGGACTGTTCATGCCTCCTTGACGTTGTGTTCGAAGACTCCGGTTCTCCTGGTCGACCAAAGGTGAACTGGGACGTGATGGAGACTTGGCGCCATATGCATAGCTGCTGAGGTCGGCGTGATTGATCTGTCGTGACATGCGTTTCTCAGTCCGGGTGGAGCTGACTGGAACAGCAGAACGTGCCGAGTGCATGGGCCGAGGCGAGCCGGACGACGGCGGAGTGTATGCTGCGTTATCGAGGGTGGCCAGTGATTGCCTGTTCGAGATGCGTCGCGAGGCCTTCTTGTATTCCTTGTTTCGAAGTTGCTTTGCCTGCGAGCCAATGCGGACGCGGTCGCCGACTTTCTTAATGCCCATGTCCTTCAGGTGAGTCTGGTCCATTTCCATAAGGTTCTCGCCATTAATGTGGTTGTCTGCACGAGTCAGTCTGGGAGTGGTGTGTGAGCGAGGTGTTGCAACATACGCTTGAATAAATCAACATATTGCGGGCAGTTGATACGTTTTAGCCAGTCGCCAACCTTGTCCTCGTCCCAGTGCCTGCACATGTTAGCAAAAGGCATCGTAGCCGGTGGCGGCAACAAAACACACCTGACAGCATCTGGGGCGTCATATATCTCGGAAAACTCGGACTCGGTGGGTGAGGCAAACATGGAATGGTCGGCTCGTGTGTTTGAGGTGTGGTTCCGGTAGCCGGCAACACTCGAATTGTACTGTGCTGATGGCTGTGGAGCCGCTCCGCCCATCGAGGGGGCGGGATACGGCGACTTTGATGCAAGCATGGCCATGTCTAATTCACGGATGCTCTACTAGTAAGCAGCGCTGGAGGGGTAAGAGGGTGTGTCGGTCGGTGATGGTTTCGCTAGATGACGGGTCGTCTCATAAACTCATATTGGGGATGGTGTGTGGAGGTGGTGGATATGGCGGGGACAATGGATATAGTTGAGCGGTGGTGTGTAAATAGAGAAGACAGGCGGGCTCGAGAGGCGGCGAGCTGCAGTTGTCGACGTGGTACAGGACGGGGTTGGATGCAGCGGTTGGCGTCCCAGCAGGGTATTAAGACAGGCCTCACAATAGCAGGCTCGCACAATAGGAGTCGTGGAGAAGGTAACAGGAGTGGGTGATTCACGTCGAGGCCAAATGGCAGTGGTGTGAGAGGGTTGATGCTGGGGGCAGGCGTAGTCAGGCTCCGGGTGATGGCGGTGGTGGTAGTGGTAGTGGTGGTGCAGGTGGTGAGGGCGGCGTGGGGTTCCTTTATTGCGGCACCTGCTCGCCCCAGGGTTTCCACAAACACAAGGGAGCGAGATGAAAGAGGGAAACAAGACACGCGCTCTCGAAACAGCGGACAGGCAGGCTCACCAGAGAGCGCGGAGACGTCTTTTGGCACTCGCTCGTGGCCAGCGTGAGCGTGAAACGCGCTAGGTGTCAGTGAGGCCAACCAAGCCTGGGACCCTGTGGGCTGACCCAATCGGAGGAAGCCGACCTCTAGTGCTGCAATAGCCCCATGCGCCGTCCTCCCGCCGTCGCTCTCCTCAGATACAGCGAAGTGAAGATGAGCGTGTTTAATTGTTCATGCACGCGGTTGCCCACAATCTCACGGCTCTGTGGAGGCTGTCGACCATGTGCTGCTTTGGTCAGATGCAGTTTTCCGGGAGTCGGGCGGACGCTTCGACGGTGAGCGCATGGACGACCTAACCGGCGACCACATGCGCTGGCTGACAGGCATGCCAGAAGGTTTAATTTACTCCCAACAACGATAACCGATCAATAGACAATCGCGACGCAGGTCCACTCCGCCTTATGCTGAATGGTAGCTCGCTTGGCCCTTCTGGCAGGCCGGGAATAGCTCAAACACCCTTGGACGACTACCGACTGCCGGGGCCGTTGATTCAATCTGCAGACATTTTGACATGTCGATGCGGCGTGCATCCTGCCTGGCCTGCCATGTCGCAGGTACTGTCAACAATAGCAAATACGCGCCTGCTGCATCGCTCTTCGCTGCACCTTGCTCTGCGCCAGCTCTCACCCTTCGTGTCTCAGCCGTTGGCGGGTAGCAGAGCCTCACTGCCTCGCGTGTTGCCAGCTGCGTCCTCTCTGCTTAGCCGCCGCCGCTGGAACACGGCAACTTCTCATTGGCAACGAGGGCCAGTGTTTATGCGACCCCTATTGCCTTTGCTGGATCATTTGTTTCGTTACAGGTGTTCGAGCAGGGTCATCATGCTCACTGAAACTACGCAGGCCATGAGGCGCATGGATCGCGAGCAAGCGTCTGCCAGCCTCGCTGATGTCGAGCACCCACCAATGTGCCCCAACCAACAGCCGTCATCAGCATTGCAACGTCTCATTCGCAACCCACAGCGAACATGATGTTGCGCTTCGTGGCTAATCTCGACTTGGCAATCCTGCGACGCCACAGCTCGGTCAGAGTCGACATGTTCATACAGGGCGGATGACGTCCGGCTATGACATCACACTACAACGCTCGTGCAGACAAGGGCCCTCTTTTGCTACTTGACAGCTGCACCTAAAGATCGCTACACGTGGAAATCTGAACAGTACAACCAGTCAAAGCATTGCACTCCATTGCTGTTTACCCTGTGGCTTGCTGCTTCCCTTCCCTGATAGAGTTCAAGCTATCTGCTGCCTTGTAGAAGACGGAACGCACCAGCTCCCCATCAGGCTGGGCCGCGTCTGGAACCATAGCCTGCCCTTCCAAGATAGAAACCCCAGCCTGCTCACCATCCTCTACAATCACCACCACACTTGCATGGAAAAGCTGCAGTCATAGCAGCAACCATCTGCTGCAGTCACCCACGGCCATCCAGTCAACGGCTTCGCAACTAACAACGTCATACCGCTTCCGAACCCTTCTCATTGGGCTTCACCATGGCCTATCGCGACCAGCCAGAGCCGCATCAGGCTGCATATACCTCGTCTTTTGATGGAACCCACGACTCGCGAACTTACTACGACCGTGCTCCGCAGTACCAACACCCTACGAATGGACGGTCCCGCGCATCCTCGAGCGCTGCCTCGGACGGCCACCAGCAGCCCATCCAACAGCCACTCAAAAACGCAATTGGAAATGCTTTCGACAAGTCGGATGCCGCGAGGATCGTGGATCCAGAGCTTATCGCTCAGATTACTGCCGAAGTAAAAAGGTCGGTCCTGGATGAGATCAAGTTGAGTGGCATGGTTGGCACCACACAGTCACACCCTCCCGTGCCACCAACGCAATACGTTCCACCGTCGCCTGTTTCTACCTCGTCGGCATCTGCCCCGCCGCGAGACGTTTATACTCCACCATCGCCAAAGCATACCGACTTTCATAGCCAACCCCCGCCGGCTGTCGACCCACTCTTCCGCGACCCAGTCCTTGATGGGAATGACGACACACCCACTCCTCACCACGGAAGAAGCGCTCCTATCGACATCCCTCAGGAGCGATCATCTGTTCGCCCAGCTCATGCAGCAAGGATGGCAACAGATGACTACACCCCGATTGAGAAGATGTGGCAGCGTTTATTCGACGAGGACGGCTGCCCGCTACCCAGGCTAGGCGAGTTCTTGCGGGGTCTGGCCTTGCATCTGGTAGGTAACATCTAAAGTAATTGATTTTCCAGAGCTCATACCGACTAGATCGAAGACTACGAACCAAGGAAGAGCTTGGTCATCACCCCGTCTAAGATGCTTAAATTCTACGACGAGGTCAGGCTGCATGATGAGATTTACCCATGGCAAAGTCAGACTCTCCACAGTCGTCACCTTGGGTATCGTGCTGACGTTCTGTAGCAATATTTGGTAAAATATCATACTCGTCGCTTTCCAAGATATATCGCGACATGCGATGTCAGCACCACCTCATCCAGGAGCATCCCGCGGAACAGCCTTACATCCCCGCACTCACTCCAGAAGGTTTCCAGGAATGGATGACTGCCATGATCCAGGCGTACCCTGAAGTTGAGTACGAGCGATTGGCAAAGGCCGTGCTGGCCATGCCTATTAGTAATGCAGATGACCGGAAAGAACGGTTTCCAAAAGAACTTCCACGGCGGTTGTTCCCGACGGTCGAGAACCTCCAAGCACAACAACGATGTGCCGCAAACCTTTCAGCCGAAGGCGTCGGTCCTCTGCGCAAAGCGCCGAGCTTCCCTCCACCTCCGCCCAAAAGCCAGGCCGCTTCGGCCCCCACCGCCGTCCCCAACCTGGAGCGAGAGCGGAGTCCGTACGTTTCGAGGCCAGAAACAGCGGCTTTTGAGTCCGACGACGACCTGGGCCCTTCCTCTGTTCCCATTGAACGGCAGCGACAGCCATACTCTGCGGCTCCTGGTGGTGGCAGGACGTACGACGATGATCTGAGCAGGAGCGCGTATTCGGATACAGCAACGCATGAACAACGTAGACGTGCGCAATCGAATGCTAGTCAAAGTCAATGGGCTCCACCTCCGCACGATCAATATCACCCGCAACCGCAACATCCTCGTACTGGCTCCACAGCCAATACCCGTCGCCCCCGAAGCCCCAGTTTTTCCAGCTACGGCGCTTCATCCGAGCCAAACGTACGGGACATTCCCAGCAGCTATTATACATCAAACATGCATGACCTTGATGAAGAAGGCCGTCGGTATAGCAAAGACCCTGACGGCAAGAGACACGACCGGCACCGTAGAAGCACGGCCGGGATGGACGGCTCTTTCGACTCTCAGCCTCGCTCATCGTACGATGATGATGACTACAGGGGCCGACATGGCAGTAACGGATACGATAATAGAGGCTACGAGTCCCGTCGGTACTAACTAGCACCACATATCATATCCACAGCCATCTAGCCCTACGAAGTTAATGACGTATACCCACTTTCATATTTTCGCTGTATCTTGTTATGTTTCCAAATTCATTTTTGGATAAGATTGTGTGTGTGAGTAGAGACTTTTGAAAAATAAATGGACGTTCTATACCACGGATGACTTGGTGGCTTGGGCTTAAGTTTGGGTTCGTTCGGGTTCGGTTCATCTTTCGGTTTGATCATAACGCCCCCACTAACCGCCTCCAAGTTATCATTTCTAAGGGTGAGGGATATTTTCCTGTCTTGAAGAGGCCCTGCTGGTGCGATTCTTGTACGATTTTGATAGCGTAAGACAATATATGCACGACTTCATGACACTATTCCGTCCCCCGTAGCATTCGTTTGGCTAGTCTTGTATAAAACTCTGCATTCATAAAGTGCTAGGGCGTTTGCTTGCTGTGCGAGATTACATGATATTTTACGCTTGGAAATGAAGATATGCACACAGCATGAGGTTACTGTGCACATTCACGTACGGTTCCTCATGAAGATGAATATACCAAGTAATTCAAATCAATCAATCAATCAGTTTTGTATAAACATATCCATCCTCCCGAAAATGAAGGAAGGAAGGAAGGAAGCAAGCAGGAAAGGAAGGAAGCAAGCAGGAAAGGAAGGAAGGAAGGACAAGTAGACCAAGAAAAGGGCACAACAACCGCCCTCCCTCCCTTTTTCCCCTTGGAAGAAAAACAAAAACATGGCGATTTTGATAATCCTACATTTATCATTAACCCCCGCCGTGCGCCGCGAAATACCCCAAAAAGAACGCCATCGCTATGTTAGCGTAAATAGCCAAGTACACGACTCCCCCCTCCCAAGAGGGAGAGAGGAGACGAAAGGGGAAGAAAAAAAAAAAAGAAGATTTATAGCTACATCTCCTGTATGCGCGTAATCCCTAACTGGGTATCTCAAAAAAAAGGGCAGAAAAAAAGAAAAAAAAGGAAGAAAAGAGCCCCCCACCCCCCCAAAAAAAAACAGAGGAAAAGTGGAAGAATCTAAGCCCTTCCCCTTCTCCTTCCGCCTCCTCTTTTCACTGCATTTTGTTGACACGTTTAAATATCGCGATGACTCCCATCAACAGCCTTCCTCGTGACGCCAGAGTACTGCTGGCCCTGCGGCGCGCCGGGCGTAAACGCCTGGTACGTCTGCTGCCCCGGGTAGGCATTCTGGGGGCTGTACGCTCGTTGGCCGGGGTAAGCGGGCGTGGAGGTTGTTGTTGATTCTGAGGCCGCGTAGCCGGGAGTGTTGGATCGTTGCTGTACTGGCGCTGGGGCGTAGTCATCATACGACGCCGCTTGGTTGTAGTTGTAGTGGTTTGATTGTGGCGGGGAGGGGGAGTGGTATCGTTGGTCTGGTTGGTCGTAGCGGTCGTCGTAGCGGTCTTGCTGGTCGTATTGGTTGTATGCTTGGGTCTGGCCTGGGGAACGGCGTCCGTAGGATTGGCCTTGGGCGTATGTGTCTCCGGCTCCGTACATTGGTGGGGCGGGCGACCCTCTTCCGTACTCGTCTTGCTGGGCGTATGGCCTTCCGTACGGGCTTGGGCTGTTCCGCTGCGGGCTTGCACCTACGAATGAATCGTTCTGGTATCCAGGCGGGAAGCCGTAGTTATCCCCAGTTTGCATGCGCTGGACTGGAGACCTGCCTGGTCCTGGAGACCTCCTGGCCCCTGGTACGGCTGCCATGCCAGTTGTGGAGCCGTTGTGGTCCAGTCTGTCCATCTCCATATCCCCCCGCTTCTCAGGCATAGGTGGTTCCTCCACCTCGACATGTACATCACGCCCATCCTTCCATGTCGGCATAGCAGGTAGAGCATCTTCGTTGACAGGTTTACTCGGGCTGGCAAACGTCGCATATTGTGGTCTCTCTGGAACGGGAGCGGGAGCAGGAGCGAATGTCGGCATGGGGGCAGAGCGATACTGCTGATTCAAAGGTCTCGCATCCATTGGCGGCGCAGGAGGGGCAGCGTTGTTGGCAGCCGCGTACGGGTTTGCAGCAGGAGCACCAAACGACGTTGGATATGTAGGCGTCGGTTCACTCTTGACGCGTTTGTGGCCGGATCTTCCACCGCCACCGCAGCAGCAACTACAGCATTTGAAGCAGCAGCAGGCGCACTCAGCGCCGCAGCATATACATCGTGCTATGCATGTTATGACAGATAAGAGGATAAGACCGCCGACAACGATGCCGACAATGACCGGCCACCTGACGTATGTGAGCAACTGAATGCATCCTGAGGCATGTGCAGGGTGACTGACTTGCAGTAGGCCTTCGCCATGCAATTATCCCATGAGGAGAAAGTGGTCTTCGCGCTATCCAGCGGATTCTGGCGCGCGTAGAGGTACGCCATGGTGGAAAGCAGCTCGCGCACGCCTGAATGTGCAGCAGTCTGTTGTGTCCTGGGGAAAACTCGACGTCTGTCCTGGGGAGGGCAATTTCGCCAGAGTATGTTCGGTCCGGCCGGCTGGCTGTTTCGTGATTGCGTGGCAGCGGCAACTGGCTAAAGATGGGATTGTGTCAGGGGTAGCGGTAACATTCCAGGTGAAGGCAAAGACGCAGAACTTCACGTAATCGCCATTGAAGAGTCGAAAGGAACAGAAGAGCAGCGAGCGAACGACGGAGACGACCTGCTCCGTTCCCAAGTGACGCAGCGAACCCACAAGTGCCAATCAAGCCAAAACGGCTGGCTTGCGGCACGATCGCCTTGAAGTTCGCGCCCTGGAGCTTGGAAGGGGCGGCATGAGCCAAGACTTGTTGCGCGTTTAGTGGCTGAGTTCCACTGCAGGTGCAAGATCGCCAGACCACTCACATGGCCCGCCGTTTCGAAGAACGGTTTGTGACGGCGAAGACGTAATGCTTAACTTTAGAGAAGCTTGCGAACATGAAAAACACGAGTCTTGGGTGTTCATGAAGTAGCACTCAGCTTCATGATCATTAGATTTCTCGGTATGTATGATCAATGCTATCCACACGATTCCTCGCACTGTCAAAGAAACGCCCACATATACACCACCCCCCCCCCCCAACTACCCACTAACACAATAATATGCACTCCAAGTATATCGCTAAAGAAACTATGTGCATGGCCCACGTGCTTTATCCACGAGGAAGGCCTGCCGCAGCACGCTATGCCCGTCCAATTACATGAAAATATGACATCCAACATTTTCTAGATATGTGACGCCTCCGTTCCATCCAATATCCGTGTTTGATGGCCGTATCCAAATATGCAGAGAAAACAACGCCAGCGGGCAAAGGTATCGCGCAGTGAAGCCAAGCAAGCAATATGTGACAATCGCCATGATATGTGATGATGATATGAACGCAAACTCGTGGGAAGCAGATGGGTATAGATGATGCGCCGAAAGCCGACAAATGAGGTAGAGATGATAGCGTATGGTGCTGAAATCAAATGCGGACGTAGTTGCTAGCGCTCGCCGCAGCTTGGTAATTTTGTGCTGGAGGTAGGGAGGGTAAGGACAAACGCGCTATAAACCTTCACTTTAGCCTATCTGATCTTTCACAAAAGTCAAGGTAGGAAAGTCAGACAGGGACGGTAAGAACAGAGGCACTAACGCTCTCGGAACCATTTGGCGAACCTGCCCTTCTCGTTGGCACCGGGTGCTTCGAGGTGGGTGCTGCGCTCGTAGAGATCCTAATTTCATGCGTTAGCACGTGGTTAGTCAGGCAGAGATCACAATCTTACATCGTCATCCTTGTTGATCTTGACGTCCAAGAGCAGATTGCGCACCTCCTCGCACTTCTGCCAGTTTGGGTAGGGTGTGCCCTGTGCACGTTGTACGCCGACAATGACCTCGCCCATAATCTCAAACTTTCGCCAATTGATTCTCTCTTTGCCGGTGACACCACTTGGCGGCGGTTCTCTGCTATCCCTCTTTCCGGCAGCACCTTCAAACACGCTGACACCTGGATGTGGAGCAAGTGCAGAATCCGTCTTCTTCTTGTCGCCGACAAACGTTGAGTTGCCCTCAGCGGCTGACACGAGATCACGGCGGTGGAGAGGTATGTATGGTATGCGTTCGCCAGAACTATTTTCCCAAGCCAGTCGGTAGGAGAAATGGGACTTCTGAGGGCTCATGAGGATATCCAGTTTGAGGAAGTCGTGTGTGACGTTCTGGGGGACCAAGTCGCGCGTTGCTATCAGTCGATGAACTGCAGTGCCCTTGATGCCTGCAAGGACTGCGCCTAACGCATTGTAGTTGTTCAGCTTTCGCAGCTGCCGGGCGACCTTCATCCACTTCTCCAGCATCAAAGCCCTATGCTTCGGTTTATCACGCATGAGGATGTAGTTTGTAACGAGGTAGGCGACGTGGTTGAAATGCTCCGTCATACGTGTAACGTTCTCGAGGTTTTTGCATCGCTTCTTCTCCTCGGCATTCAAGCTAACGTGCCGCACGAGATCCCTTGGTCGGACAGAGGAGAACATGATCCAGTCTATCCTTGTGAGTTCTCTTGCAATCGCGTCGTCCGTCTCATTTACAAGCTGATGCCATTGAATTTTTGTCAGTGGCTTCACCGGGTTTGGCTCAAGCAATCGAGCGAGCTTCTCGTTCTTCTCGACCTGTGTGAGAAGGGCTTGCGAGGAGCCCATGGAACCATTTGTGGATTGTGTTCCGCCTGTCAACACACTGCTCCGCGCTACAGACATGCGATCGGAAGACATTGACATGTGTCCGATTGCCCTGGTGAAGTCATCTGAATCTGAATCTTCATCAAGCACATTGTTGTGAAATGTCGGTATCTGGTCGTTCTGGGCCCTTTGCCGATCGCTGCACGCCCAGTCTGTATCATCGTCTTCGGTGACCATCTCTAGGTCTCGAATGATCTCGGTAGCGGCCACCGAGAACTCGCGATTTGACGCCAGAGCGGAAGAAAACTTGCGGATGAGTCTGCGTGTAGTTGGATAGGCAAAGTCACCGGGATAGTAAGCGACCCATAGCTGGAGGACAGCAAGGTAGCGAAGCTGTGCAATGACGCGGATCATGGGCAGAACCTTCTCCTTGCCAGTAGCCTCGAAGCGCTTGAGAATGGCTTCTAATAATTGTCCTGGCGTTGCGAATCTTCGATAGAGGGCAAGAAATATGGAGACGAATTTGGTGTCATTCTTCGACATGGGCTGGGCGAGCAGTCGGTCGACTAGCTGGTCAAAGGTATAGCCATTCTCATCAGAAGGCTTCACTGACATGATGCTGGGTGCTACGTCTGAATCTTGGTCATCGGATTCCTGTGAGTCGTATCCCGGCGATTCCTCCGCGTTGAAAAAGGTCTTGTTTGCATCACTGGGCTTATAGCGATGGCTTTTGACTTCGGCAGAGCCTGGTCGAAATCTCACCGAGATCTCAGAGCTGGCGCGTTCATGTTTACGGTTCCATATGTCCTTTTGTGTGATGGACTTGACGGCAGACGAGTTTGCTCGTCGTCGAGCCATTGAGGCTTGTGATTGAGCTGACGCGCGGTCAATGACGAGTTACATAATCGCAGGTCTACGGCGCGACAGGTATAATTATGGAGCATTGTGCAAAAGAGGGTTTGGTTTTGTGTTGAGCCAAGAAAAAAATAAAGGAAAAACTTACGTCGCTTTGCCGCTATTGCTGCACGTGTAATCACAGACAGGCATGCTCGGTGCGTTTCCGGGGACGATCCGGAAGTCTGAAACACGCTGATGTCTGCAATGAAGGATTTGGCTTTTTGTTCGACAACTGATGTGTCCACTTGGCGGTGGGCAGGGTGCTGGTCGCATTTGCAGGCGACCAGGATAAATGGCAGATGTGCTTTTGATAAGACGCCTGCAATAGGTCAATTAGCATGGACGATCTCAGGAACGCGTGTTTGGCGTGCAAGTGCAAGGGTGCGCTCACTCAGCATTTCTGGGACATTGATGAGGCTGTCTTGACTAGTGACGTCGTAGATGGTGACTGCGCCGTCCATGCGCGGCGTGGCCAGATCATGGACCGTCTCGGGCCACTTGATGGTGTTGCGGTCTCCAATTTGCACGTCGTCAATGGACATCTCGAGGAAGCGCACTATGTAGGGCACGCCGTCGATTGTCCATTTTCGCGAGCAATTGTTAGCGGGGGTGGTGTCTGGCAGGCCGAGGGCGCGACGGATGAAGGTCGTCTTGCCCGCGCCCTGGTTGCCGATGACGGCGATGTTAATGTCCTGCATGACGGGGGCCGAGTCGCTGGTTGCAGACTGGAAGCACGGTTGTCAGCACAAGCTTCCTACACAGCAAGAGGAGGCAAAGAAGACTCACGCCCGTAGACGGCTCCGAGGGCACGTCGCCGGCGGGCTGGCGATGCTTGATGTGGGTGGGCGAGAGGGGCCCCTCGGTGTCAGAGGACGAGTCCAGGCTGCTGTCTGAAGCGTCTTCCTTGGTGGACTCGACGGGCGCGGGGAAGTGGTAGCGCTGGAAGAAGGCGTCGTCGGTGATCTCGTCGGCCTCCTTGTCGTCGTCGTCGGGGCAGTCGAGGTCTTGGGCGGCCGCGTCGGCGTCGCTCTTGGGCACGCTGGGGGCCGAGTGCGCGCGTGTCTTCATGCCTGGGCGCTGGTGTTGAGTGACGGCGGCGCTGCTCTCGCGGCGCGATGGGTGGTGCATCGACTGCACGCTTTTGCCCTTCTCGGCGCGCTTGGCGGCCATTGTGTGCGCTGCCCGGGACCCTCCTGTCGCGGGCATGGCTGCCGCTGCGGCCAGATTGGGGGCTCAGGCGAGGCTGGCGGCACTGGACGACGGTCTGTACGACGTGATGGCGGGCGTCAGGACAGGCCCCCGGCGGCGTTGCAACATTGGAAGCGGCGTAGCGAGCGGAGAGGTGCCGTGACGTTGCCTGCGGGCTGCGTGTGCGGGCGCCGGGCGACGAGAGAGAGACGGAGACGGAGGCGGAGAGCAGCAGCGGCGGCGGAAGTCGTAGTCGTTCCTGGGGAGCTCGTGTCTGTGGTGCTCTCGGCGGGGAGACGTTGGCTCCTCGAAACCAAGCGACCGGGGCTAGCGACCACTGGCCTAGTGCCCGTGCTGTGCGCATCCCACATGCTCTCCACTTCGGAACCAGTCCCGCTTCCCTCGCGCAATCTTAAAGATACACTGTCACATACGCTCGTGGGAGCCGCCGCTCGGCCTCACTGCCAGCGTATCACCGCCGCCGCCTCTGAGACGAGCCGCTCCACTCCCTGTGCATTGCCCTCTTGCTCCTATCACGCTGCCCAATCCAGCCGTGTCCACCACGGCCAGCATGAGGCATGACAAGAGTCCTCCTTGGCCTCGGCACCTGTCGTGCTGATTGCAAAGCATGAGACTTCCCCAAACTCCCCCTCGGGGCAGAAAGAGTCTAGGCACTCAGCTTCAGCGATCGCCCGGACGTCTGTCAGCTCTCCACCGCGGGGTCAGAGGACAGGAACTTTTGGTGGCGCTTGATTTCCTTATGGCAGCCAACCATCTTGCTGTGCATCCTCGCTCTCGCCTATACTCGCTCGCACGTATAACCCAATGGGTACTCTATCCCCCCAAACTGAGCCACTGTTGAGACTTCATAATCACACTCCCACACCTCTGCCAGCCTGGGTGCGCCGCTGTCCCCGTTGAAACTTTATTGCCTCACCCATTCAACGCGGCTAGGCTGGCGTCACAAGAACATCCTTTCGGAACCTTGACACACTTCCGAGCATCAACGACCGGCAATTGCAGCCACCGACACATCTGAATGTGATCCAAAATCCCTGTGATGCTTACCACACTTTGATCTGCCTCGTATTCGCGGCTGATCGACGCCTGCCCCAAAACTAATACAGACACTACCATTTCCACCAACAGCAGGCCGTCGTTAGCGGTAGACACCTTGGAATCGTATGTTGTGATCCAACACCATTACAAAATTGTATACGCACTCGTTTCGAACTTTATGCTTGTTAGCTCCATCACATACAAGGGATCCCAGAGGAACTTCCATCAAAGCACAATACAATTCAAAGCTGCAACAAACAAGTTTAGTGTCTGACACATTCGCAGCTGCCAAAGATACCCAACAGGCAGTCGCCTTTGTTTTCCCATACCCGGCCCCTCTTTGGCCGTCCACTACCGTCAGGTCTCTGCTCTGTAGCATGCAGTGCTACCCTTTTATTGCACCCGACTCGCTCACTTTGTCACACACGTATGGCTTCGGAAACGCCCGCATACTGCATGCAAGGGGGAATTCAACAAGCAAGATTGCGCTCATATCCGCTGCTGCACACCTCGCGAGCCAGCACGGCGAACCAAGGGAAAAGCATTTGCACTCAAGCTTATATACTCGACAGCCATGTTGATTCTACATAGACTGCGGGAAATCCATCATTATGGCAGCAATTGACAGAGTCCTCTACCTAGGGAACGCGACTCAACACCGCTGGACCAATGCCACAATCTCCGTGCCTCGCATCTACGGAAAGATTGCTTTGGAGGAACATGTAGGCACCACTATATGGGCAAAGTACAATGTTACTCCACCCTCAAACCAGATAGCGGGGTTAGGAGCCTTGCCTTTTGCAGGCGTGTGTAATTCTGAACAACCACCTCACATTGAGACATGCTAAGACAGTCTACAGCCCAGCGGTGCAGATACCATCGCCCGTCTCTTTGATATCCCATCCCGCCTCGCATCCATGGACCAGAGTGGCATCGACTATGTGATTGTCTCTATCGGCGCCCCCGGCATTCAAGGCGTCCCGGACACTGCCAACGCTACCAAGTTTGCTACAGAGATCAACGATGACATGTACAATACTTATGTCAAAGCCTATCCCGACCGCTTCGGTTTCTTCGCTACGGTGCCTATGCAGGACCCCACTGCTGCTGCTAAGGAGCTGGAACGAGCTGTCAGAGAGCTTGGTGCTAAAGGTGCTATGATTCATGGCTACACCGAGATTGGAACTCCAGATAACTTCACTGTACAATACCTCGACGAGCCTGCCAACGCTCCCTTCTGGGCTAAAGTCGCAGAACTCAATGTCCCCATCTATATCCACCCTCGCACTCCGCCCGTCAGCCAACAGCAAATGTACAACCACGTCTCCACTAACTCATCTAAGTACCCCGGTCTTGTATCCGCAGCGTTCGGTTTCGGCGTCGAAGTCGCCGTCCACTCTCTGCGTCTCATGCTCTCTGGCCTCTTCGACACGCACCCTTCCATCCAGATTATCATCGGCCACGCCGGTGAAGGCCTCCCTTTCCTGATCCACCGCTCCGACACGCAGCTTGCCACCCAAGCCCCAGGGTCCAATGGCCCCCATCTCAAACCGCTGCGTTACTATCTGCGCAATAACTTCTATGCTACTTTGAGTGGTGTGAGGAGATTGTCGACAGTGAAGTGTACCTTGGCAGAATTGGGTGAGCAGAGGGTGTTGTGGAGTGTTGATTATCCGTTCCAAAGTAATGAGGATGCTGCAGATTGGTTTGATGTAATTGAAGGCCTGGGTGTTGAGACTAAGAGGAAGATTGCGAGGGGGAATTCCAAGACGCTGTTTAATATTACGGTGCCACTTGACGAGAGGCAAGTAGACGAGGATTTCATGTGAGATTTATAGCAAGGTAATATGCACATTGAGTAAATAGCTGCTGAGTAATAAGTGATCTTTCTATTGCTAGTGCTTTGCGCTGGCTCCTGAAGGTCAACAGTGAAAGAATTATAGATTAATTGGAGCACAATCCGATACTAGTAGTTATTTTATGTCATGTTGTGTCTGTGAATATAGTTCGTCAACACATATACCAATATTACCACGCACAGTGGGCCAATTGCGTCACTACCTTCGCAGCAGCAGAAGCTGAAACAAACCCCCGAGTTTCCTCCACAAAAAACAACAACAACACAAAAGCAAGACAAAAATTAAACACAGAAAGCAAAATTCAGTCAAGCCCCGATGAAGCCATTAAACACGATAAACACACAACTACATCATGCTTTAGTATTCGGCGAGCCAAGAAGGGCAAAAATGCCACTCCAGCAGCCCCTCTCCTTCTTCACTTCCGTGCTCGTCCCTTTACCCATTAATAAGAGTTCCTTCTCCCGCTCCTCCTCCAGCTCATTCGCGCGCCTCACCCTCTCCTTCATATCTGCCCTGCGCACGCCATCAAAGCCTGCCTTGGCCTGATCTCTTTCGGCCTTCCACTGTGTCAGGCTCTCTCGCTTGGGCACAGCCCGCTTCTCAAGGGGCGCGTGCTCGGGGATGAGATTGTACTTGTCCGGGTTTTGGTCCCAGATGAGTTGGTTCATGCCGTTTGTTCTCGCTGCGTAGGCTAGCGGCGGGACTCTGAGACTGGAATTGGAGCATGTGCGGGTTTGGTCTGGTGAAGGGCGTTTTGGCTGGTAGGTCTGAGGAGGGCGATGGGGAGACTGTAGGTTCATGGCTGATGTGTGGGAAATATGCGTCTCCTGGGTAGTGTTGTGTTCGGATGCTGTAAGCGCAGCCAAAGCTGCCAGTCGTGCAGTTTGGATAGTGACAAGTTGCTCTTTTTGTGTCAGTGATTGAGACGATTGGTGCATGTTTTGCTTGTTCCTGGGGTACAACACGCCCATGTCCTCCACGCGAATGGAAGGCAAAGATGATGAGCGTGCCGTTGGGTTCAGTCTTGCATTTTTAGAAACAGGGAATTGGTTTAATGCAGCGCCTCTGTGGAAATTGGCAGAACTCAGATAGTGGCGTTGTGCGGATGGACCAAAGGTGTTTGGCATTAGGGGAGCCGCTTCTAAACTGAACGATCGGTTCGAAGAACCAGACTGAGATCTGCGAACAGCACTGTCGTGAGAAGAGCGGTACGAGCTTGAATCTGTACTCGCACGCCCAGATGACTCGGTGTCATGTTCATGGTGATTGGATGTCCCTTTCAAGACTCCCACACTAGGCCGCCACTCAGGACTTTGGGGAAGCCCACGGATCGAACGACTGTTGCGAAGCAGTTGTTGATGGCTCGTGTATGATTTGTGACGGTCTCGACTTGACTCTTTCGGAGGCGATGATGCATTGCTTGGCAGTGAAGATTGACTCTTGACCGCGGATGTATAATCAGATGCCTGTCGCCTGACTGTTGCCCCTACAACGGCTTGCTCACGCTGCACTCTCGCCTGCTCCCTTATTGCATTCCAACCTTCCTGGCACTGACTTCGATCTGTAGAATGGATGGCTTGCTTCAGTAGCGATTGTCGTGACGCTGATTCGTGCATCACTTGTTCAGTAGCCGATGACTGTATACTTAGGCATTCTGGGTTCGAGCGGTACTGCGGGAGGCTGCGCCTTTTACTGAGATTTGGAGTCTTCCTCTCCACACTTGGGCCGCTTGCGTGTATTACGTGCCCGATTTGGCCTGTCTTCATCAGGCTACCGAAGTCGTGCGAAGATCCATCGGTGACTGATAGTTCGCTGATTGTCTGCAGAGTTCGCCGTCGCTCCTGTAGTTGTCGTCGCTTTGTCGAATGCGCATTAGGAGCTTGTACGCCTTGGGGGGGAAGCTTCTGAAGGAGCATTTCAGATATATGTTCTGACCAATGGAGGTATCAAACAGTCTGTAATGTTGCTGTTTGATCCGACAGCATTAGATAGATTTGCTGGATATCTTTCTGGTACTTTGCGTTGGAATGGTGCTCGAGAGCCCAATGCAGTGTAGCCGGCCGCCCAAGGAAACGAAACGTATCCAGTACCGTGGGTTCGATGAAGGCAAGGGAGGATGTCCAGCACACAGCGCTTCGGGTTGCGGCATGCCTGGAATATGAACGAGCTTCTGTACCAACACCGCGTGGCATTTTGCGTTAGCGGCTGTCCTCGGAACAGAGCTGGAGGTTGTGCTACATCCTTGCATATATCGTCTACTACGGGCCGGGTCGCATACCCTCAGCAGGCTGGACGCTTCGTTGGGTTCCACAGCATATAGAGAGACGCGTAGACGCTATGCAAGGCCAACAGTCCGTCATAGGATTAAGCGGTCAACATATTCTGGTGCGCTTCGCCTCAGATAGAGAGCGAGGAATGGCCAACTATTGAGACATACCAAAAAGCATCTTGCACTAAGGGTACCGGAAAATCCGCAAGGAGGTGTCACTGGTGATTTGAATGTGGTAGAACAACAATTGTCGTCGTCAACCCGAGCACCGCCTAGATAGCTTGCTAAGCCGCAGCACTTAGTCAGAAGCACTTAGTCAGAAGCACTGGACCTGAAGCATAATAGAGGCAATCCCATGCATAGATCACGTCGGGAGAGATGGTCGCCGGCGACTCCAGGGCTTGCGTGGATACTGCGCTCTATGCAAGCAGCCAATGTGCTGTCCTACGGTCAAGCCCGGCGGAGACTCAGCGGGGTGGAAAAAGAGATAAAGGTGGGGTACAACATCGTGGAAATACGAGCAAATAGTAGGCCAATGCGGGCACACCGTAAGATCGGGTTTGTGTGACATTGCGTAACTCGGGAAAGGCCATCAAGCTCGCCAAGGCTCGGCTGATAGCTATCGCACTGGGCATAATTATCATATCAGATCTGTTGACGATTGACATGCATGGGTCACTGCAGCCTACCACCTTGAACTATAGAAATAAAGGGTTTGCGAGAGTTACTTGGCGGTTCTTGTTGGGCCAGCAAGGAGGGGAGCGCCAATGAAGGGCGGGGAAACCCGACGTCTACGCTACGGAAGTCCGAGACATAAGACCCTCTTGTTCGCAAGTTGAGAACATGTCGAAGTATTATGACGTCTAGAATAATCGATAGTAGAGTACATGTGACCGAAACTGTGAATACAACGTGGTTGGGGTTTGATCGCAGCATGCGATACCAAGATCTGCTTCTGCCGAGCAGCACCACTATTCACTATTTACCAAAGCAAGCTCAGAAGCATGAAACCAACCCGCATGACCAGAAATGACACTTTCCAGATCCTATTGATTGGTAAGTAGAACTTGTGTCTCAGATTCTACTTCTGTTGCTCGTCTGGATGTCTCGTTCACATCCAAAGCGTGAGAAGACCCGTAACTATCTGCGTTTTCACGTTCATCCTCCGTCAAACAAGGCCGAAGGTATCCCGGAGGATGACGGCAGTTTACTCTCAAAGGGATCGTCGTAGATATGTTAACAGACAGCTTGCTCTCCCACAGACAGGGCGGTGAGAAGTGTAAGGGAAGAGTAGACGCGAGTCTTACAGAAGGACCGTGAACAGAGTCAGACCAACATGAGCTGGCCCACTCGGATGCTTGAAGCAGGGTCTGGAACCGGGAGGTGCGAGGGAGGTTGTGGAGAAATAGGTAGTAGTGCTACAATCGCGTCAGTATTGACACGTGTGACGAAGGCGCGTAGAGATGTCCCTTCCCTTGACCGCCGGCTCCATTGTTGCCGATGATTGATAGGGACGACATCTAGGCCGCTCACCCGAAATTCTCACTGTAAATTGAGAGGGGTTGTTACTACCGGGCGCCCAGCAGATCCGGGATGTTGAGGGCTTGGTATTGAGAGCCATGACGCAGGCTGAGGAATGTTTGTGTTACCCTTCAGAGGATGCTTTTTCTTGGTACTAGTACTGTACCAGTCTACCTAAGCGTAGCCAAAAGCAAACACACTTTGTTCACACCTACATCTTGACTTCGTTAACTCAGTGTGCTTTCCTCGCCTGGAATCTATTGAAACGGAACAGGGCTTCGGCGGTAATATGGCCTTTTAGTTATCTTAACAACTGACTTCACCCCTTCCTTTAGGGATGAGGACACTGATGCTTGCTGCATCGCGGATTGTGCACTTCTAGTGGTGGGGTGTCGCGGTTCGTAGCGATATGGTCGGACTGGAAACCTCTGCTTCGTCAGCGATGAAGGCGAGGGCGCGAAATATTTTGGACCATCTTTGCTCTGGTATTCAGTCATGAGCGCCTTTTGCGGGATTGCGCTGAGACGTGGCAGCTGTCTTGAAAATGGTGCTGTGTGATGTCTACTCAAGGGCTTCTCGAAGAATACTGCTTGGTCTGGACCTGGCTCCATCGAGATAGCATTGCAGAGTGAAGCAGATCGCACTTTCCTCAGGGGTGTTGCTTGGGGCTTCAGCTTTTCAGAAAGTCCGTCCTTTGGCTGGGAAGGCGCAGCTAACGTCGCTGTGTTCTTTCCCATATCAATGTACCGCTCCATGACAATGCCGACCTGTGGTGCGAGGTTCCGAATGTCCACCTCCCCCATCGCATCAAGCTCCCCGTCAAAAGCCACCCAGAATTGCTCACCCATAATTTTCATGGTTGTATCATACTCCCGGCGCCCTTGCACTTTATTGGCCCAGTATCGATAGGATTCCATGCCGGGCTGCATGTTCTGGCAGATCTTCAAAGCATGCTCCTTGCTCAAATGGCTCCAGATTTCAAGCATGGCGATGGAAGGTGAGTCTAGAGTGAACTGGTCCCAGATCACGTATAAATATTCCAATTCTGCTCGAACCTTAAGCAGGTTTCTGCAAACCATGTCCACCTGCGCTTCATCATCTCCCGACTTACGAATGACAAGGTTGCCTACCATTGTAGTGAATTTGAAGCAATCAATTTTGTTGAGGAGCTCATGTTGGTAGTCGAAAAATAGTTTGGGCCCAGCTTTAGGTTCGACGATGGTCAGAGCATGCGAGAGACGCAAACTTCCAGCAGACGTTTCATTCCCCTGCAAAGGTGCTCCCATAGTAGGTCTTTGGTCTACGGTTGTTGTAGCGGACGAGCGATAACTAGTGATGGCCATACTTTCACCTACTACTGCTTCCGCTGAGGGCTCTATAGGGGTGGGTTTGTCCATGATTGTACTGAAGGGTTGCAAAGCTTGCATAGGAGCCGGCACCTTGATAACCGAAGTGATAAAGGCGGGTTCGGAGGCTATGAAAATCCGGACTTCAGGAGCTCCCACTGGAAGAGACTCATCAAGTACAGGCTCAGAGTCAGAGGTGGTCATCGCGGTAGAGTCAGAAGCTTGGAATCCATGGACTTCTACAGTGCCAGGAAGTCGCTCCCCTATAGCTGTAATATTGGATGAACTCATTCTACTAGCTCTCACCAGCGAGTGCCCATCAAGCGACCGTCGCAATTTCCTAGTAACTTGGCGCCACAAATCCCTCAGCACACGAAAAACATGCGACAAGTTGTGGTTTTTGTCATACCGCTGGCCTTTGGTAGTATCAATACTTTTACGCATCTACCATTCACGGACTTGAAAATACTCACCTGCTGCCATGGCCGACTTTGCACGCTGACAAAGCCTCTTCAAAGCGATGTTCTCCACAGCTTCTCGCACCAAATGGCAAGTGATAGAACGCCAGACCTTCTTTTTGGCGATTTTTCTCGCTGCATTGTAATCTGCCATTTTTTTTCTCGGGTTAGGAGCAGGTGAAGGAAGTATAGAAAGGGAAATGCTTGATTAGTCGTGCGACCCAGGCAAATGCGGCCTATACTTGGCGTGTTAAGGATGAGATCAGTATTGGCCAAGAAATCAGGCCATGCTCCTGTGGAAAGCATTATCTTGAAGCACATGGGAAAACATCTGCGCTGTCTGATTTCGGCTTACCATGGCATTTGAATTGCAAGGACAATGTCTTGTGCGCTCTCTTGCTCAAGACCATGGGTATTTCCAGATTCCGGAATCTTGGGTATTGTTTCCCATCGCGGGGAACCAGGCTATCCATGGCGAAGATCAACGGGAACGGGTATCGCCAGCGGCGGTTCACGATCGTCGAGTTCACGCACGGTGCTCCGACCCAAAACCAAAATCACCTTGAACACAAAGAGCTTATAAGAACGTGGTGATTGTTAAATTATCATTCTTTTCTCTTTGATAAGTTACCCATGAAAATTCGCAACCAAACAATGCGACCAATTAAACTCCTAAACGCTCAATTGCCTCCATCTGAGGGCACTCCGATTATCCGGGATCGCGGAACCATCGATGCCGCATCGATCCGGGTCGTGAACTTCGTGGTAAGGGATATGCGAAATCCGATCATGCACTATTCACTGTTCAGCTCAGTCATGCGATTCTGCCAGGACCGGGCGAGCGAAAAGCACAAGCGACGAGGCAAAGGCAAGACAAAACTTGGCGCACGTGAACGGTACGAAGGGAACCGGCGAGGTCTTTGCAACAGTGTACAATGAGGTCATTATTGGCTGTGAAATGCCAATTAGCGTCGCCCATTGTTCCTTTTGCAGACCATCGTCGCCTTCGCTCGTACAGTAACACATGCGGCGTAAGCAAAGGACGAGGGCAAGGGTAGAACTTACTACAAGCTAAGCGTAAGGTCGCCGCGAATACTGGCCTTGAGCTCAATCTCAATCTCTAGATTCGCCTCCAGCGTCAATTTGAGACCGTCCTGATCCTTCAGTTCGCTCCCCGTCTTCTGCTTCGGCTCCATGCGGTAAGGCTGGTTGGGGTCGGTTCCACGCATGGGAATCTCTCCTCTCATTGCTCGTGCATAGGTGACGGGGCCGTCCATGGATGTGCTGTCGGGTCCAATGCGCTCGAACATGCCCATCTTCTGAAGGTCGCCGTTTGCGTCGGCTTCTTCGAGGGCTTCTAGTGACGTTGTGTGCATGTACTTGCCGTCTTTTTGGGCCTTTTGAATGCGCTCGCGACGAGCACGCCGTGAAGATGAACGAGATCGTGCAGATTGCAGGCCAGCTTCGCGTCTGTCTTGTTTCTTCTTGTTGATGGCCTTTTGCTGCTGCATCGTGGTGCGCTCATGCGGCTCCGAGTCCGATGCATCATTTTGATTTTTGTCCGCCATGTCGTCTGGAATTCTCTGTATCATTCAAATCCAGAGATTGGGATGTAGTGATTTTGCAAATAAATTCTCACAGGTCGAAAGAATGATGGTAGAGGGTCAACGGTCAGAGGAGAAGTCAAGACCTGGCCCAAGGTACATGGCAGACTAACCAGCCAGGACAAAAACAAGATTAGAGCAACGGCGCTGGGATCCTGCAGCAGAGCAGGTGGCCGCCAGCCGAGCTTTGGGCTGGATCCACTAGACAGAACGTTTAGCTGTTGACGTCACTGTGGTATCAAACCACGCGGGTGGCGGGTGTCAGACACCGCGTGAGGCGAGCCTGACGTGGTGTGGATGACGGTTGCAAGGGGGACCGCTGCATGTCGTTCGCGGCTGACGACGACCGAGTGCAGAAAGTTGGCAGGAGGAACGGGCAGTGGTAGCTCAGTGTGCGGGGCACGCCATAGCTTCCTGCATGAGCTTCCCGCCATCGTTTCATGCAAGTGAGTCTGGCCTAAAAGCTCCCCGTAATCCCCGATCGGATTCGATCGGCCAATCGCCATCCCGTCACAATTCCCATCACAAATTCCCATCACGCACGCACACATGAGCAATTAATCTTTGTAGCATTTCTAGCATGTCAATGCACAATGCAGGCAGCTATGATTACACTACGTGGGAACTTCCAAGCCAAACGCCATCCAAATCGTGTTGGTTGCATCCACATTCAACTTTAAAACCAGACAACAAAGGAAACGTGTCATGCATAAATCGTTTGTGAAATCGCTCAGTTCCTACGGCTAGTCAGCAAAACAAGTCAGTGAGGCATCTGGGAGGGCTGGCTTACAGCAATCCAAGCGTGAGATCACCGTGGATCTTGGCCTTGAGCTGGATCTCAATGTCGAGATTGAGCTCAAGTCGCAGTCTGAGCTGCTCACCTCCTCCCTTCTCTTCCTCGTCGCCGCCTCCGCCAGTCAGACCACCAAGAGCCTTGCCAGCAGTGTTGCCGACTTGGTTGACAGCATTGCCAGCAGTGTTCTGGACCATGTCGCCAGCACCACCCACCAAGTCTCCTCCAGGGAGATCCTCGGTGATGCCGTCAAGAGGGCCGCCCTTGCCGCCCTTCTTCTGGCGCTGGCGGTTACGGCGGCCTCCAGAGGCAGAAACATCAGATCGCGCAACGGATTCTGTGTCTGATTCCTGGCCTCGTCGGCCGCGGCCACGGGACTGGCGGCGCCTCGATTGCGATTTTGCGGGTTGAGGCTCCGGTTCAGACTCGTCGGCATTGCCGTTGGTAGTTTGCTTTCGTTCTGTGTCCTCTTGCTCAGCTTCTCCTTCGCCATCGCTTTCGGGGGCAGGAGTGGCTTCAGGAGTGGGCTGCTGTTGAGGCTTCTTTCCGCCCAACTTCTTCGGCGTCTTCCTTTCGGTTTTCTTACTCGATGATTCTGCATTGCCCTTTCCTCCTAGGGAGGCATTGGCCTCAGCCTGTCCCTCTCCAGAAATGGATTGCTTAGTCTCCTCGACAGTGTCCGCCATGGTGTGATGTAATGATCAGTTGCGTGTAGAAAGTGGTGTATTGGGGTAGTGTCAAAGGTAGTGAGCAGAAGATACTTCAGAGAAACCAAAAATCACAGATGACGGAGCAAAATGTTATGAGAAACGCGGCAAAGCTCCAGGAACCGGTTTGGAGAGCGAGAAGGTACTTGCAACCCCTGCTCACACGAGCCACCCCATTATGCACTCTGACGCAACAGTGGCACCCGCCTTTGGTAACCCCACTAAGATGCGAGCTCCAACCATCTCTTAAACTTGTCCCCATCTTCGTGTGCATCATTTTGACAGGGCTCCTTTCGGAACCAACAAGTTGCCGTCCTGCCCACTTTCTATCCTAGTTTGACGATGGCTCGGCCTAACATTTCCGGCATCCGTCATTGGTGCAATTCGCAACACATGGCTGATGTCGTTGGATTGAGCGGCGCTCCACACCCATGTCTTGACATCGACGTTTGTCGACCGGGATGACAAGGCCAGCCCATCGCCGATTCAGTCGGCCCGTTTGCTACCACTCTTGCAAGGCAACCGGATGTGATCATCCTGAAGTGAGGGTAACACAGGAGCGTCAAAAATGAACATGTGTTGCGAGCGAGCGTATGCTGGGAGTAGAGGCGTTAGGCTAACGACCGTTGTGCTAAGAATGCAGCTTCAAAAGAGTAGACACACGCGGATCTCAGTATCTCCGGCGCCGGTCCGAATTTCAACGGCTTCTGACGAACATGTGACGAAGCCTCACCACCACAGTCGAACGACCAGACCATAAAACTCAAAATTTCAGCATTGACGCCTAGAGAAATGGCGACCCCAGACGCTCAAGAAGCAGCCGCAAAGCAGCGGATCATCAAGCACATGAATGCGGACCACCACGATTCAGTGCGTGTTGGCTAACCCATCACAATTTGAGGGTAGAGTCTAATTGTCACCTCAGATCCGCCGCTATGTCGAAGCATATGCCTCCAAGTCCATGTTCCAAAGCCGCAACGCGCAGATGACAGACATCGATCTTGGGCAAATGAGGTTCAACTGCGGCAAACAACAGGTCGTTGTGGCGTTTGACCCGCCGATGAAGTCCCTCCGCGAAGCACGTGAGCGCCTGGTACAGATGGACAAGGACACCTTACAAGTCCTTGGACGAAGTGATATACCCGTCAACGAATATATCTCCCCTACCGCCAAGCTAGGCCACATGCTGAATTTCACGCAATGTCTACTTGCCTACCTCCTCCTTCCTAGGCCAGCAAACTTTAGATCAGGGTCATTACTGTATGACGATGTGTTCTTCCGGTTCCCTCGTCTTGCCAACTTCCTTGCGCAGTTTGGATTCATGGTTGTGCTTGCGATTATGCTACCCATCCATTCCTTTGAGGCCTACTTGATGGCGAAGAAATTGGCAAGACATGGGCGTAGTCTGGCGGATGGGGTGTGGTGGATGTGGGTAGGAAGTGCATTTGTAGAGGGCGTGACGTCGTTCTGGAGATTAGATGTGTTGATTGAGGAGAAGAAAAGGGAGAAGGATGCTAAAAAGCATTAGGAGGGGACGCTCAGAGTAGAAGACTGTAACCATATAACTGGGAAAGACTATACCGGTAAGGGTTGAATACAGGTGGCTGTAATTCCAAACTCGGACAAGCTGCGTGGGTCGGCAAACGCTCTGCAAGCGATCATCAGATCTAGATCTTATGCAACCCCTCCCCTTTCTTACCCCCAGCACAGCCACCCATTCTTCGACGTCACAGCCGAATCAGGGACACCTCAAAATTCCCGCTCATCACTATTAATAGCCCGCATAGCGTAGAATAGTCCGATAGGCCATACTATTTCTTAGCCTTGTCCAGCATTTTGTACTACTATCCGTGAAACTCTCTTTCCGATTTGGCTCGTCAAACACCACCTTCTTCAGGTATGAGTTAACGGATGAACTGATTATGATACTTGCGATCCTTAATCACAGCCAGTGTTCTTGATGACAAAATAGTGGTCAATTTTCGTGCGAGAGCTGGAGCTCATTGAACCCTGCGCAACGCTAGAAACGTTGACCGCGTATTCAGGATACGCTCGAAGAGTGCAATGCCGTTCAAGTGCGTATGCTTTCGGGCTATGCATATTTTGTCCTAGAATATAGGCCAAAAGATTGAGGTCTTGCCATTCTTACTGGAGACATTGTGAAGTTGCCCACAAGCGCATTGCATATAACAACATCCTTAGCTCTCCTCCTCAACATACGAAAGGCGAAGCAACAACTTCAGTCGGAAACAGACTACATTTCAGCAATGCATGAATTACACTCCAGTATGAGGTTGGTTGTCGCAGATGATCGCACAGGAAGTGGAATCTCGCTGAATAGTCGTTCCTTGAGGGCCAAAGCGGAATTGTTAGCTATGTGGGAGGTGGCCTCATGGCTTGGGACATGCTCAATTACTGTGTCCGTGACCTCAATGGGCTTCACGCTCGGGCAGGGACGTATTGGGAACAAAATGCCCCTACGGTGGTACGTGTTGGTGTTATTGCACCAGGGAAGGATTGTGGGTAAATCGCGGGAGGTAGCGCCGTGCCTACATAATAAAGTCGATACTAGAGTGCCAAGTTGGACATAAGGATTGTGCCTGGATGCGATCGCATGGTGAATAAAAAGCTTAAACACTGTATTTCTGCTTTAATTGTATGTTACTGGAGTTGCATAAGAAGATGTATATGTTCTGTCAATGCCCTAGTCATCCGGAAGTATCTCTGACCAGGGTACTCGTCGAAGTGTGACACGATATCGCCAGCGGTTCTTAAGATCCTTCACCAGCAAGGGTAAACAAAATTTTAAGTACACATCTAGAATTGATGGCAAAACTTGCAATCAACTCACATAGACTCCCCAAGAGCCTCCAAGTATGATTTTGCAGAACGGTTGCCAAACGGATGGTTGGTGTTACATGTACTTACTACGGCAAATATTGGGTGGCAAGGATCAGGATGTACCCGCCTTGTACACAGCCACCGGAGCGGCCCGCAAACCGCAGTCTCAACGGTCCGAATATACATTGACAGCTGAACTTGAAGCAATTATAGCATAGATCCTGGACTCAGCTGCAACACCTTGAGTATACCAGGCCTTCCCCCATCTACCCGATATCGTTGGTCTTGCGAGGCTTCTTTAAGCTACTAGGCAGGGTTTATAGAGATTCTAAATCTTTTTGGTGGTACTAATGGGGAAAAGTGAGAAGTGTGTGGAATTTTATTAGTATTTGGGCCAATGGCCTCTGTAATAAATTCTCTATGGTGTTTCGACATAAGATATGCGTAGGAGACTCATATCTAGGTCAGAAGAAGCTGCCAAGGAGTACATCTAAGTTCAGAAATCCAAGATTGCAGACTCATTACGCTCCCCCAATTATATAACCAGATAGATTGAGTATAATTTCCAGACCAAAGATATCAATACTATGCCGTGATATTGAGTTAAATAAGGACAACGGCGCTCTTCCATGTCGTGAGGCTGTAGTGATACATCTGCTGTCTTGATTACAATCTATGCATACGTAATTAGGCTCGTTGTGTCAAAAATGTAATGGTTCGTTCTCGCAGGAGCCTTGTTTCTGCGGCAAGAATGGCCACCATGGTAATGTTTATATTATAGAGAAACTTTTCAGTTCTGATATGGTCAGCTTTCAGGTTTGTCTTTCCCGCTACTAAGCATTATTCGTCCTATATTTGACCTACTTCCAGCGTGGCTCATAAGTCGTGGTGATGGAATTGGTGGAAGCGGCGGGCTTTGCTCAGTCTAGGCTCACGCCAGAATGGCGCGAGGTCCCAGGGATATTATTTCAAGTCTCTGATGATCTCTAGTTCTGTCTTGTCAGTCATGGTGAATATAGTGGGAATGTCGAATCGAGTCCAAGCTCGAACACTCTGCCAATGAGCGCCAGAGTGGACTGTGCAACGCCTATGTTGCGCTGTAGAGCAGAGAGGTACTCAAACTTGACCTTCGCAGCTCCCTCCTGCGCGAGAGTCTGGCGAGAATGGCCTGCAAAGGGCAGGTGCGACTCTATTTCAACAAATACGCCCATGCCCATGTTAGTATTGTGCTTCATTTGGTCATTTCGTATCACAGTCAACGTCTGGCTGAATCTGACTTGCGACATGGACGGCCAGTAGTCGGCACCGAAGCCAGTTGACTTGATGGCACTGGTGACGCTAGCGTAAAAGTCCACACCGTCGCGTACTCTGGAGGACTCAATACTACCAATAGCCTCTTGGAAGCCTTCGGCAACACGCTGCATGTGAAGACATACTGTGTCAACCTCAGCTTCCGGGAGAATATGTTGGCTTTATCAAGTACTTCCTTTAACTCGTCAATCGCGGTTTCGTCTCCCGACAGCATCTAGCTCAACGGGCTGCTCACGCACGCCACAATGGCCGCTCAACGGGTGAGCTTTAGGCATCGCATCGCTTTGGTCTCATTGAGCCTAATTGCCATCATGGAGCCTGGGATATCAGCCACATCTTTGGCTTTGACAGAGCACACTCCCCGTTGGTACGCTCTGTTGAAGATTAGCGAGAAAGTACTGTGTATGAAAAAGTCTTGCTTGCACGAGAACGGCGCTGTCGCGACTCAAGGTGGCGACGATTTCACCCGAGTTGTGACAAATGACCCTACTTGGCCGTATCGAGAAGCTCTCGAGCAGATCCACGAGCGCAGTCTGAATGGCGGTGGTGGCAGGCTACGTTATTTCAGCCTCGCTGACTCGGGAATGCTCAGGAGACCTTGACAGCTCCTCCACTAGACTCCAATGACAACCTTGCTGGTGCAATGCATCCTCCATGGCCGACATCAACTGTTGAAATACGCGCGAGAAGTTGATGAGTTCCAGACCAATTGCATGCCACTGAGCGCCTTGCCCGGAGAAGATGAACGTGACAGGTGCCTGCGATACCATTCTCTTCGGAGGTCCCGGTGCTTTGAGTTCATCCACGAGCCTCTCGGTTGCCGATGCGACAATTACTCTCCTGGATGGAAGAGCTGACCTGTGGACTCCGAGAGTATATGATATGCTGCACACAGTTGCGGGGCCATCCGGTGGGTCTTGATCCACAGGCGAGGGGCCTACACGCTTTCTTCCTTTGCTCTATCGTAATCTGTTAACGCCCAGACGGATCAGAGCACATTAAAGGATTCTTTTGTACTCTACGAGCGCTAAGGCGCTCCCAAGCGGATTGGTCTGTGCGTTCACATTCATGACTCGCCACAGCCCTAGTTGCTGCGGTCCTGGGAGCTGCTCGTCACATTACACGATCTGTACAACATGGACATCTAACTTTTACTATTATCTATTTCCAGGTTCTAAATCAATAGAGCTCGTTTGAAGGATCAGCCCAACTGTGGCACATAGACAGTTGATTCAAGAGGGTATTAGTGAGTAGAGGGATGGGAGACCCGCTTTACATATTAATACGCTAACCTGGTGGTTCGTGTACCAATCCCCATTCAGTAACTGCTACACGCCAGTGGGAAAGAGTTGTACAAAAGGATATGCATTCCAACATGACACAATACCGCAGATAAGGGAAGCATATTCTCCCCCTGTTGTTATCCGACCTAAAATTCTAAATGGATAGATTATCACACGAAGGATTGGGCCGCGTACGGCACTGTGCAGTGGACAAAATGTTCAACAGCGCGGAGCCCTACTGCGCCAAAAAGGCCAAAAGTACATTGAATGTCGGCGCTAATGTCGGCGCTAATGTCGAACTCAGGCGCTGCGTCGAATATATTCTACGGTGTAAGGCACCTCACAAAATAACTGCGTTTCAGGGTCCGCCTGCGGCACAGTGCAGCGGGTAAACGGGATGACTGCAATCAGTAAAAAACGATATGCAGCTGGTTCACACTATGGATTCTAGTGCTCACACCCATCTTAACGAGTCCAATGATGTCTTCAGTTAAGCTGTAGTAGCCTTGGCTAATCATCCCATTATCAGGACAATAGTTACTCTCCTAGCTGGCTGTCCGCCGCCCTCGGAAACCTCTCTTCACTACGAAGCACGCAACGTACATTGCCAGACTTCAGGTCCTACAATTCATTACATCCATGTTCTACAAGCTTCCTACCCTAATAATCACTAGAAAACTATGACGAGCATTGCATCAGAGGCTTCCCGGCCTGCTGGGGTAACTGCAGACGTAGCTGACACCCAGCAAAGTGAAGAGCAACTTGCAACTCAATACATGCAAGGATGGGCTCTTGCTTCTTTGACCTTAGCTTTCATGTCCATCTGCTTTGTGCTGGCAATTGATAACACCATTCTAGGTTCGTGTTTTCCATGGTCTTGGGGAGTGATATTGAGAACTAATTGCCATACTAAGCAACCGCGATACCCCAGATAACTAGCGACTTCCAAAGCCTCAACGACATCGGCTGGTATGGTTCTTCCTACTTGATCGCGCAGATGGCACTGCTGCCCACTTGCGGCCGCCTCTATGCATTTTACAACATCAAGTGGGTGTATTGCATCTCGCTGGCCGTCTTTGAAATCGGCTCCGTCGTCTCGGCAGCCGCCCCTAATTCCATGGCGCTTATCATAGGGAGAGCAGTCTCTGGCCTCGGCGCTGCTGGTTTGGTGAGCGGAACGACAACAATTCTGGCGTATTGCGTCTCTTTGAAAACTCAGGCAATGCTATCACCCCTCGTCTTGGGCATGTACAACATCGGATCGGCCATTGGGCCACTCGTGGGTGGTGCGATAACTGATAACAACGTCCTTCGTTGGCGATTTGTATTCTGGATCAATCTCCGTAAGTCTCTGGCGACGAAGAAGCACCTCATCTCTCCCATTATCATCAGCTAAGGGTATACAGCGTTCGGAGCGGTTGGGTTGGTTTTGGTCTGGTTCACCTTGAAAAAACCTCCGCCCGCAGTGAAAGGGGATCTACCCTGGACGCAGAAGATACGTCAACTTGACCTCCCAGGTGCTATTCTGTTACTCGGTGCAACATCGTGTTTGAACTTGGCATTACAATGGGGTGGTATCGTCTATCCATGGTCTGATTCGAAGGTGTTCGGGTGCCTGATCGGATTTGGTGCGCTCTTGATTACCTTCTTGTACTTGCAATTCCGAGGCAAAGAAAGGTTGGTTTCTTCTCTTGCACTTTATCCCTTCCCTTGCATAATGACTAGTTCTCTAGAATGCTTGCTAATATCATCGAAGCTCGACTATTCCTCTTCACATTTTCCGAAGTCGTACAGTGTCTGCATCATGCGGCTTCATGATGCTCGTTCAGGTGGCTATAGTACTACAGTCATACTATTGGCCCATATACTTCCAGTCGGTCAGGAACACTAATGCTAGAGATTCGGGGATCAATTTACTTCCATTGATAGTATCGAACAGCCTCAGCACGCTCTGCGCTGGCTCTATGGCGTCAAGATTCGGGCACTATGTACCATTCATGTGGATCGGGCCCCTCTTCTTGGCTACCGGAGGGGGTCTATATCAACTGATTCGTGCCGATAGTCCGCGTGGACACTGGATGGGGTTCCAAATTCTGTCCGGGGTTGGTTATGGCAGCTGTAGCCAAATGCCGATACTGGCTGTGCAGGTTGTTCTCAACAAGTCAGATATACCAACGGGCCTTGTCATGGTTATGTTTTTTCAGATGCTTGGGGGCGCCTTGGCTCCTAGCGTTGGACAAAACATCTTCACTGATGGGCTCCTGCGAAAGCTCAGCAAGGTGCAAGGAACAGATGGTACAGCTATAGTAGCGGCCGGTGCGAGAGGCTTCAGGGAGATTGTTCCTCCCGACCTTATGAATGCCGTCGTTGACTCATTCAATTCGGCTTTGAGAAATGTGTTCTGGGTCGCTCTTGCTACTCCAGTCCTTGCGTGGATAACAAGCTGCGCAATGGAGTGGCGACAATTGCCTGACTCTAAGGATCAGGTTATCCAAACCCCAGCTCCGGGGGTAGTAGAGAAAATCGCTTGATAGCGATGAAGTATGGCTTAGGGCTCAAGGGGAGTGCTATTAGCCCAGCTCCAATCGTCTTAACAGCGTATGGATTAATTGGCTATCAATTCTCTACCTGATTGGCTCGATTCCCCTGCCAAAATGCTACTGTAATAGGAAAAAGGTCTAGGGTTATATTGTAAAGTAGAGGTAGATAACTTAGCTTGCCAATAGTTCAGAGTATAAAAACAACAATCTAATACTAGTGTAAAAGACTCAAGCCTTACAAACAGATTGGAATCGCTGCGTGAGAGGTAGCAGCTGTTGCCTTGTTTTCCCTTAAGTCTGGTCAAGCTGAGCGTACCAGCTGGCGGCTCTCTCTCATGTATATAGTCAGGCCTCTCGTATCGAAGGTAAGAGGCATCTACTATTTTGTCCTTTCCTTTTGAACAGAGTCTCTTTCAACAGTCCGTCCCAATTGTCCCGTAAAGTCTTCCTTACAAAGCGTACTAAAAGTTTTAGCGGGGATACATGGGTTTAGTTCATAGTTCACTGCTAATTGTTATGCATGATACTAATTATTTCAGTCAGTTATGGTCTGTTGTTTAAAGACTGCTTACCTAATAGCGCCGTACTTAGGTTATTACGGACTTTTTTTTTTTTTTTAAAATGTGACGTTTAATTCCTCTGTGGGAGTTCTTTTCGAGTTTGTTGCTGCTTATTTGAACCCTATGAAGGAATCTAGGGTTCTTCTGGTCAATCCTGCTATGGTTGGAGGTCTCCGAGATGAGCAAAGACGGCGTCCGATAGATGTGCATGTGCAAATTTAATGTGGTAATGGTACGCCCTGAAGCTTTTATAAGCGTATCAAAGGATTGAAAAGTTTCAGTTACCAATGAAAGTGTGTATCCATTTATGTGCATCCCTCATAAGCATTCACAAGTCTAACCATAGAATCTGTCCTATTTTAACAAACAACGTATGAGGTTGTGGAACAACAATATTCATGGCCAAGAACTGAGGGCTCCAATCCCGCTTCTCAGGTATACTGCCATCCACATTAGGAATAACGAGCTCCTGCAGGAGCTTGGGAACATTCGCAACCCATGATGGCAACGATTCCAAGATGACTGCCTTTGACTTCAGCTCCTCCTCTGCCTCATCGCCACAGATGATTGCAGGACTGCCTCGAGGCAAACCTTTCTCAATAAGTCGGTTGAACGCTCCTGTCAAGAATTGAGGGATTACAGAAAGGATGGCATAGCGTGCAGGGTCCGGGTCTTTGGGGTCAGGAATCACGGCAACAACCCAGCTTGGATGGTTGAAGAACCATTCAATTTCCGTCCGGAGACCAGCGTTGTATCCAAGAACAATATATTCATACATTCGGTATAAAGAAGCGAGGGGAGTTTCCCCGGCGGTCTGCGCGCTCCTGTTGCCGATGAGCCAGGAGCCATTCGACGGTTGGAGGAAGTGCTCCCTTTGGCGGAGGCTTCATTAGACTTTCTTACAGAGATACGAGCGCATTTTTATGTTGAAGTGGCTCATCTTGAATTGATCAACGATTGAAATATTGCCACTAAGCTGGGTCTTCCTAGTGAAGTTGGGAGTTTTGAGTTGGGCGTGAGGCAATAGTTGAGCTGCTGCTAGACACAGACAAGGTTTGCGTCGGCTTACCTACAGGATAAGGAGGAACAGACGCCGCTATATTTGGCAGTATGGATCAGGCACAAGGCGGTAGCTAAGCTGCTGCAATCCTACGGAAGCCTTTCTTAGCAGCCTGGATTCTCACTAAAGCATTTCCCTGCTTGTTCTATTGTCCTTTCAGAAGACTTGAATTTAAGCAAGTATAAAAGAGCAAGCCTAGTGGTAATTCGGATTTCGAGGGCCGCTTGTGTCTAGTGATCTTGGAGTTAGGGCAAATGTGGAAGCGCCTGAGCTATGTGAAGTTACTTGACAGCAACTGGAGTGGTTTGCTACTCGACGCAGTCACCCTACAGGGATGATGACTAGTGGGTGACCTTATTTCGAATTGTGAAAGTAACAGTACTGAGATAAATTTAATGAATTTAAGAAGTAAATGGTGCGTTCGTGGTGGGCAAGTCGCAAGAAACGCCAATCCCATCCAAGTAAACCAAATTTTCTCTACCAGTGATTACACATGAAAAATGTTCATAGAACACTGGAACTGACTAGTAGGCGTTGACGTTGATGGGGACGCAAATATCAAGGCGGAGGAATTGCGGAGAAGTGGAGCGCACAGGCCTTTATCGATTATCGCTGGGCCCCGCCAATGCGGAGCGTCATATCTTTTTTCTTGAGCGCAAACAGTCACAAGTGCAATCCTCCCATCTTCTTCTCCACACACATACAAGATGGCTTCTGAAAAGAAAGTAGCAGAGAATATGCTTTGGGGAGGTCGTTTCACCCGTAAGTCATCTCAATGGCCCAATAGGCAAGTTTGACCACTTCCAATTGCTCCACGCTGACATGCGAGCAGAGGGGCTTGATCCCGTTATGGAGCAATACAATGCCTCTCTACCGTATGACCGGCTGTTCTATGCAGAGGATATCGCCGGTTCTATCGCGTTCGCCCGCGCCAATAAGAACAACGGCATTCTGACCGCCGACGAGTTCGCAGCCATTGAGAAGGGCTTTGCACAGATCAAGGAAGAATGGGCGTCGAACAGCTTCGAGGTCAAGCCAAACGACGAGGACATCCACACGGCCAACGAGAGGAGGCTGAGCGAGGTCATCGGTAAGGAGATTGGCGGGAAGCTACACACTGGGCGCAGCAGGAACGAGCAGGTCGCAACTGACATGCGACTTTGGTTGCGGGAGCAATTGAGGACACTAGAGGGATACCTGAAGTTGTTGATCCAGACCTCAGTGCAGCGTGCAGAGGCAGAGATTGACGTGTTGATGCCTGGCTACACCCATCTCCAAAAAGCGCAACCCGTCCGCTGGTCACACTGGATCCTCTCTCACGCGACCGCGTTCGCTTCCGAACTCGAGCGTCTTCGGGAAGTCATACGACGGGTAAACCGCTCTCCTCTTGGCTGTGGCGCACTGGCCGGCAACCCTTTCAACATTGACCGGGATGCTATGGCCAAGGAGCTGGGTTTCGAAGGCCTCCTCACAAACTCGCTCAACGCTGTAGGCGACCGAGACTTTGTCTTTGAGACCATGCAATGGGGTTCTAGCTTCATGCTCAAAATGTCTCGCTGGGCTGAAGACCTGATCATCTACTCAAGCCTGGAATTCGGTTTCGTGAGACTGGCAGACGCATACTCTACAGGAAGCTCACTTATGCCGCAAAAGAAGAACGCAGACTCGTTGGAGCTGATCCGTGGTAAGAGTGGACGTGCGTTCGGACACATGGCGGGCTTGTATGTCACTATCAAGGGCCTTCCAACCACCTACAATAAGGATCTACAAGAATCTGTCGAGCCGTTGATCGACCACATCAAGACCGTCAGCGATTCCATCCAGATCGCTACCGGCGTTTTGTCAACTCTCAGCATCAACGCAGAGAAGATGTATGCCGCCCTGGCTCCTGAAATGTTGGCCACAGAGTTTGCAGACTATCTCGTCAGGAAGGGTGTGCCCTTCCGGGAGGGTCATCATATTTCTGGTCGTGTTGTTGCCTTGGCGGAAGACAACAACATTCCCATGGATAAGCTAAGTTTGGAGCAGCTCAAGGGCATCGACTCACGATTGGCCGATGATGTTGTTGAGTGCTTGGACTATACGCGTGCGGTCGAATTGAAGAACGCCACAGGTGGCACAAGTAAGAGCGCTGTCCTGGAGCAGGTGGAGATATTGAAGAAGATCCTTCACTAAGCCTTGAGCTCATAAATACAAGCCTCTATTTGCTGTAACAAAAGCAGGGCGTTTGGTATTATGAGAGTTTACGCCTTGAACGACAGATACGAAAAGACAGATACGAAAAGACAGAATTGTTCTTGACCTAACAAAATATGCGTGTATAGCACTATAGCAGAACGTCATTTCTACTGTGTTGATTGAAGACAATACCTCCACAACCGACTCATTCCCTGTCCACATCTTCACTCGGCTGTTTTTCAAAACGATAGAGATTAAATTTGATAAATTAAATATGTCCCAAAATGGTGGATTAATCCAAAGCGCGCCTATAAATGCAGAGCCATTGGCAGCTTAAATGCGTGTCTCAGAGCGCCTTGCCAATTCCGCAAAGCAAGATAAAGATACAAATACACATAGCTCCTGTGCAGCCTTCTGCTGAATTACAGAATTTCCTCACCAGAACTCCGTCTCGGTATCCGCAAGTCCTGGATTCAGTAATTTCACCGGCTCCTCCATATCCACCCAGCCCATGTACGGTTTACTCGTCCCAAACCCCGCAAATCTTTGGATATCCAACGGCAACTCACTGATCTTGTTCAAGTCATTCGCCAAGTACTGGTTCTCCTCCTGGCGCAAATAGCCACGTGTCGCAAAAGCAGCATAGACTAGCCGCTCTTCGCCTGTTGTTGTGTTTGATCCCGCACCGTGGTACACACCGCCCAACATGAAGAATGCATCACCAGGGCTCATCTCGGCGTGTGAAAATTGCTCGGGAGAGGTGTCGTACGAAGGTGGTCGGACCTGGTAGTCCCAAAGATGACTACCTGGTACTACTCGAGTCGCTCCATTTTGCTTGGTGCATGACTTGCCGGCAACGAAGAGGCAAAGCATTGTATCTCGTCCTTGATGGTGGGCTTGTGCTGCGGGATGCTGAGTGTGGTAGATGTCGTCATCGCGATGGAGGCCTTGAGCCTTTGTTCCGGGACCGACTGAAAAGGTTACAGTTGTGCTTAATTGCGGCGCGCTCACGCTGGTTCGTGCTTCGTCTCCGTGCTTAATGTTCTGTCAGTATTCTTCTTTTCTGGCCATGTAGTTTACTTACCCAGGAGTTTGTTAACCGACTTGAAAGGAAGTGATCGCAGACACGATGCCAGGTCTTATTTCCCGCAACTGACAGAGCATATGTTCGAGACTTGCTCAAAAGACCCGTCACCATCTTTGTCGTTGAAGGCACAAAGTCTTCCCGCTTTGCGTCTGCTTTCTGGGTGGCTTCGATGTACGGTCGGATCTCTCCTTCTATTTCATCCAAAGTTTGTTGCGAGTACATGCCTCGAACAAGACAGCCACCAGAGAGCTTTAAGCTTTGTATGATGTCTGCGATAAGATCTTCCTGCCTTTCGTATATTGAACAATCGAGGGCAGCAATTTTCGGTGATGGTTTGTTTGTTCGTTGTTTGGAGACGACATTCTGGTTCCAATCTGGTATAGCATCACAGAGTAGTGCGGGAGCCATGATGAAGATATTGATTCAGGTTTATAAAATGCTAAGAGCTAGAAGTATCAGATCGAAGAATGAGCTTTGCTGTGAATGAGGTTACTGATCGCTAAGCACGGTGGCCGCTTCAACATATATGCCCTCCCAGCTCAGACAGACATAACAGACCATAAATCCATCAAGACTTTTATTCTAACATTCACCAATACATTACCTCAAAGACCGTGTCCACGGCGGCGGTGCAAGCTAATCGAGTTATGCGTCTACTAGTCTCGCGTACGCATGCCCTATGGTTCGGCCTCGCCTATGCCAGCCACTCATGCCCACTACTTCCCTTCGTCTCCTATACCCACTACAAAAGAGGCTCATGTGGCTTGGATTCTCTGAGCTGGGACACACCGCCGCAAAATGGTGGAGCTGAGCCAGCCTTATCTTGGCGCGCGCCTTCCTCAGCTTCGACGCCACCATCGACCGATATTGCATCTCTCTCGCTAGGAACATTTTCTCCGATCCCCATCGCCTGATTGGGAGTCTTGACGTCGAAGCACAATGACTCAAATGGCAAAGTCGATAAAGTGTTCAGGGGAGAGCCTCGTCAGACCCGACACAGGGCTACGCGGCATCCCTGGGTCAACGCCACGTACAATGCTCGTCTAACATGGCGTAATTTCGAAACGACATTTCATCAAGAGCATTGCTTCTGATCGAATGGTTCAGTTTTCGATAGGAGGCTTCGCTTGTTGTCCTAAATACAGCCGGGTTGGAGGCGCGTTGCCTAATCGGGCATCGTAGAACAGTCGGTGCAGCTGAGGCGGCGCTCCTTTAGGTCACGATGCATTCGTTGGCGACGCGGGGCGTCCGCTTCAGTGTGTCAACACCGCTCACGTCCGTGGATACTTGCTCGTCAGCTTTGGGCACGAGATTCACTGCATTGTTGGCGTCTCCTGGAGTCCTTCGCCATGACTTCATTAATGTTCCGCTGTTCTTCAGATACTCTTCCTTTCAATTGTTACCAACCTTGATTTTACCAATTCCTGTCGTTCATTATGCTTCCTCAATCTCGCTTTGCGGCTTTTAGGAGCTCCAAGCCTTTGATTTTATTCACGATATGTACGGCTATGTTCTCTGATGGGTTTACCTACGGTATCGTGACGCCAGTCATTCCTTTCCTTTTACAAAATGAGAACCTCTTGATCAACAACAATGGTATTTCCAACATCTTTTCTTAATTATTTCCAGCATCAACTTATTCTGTGCAGTACAACTCACAACATCTCTCCTTATTGCGGCATTCTCTATGGCGGATTTCTTCGGTGCTCGTAAGTATCTTCCGAGTGACTATATTGCTCTTCATAGAACTTGAAAATCTAACACTTCTCTAGCACTATGCGCTTGGTACGTCGACCGCGCTAGAAGCCGCCGTCTGCCATGGTACTTCGGCATCATTCTCATTACGACTGGAAGCCTCCTTTTTGGCCTATCGAACAACATTGCCATGTTAATGTGCAGCCGTATTTTCCATGGCCTCTCATCATCCATCCTCTACACCGTCGGCCTGGCAGTCCTGGTCGATACCATTGGCAAAGATGAGGTGGGGAAGTGGATGGGTACAGCCATGAGCTGCAACAACATTGGCATCATCGTTAGTCCACTATTAGGAGGCATTGTATATGATAAGTCGGGCAAGATGGCAGTGTTCGGAATCATGATGGGCTTGGGTGCCATCGATGTCGCCCTGCGAGTGGTGATGAAAGAGCCACCAAGAGAAATGAAGGTTTTCATGACGAGCACCAACAGCTCTGGAACATTGACGACAGAAGCAGGGGAGGAGAAGGAGAAAGAATCCCAAATCACCGTTACGGCACTACCTTCCACTTCGCAAAGCAACGATACTAGGAGCACTGCAAATTCATCTAGAGTCAGCCGTCTTCCTGGCATTTTGACCCTCGTCCGCTTCCCACGACTCCTAGCCGCCATGTTCGGCGTATTCATCAACGAGACAATAATCGCATCGCTGTGTGCTACGCTTCCCTTGTTCGTCCACTCAACATTCCACTGGACAGCGCTACCAGCGGGCCTCCTCTTCTTATGCATTGCCATCCCGGCTTTCGGAGGGCCTCTCGCAGGCGCGCTATCAGACCGCTTCGGAGCGCGATGGATCGCTGTATCTGGCTTCGCTCTCACTGCTCCATTGCTTATTCTGCTCAGACTGGTCCACCATGACAGCATTGAACAGAAGGTCCTTCTCTGTGCACTACTTACCCTGGCCGGTTCAACAGTAACCTTGTTTCTTGCACCTCTTGGGGCGGAGTGCTCATTTGTGGCAGAGGAAGCTTCTGAAGCTATAGGATGCGACCTGTATGCCAGCAGCTTCTCATTGATGAACTGTTCACTTGCTTCTGCGGGTCTGTTAGGGCCCATGGCAGCAGGTGGCTTAATGGACGCTGTGGGATGGAAATGGATGACTGTAGCAATGGGGTGCTTTTGTGCGATGGGTATCGCGCCTTGTGCGCTAGTCACAGGAAACAAACGTGCTGTGAAGAAGACTGAAGCTGATTGTACTAACGCATGAAACAATGCGGCTTCTTAATCAATATTCAAAAGTTACTTTAATATTAGACATTTGTACAGTTACTTCACTTCCAGTCTGAGCGCATCATACTGAACATATACGCTCTCCGGCAACAGTGCACTCTCATAGTTTGTCCCGTTATACGGTAGGCTCAGGACGAAGGCATTCTCTCCTTCCTTGAGCAGCTTCGCATCAAAAGAAAACTTATGTGCAATGTTATAGCAGATGACTGCAGAGCGCACAGCACAGGAACTACTCTGGTGGTATCTATTCGATTCGTCAGTCTTGCTCATGTAGAGATGTGGGGTATTTAAGATGGGTACGTACGGAATGACCCATGGCTCCAAGTCCTTGCCGTTAACATTGACGGTATAGGGTAGGTTGGAGTATGGCTCGCTTGCATTGAACACATCTGTGTTACCAGCGGCTGTTTTCGCGCCAGCGAGCTGCACCGTGAAGGTTGCCGTCTTCTTATTACGCAGCTGCTGTGCCTTTGCGTCGAAAAGGATCGTCCAGTTGTTGATGTTATCATAGACGGGGTTAGGACGCTCATAGTTTGCCTTGCCGCCATATACACTCCAATGTACATAGTTGAGCGCAGTAGCTGGGTCATCACGGCCAACTTTGAATTCGACACCTTCAGGGAACTCGGTAACGAAGTCGTAGTCTGCCCAATAGACTCTGTACTCTTGAGGATGAAGAGTACGATTTGAACGTGCGTAGCCATGACGGTACTCGCCCGATGACTTGTCAGGTGTGCCGATGCGCCAAAGTTCGGTTCCGGAACTCTCTGGCGTCCATTCTGTACGGACGAATGTTGGCTTTGAAGCAACCACAACAACGTCATCCAGAATGAAATCACCGAAGACACCATCAGCGTGAACTGTAAGCCGGTACGTCCCAGCCTTCACACGCGGGATGGTCACCTCACCCTTCTTATCGATATTGCCCCAGTACTGGAATGCTTTCGTATCGTATACATTGTCCTGATAGTCAACACCATTCTGCGCGAGAACTGCGATTGGCCTCTTGGCTCCTTTGGGCAGATTGATTTTCGCCTTGAAGGTTCCACGTGCGGAGGAAGTAACAAGATTGGGAACATGCTTTGCGATAGAATCATAGAACTTAGCGTTCCATTCAGGCCTTAGACCATATTGTTCAGCGTCACGTCGGAGCTCGTCGAGAGAGCCGCCCTTGTTGAAATGGAAATACTGTGGCCCAAAAGTACGATCGAAGCCATGTGTGATGTTGGGTGTTTGATCACCATGGTGATTGCTGGAGATGTAGTTGTATACGATACCGTCAACCACAAGGTCCGAGTGCAATGGGCCACCAAAGTAAGTTTCAACCGTATTGTGCACTAGCCATGCACCATAGGTCGAGCCGTTGCTGCCGGTTCCGTCAGCCCACATTCCGTGAGCTTTGTGGTCCCTCCAGGTATCTTGGAACGTGTACTTGGTGAAGTAATCCGCGACTCCAGTCACATACGGATCTTGCGTATTTGGCAAGTACCATGTCGCATCCTGAACCGTGACTTGGCCGGTAGTATCCGGCCTAGGGGCCGCGAAGTCTTCGTTGGTGACAAAATGAGTAAAAAGCGGTGGGTTGTGGTTCGGTCTGAACAACGTCCTGAGCTCTTGTAGATTCCGCAAGAATGGTGTCGTTTCATTATAGTACATAACGCGGCTGAATGTGTGCAGCCCTGTTTCTCCTTCTCTTAGGAACCAGTATTGCTCTAGGCGCTGCCCAGTTGGGGCGTAAGTCTCGCCCATGCTGATACCGCCATACTTCTTTCCTGTTGAGTCTGTGCCTTCGAATAGCTCGTATGACACGTTGCTTCCGCGACCGGGAGTCCAAAATCCGCTGGGTGTACAATAGCAATCAAGGTATGGGCCAACTCCATTGTTGCCACTCTCGGTGCCAAGTAGATTCTGGCCATCAAGGGTGAGCTTATTGACGTAGCCACGTGACTTGCTCACTGAAGCAACAAGCCGATCATTGGAGATGGTGAGACTGGTGTTGGTCTGAGTGGCATTGAGCCAGGCGCACGTCGTGGACGAGAAGAGAAGCGCAACCGTAGCTACGAGGGAACGCATGGTGAAAACGAATGATACCAATGAGCGCTACATCGTAGAAACGTCCTCCCATCACCATTATTATACCAGGCCCACGGGAAATTAATTCAGGGGATCTTCCTCAGGATCCGGGGTAGTGAGGAGACGGTAATTTGGGGTAATGTCCAGACCGGGTATTCGGTGAGAAGAGGACCGAAGGGACCGCGGAGCCCATCGTTTTTGGGCATCGCGTCTGGAGACGCTATGCTTCTAGCAAACTTAGAATCAAAGAACATGGCCGCACAGCGTAAGGTCCCGTCGGTGAAATTAGTGGTGGGTTGATTCAGGTGTTCGTTGTCCACCACGGCGCCCCACAGAGTCATTGGATCGCGCCAAACTCCTGACACATTACGTCATGTGCACCTGCACACATCTCTCTCCGCACAACGTCCCCATCAACAACACACTCCGAACATTGCGTTGAGTTTTGGGTTCAAAGCATTCTATCTTCAGAAAGCATGAGCTCGATAGAAAGAGACGGAAGAGGTCACGAAACTGAAGCTCTTCTGCCCCGTTCGGGTGCAGCGGCACACGTGGTCGCATTCGGCCCTGACGACCCCGAGGATCCTCGAAACTGGCCGAATTCACGAAAGTGGCTCATGGTGGCAGCCATCATACCTATTGACCTAAGCGTGTCATGGGGCGCCTCAGGCTTCAGTCCTGCTGCGGGCGACTTTGCAAAAGATGTAGGCGTATCACCCCAAGTCGCAACCCTGGGATTGAGCATGTACGTTCTGGGGCTCGCATTCGGGCCTATGACGCTAGCTCCTTTATCCGAATACTACGGTAGAAGACCAGTGTATATCGTTTCTTACGGGGTCTTCCTACTTTTGCTCCTGGGAACGACCTATGTGGAGAGCCTCGGCCCGTTTTTAGTCCTTCGTCTCCTTTCGGGTTACTTCTCCTCGACAACAATATCAAACTTTGGCGGGACTATCGCCGATTTATTCCATCACCATGACACAGGGCCAGCCATGTCATGGTTTCTTTGGGCTGCCACAGGTGGTAGCC
Organism: Pseudopyrenochaeta lycopersici; assembly: GCA_003313425.1. NCBI lineage: Eukaryota > Fungi > Ascomycota > Dothideomycetes > Pleosporales > Pseudopyrenochaetaceae > Pseudopyrenochaeta > Pseudopyrenochaeta lycopersici. The sequence goes on along the minus strand of NHZP01000011.1, from coordinate 1,153,108 downwards.
CTACTGGCTTCGTACTCTTCAGCTTCATCGCGCATGGCAGATCATGGCATGCTGTTTTCCGCGTCATGTTCTTCATGTGCTTTACTTTCTGGATGATCTTAGTGATTGTACTCTACGCTCTTGGAGAGACCAGACACAGTGTTATCTTATTGCGGAGGGCGAGAGCATTGCGCAAAGCAACTGGAGATGTGCATCTCGATGTACCAGATGAGATGAAACAACGAGGCCCAAAGCAATTGTTCGGCACAGCACTAGTAAGACCATTTCAATTCTTGGCAAGCGAGGCTATCGTTCAATTTGGCGCCCTCTACAATGGGTTCTTATATGGCTTATCGTTCCTGTTCAATGGAACCTTCCATATGATATTTGGTCCAAAGGGCTACGGCTTCAACACCATTGGTATTGGCATTTGTTTCATGGGCATCGTGATTGGCATCAGTGTTGGACTCATCTCCAACATCTACCAAGAACGCCACTATCAGCAGCAAGTCGCACAGTCTGGGCATCGCGACGTCCCGGAAGCACGAGTACATCACGCTAAAGTGGCTGCTGTTGTGTTGCCTCTATCATTACTCGCTTTCGCTTTCACAGCAGCACCAAACATTCATCCGATCTTTTCCATATTTGCCAGCGCCTTCTGGGGCTGGAGTTTCTACACGCTTAGTTAGTATGACCCTGCGGGAATACTAGAACCCACCAGTGCTGATTTATATCTTATCACAGTCCTCATGACCCTTACGTACACCGAAGATGCCTACAAAACATACTCAGCTTCGGCGCTTGCTGGTATCGGACTTGTCAGAAATCTCGCGGGTGCAGGCTTCCCGCTCATTGGCCGAAAGCTGTTCTTGCATTCTGGTACGAGGAACGCAAGTTTGGTGCTCATGGCCATAGCAATTCTATTGGTGCCCATTCCTTTCGTTCTCGAACGACGAGGCGTGTCACTGCGACAAAGAAGCCCATGGGCCGCAGCGCATGAAGGTAAAGACGACAGTGATGCGGAATAAAACACAAGCAGGAATGAGAAACTCAACGTCACTGTTGGTGGCGTGGTGTACGTGTGTTGTGCAGTCACTCGTGACGTGCTCCTCACGCATGCTAGTCGATTTCTGAAGTTTGCCTGATCAGCGTCTACAGCATTCACAGATGTGGTAGTGCCCGGGCCAACCACGCCATTATGCGTAAAACACATGCTCAATAACAAAATCGAATCTACTAGAGCTATTTAACTCGAGGACTGCTTCACGGACTTGTATTTTGTTTCCGGATACCTCCAGTACGACCGGCAAAACCTGCACGAAAATATATTACATAGAGTTCAATGTACAGCCCTAGTGAAGACCGGGGGTCAACGTCTTGCGCCTACTGTCAGTTCTGTAGGATCCACAATCAGATGCGCTGGCCTTGATCAGATCACGTGCCTGAACCGTTCACGATGTATGCGCTCTCATCATTGGCTCACGAAAGCATGACGCGCTGCAAATTCAGCATAACCGCGTTTCAAAACGGCAGAACGCATCGTTTCGGATCTGCAAGACGTTCTAGCGCGTAATTTCTCGTTCATCGCCGGCCAACCATGTGTGTGGCACAGGCAAAGCGTCGGCGCTTAGTGCTAGATCTCGCGCTGGCCGATCTGCACACCGGTATATTCATAGACCATGGTTCTATACTTATGGTCAGGAAGCCTAAGGCACTACTGGAGTTGTTCAGCCTCGATATTTTCCTTCCTTCGATTTCCTTTCTTCACTCGTTGCGTTTTGCCGTTCTGTGAACGGTGGTCTGACAAAAACGATTTCTGATTGACTTTTTTTTTTCATTTTGGTCTTTCACACTTTATTCTAATTTCGGGGCTTCTTTTGCATTGCGTTGGCGTCTGGTTGACTCCCATATACACATACCAACGAATTCCCTTGAACAAGATCAACACACACGCAAGTCGTGTTTAATATACCCGCTGTCGATTCAGACAACCTCAAAAACAAAACCTCAACGCCTCGTCCAAGATATTATCTCCAAACGGGGTTTTCTCTCGGTTCTCCAAATTACAACTACATCTCTCCGCCAAATCTTCAAAGCAGACAATACAACATGTCTTGCAACGCCTTCTCCCAAATTCCCTCGCCGCCAACCACACTCCCCTCGTGCGCAGTCCCCGTCGGCGGCTCAAATTCTTCCATCCTAGACGCCTGCTGTAACGGCCACATCAACGCCATGGCCACTTACTCGGATCCCAATGCAGATACCAATCTCGAGGATGACGATGGCTGCTTTCAGTATTGCATCACGGATAGCCCTGCATACGTCGATGCATGCTTGACACAGAAGCTTGCCGAGTATGCGACCTTGGGGCCAAAGTTCGAGTGCTTCAATTTGGAAGCTGCGGGCATGAGGAAGAGTGGGAGTGCGGGCAATAGTGGGGGGTATAGCAGTGCGGGAGGGAGGGTGAGGGTGAGGGGTTTAGTCATGGTTGTCGTACTAGGGTTTGGATTTGTGGGCACGATTATGGGTGTGTAGTTGAGCGAGGATATTGACAGAGCATCTGTCCTGGCGTTGTTGGTTTCCATCGTTGCATTTGGAGGCGTTATACTGGATACTACGGGCGTCCACGCACGACTGAATGATAGTACCAAGATGTAACACGGACAGTATTATGGTGTCCTATACCCAGTTCTAAGATTGTTTGATCGATGAAGGTTATCAGGTCTTGTACCAAACTCCGTAAGATGCAATACTATACAGTACTTCTAAGCCACCTCCTCCACCATGCGTCCGGTGAACGGACGTTTACTCGACGGCTCTAGCTTTCCCGTGAACAAGCTGCCAACGGGCGCCTGCAACCACTCGTCAGGGACACCCATCTGCGTCCCCCTTGCGTTCTGTACATAGCGCACGTACAAGGGGTCTGCCCTCTCTGGGTCGAATTCCTCTTCTTGGCCAGAACCGGTGACGTCCTGGAGGGCTCGGCGGCCCCGCTTAGGAGGCTGTTTCTTGAGAAGGCGGTTGATTGTGTCGAGCTGGTTGATGTTAGTATCTCCAGATGTGTGGATGCGTGATGGCGTGAGAACAAACCTTCTCCTCTTCATTCCGCTTCTCGCTCAGGTTCTTCCTTCTTCTGGCCATCTCCGCTCTACGCATAGCATGTTCCTCGGCTGTAAGGTGTTTCTTCTTCTGAGCCTCGTTCGACAGCGCAAGTAGGGCGCCATCGCTGTCCTCATTCACCATAGCCCGTTGCCTCTTTGTCATTTTGCTCATATCAGGAGTCTGGCCACGGCTCAGATCCTCGTCGCTGTCCATGTCGTCATCGTCATCGTCGTTCTGGGCACCCGTCTCATCGTCATCCTCGCCTTCAGCATCATCGTCTTCGCCCTCGGCATCCTCCTCTTCGCCGTCGAGGTCAGAGTCTGGGTCGCTAAGCTCGTCATCGTCGTCGTCGTCCATTGCCATTTCTTTCGCTTCGACCGAGTCTTGTGCTTTGGTGATGCTTATCGCGGGTTTGACGGGAATGTTCCGGTTGGTGGGGACGACGATGGGTGGCGCTGGTGTGTCGTCGTCCATGTCGTCGTCCTCGTCGCCCTCGGCGTCCATGTCTTCGTCGTCGTCACCCTCGGCGTCTACGTCGTCTTCGTCGTCGTCATCGTCGACATCCATGGCATCGACCTCCTCGGCGTCGTCTTCGTCGTCATCTTCGTCCTCCTCGCTGTCCACCTCCCGCACCACGCGACTGCTGCGTGAAGCGCGCTTGCCCGATACGATGTTTTGCCGGCTGAGGCTCGCTTTGGAAACGGCGCCGCTGGTGGCTTGCCTGAGCTTGCCAGGGGACGACTTGACGGTGAGGTGTATCGACTGGCGCGTCTCTTCGGGCGAGGAGCGCTGTATGACGGCGGCGGCGGGCGACTGGTTCGCGGTGCCGCGTCGTGGGCGGGTTGAGGACGCCGTGGGAGCAACACTGGGGCTTGTCAGAGGAGCTGGGGCAGCGCGCGACCGCAGGCGAGGCATGGTTGGGTCGAGGGAATGGCTGCCAGGCAGGTGAGAGTGCAGGCGTGGAGAGTAGGAAAGTGGGCAACGGCGTCAGACAATGGGGAGCTGGGCGCAGGGATGCGCAAGCGGGTGGCAGTGTGGTGGTGAGTATGGAGGGGGATTGGCTCGAGATTTGGCCTCATGCGGGTACTTGTGCTCGTTTGCGATGTTGTACTCCCCGCGCTGCCCTTGGCGGGTAGGCGCGAGCTATGCATTGCGGTCAGCGCCACATACCTGCTGCTTCCTCTGTGATTCCACCCGTCCACTCCTTCCGACGACTCGTCCTCCGTGCTGAGTCGTCGCATCCGCTTGGCTGCCCGGTCTGTCATGGCAACGATGGTCAACAGTTCAAGCTTTGTTTGAATATACCGCGTAGATGCAATTGCGCGTTGTTTCAATCAATGTGTGCTGGAAACTCTGCTCCATCTCAAGCTTCAGTTCGGGAGATCTTCCCCAGAATCTAGCTAGTCCACAACCGGTAAGGCGTCATGTTGTCCCCTTCCAGGGTGTTGTGCATCTAGGCCTCTAGCAAGTCGCATTCAAGTCACTAATTCTCTAGCACAGCAAGACAAGGCCCGATACATTGCGCAGTCGTTTAAATAGAATAAGCCGCTCTCCATACCATGCACCGCCTCTAGCAATCTATCAATTCTGCCATCGCTCGCATCGCCTATCGTCTTCACTTGCCCCTCCACAAAGTAGGAAGCCCCTAAGCACGCAGTACGAGCGCCGCGCGAAGCGCCTCTACTTTACCTTGATCGAAGCTGTGTTTGCTCTGTGGGTCATCCATTCGCGCAGCTTATTGAGCGTGTCAAAGTCCACATGCAAGAGTTCCTTTGTAAGATACTTGTATCCTAAGTCGTTGACACGAGGTCAATGTGTCTCTTGTTTGCCTCTGCTTGCAGTCATCTTACAGGACCTCTAATCCTTGTAGACGATGAAGTATGTGCAACAGTATTTCTAAGTTGCTCTGTGCCTAGGCGACCAGCTCAGCAAGGCTGAAGCCGAAGCACCGTATTTTGCGCAGATTCAGGCACTGTCGTGCTCGTAATGGAGCTATTGAGCCTATTCTTCGAAATCACGAGAATAGGAGGCACAGTCCAAGCGAGCGTATAGAACATCTTACTTTGGATATGGTTAGCTTGGGTGTCCTTGGTATTCCACTTACATTACTTACTGCATCACAAGGTGAATAGGCAACACCATCACATTTGGTGACAGTGCGCAAGGGATATTCCAGCATCACTGTTTCAAACGTGGAAAGAGACTGCTGTGTCAAGCGAAAATTTGCCCTCTGCTCCATCTTCCCCTGTTCGTATAGTTTCTTTGCCCACGTCGTTCTTGATCCTGTGTAGCTTAACGAAACCAACCCACCTATATTCGAGATAATATGGACCTAAGCTTTGACTTAGGGAGTGCTGGAACCATACGTTGCCAGGGAAAAATAGGGCTGTTCGATAATCCGGCAAGGTAGCCTTCAGTGGAACAACCAGCAGCGGTCCCTTGAAGTAAGAGAAAGCGGTGGTGCTAGGCACAAATATCAATACTCTTGTCTGTGATATTCACTGTAATGGTTAGGCTTAAGCATTAAAAAGACTCTATGCCGTGACCGATTGTGTGAACCCAATTGGCTAACCCAACAACGGACCTGGTTCGAAGATCTCAAGTGCTCTGCCATTAGCAGAACTTGAGCCCAGTGTGATAAAGAACCTCTTGCCCATGGCGTCCAGTGTGCACAACGCGCCCATAATTGCCGTGTCTTGTGTCGCAGCAAGTTTGCTATGTCCTATATCCAGCTCTCAAGGACACTCTGCCTCAGCCTGAAATATATAGCTGTGCGTCTGCAAGTTCTATAACCCAGCTTTCTTGCATTTCCATGCTGATTAGGCATTGTTAGTATCTGTACCCTAAGAGAGTATGGATAGACAGCGCCATACAGGCTGGAGCTAGAATTACATTAGGCGACAAAGATGACAAAAACTTTTCAACGCCCTGCAAGTATGTCATTGATGAGTGTCCTTGTGAAGGTATGTGCAGAGCGGATACTCGAATTTGAATACACTTCCAGGAGCTATGCGAGAGAAGCTTCGTCTGCGGGGATGGGCACCCGCCTTGGCAGACATGATGCCGCTGAACTTAAACGTGCAGCAACGAAGCATGTTGCATGATAGGATATTTTGTTTAAGGTCAGTCCTTTCGCTGGCTTGGTCGGAGTCTGGAGTTGGGTATTTGTTCCTTCGAAAATCGATTGAACGTTTCGGCTGGAAATGAACATTCGGGTAGCGCCACAGAGGTCGAAGTCCACGTTCTATGGTAATGTGAAATAGCAGCGCGTGTCGAGCTGGAATCCCAGCTGAACAAGAAGACAATCCGGTGCAGATGCAACACCATATTCAGCGCATTGACACCTTCTCCGATTAGATACAGAACTTCGCTTAAGTCTGTCGAAGGATGGATGCGCATGGAATGAAAGAGTTCTTTGTACAGGAAGTATTTGGATGCTGGCTCGACTTTGCGCCTTCCCGAGATGACTGAAAGACCTGCCCACGATAACTCTTGTTGCAAAACAGGTGCCTTGAAGATGCGGAGAAATATAAGGCCGAATGACGATCTTTAATGCAGGCAGTGCGGGCGTCTTGAGTGGCAGTTGGATCCCTCCAATGACTTTGGCAACCGCATTTTCGGGGTCAAGGCCAAGTCGTCCTTGAAAAATTTAGCTAGATCATCCAAGCTGCATTGATACACAAATCCGCACATGCAAAATGGGGTATCTAGAGCGAAACTGGGAGAAGGCATGAAGTTTACGGCCATTGGTCCAGATGTTTCTGATGACTGTATTAATTTGCTGAGAAGACGGATGTTCTGCCAACCAAAGTCTTCGGCAGCGGCCCGGATCGGTGTGATGGCACTCAAGGTTCGAGGTGCGGGAGTGTGTACCCAGATTAGGACTCTTGTGTTAAGGATGTGCCGTTAAGTTGAACCAATCATATCATTCCTAGCATCTGGTGACACGGAACGTTGTCCTTGGCGAGCCATGGTGGGTTCGCTACCATTCCCATGAGCTCATAGGAGGCACGAGAGGGTCATCGTGGACAAGGGACAGGGGAATGACTGGTGTGTCCTCTGTAAATTGATACACCAAATTATTCCACCCTCCAGTTGGATCTGCTGAGTCTTCGCAGAAATTCAGTTCGGGTAGGATCTGCGGGTACGTTGCACTTGTATCTACCTCCCATCCACCAGGCACGAATGATATGCCTCCATATGCGTCTGCTGCTTCCTGCTCGAAGATTTCAGCGAAGTTTGCGTGGCCATGTGTATGTTTTAGCGTATTGAGCACAACTTGAAGGCCCTTTTCGGCAACGGAATTCTTCTGTCGCATCCAGCGCAACCAGCGTACCAGCTTCTTAACGGAAGGAACGATCTCAGACTCAACAATACTCGAGTAGGAAGCTTGGTCAGACATGACAATAAGAAAAATGGCCATTGCTCGCATGATATAATGGGCGAGACACCACCATGGCCCGTTACGAAATATACACTCGTGAGGCTCATCAGGGAGAAGTTTTGTGACCACTTGGGCGGCTTGTACGCATTGTTTTGCGATGTTTTGAGTAGCTGGTGAAGACTCGGCGAAGGTGTTGTTGCGTCTCCGGGAATAGAGACACGGTCGAGTGATCAGGATCATGGAATCAAACCAACTAAAATGGAGCATCAAACGTTCGCGATCCGATATTGCACTCAATTGCCTTTCTAGCTCTGACTTCAGTCGTTGAATGCGCCCTTCTATGCTTTGCCATGGAAGTGTTGCTGCTCGAACCGAGTATAGAGACGAAAGAGTCCACTGTGAAGTAATGGCAATTTTGATATAAGTCTGCAGGGCTACTGCTTGAGCTCGACCCCCCTGCTCGTCCGAAGGAATGCGTGGAAATCGTACGTTGCATTCCTGAAGCGGAATCGCGGAGGGAAGCCCTGTGACGGAGCTTAGCAGGGTTTCGAGTGTACGTAGGCTCCACCAAAGCCGCGATAGCATTTCCACTCTGCTGTGCCATGGAGTAGGTTGTGAGGTTGCACGATGAAGGCCCAATGAGATGCCCATGCGAAGGGCTATTCCAATGGTGACCCATGCCCTGAAATCAAAGCATTAGTTGCAGCCGTGCGATAGTGATATGAAGAGTGTACCTATCAGTGTAGCCGGCTGCGAGGTAGTATAGTGATAATAATCCGAGGCACTATGTCTGTTAGTGTTGAGGAGCAAAAAAGGCCGCCCGATAGCTTACCTGGACAAATTCTGGGGTTGGATTGGAGGTTAGGAGTGTAGATTGGTCAATTCGTAGAAGACGCAGGGCTCTGCTCAAATATACAACTTCTTCACGTCCTCTACTTTGATCTTCTTGTGTTTGTTCTGACTCGCCAACCAGGCTGCAATGCCGTGCTCCAATGGCCAAGATCAAGTTGAGTGTTGCGAGCCAACGGTCGGGAACCTCGTAAGGAGCTGCATAATATATGCGGACTTGATCTTCAAAAGTAGCCGGTACGATTGGTAGCCAGGCATGGACCGTCCTCGAGTAATGCTGGTAGAGTTTCGATGCAACCTCAAAGGGCGGACATGCATAAGAATCGACATGAGTGTCAATCTCAACATCTTGTGCGCTCGGATGAAGGCTTACGTCTGGACTGAAATCGTTGTATATACTATTTGGGGCCAAAGGAGGCGTATTGAAGCTATCACAATGGCCTTCATCGGTCAATCCGAGGTCCTGCTGGAAATTCCGTAGCCATTGAGACTCTTCATTTCCATTAGCCGTAACCTCATTGAAATCATAACCTGTTAGTTCAGAGGCTTTCATGCCACCTTCGTTCGCTCCGGTGCTAGCCAGGTCGACAGTGTTAATCATGTCATGTTCAGAGCTAATGTGCTGGATCCATGGTTCCTGTGACGGTGATAGCGGCAGGTCAGGAATCTCCTCATCTAGCTGAACACGGTCAGATCAAACGCATATTTTGGGAGAAGGCTCACCGCTTCAAGTATCGTCTCAATTTTCACCCGGTCTTGTACACTCGCGGCCTGCCGAATATCTTTGACCAGAGCCACGAGTGATTGTCTTTGCTCAAGCAGCTCCTTAAGCCGATCTCTACGACCTTGCTCGTAGGTGCAAAGTAATTTGTTTGTTTCACATTCATGACAGCGAGGCAACCCGCCTGAACATCTAGTTTCTAGAGTTTTGTCAGTTGTGTGACAATAGGCACATCAAAGATGCGTCGAATTTCACCGGCGTAGCCTCACTTCGCTTGCGACATGTCGTACACTAATTCAATCCATCAGCATTTAGTAAATGAACCGGGCCGTCTATTAACACACCGCTCGAGATACCCGCGGTCGCTTGCTTCCCTCCCTAGGAACCGGTGGCCGGTCGCGTCTTGGAACTAGGACCCGGCCTCCATGAAAGTCAACATTAGGGACAGCCGGACGAATGATGTTGTTCTGCATTATCATGGTAACATTCTGTCCGAATGATGTTGGCTCGCGCGGGATGTGGTGAGCTCGGTGCGTTTTAATAAGAAAGGTATCGGTGGATGGGGGTGACGCTAGGAGCTGGCGAACGTTCATTGGCCCTGGAACGGTTCCCGGATGAGCCCAATCACCCAATCAGAGCAAAGTCGCCTCCTGCTCGATCGTTACGACCTTGCAAGCCAAAGCACGAAGATGAAATTTGGGTTGATGCTATGCCAGGTTTCTGTATTACACCCTCTACTACGTCATAGCACGTGTAAAATAATCACCTTTCCTCTAGCGTAAACGCGGACATCAATTTTGCCCTGACGCCGAAGATATACTTTGCGTGAGTCTCGCAGCTTGCACGTTTTGCACTAGCAATGAAGCTAGGAAGCGACGCTTCAAAAAGGCAACGGAACAAAGAAACCAGAGTGCTTTGGACACTCACGAGACCTCAACCCGTACCCCCGAAACAGCCACCACCATTTCACCAAACGCAGATCCCACGCCCAAAAGAGACAGACCCCGCTCTATAAACAGTCCTGCGTGAATTTACTTTCTGATCGTCAAAAGCACGGACCATATACCATGCCGGTGAGTTGCTGTCATTCCACAATAAACACAACCTCGACACGTCCGCAAGTCCAAAAGAAAGCAAGTACAAAAAGAAACACAGAGAGCCCGACGTGAGGCTCGAACTCACAACCTTGAGATTAAGAGTCTCACGCGCTACCGATTGTGCCAGCCGGGCTTTGTGATGAATCACGTGTTCGACGGTGAAAGTTGGAAGGGTACAATATATGTGCAGACAAGCCACGACATGCACGCCAGGGGTTGACCCCCAGGCTTTGTCCCTGTTTTAGAGGAGTAGTATGATGCTGCGGTACTGAGGGCGGTGAGGCAATGCCCAAAGTGTGGGTCTGCGAGAAAAGTCTGCTGCAGCGTAGAAAACCTGGCTTTACCTATGTAATCTTGAAACTAATACCAAAGATGTTCAGCCACGAACAGGATTACATGCAATAGTAAGAGCCAAGAAGCTTAGCGCAATTTTCCTCGATAAATCTTTCACAGACCTTGTTATTGCCCATGACTGTTGAATACATTAAGCCTTGAAGTAGAAAAAAAAATCGCATATGTGTATCACCGCCACCAAAGGACGGGCTGAGTCTCATACATAAGAAATGTCCTGGGTATGTAACGCCGCTAAGAAATGCTTGAAGTCCACCGTCTATAATACCAATTGTCGTGCTTTGCTACGCGCATCGTGTGCCGTAGTTCCACGTCCCATGTTACAAAAGAAACCATACCATGTAAATATCCCTGGGTATCAATAAAGACTTCGTTCAGTGCTCGCTTGCCGAAGGCTGACCACCACGCATGAAGATCCTTTTCGTGCCGCCGACCTTTCCGAGGTCCCCAAATTCAGACTTTTTAGCACCTGCTCGACTTCCCGTACGACTATCAGAACGACTCTCACTTCTGCTCTCTCCTCTTTCTTCACGTTGGAATGGAGTGTGGTTTGCAGTGATCACACTCCCAGACACCGTTCGTGCTTGCTTCATCATTCCCTCGATCCACTCTAGCTTCTGACCGCTGAGGTCCAACTTCTTTGATTTGGGGCCTGCGAGGCCGACCTCATTACCCTGCCAGGAGCGTTGGGACGAGTTTGTTGATGGTACAGATGCTTCTTCAGCAATACCAGGAGTAGATGCAATAGTCGGCATTGGTGGCGGAGCTTCATCAATTGAAAATCCTAGGCCTGATGACTTGATAGGCGTTGTAGCAGGACTGACCATCGAACGACCGCTACTAAACCGCCTATCTCGCTTGCTGGCTGCACTCTCAGGTCTAGCAGGCGAGTTATCTTGGTTCTTGACCTCCAGACCCAAGATCTCGAATTTACCATCGCTTGCTGTTCGCCGTCCATGGTGCTCAGCGTATTGTCTGAGATACTCGCCCAAGTCGGCCCAACCACCACCAACTCGTACCATGACGCGCTCGCCATTCTCTCCTACACGACGAATGAACAGCTTGATAGGATGCTCTTTGCCAGCTTGTGTGAGATGGTAAAGCTTGATGTCATTATCGCCTCTTGCTGCTGCGGCAGACTTACGCCCAGAAGTAGCACTAGCTGAATCATAATCATTCTTTGCAGGAGACAAAGTAAGTTCCGGTGACTTCAAGCCACTGACTGAGCGTGCAGCACGTAGGTAACCCCTGCTGCCTTTCGCTGCGATACCTCGTGCTGATTTGACTTCAGGAGCATCGGCACCAGGGCCTGTGGTGAGACGTATGTGAGCTGGAATGGTGGTCAGAATGTCTGAGATCTTCCGCTCAAGATCATCAGCGCTATTGGTAGGCTTTTGACTGAACCGTGTAGGAGGCCATGGAGTGCTAACGATACTATCATCAATCGTGTCCTTTGTGGGACGGCGCTTCGCCATAGCTGCATTTAACTCAGGACGAGGTGCCCTAACTCCGCGATTGGTAGCATTTCGCACTGAAGGCGACTCCTCGACAAAGCTTGGTGAGCTAGACTCGAACGACAGCTCTGATGATAATGAGCCCCGACTACCCCTTCGTGAACGCGGTGTTTGCGGTGGTTCTAGGACTGCGCCATCTTGTCCGTCGGTGGTGGTAATGATGGGAGTGTCAGAGAATATGAGGGTTCCAGGACGACTTTGCACATTATTGACTGAATGTGTCTCAGCCTTGTCGCGAGAGAACATCTCTGACCTAGTTTCGGTGTCATTATCATCCTCTGGAAAGTCGTCTAGCTCGTTATGAATGACGGTATCTCCTTCTTCGAATATTGAATCGTCGTCAGAGTGTGGAGGCTCCAGCTCAAAGCTGAAATTGTGTGCGCGCATATTTGGTGCCGGTTTGTCCGCTGTAGAAGCAGTGAAAGACGGTGACTCAGGTTTGGTACATTTGGCATACTCGTAGCTTAACAGTTTCGGCGTGTCTTTAAAATCGATCACTGGATATGTGTCTTGCGTAGTGGCATCTAGCGCTGTTTTCGGTGCCACGGGAGTGACAGTAGACTTTTTGAGCATCGATCCTGTAGCGGGGAACAGCCCAGATGTAGCAGCAGCAGCGTGCTCATGCATTGGCTTGGGAGGGCCTCTGGATTTCACCGTATCAACCTTCTCTATGGATTCTTCTAGAACAGATACATCATTAGAGATGGGACGGGTTCTAGCTAGCGAGGCTGTGTTTGGTACGGGTTGATCCTCAACAGGATTAGCTTGTCCGTAAATTGTGTGTTTTGGCGTATTATTGCGGTCGTTCTCGACGCTCTCATTCTGGAGATGTTTGCTGATGGCGACTCCAGGGAAGGTAACTGAACTTTCAGGAACCTCTGTTCTTGTAAGCGGGACAGATCGCGCTGCTGGAGTGGGAGTATTGAGAGGTCCACTCTTCCTTGAATCAGAGTTGTCCTCGGCGCCAGTAGGAACATGAGCAACGTTAATTGGTGTCAATCGTTGCTCGGTCGTAATTGCGGAGCCATTTGTGATTAAGTCCGAGCGAGGTTCCGCGATGGGTGCGGATCGCTGGTCTGACAAAGCCATGGAATTGGAATGTGGTTCCAGCTGGTCGGTAGCATTCTTGCCCTGCATATCAGGTCTTTGATCTACCCTCCTTCGGATATCGAATTCGATGACCCTTCTTCTCGAATCATGCGCCCAACGCCCGTAGTCCGCCTCTGTCCCCTCAAAGATGTCTATCCAGTTGTCGGGTAAGCAATCTTGGCGGCCTTCAAGCGTATCCAGCATTCTATCCAGCCGCCTCCCCAGCTGCCCGACTTTTGTCTGTAGCACGTCCGATATAGTGTCTACAGCCTCCTTCCACTGTGCAAAAGCAACATCTGAGGTGTCTGCGGGCGGCTCGATAGCGTCCCAGGCCAGCCGCATGGCTGTTTGCGCCGTCTCGAGGTCGGCTAAGTATGTTGGAGCTTCACGCAGAATCGAAACACGGGCAGTCCACGTGCCTAGACGGTCCTTGAGTTGGGCGTGATGCGGGAGCGCGGAGAGCAGCGTCTGGGTAATAAGGAAGGAAAAGTCGTCCATTGGCCTGTAATTCTGGCGGACGGCTTCGAAACCAGCCGATGACGGTCGCGACCTGCCCGCAGGATGCATGTCCAACACATGCTCCTTGAGCTCTTCGACATCCAGCTTCAGCATCTCCTCCTCGATGTCGTCCAACCGGGCGTCGTGCTGTTGCACTTCGTCTGACAGCAGCGAACCCCAATATTCAAGAGGCCGTAGAGTCTTGGTAAGGTCTGCATCAGGGATATGCTCTCTGATGCGCAGCTCCAGGCTCTGCCTCCGCTGCTCTTGGATATCGGCGCTTGGTGGTTCGAAGCTGCCTGACCACCCCCACTGCTCGATCTCGATGCACCAGGTCTTGAGTCGCTGAGCTGCCTTAGCGACGCGCGCTCCTAGGTCTCTCTCAGCTGCGGTCAGAGTATCGATGCACGAGAAGATCTTGTATTCGTCTTGTCTGGTATCGAAGGGCATCGGCGTCTGGGTGAAGGCGCGCAGGGTGGTCTCGGGCGACAAATCGCGAAGGTGGCTCTCTTCAGAGCTGCCGTGGGTCCGTCCTCTGCGGCCACCGGGCGACATTGTGGGCGATGGAGCGCGACGAGGGGTCAGAGGAGGAACCAGGCGCATCGGCGATGAAAAGGCTGCCATGGTGGTGGGCGTTCGCGGGAAAGAGCGTGCGCGCGGACATGTATGTGGAAAGAACGCGCCCGCGAGTCCGTCTCAGGCCGAAGAAGGCACGACGGCTGTTCTGCTATCCCTAGAAAAGTGAGTATTTAGCATTCTCTCTGTCGACCTACCTGATGAGATGCTACGCTGCAGGTTGATGTTTACTGACTGACGCAGCTCACGCCGAACATCTCCAGGGATGTTGCCGTGCATCGAAACAGCATGGACCTCCGTGCTAGACCGAAACGCGTATGGCCTGCCATTTGCCGTCATAGCTCTACGATCTTCACCCTCCCAGCTAGGACTACGTGCGCCGCTTCAATTGACCCACAATTCCCAAGCTGCACAACTCTCCAACCCCTCGAAAAAGTGGGCGTAAAACCGTTTCTCCTTCACGCTCCTAGTGGCTTTCCAAAATAGTCATCTCCATTGCCGATCTCATCCCCGCACTCGACCTCTCCTATGATGTCGTACTTCGTACCCTAATACGAAGGCGGGCGCTGCAATCCACTCAATGCTCAAGCGATAGACGTGATGTAAGCGAATTAATGCTCAAGCGAAAGCCGCCCGCAATACAGAGCACGCTTCGCAAGGAACCGAAGTAAGGTCCAATGTCGGGTAAGCCCGCATTGACAATGTATGGTCTAATGTGGGAATTACTACGCCGCTTCTCTTGCAGGATAAATCTCACTACAGGTCATCGTCATCGTCTTTTGCCAAGGACACTACATCTTCCGTCCCGCGTAGCCACTTTGTGACCTTCCCGACCACGTTAGTGAATTGCCCTTGCAACTCTTCGCTAGGCAGCGTCTGCAGAGAGTCTAACCATCTGAGACCTTGGAAATGGGGAACGATAAGCGCATGATTATCAAGCTTTACACTCGTCGGTAGATGCTCCATGACAGCAAGCCATTTGACGTTATCAGAACCGGGATTTACTTGGACTTGTGCCCGGCGATGCTGGGGTATAAGTACCACTCATGAGCCACTTCGCTGTTGTGAGGTGTGCATTGATACTGACTCACAATGAGGACAGCTTTATTTGTCTTTGCTGCAATTGGCGCTCAAGCTTGCCAGCGTGAGCGGACGTTTAACAGTCATTCTCACAGACATGTCCGACGGCAGAGTAACAACGCGACGTTTCCCCCGGTTCTAGATGCCAATGAACAGATATTGATCGATTCTTTCGATAATACTTCAATTTCAACATGGTACGAAGCTCCATATACGAATTGCATGTGAACCAACCACTGACTTTGAACCTACGTATTATAGGTCGTACTACTATAGTATGTGGTATAATGCCTCGGCTGGTACTTATATTAATTTCTCGTAGCCCATGGCGATCACGTGGCAGGTCGGAATAAATCAATGGCCCAATGGACTGCTGACAAGTGGGCGGAGTATGGCTTCACGTCAAGACTTGACGAGTACTGTAAGAATGTTTCCGCCTTAAGAGTGGTCATCCAAAAGTTCTGTGGAGGCCTCGAGCGCTCACATGCTAATACCAACTAGATGTCTTCCTCAACTACCCGGTCTCACACTCTCTAGTCCTCACATATCCAAATGGCAGCACATACACGCCCACTCTCAAGGAAGCAGTTCTCGAAGAGGATGAGACTTCAGGCTATTCTAACAGCATTCCCACCTTCCATGGCTACTCTTTCACCGGAAACGCATCTGCAGAATATGTTTACGTAGGAAGGGGCCAGCAAGTTGATTTCGATCGCTTAGCTGCGCTTGGTGTTGAGCTGGAGGGCAAGATTGCGCTAGCGAAGTATGGTGGACCGTTCCGAGGCTTGAAGGTCAAGAACGCTCAGGAACATGGTATGATCGGCACTGTCATCTTCACTGATCCTGGCGACGATGGCAACATGACTGAAGCGAAGGGTGTGCCAGCATATCCCAATGGCGGTGCGAGGAACCCTACAACAGTCCAGCGGGGTTCCGTGCAGTTCCTCAGTACGTATCCAGGTGACCCAACCACTCCAGGATACGTTTCGAAGCCAGACTCCCCACGAGCTGATCGCAGCAATATTCTTCCTGGGATTCCATCGCTTCCAATCTCGTGGCTCGAGGTACAACCAATACTGCAGGCGTTGAATGGTTTCGGCACGAACGGAACTGGTGTCAACAGAACCGGATGGGTCGGTGCCATACCTGGTGTGACCTACAGTACGGGAGCCGGCTCTGGCGCCACTTTGTCATTGAGCAATGTTATGAACGATACTTACGGAACCATCTGGAACGCTATTGGCGTGATCAACGGTACTAGCGAGGATGAAGTCGTCTTGGTGGGTAATCATCGAGATGCCTGGATCATTGGAGGAGCCGCCGACCCCAACTCTGGATCTGCTGTACTTATCGAACTGGCAAAGGCATTCGGTAAGCTTGCTGAGACCGGTTGGAAGCCAGCTCGTACGATTGTGCTCTGCAGCTGGGATGCTGAGGAGTATGGACTCGTAGGAAGGTGAGATTACCATATTGATTTGTCGTTAAGTCCATTCCTGACTCAGAGCAGCACTGAATGGATGGAAGAGTACATCCCTTGGCTTAAGAATGCTGCAGTCTCGTACCTTAACATTGACGTGGCAGTGTCTGGGCCTATTCCGGACATTTCAGCAACGCCGGACCTTCACAATATCAGCACCAGCTTGATGAAGAAGATTGTCTATCCGTACCGCGGCAGCAATGACCTGACCATGTATGATGTGTGGAGGCATGAAGACCCGGCCGGGAAACCTGGCGTATTAGGCAGCGGTAGCGACTACACCGCGTTCCTCCACCGTGGTATTGCCGCCATCGATATGGGCGCTGGGGGTGGCCCTAACGACCCGGTCTACCCATACCACTCGAACTACGACTCCTACTACTGGATGTCTACCTTTGGCGATCCTGGCTTCCACACCCACAAAGCCATGGGACAATATTTGACGCTATTGTTGTACCATATGGTGTCCGACCCCGTCCTACCTCTCGAGCCGGCCAACTACGTACCTGAAATGACCACATACCTCACCGCACTCAATACCACCATTTCCGCCTCCAACTACACCATCGATCTTTCAAACCTCACAGCTGCTATATCCACTTTCTCCACCTCTGCGCGCGAATTCGAATTGCTGCGCTCCCAAGCCCTACAAACCAACGACACCGCCCTGCTCACTGTGCAAAACCACAAGGCCCGCGACTTCTCCCGTGGCTTTACGAGCCAAGGCGGCCTACCGACAAGGGAGTTCTACCAGCACCTTATCTTTGCGCCTGGACGGGATACGGGTTATGCACCTGTGACATTCCCCGGTATTACCGAGAGTATCACATTTGATGAAGATGCTGAGCTTGCGCAAGAGTGGGTAGGCAAGACTGCAGATGCGATTTTGGTCGCTGCCAGTATTTTGAAGACGTAGAGAGGGGTATAGTGTGCGATGATATATGAATTTATGAAGAAATTTGGACTAAGACCGGGATGTGTGGGGGATTCAAAGGGGTTTTGGAGAGCTCTCGCCATGGTGGAGTGCGGTAGAAAAGCTTAATGATAATACGGCACGATGAATCCATATTAGTTGGAAGACTAGTTATTCTATGCATGATTGTGGCTACATAAGCCTAGAAGACTACAATACCAGTCGTGTCTTCTAGCCTGAATTCTTGCCTGTAGGTTTTTCAAAAGGCTGTCTTCCAATTCCAAGAAGAACCTAAGACTATCCATTCTGCTGGCTTCCTTTGTCTCAAGTGGCCCCAGGTACATCCCAGACCTTCGCAAACTTATCATGATCCGCCTCCGGCTCGCGATTATATTCTGCACTCAGACTCAAGAACTCTGCCACGTCGTCGCCATAGACGCGACTTACCCACGCATAGGTGACGTCGATACCTGCAGCGACACCTGACGAGGTGAAGATGTTGCCGTCCTCCACCCAACGAGCGGTCGGAACCCAAGTTACATTTGGGCCGGTTGAGGTTGCCCAGGGCCACGCGCGCTTGTTGGTCGTTGCTTTGCGGCCGTCGAGGATGCCACTGCGGGACAGGATGGTGGAGCCTGTGCAAACAGAGATGAGGTACTTGAGCTGCAAATGGTGTTAGCTGAATCCAGCAAATTTAAATAAGAGCGAAGGTGTAGGGCTATCTCACCTTTGGGTACAGCTCCTTCACAAACGCAATCTCCTCGGTCATGTTCTGTCGAGTGCCTCCTCCACCAGGAACAATCAAGACTTCGATATCTCCCTTGTTGGTCTCTGCGGTGCCATTTGGCGCGGGCATATGGTGCTGGCGCTTTGCAATGGCATGTCCACCAGCACCATCATCGCAGTCCTTATCGTCATTCTCGTCCTTCTTGCCCCTCGCCAAGTAGTCCTTGAATGTAGTTGTCGGTACAACGCTCTCACCAAATTCACCCTGTCCATGCATGCCCTTCATAGCTGTCGAGACTGGTTCTAGTGTTTTGCTGAGAATCGTGAGCTGCATAGTCGTAGAGTCGCTGTAAAGCATGGAGAGGCTGTTGAGCACGTCCATTGGGCCGAAAACATCGAGAGCCTGGAAGTGGGGAAAGAGCAGTAGGCCGAAGTGTGTGGGTAATGTGGTGGTGTTGCTGAACGCTGGTCGACTTGGTGCAGCGAGAGTAGATGGAATAGTAGCTGCGAGCAACGGTAATAATTGAGTAGCGCGCATATTGTCAGGTCGTATAGTCACAGTCTCTCTCTCTCTCTCTCTCTCTCTCTCTCTATGTGTGTGTGTATGAATGCAAGAGTACTCAAAATGAGGGAAAATGTTGAAGCTTTATGTTCTAAGATCAGGGCGCACAGCGACACAGTGCTTAATGAGGAGGTAAAAGCAAATCTCTCAAAGACTGCTGCAAGCGGTGTATGTGGAGATGAAAGGAAGGTATGCTAACAAGGACCCTTTGCATGTACTCATTAATTGAACTCGGGGTGGAGGTATCCTCTGTCTTTTATACTCTCCACACCATGCAAACGAAATATCGCGTGCGAGCTTTTCATTATCCCCCCAGAAAATTTGGCTCCCCCCTACAGTGTTGAAAGTTAATATGTCTCGCATCGAGCTACTGGCGCAGACGCGCTCCCAGCCTTACAGAGTGGGCACCGAAGCTTGGTAGACGTGTCAAGTGACCTGAAACAAACATTGGGCGATGCAGTAAGCACGGATAGAGGTTACGGTTGTGCGACATGCTCAATGTATTGAGATCATTATGGATCGAAATCAAGGATGGACATGGCGTTTCGTACGACTGAGAAGGTTTGAGCGACTTCTGCCTGTGTATTAATCGAAGGGATTCCCTCTATGATCGTTGGAGTTTGATGTTCTTGTGTAGCATCGGTGAGCAAGCGAGAGGAATAGATGAGTTTCGGGGAAACAATATTGAATGCCATATTAGCCATACGCCCGTAATGTGGGGAAGCGTGGGTGGCGCAGTAAGCTAGGGTCCGGGCTTGCCTTGATTGGATGACCGCACGTTGTTTCCTGGGTTTGAGGCATCCCACGCGTTTGTTTGTGATGCGCCTATCCAAACGACCTGGATGTTGGCCGACCGCATCTTGCACCGCCAAGAGTAGAGCCGCTCTTTGGGACACCAAGGGCATGGCAGAAGCGCTCGGTAGGAGACTCTACGGCTGCAGTGTGCCATGATCCCGTGCTCTTTCTTTGGTGACCGCATGGTGCTGCCTTGGAAGGCTATGGGCGCGAGGATATTATGGCAATGCGTGGAACGGGTTAATTTGCGCACGAATCACAGGGTTTTGGCACCTTACATTCCGATATACCCCCATTATCATCCAGGTGAGCACTGTGGATCAACATGGCCGGTTGGCAGATGTTTCGATGTTCTGTAACAGTACAAGGTACTGAGGACATCTCCACCAAGCTGCTGACTGGTCGCGTTTGATAGGGTGCTTTTTAGTTTTGCAGCCCTGCGGAGTCCTTAATTATAACGGAGACTCATTGCTTATTACTGAGTCACTGTGACTTCAGGCGAGGGATAGTTAGCATCGTAGCCGATGGTGATGTTATCTAGTCTGGGTTGTCCTGATGATTGTCGGGCGGAACCGTGCCGCAGCCAATCAAACCATGGATGATTGCAAGCAACGAGTTCTCCGCCAGTCGCATGTCTTGCATTGGAAATGGAGACACATTCGGTGACAGGGAAAGACAGGACGAAAGACGTCTGTGTGCCCTGGGCTGCAAACATAAGATGGCAGGTGTTGGACGCGCCTTCAAGGAGAGCGAGTTGCCAAGCCAGACAAGCGGGTTCCTGCGATTGCTCCAGCCCCAGCAGACGATGACGCAGCTCTAGACGCGCCTGATCCTGAAATCTTCGCCCTCGAGCTTCCTTCCACCCCGAATCTGCGCACGTTGCCCCTCCATTCGGGCGTCAATGCATGAGGTACCTGGCTCCATCCGCGCTGCTTCGACCAAATAGATTCTCCCACCCCTAAGCTCCGTTCCGCGCTCCCTGCAGCCCCGCCATGAGCGGAAGACGGCCGCCCATCAACTCGAGGCGCAAGTCTTCCACCCTGCACTATCAGACCTTTCCTACCCAACCGCCCAGATCACGCGGCCGGCCGCTCTCCTCGTCCCCCAATGGTCATCATGGCAGTGGCTCAGAGGACTCAGACGAGCACCACCATGAGTCGCCCTTGCCGACAAAGCAGCTCATCGTCCTTGCCGTCATAGCTCTCGCCGAGCAAACGGCGCTTAATTCCATCAGCCCGTACCTTCCAGAGATGACCAAGACTTTCCCGGAAGTCAAGGCAGGGCAGGCAGGGCTATACGTGGGCCTTATTGCATCGTCCTTTGCACTCGCCCAGTTCACAACAAACTTCTTCTGGGGATGGCTATCAGACAAGATTGGGAGGAAGCCAGTCATCATCATGGGCACTTTCTTGACCATGCTCTGCTTCCTAGCATTCGGATTCTGCAGGACGCTGTGGCAGGCCATGCTAGTACAAGCATTGATGGGCTTCGTCAACGGCAACTCGGGCGTCGTGTCGACGTGTCTTGGTGAGATTACGGATCGCAGCAATCAGTCGCGAGCCTTCACATACCTTCCCGTTGTCTATGGCATTGGTGGAATCACGGGACCCATTGTTGGCGGAGTCTTGGTCTTTTACAAGAATCCGCTCAACAACGGCCAGCCGAACCCGTACCCGTACTTGTTACCAAATCTGTTCTCGGCCGTCGTTCTCGCATTAGACCTAATTGTGTGCATGATATTTCTGGAGGAGAGCTTGGAAGAAGCAAAGAACTTGCCACCCATTGGAAAGAGGCTGGGTAACTTGTTCTCGTGGATATGGCAATTCACAAGCTCAACTCGACCGACATACGTGCGACGTATAATGGGCAAGTCAAAGCATCATCCTTCGCAATCTTTAGAGGCCATTGATGAGGGCGATAATGACAGCGCGTCAGAGGCATCAGCCGAATCAGCACCTACGCTCTTTCCTCATACAAACGGTGAGGAGCTTACTAAGAAGGAAATTCTCAACCGCGACACCATCCTTCTTCTAGTCACGTACTTCATTTTTCAGCTTGCAAATATCTCGTACAATTCGCTGTATCCAATTTTCGCGGAAGAACAGCCTCCAACAGGACGGGGTTTGAAGCCAGAGGCCGTGGGTTTGTCTTTATCATTTGCGGGAGCCATCACAATCGTGTTCCAGGTCGGTATATTTGGGAAACTGCGTGGTAAACTTGGCAACAAGGTCGCATACAAAGTCAGTCTAGCCTTCTTTGTCGCTGCTTTTGCGCTTATGCCCTGGGTGGGTTATAAAGACGCCAAGTCATTTGGAGGCATTGGAACCGGTGCCGGGTGGTTGTGGTTTGAACTTGGCGTAGTACTAGTGATCAAAACGATCGCAGGTGTTGGTGGTTTAACAGCTGCTCTTCTGATGGTAAGTCTTGCCCGCTTAGGCAGTAATCTTCCCATTTCTGACCATTTCATAGATCACAAATTCTGCACCAAATCACAACGTTCTGGGCACCCTAAATGGCCTGGCTCAGACGCTCTCCGCGGCAGGCCGTGCTGCAGGTCCTTTCATATCTGGTTCTCTTTTCACTGCAGCAACCAAGATTCAGCCCAAGGGAGAAGCACTTCCTTTTGGCATCTTTGCGGGTATTTCCTTTCTAGGCTTCCTTATGAGTCTTGGTATTCGCGGCGATAATCTGGAAGCTGAGGGATGGAGCGATGAAGACGACGAAGAAGACGAAGAAGAGGACGTTGGCAACCATGGACAGGAAGCAAATGAACGGACTGGACTCATACGGAAGTGAATCGGAATTGGCGAATGGCGAATTGGTACGATGTGTCTTATTTGCGCAGATTTACTGACGAACAAGCGAGGCGTTGGACTATTGGTATTAGAAAAGGCATGTTCGGAGCAGGTGGCGCTGGACTCAGCCACAGGAGCATTGGTGGTAATGTACACATTGTTTAGAGAGCTATACTGCATGCATATACATATTGAATTTATTAGGAACTCATGAGGCATTCTTCAAGCCAACATTAAAAAACACAGAAGCTGAGAAACTGGGCACTATGCCAAAGACTGCATCTCCATCTGAATATCAGTCAGCCTCAGCGCCGAACGATATCGATCTTGTCCCAATACTGAAATTGCGCATTGCATCTCAGCGCTAGCACTTCGCGAAACGGTGGCAAGGCTTCTGCTGACATGAGAGCAACATACCAAGGCTTTGGCCCTTGTCTTGTCTTGCACTAACTAGTCTCGCACAGAACAACACTCGGATACCAAGGCGCCCTATTTGCCGCATGGTCCAGTCAAGGGTCAAGCGGGATGAAATTGATATCTGGGGGCGATGCTGATGCAGTAGAGCAATGACCCAGTGACCGCGTTGGGACCTTACGCCGTGTCATAGTTGGGTTGCGATGGGGGTTATTGAGTGAATGCATCATGCTACTGCAACCTTCTCCTAGCACTCGCCAGAAGCCGCAGCAATAGCTGTCCGCGGATAGCATTTTGCACAATTGTATTGGACTAGTTTGAGGCTGGCTGCGATGTCGTGTCTACAGCCACTCCCACAGTGTCTCCGATGGTGAGCTGGCGGGCCGTAGTGGAAGCTTTTTGGCTGAGCTGAATTCGGGGCTGCTTATCTCCCCCATTCGACCTCTTCAGCTTGGCAACTCACGTGTCGCCCAACTTGCATTGATTCGTGCAGCCGACCCAGGTTCTGGATCGCAGTGTTTCCTTTTCCATCGTGGCGCCTCAGCTTTGTGCTCAGCCCCGGGAAACACCCGCATACTTGGCGCAAAGCTTCTATCAGCTTAGCTCTTCAGCCTCCACCGTGAATGGTGAACAAAGTGCGAGCACAGACATGTATAAGCCACGATGCAGTGCAATTGGGCCCGTGTTAGCGAGCTGGGCCCTGGGCAAGCAATGAGAGCTTGAGTCCAGCCCTAAAAAAGAACACGCTTAACAATGTGGGGATGGCGTCTCGTGAAGCAGAGATGACTTAAATGGTAAGATATTCTCAGCGAGCGCTGCTGTCAGATCCCCAACGTGGTTGTCCATTTCTTGAGGATCAATTGCTAAGACTTACAAGATGGGTTTCAGTTTCCACGGCCACAAGGTTTGTTACCAGCGATTCACCCATTAGACATTGTGCTGACGTTTGCCAGAGAGAAGTGTATGCCCCCGAACCGACACCGAACGATCGACATGATGGCTGATATTTCGCAGCGATGCAGAGAAGCATCTGAAACGACTACACAAGACCACGCCATGGATCGAATCGCCGTTGGCGGGTGCCGATCATGACAGTCTTGTGTTCTCCCAGCGGCATGAAGCGAACAGCGTAGAGCTCTTTTTCGATCTCTTCTTCGTAGCCAATTTGGCAACCTTCACCGCATACCACTCGATTACTGATGGCGACTACCTACTTGGATACATTGGGTTTTTTGGCATTCTGTGGTCATGCTGGTTCCAGATTACGCTACACGACGTCCGTTTCGCGCGAGACTCGCTGTACGAGCGAGCCTGCAAGACTATTCAATTCATCGTATTCGTTGGATTGGCTCTTGTTGGATCTCAGTTCAATCCAGCGAGCCACAAGGCCGTAAGGAATAACACTGTAAGCAGAACAGAATTCACGCTGTTAACGTTTTGCTGATGGAGGTGAAGATCTTCGAAATCCTTTGCTACACGCTGGTGGTCAGCCGTGGCCTCTTGGCAATTCAATACCTAGTAGTACTCGTAAGGGTATCCTTATTATGTATATTGATTTACATCAAACTAACAGCCGCAGTATTACACCTGGAGAGCCCGGTACTCGAAGATCTATCTCCCACTCCTTTTGATGGTTGCCATCTACGCGATCGGTACGGCTGCTTTTGCTGGCATGACACCCGCATTTCGAGGTGAGAAACAAGGAAACAGACTGGTCTACCTAGTTTGGTATGCCGTCATGGCCTTGGAGGCGGTAGCCGTGGTCACAATATCCTGCTGCTGGCGAATGCTCAGCTTCAAAAAGACGCATTTGATGGAACGTATGAGTTTGCTCACCATCATCGTTATCGGTGAAGGAGCCATCGGTGTGACGAAGACTGTTGGCAGGATCATGGGCAAACATGGTCTTGATGTTGAGGGCTGCTTCCTCATTATGTGCATCATTGTCATTCTGGTAAGTCTTCCGACTCACAGCACAATAGGACTGGAGCTTTGCGTGCTAATTGTCCGCAGGTCTTTCTCTGGGCTCTGTACTTCGACAATTTCCCTCATGGCCATTATGGAACCATTCGCCAGCAAATTTGGTCTCTGCTCCACTTCCCCTTCCAGCTTTCTATCGTCGGTGTCGTGGAAGGAGCACAGCAACTGGCATTAGCTCGTTATGTCAACAAGAATGCCGACAAAGTAACAAAATACGTCATTCAATACTGCCGAACCGAGAACCTCGATGGACAAAAGTTACAAGACAAACTCATGGGGCTGCTCGAATACTTCGAGCTTGACCAGAAGCTCGACACGATGAAATGGTACGATGCCGCGGAAGAAGCTATTCAGAATATCGGCAAAACCGCAGGCATCTGCTCAGCAGCAAAGGCACCGTCATACACTGGAATAGATACTTGGCCGCAAGACTTCATCGCTTTATCCTCGAGTATCTCTAATGGTGTATATACCGGCCTAGGCATGAAACTTCCGCTGGATAAGCTTGAGAAGTACTCCCCATTCCAGGTCGCCCGCAAAGCCTGGACGCTTGTCTACATGTACTTCTGGGCCTGCTTCTGCATGTTGATCATCTGTTCGATCATTTTCCTCTTCCTTATCCGACGACACAAGGTCGACCTGTTCGACTTTACCTCCATCATCGTCCGCTTCCTCGTTCTTGGTGCCGGTGGCTCTATGATGGCGCTCATGGCAAACGATCACAGACTGGTCGATGCTCTCCGTTCTCCGGCCCTACTCCCAATCTGCGTTGTTCTCCTGTCCCTCGTTCTATTCGTCGACAAGTTGAGCGCGCTCTGGTGTAACTGGAGGCTCATTAAGAGCGGCCAGCAGTATGCTCTAGAGTACGAAGAGCATGGCCATCACGAGCACCATGCCGGTGGACATGGAGAGGTGCGGGAGACCCACACATCGCTACATGGACATGCTTCCCACGAGTCTCTCACCGGTGTTGAGGATCTCCAGAAATCGGCTAGATGGAGCACCCACCCTGAGTCCATACCACTAGCCGCTACCGCCACTGGCTATGAATCTCCTGGCGTAACGCCGCCTATGAGCCCAGATCATACGATACCACATCAACATGCTTCTGCGCCCGCCGGCTACATGCCTGTCTCTGGAGGGCAGCACCATGGCGCATAGACCAGACTCATAACGAGACCTATCGTTAATCTTAATTACGTCCTTCAATTAGCGTGGCGTCCGATCGTGCACTCCTGCGATATCCAAAAATTGATTTAGACAAGGTCAGGCACATTTGCATAGCGTATTTCTCATACTGGTTTAGCTTAGGATGTAAATTTTTAATCGATGATCATGACCTTTGCTTGACGTTTCCACCTTTTGCCCCGGACGTGTTGCCTTATTTGACAATTGCCAACAAGAAGCCATCGTAACTCTTCTCACCAACTGTCTGCACTACAATTCCGTCCAATCTGTCATCCTTGCCAATGTTCTCCACTACCCTTCTTGCACCCGCGATTCTTGGATCCTCGGAATCATTCGCCAGCTGCCCCTTCCTTACCACATTATCCACGATGACGACAGCCCCTGGCTCGCAAATGCCAAGGGCGATATCGACATAGTTCCAGTTGTTCTCTTTATCTGCATCAATAAAAACGAATTGAAACTTTTCACGTTTCCCCGCCTTCACTTCCTCAACAAGCTTCGGCAGCACCTCTATCCCAGGACCAAGTCGAATGTCCACCCTTTCTCCTACTCCTGCATTGTCTATATTCTTCCGCGCCACTTTGGCATGATGCTCGTCGACTTCTACGCTGACAACTTTCACGTCTGTACCCGAGGTTGCGAGCCAGATCGTTGAGTATCCACCCAACGTGCCTACTTCTAGGATGTTCTTTGCCCGTGCGAGACGCGCGGTGAGTTGTAGATATTTGCCCTGCGATGGCGACACGGCAATGTCAGGAAGGCCTTCTGCCTCTTGGGTCTGAAGAGCTTGGTCGAGAACCGATGTAGGCGGGGAAGTGGAGGACGAGGGGTGCAGATGGGAGAAAGCGTAGGTGTCAACGGCAGTCCAGCGCGGGTCTTTCTCGTGAGACTGGCCTTGTCCTGACATCTTGAATGAATTGAGAGATTCTGTGCTGGGTAAGTAGGTCAATGAAGCTTGCAAAGTCCAGAGGCTGGAAGGTCAATTGCGGAAGTTAGCTAAAACACCCAGCTGAAGGTGGGGATCAATGAAGACATTTATACACGAGCACAGCGGCCGCGGATACAATCCGAAACGCTGTACATGCGTCTCGTGATTTGGATGCCTGGAATCGAGACACACGCGTCAATTGGCCATTACACCTAGTATGGCGGATGAGTGTTCTGCCCTGGGATGCACTCATTGGGAGCTTACGGTTGGCGCGATCTGATAAGATTATGTCCGAGGCTCGAACTCCGGTTGTCGCCGAGCTTGTGCGGCTCCATTCAAACAGACTTCAAACTTCAAGCATTGTCGATGATAATTGTCCCATAACTTTTAGTCACTAAGTCTACGATGCCACTAATGCCCTGCATCTGAGTCCTTCAACGGGGCAAATGCGACCAATACGGCCATCCGCGGCCGATTCCATCTCGTGAACAATCTTGCTTTGCCTCGTCGCTGTGACATTCATTGGGCTGCCATTTTGGGAGACCATCAGTCTTTGCAACGATTGAGCTCGGCTCGGAGAATGGCGCGAAAGAGGATTGAGATGACGCGACAACTGCAATCATGGATCAGCGTGCGTTCAGGCAACAAGTTTCACGTGCTTCACAATCCACCTATTGTAGGAGACGATGACTCAAATCTTCGTGAAAACAGTTTGTATGCCGACATCTAAAGAATTACTGGGGACCGTATTCAATCCTTCCCGATGCCAAAGTTCTCATGCCAGATCCTTGAATTCCGGTTATCGAATTCCGCTCATTGAATTCCGCTCATCATGTCCCTTTCAAATGACAACCCGCAGAAAGCCAACAATCATATCCTGTTAGATTATGGCACTCGCATCCTAGCGCGGATGACGCTTCTCTATCGGCAGAGGTGGTAAACTCTTATTGATATCGAGCAGGGCAACAACCCTGGAACCAATATTGTTTGCAGTATTCGCCGTATGCGATCGCGGGGCTCCGTCTTGAGCCAAACCGGAAACTATTTTTGAATCCCAATCATTGCTTCGATAAGATATATGGTTCACCGGCTCAACGACCGTTCCAGACGTTCGTACCTCGCGGGCTCCAAGGAGGTCACGTTTGGTAGTATCCTTCGTCGATGACTGATTCTGCTCCTCGATCCTGGTGAATGAGCTTTTGTTAATCCTTTCCCAGAGTTGTAGCGGTTTCCGAAGTGATTTTAGAGGGCGTAATGCTCTAGTATCTCGTAGAGTTTTTCTGGGCTTGTCGAAGTTCCAATGCGCTCCTGTCTCGTTTGTGAAGTTTTTCGAAACATCGTTGCAGGAATCGAATGAATCAATGGATGACCATGGAGAGAATTTTGAGAGATTTACATCTTGGTCGCAGCGCCTGCACCATTCTAGTATATCTATATGGTGGCTCCGGTGCATCTTGACGCACGTGATTTAACCGCCAAGTACTACAAAGGTGTGCGTGATCCAGCAATCGAGATACACTGATGTACTCGTCGAAGTAATACTATAGAAAGTTGTGTTGGCAAATGCCTGAGTAGCTTTGAGAAACGTCCTTGTGTGACTTCTTTGCTCGATATTCAGCTGCTACTGTCTTATTTGCCATAATTATAATCTTTGTGCTCGCTTGTATTGATAGAGTCTCAGCTTTTGTAGGGCATTGGGAGTCACTTAGATCGACTTAGTCAAAGCCAACCTGTCACTATTGCAGTCAATGACGTGGCTATGTTTGTCACAATACAACGTCACATTCGGCCCCTGTGAGGATTTCAAGCACACTTGTGAAGGTTTCGAGCACCGGTCAAGCTGTGAAGGTATATTGCTCAACTCTGTTGGGATTCGCGGTAAGCTTAGTACCGACATTCCGGCCTTATCGTGCCTGTTTAGGTTATTTCTAAAAGGATATCATTCTGATATGGGGATGTCATTAGTGGTTATGTTTCAAGCACAACAAGGTGCCCGTGGCCGATGCTATATACTTATGCTAGTGTATCTTGTAGATGGCATACACAAAGCGGGCATTTGTGCGAGAGCAGGGACCAAATTTACGAAATCTAAAACGAATGAAACGCTGTTGCTAACGTTTCAGCGTTCTGGAGAGTGTCCTAAAAGGCCACATGGAAGGCCTTTAGGTGAGTATGAGAGTGCTGCTGCCTGCTGTTACACAACTTGCCTTCATGTCAGTGAAAACAAAACTACGTCATCAAAGCTTATAATTGGCCGAACTATAACTTTCTGAGGCAATTGGAAATGATGAGTTCTTGAGACACAAAGTCTCAATAAAAATCGAATTCAATATATATAAATCAACGTACATAGGAAAGATAAAAACAAAAAACGCCAGGGGTATATGCTCTAGGATCCCAAGCGCCACATGCCAAATAAATTCAACGGTCTTTCCCAATGCCCATAAATCTTAGTCTTACATTCTTCTCGCAGCAGCGCTATGTGGCAGTCATGATCTGTTTCGCCATTTTTTGACAGTCAGGGCTGCTGGGATGTTGGAATAAAATCATCTCTCTTGCTTGATATGGCCTCGCAATGTTTCTTCCAGACGCATCTTATGTATCGGGTTTTGAATTTGTCCATCATGTATTAGAAACTCCCAACGGCATCAGACCACGATTCCGAGTATCGATCTTTGGGTTATTGGTGAGCAGAATCCAACAGACTTCGCGTATCAATCTTCTGCCTCCTACTCTTCATCTTCGCTTATGCCAACCAAATCTGTGTTCTTCGTTCCTTTTCTCGGTTCAAGGTATGATCTACTCTTTCTATGCCACCTGTCCTAGTGTGGAAGTCCCTCTAATTGCTGACCTTTCTCCACAAACAGCCGGTGCACATCCCTTGACTTCGATTCACAACCTTATGCTCCCTCTGAGTTTCCGGACACGGATGACCCAATCGGAGCTTCTCAGCTTCTTCACATATCCGCAGAATTGGGCCATTGTCGGGTTGCGGCTGTGGAATCCAGTGATTGCAGCTGTGTATGGTGTATACGATGAAACACATCGTCCCGTAAGATATCCAGAATAGTTTGAACAAGGTCCAGAGAGTAGTTGAAATTGAATACTGAACTAGAAATCAGTCTGTTAAACGAGTAGTGCAACTCAAGTTGAGGCTAGGCTCTGTAATAGCTGGTGCGTCCGCGGAAGGCTGATGCTCAATCTCCCGACTGACCAGGTACTCCTGTGGGGTGGCCGACGCGAGTTTATCGTAAAGATTTCGATTGGTGTGACCGAAAGCTTCTGTAAGAGCTTCAAAGAAGCTCGCAAATCAAGTTGTCGAAAAGTCCCAGGCCAATCAAGTGCAACAACCCCCTTTCGCAAATGAATCCAACCAACCGCCTCGCTCTCTCGCACACGATCTTATAAGAATGCACCCAACATGCCAACTCCAGTAGTAACACAGATGCTCCGAGATTTGAACAAAAGCCCTTGTTCTTAATTGGTGCTATCCCCGGAGAGCGTAATTTGTGTACTTAAGGCCTCTGGCTTAGAGCAGGAATACAGACGTAACCTTGTTTAAATTATGTCTCATAGACGGGCAAAAATAGCCAAAAGGAAGGCAGCAGAATGGAGTGGAGCGAAGAAGAATAGTAACGAACGGAGAGGCGTCCCGACATCTTGAAATGCGAATGTTTTTGCAGTCGAAAAAGCAAACAGCGTTGGAACGAGGTCCGACGTTGCACAGGCCGCTCCGTACCCCCAAAAGTCGCCCACCCTTACGCCGCCCTTCTTTTACAAAGACAGCTTACGAGAAAACAATGACGCGCATGCCCACTGTCAGTGCGCAAGAAAGGGAGGCTCAAAATTGTGATGGCATGCAGATGCGCGGACGTTACCCGACACGTTGGTTCGCTCCGTTCGCAGCGGGTTACGCCAACTGTGACTTTGTCCCGACATCGCGGTGCATCAAGATGGGCCCTGCAAGCAGGCAGATCAGAAAAGACATGAAATCTGAAATGTGCCTGGGCGGTAAAATGCTGCTGACGGGAAGGTTGCAGGTGACTATTTGGAAGCGGGCTCTAAACGTGGGTTGTAAAGGGGGTGGACAGTCACCGAATGATCTGCACTAGCTAATCCGAGGCGTCATATTGGAGCGAGCCATCCGTCCCCACGATTCCCTCCATCCCACTCAGCTGGGACTGATGCGGCCCGTATCAAACAGGAATTCGGGACGCATTTGCGACAATGATCGGCGATTATCGCGTCCCCTATGAGCTGATTATTAGGGGCAACGTACTCGCACGGGAATGTTTCTTGCCTTTTCGTGCGGACTGCGATGGCATAGGTTCAGCTTCGCATCGCACGCCATAAAGCATAATATTGTTCAGGTGACAGAATTAGTCAACTATTTGTGGACAAAGTTTAATCACTACGTAGGCTTTATAACGGAAATTATACACCCCTCATGCTCTATATGCTCGCTTAACGACAACAGCAATATTCACGCCGACACTTGTGGCGGTCAGAACAAAATACTAGTTACCAGCTATCATCCTTCACCCCCAGCACTTTCGAAACTTCGAGACTGCCTTCTCCACCCAGCCCGCCCGTGAGCCCCTTCATTCGCCTTCCCAACAAATCATCCTCACTCGCCAAGCTCACCAGGCTCTTCCTTCGGCCCCGGTCGCTTCTTCTGATGCGGCCCCTACCCCTCACGGTTCCATTTATGTTGCCGTTGGTAATGTCTGTTGCAGCGTCTTTCTGTGGACTTTTTGCTTTGCCCTTCGATAAAACCGTCATTTCCAGTGGACGATCTTCATCAGCGCTCGACGCAGTGCCAGATCTTTGGTGGTGACGTCGTCGCTGCGGGGAGCTGAGACCACTGACGGCTTCTGCAAGTCCAAGGGTTGCACCAGGGCCAAAGTAGTCTGATCTGTGGTATTGAGTGCGATGAGCTGGTGTATAGCCTGGTGTAATCGCATCGTCTAGAGCGTCTTTCCGCTGTTCCCAATCAAAGGCTTCGTTGATCCACTTGGCACAGCGGAAAATGTACTTCCATCCCTCAGGAAATACAGACACAAACTGTAAGAAGCCGTGACTAATACCAGGAATTAAATCCACATTCACCCAATCCTCCTCCCTGAACTCTCCTCTTGCCCAGTCCAACCCCAGCTCTTTCGCCGTAACCCACTCCGCTCTCTTCGCCTGCCTTAAACGGCCAGCGAAAATGACTGTGTCATCAACCAGGGGATCTCTTTCGCCTGTGAGCATCCATGTCCGGGGGAATCTAGCAAGTAAAGATTCTGGAGCAAGAAGAGGCGACAGTAAGAAGTCGGTGCTAAAGTCTGGTCGGTAGTGTGGGCCGATGTAGAGAATGATCATCGCACGCATCATCTCCGGGGTGAGGATACGGTCATTGAAGTATGAGATCATACTTGATGTTGCAAGACGAGTCTTGATCGCTGTAACGGGAGGGGCTGCAACTGCTGGGCCTGGGGTGGTAGGTCGAGTGAGATCTGGGGTTGCAGGAACGCCATTGGCAGCAGGGGTCATTTGATCTGGAGTTTGAACGACATTGCCGTTCGCTAATGTAGTAGTATTGATGCGAGGTAGAGAGCTACCGTCCTTCCCGGTATGCGCCATTGATAACTTGATCGCTGTTTGTGGAGAGGTGAGAACACGTTCGCTTGCCGTCACTGATCCATTAGCTACATGTGCTTTGCTCGGTGCATCATCCTCATCGTCTGAATTATCAGAGCCGTATGGTGTATTCGGTGCAAGGTGCCGGTAGTCGTCGCTCTTGTGTCTTAGAATTGGTCTGTTTGTTTTTCTTACTCTTCGATCGCGGATGAGCGCCATCTGATCATCCGTCATCCAGTTACCAATATTCATGTCCAGAGCAGGATAGATCAGGACTACGCCAATTGGAGGCGGTATTGCGTACTCGCCTTGCCATCTGCGCGTCTGTGTCGAACCACTCTGCAGGATCATAAGTACCATGCTCACGGCAAGATTACCTCCCGCTGAGTCACCTGATACCACAATCTTGGGCTCTTGCTCGCCCGAAAGTCCCATGCATCTTCCTCTCGACGCAATGATGGTGTGGTAAACATCATAGCACTCGTTTAACGCATATGGGTATGGAGACTCCGGTGCCTTCTTGTAGTCCAAACTCAGCACCGGTAGACCCGTTTTACCAGCCCATCCCATTAGCTTATCATCGTGGTTTCGAGGGTCCATAGCCACGAATCCTCCTCCAGGGACGTCTAGCACAACCTTGTCATGCTTTTTTAGAGCACTCAGCGGTCCATTGAAGTAGAGCCAGCCAATCACTGGCTCCTTGTAGGAGCTCTCCTTCGGTCTTGGAATCCTGATCTTCCTTGGCGGATATATCATCAACCTCGGACGCATGAGGCTTGTCAACGCGCCTAAATACGGCGTCGTTCCTTTGTTCCACGCGACACGGAGATGATCCACTGTGAGTGTCGCTCTGATTTTGCGCACTTTTTCATCGGCCTGCTCCGCACATATCATGTAGTATACGCTGAACACAATGGATAATAAATCCCGTACACCTTTCCTTTTGATCTTCATTGCGGACCAAAAGCCTGCATCCAGCGCGGTTGTGACCCATGTGGCGCGGAAGTACGACCGTGAGTACAGGTTCGCAAGGGGTTCGGGGCATTCGAGGCCGACAAGCTTGCCGAAGTTGCGGGCAATATAGAGGTAGAGAAGTGTTATGAGGACGGACTGCCAGGCAGTGAGTCTCTTGGAAACCAGGGCAGAAATGCGGCGGAGGATTGGCGGCCCATGGCGGTCGCCTCTACAACTGTGTTAACAACATATGTTTCTTAAGGTAAGGGCGATGAAGCTTGCCTATAGAGGTAGAAGGACCAAAATGAAACTACAGCCAGCACCTGTATCTTTCGGAACTGCACTGACGGCCGGCCCAAGACGTGGTCTATCATGATCGCAAGCCTCTTCTCTTTAAGAAGCTTCTTTTCGATTTCCACTCTACCCGGCCTATGCTAAACTTTCGAGGGCGCTAGAATCCGCGTGTTCTGGCGGCATGAAAGGCATTCACTCGGGTCTCCGCTAGCAGATTGTGATGTCAAGTCTGGGTCAGCAGGTGAATGCTATTATCTAGGGAAACAAGAAGGAAAGTTACAAATCAGCCGTAGTCGCCCATGCTATTCAAAATCCACTCAAGCCGTCGAGAAGCGCGTCGCATCGGTCTTGGAGCGTCTGTGGTTGGGTGGGAGTCCGGCATGTGACAGGTGAAAGGATCCGTGCCTGCCATGTGAAAGCGCGTGATGACATCGCTTCGGCTTTGTTGCTAGTCGCGCTTTCCGGGGAACCGACCTCAGCCACAGCGGGCGGTGCAGATCAACAGCCACATCCCATTCTCTCCTCCCATTGCGCTATTCTATTCTTAGATATAATGAGAACCGTGGTCTCATTCAACGCAAATAAGGCCTGAATGAATTGGTATCCAAAATTGACTATCAAAGGATCCCGGTCAGTGGAAGTTAGTGGACATAGATGAAGCAAATTTCGCGACAGAGGATGCTTTAGCGAAACGAATCGTCCATTTAGCGTCTCCCGGTGCTTGGAGATCCTCAAGTAGATCCTATAAACCGTAGCCTCCAATCATATATAAACTCTTTGACCTTCGCTCTCCAATATCTGTCTAGCGATTTCAAGTAAGAAAGGAACACCTATCAACTCTTCAACTGCACAATATCTTACATAAAGAGCATAATTAAGCACTCTTCGGGGGACTCATCCCCTTAATCCACTCACTGACTTCAAATCCCACCCTCCTTAGATCAGCCTCTGCAAATTTTCCATCCTTCTCCTTGAACACCGTCAAACACCTAACCGTGTCATCCATATCTGGCTTCGCGCCTGCAAATCCTTCCTTTGCATCATACGTCTTCACGTATATGGTTAGATCAGGCCCTACCGTACCACGCCAAAGCGTTGCCATCCACTGCCAATGATCTGTTGCGCTATATGCGTCTTCAATGAGGATGCGCGAGGCATACGCGACTGATGCATGCAGCTGGAAGGTAGGCAGAATGATGACTGGCTTTGTAGTTGTGATGGAAGCGGGTGAGCCTGGCGGAGAGGCAGAGTCTTTGCGGCCGGCAGCTTCATTATCAGACCCCTTTTCGGACAGAGAAGCATCCTGCAGAGATGACGAGATCGGCGTAGTGATATATTTGATCATCTCTTTGCTCTTGCCGTGCCACTCTTTGATCAAATCAAGATAGTCTTCAAAGGTAACAACTTTTTCACTCTCCTCGGGGACCATAGGTGGCTCGGCAATGCGAGGGCTATACTCTTTTTGTTTGACAAGATATTGATTGAGCCACACGGAAAGTTCTTGCACTGCTGAGGACTCATCGCCCTCGACAGCAATGATCGCTCCGCGGCTATGATCGAAAGCCGTTTTCGCTGGGTCACATTCTTTGTATGGCGGCGTTATACGGCCAAGTAGCTTAATCTTGTTGGGATATGGGAAGGAACTGAGTACTTCTTCCACACTTCTAGGGCTCGAACTTTGTGGAGCAGGGCCAAGCTCAACGACAGAAGTCCTCCGAACCTCACGAGGGGTTCGTGGAGGAGGCATACCGGCACTGTTTGGAGGCGAGTAACGCACCTGGATTGGCGGGAGAGAATCCCGCCGAGCATATTGTGGGTAGTAAGGTCCCTCTGATCTACGCCCATTACTAGACGGTGGTGGTCCGTAATCAAATCGACGTTTCTTATTCGGAGTAAGGGGGCTGTACATCGCCGAGTCGTCACGCCCCGTTGAGGTCACTTGTATGTTACTAAGACTTGACGGACCATGGCCGCGTCGACGAACGGGGGACTCCAGACTGAGATTGCTCATCATTGGTAAGTAGCGTGTCGTCGGAGTGAGGCCTTCGGAGATATTGGGTGGCGGAAGGGTAGGTGTTCCGGAAGAGTCGAGGAAGGGACTAGTAGGAGACTTGATGCTCCGACCACCGCACCGTGGGCAGCGGTACTTGTCAACAGTCGTATGCTGACCCGAAGGATTCAATGGTGATGATCCAGTTTTGCCGATGCGACGAGGCTGGTAGCGATAGTCAGGATACTGTTCGTGATGTCTGGCTTTCTCTTCCTGATCCATGTATTAGCAAGAGAGCAGCGAAAGGTTAGGAGACGACACTGACTTGTGCAAGGTCTTGCCAAACCTTCTTCTGCTCTTCACTTTCAGCTTTCCACTGCTCGCCAATAATCTTGGAAATGTCAGGATTATTGAGCCCAGGCTTGCGAGCGGTAATGGCCTGCTGGTGGTGCTGCCGATAAAGAATAAATGCTACAAAGAGTCAGCAGCTTATGAAGACGTCCGCAAACAAGGACTGGATTTCTTTGTCCAATACAAGTTGCACTGCCTAATTAGGTAGCACAAAATTACTGACAAAGGAACATCGGACTCACCATTCCTAGGGCGGGGTATTTTAGGTTCAGGCTGGCAAAGACAGACATGGGCTGAAAAGTCAGAAGATCCAGTCGAAGTAGCACTAGTAGGAACATCTACAGGACTGCTATTGTCGGTAGCTGTTTCTTCATCGACGACTTCTACGACGGATGCAAGTCTCTTCCTTGCCATCCGAGGCGATGTCAAGGTAGGGGACGCCTGGTTCTCCTGTTTGGTACGATCGGGTGGATTTGAGGTCGATGCAGCCTGGGAATCGTGAATC
The DNA here is from genome assembly GCA_003313425.1 of Pseudopyrenochaeta lycopersici. Taxonomy (NCBI): domain Eukaryota; kingdom Fungi; phylum Ascomycota; class Dothideomycetes; order Pleosporales; family Pseudopyrenochaetaceae; genus Pseudopyrenochaeta; species Pseudopyrenochaeta lycopersici. The sequence continues at coordinate 1,116,374 of NHZP01000011.1, read as the reverse complement.
CTGCTGCTCTTGCGCAAACTACGGGAGGGCTTCGTATCGTCCATAGTTGATTGTGAGAAGTTGTCTCCCACTTGCATGTTCGATTTGACGTATCTCCTGGGCACGTTGAAGAATGTCGCAACGGGAGTCGGAGGAAGAGGGGTGGTAGACCGAACAATCGGCGGCAATACTCGACTTGCCAACATTATGGGATATAATGACGAACCAGCTGATCTAATGGACGTCTTTGGAAGCGCAGTTCATTGTCCCTTGAATAGGAAGGGAGGAACGTTGGACGAACCACCAAACATTCTCAGCTTCTTTCAAAGTATTATGCGGGCACAGCCGCACTTGAATAATTAGACGCGGGCGATCCAGTAAAATGATTGTCCCAGACCGATGCGGCCAACCTGAGCTGGCGGTTTCTTTGTTCTTGCCACGTCCAAAAGCGGCCAAGACAGCGCTCTGCCGACTTCTGAGACATTCCGGTATTCCAGCAATCGCAATGCAAGGAGATTACAATGCCGTGGTCTCTTACAATCATTACCAACTTACAAGGTCTCGGAAACCATGAAAGGAATCTGAACACTGAAATTTATCCTTTCTTTCACGGCGCAGTTGACGCCACTTTGCCGAGCGACACAAAGCTTGGTCAAGTCTTAGACGTGTTATTCAAGACGATTTGCTAATAACCAGGAGGAAATTTCAGATTGAAACCCTCTCCCTCTTGTCCCTCCGGTGTCCCGTCGGTGGAACCCTCCGTTGCTTGGTCGATTTTGACAGTTTCGTTCTCACGTAGGAGGTCGGCGGCGTGCCTTCCGATTAGCTGATGAGCCGTACCGCTTAGGTGTAAGTCGTCCCTGTTACCTGGTCAGACTGAGACAATGCGTTTGTGTCGCGATTGACGTACCAAAATAGGTGCTGAGCTGGATCGACGCACTTCTCCATGGGGGCTGCTTGCAGATCGGCCGCAGTGTTTCCCGACTTGGATGCTAGACAGGGCTGCTCAACATATTCGAACAGGGGCGCTTGTTTTCCAATGCCGGATGCATCCGAGATATGTCTAGAGTGGAGTTGTTTTACCATGACTTGATCCATGAGCAGAGCATTTGGGTCTGGCATGAAAATGTCGCCGTTCTCCCATTGAGTCGCACTTCGAAACAAGACATTGTTCCAATAGGCCCACAGAAACACCAAGTGGTGTTGATGCTCTGCAAAATGCTCCTGCGTGGCGTTCCTCCCTGATTGAAAATGCGGCAAGAAGGTAACATCTATCATGCTTGGAAGAACGACGTTGATGGGGGCGCCGGCGTGCTCTGCAAGGAGGTCAAGGTCTTGAAAAAGCTGTGCAATGCTGTTCTCAATCGCTCGCATAGCAAACTCCTTTTGCAGTGTCGCATATTCTAGTAGATCCCACAGGCCGAAGAAGATTGTAAACAAGGTCCATTCATCGACCCGTCGCAAGCGTTCTGGGACATAGCGACTTCCTTTATCGTATGCCAGAAACTGTTGCACTTGTGTCTTGAAGTCGAATGAAGCAACTATGTCGCCGTTGCTTTTCCCAGCAACCGCTTGCGAGTAAACATCCGAGTCAACTAGGGAGCCAATTGAGGCGATGTCTAAACCTAACGGTAGGGAGCGAGCAAAGTCATCGATAGTATCGCAAACGAGCTGCCAGGTGTCAGGCTCTACCTTTGTTTGTGCTAATAAGGAGCGTTTGTTACCTCTTTGCATAGCGTTTCTACCCATACTTCGCCTCGATCAGGATCACGGGAAGCAATCGACGACCACGGGGGCGGAGAAACACGATAGTTGCCAGTGTCAGACCAATCATTTCCAAAGACAACGATTCGGCGGGTCTTGCCTCGCCAGACTGATCGTAAGCTACTATTGCTGTACGCCGAGCGCTGCAAAAAGACGAAATACACAAAGAAAAGGATGGAAGCTCCAATGCACACATGTAGCCTGGGAAGAACTCTCATTGCGCTGTAACCGGATCTCAAATCGTAGAGGAAAGGTGGATATAGGGAGAAGTCTCGTTTAAGCCAGTAGAGATGAGACGAGCCATAAGACATGTTTTTGAAGAGATCGAGGCTTAGGACCCAGCCCTACTTGGGTTAGAGAGCATGACGACGCTGAGAGTACAGGCGCTGCATCGCATGGCTCCTTGTGGATCTCACCCCGGAAATCGGATCAAGAGCATAATGTTAGAGCTAAAAGTGGATAGGTGTTGCGTGCGTCATGACATGGTTGACGCTCGAAACCCTGTTAATGTAAAATTGCTAAAACAACGCTGTAATGTATAGGTAATTGCATGCAACAAGCACTGCACCACGACAGAACTGCGTTCGCCCGTCTGTTCCAATAGAAAAATGCATAAAGTTTGTCTACAATCTTGAAAACGGGATGCTGAAATGTGTTAAGCTTGAAACGGATATCGGCAGCTTGGACGCGCGGACAGCTGGGGGGAGAGATTGTTCGGCTAGCCTACTTCCGGTAGGACAGCCACGTGAGAGCTTACGTCCATTTGTTCTGTTGGACAGCTTCATCCTGATTATAGAATTTGCTTTGGTGTCTTTCCTCCGAGAATGCGTATGTCTCTACTGAATCTGAATTTGAGCGCGTGGGGAGTGCGTGTTTTTTTGCTCACGACATTTCACAAGGGTGAGACGCAAGTGTCCTAAAGGAGTCAATCGACTTGAGGAAACATCTTACAGCAACAAACCTGCCATATAAGTTATCTTGCTTTAAAGGACATGGAACGTACAAATTAGGAAATCAATCACGAAGATCTGAAGACTGGAAAACCGACACATCTTCGGATCACATGAACCCTTTATTATCCTTCAGATCAGTCCCTAGGGGTTAATGGCTTGCTTGATTCATGGTTTTCGCAATTCTGTTGCGTTCTTTGAGTTCTCTTGTACTCAGAATTGCTCACTTTTCGTCCCAATGCAAGCTCGCAAATCTCTCCATGAGAAAATGTCGTACCGCACCATCATCATTAAGCCACTGTGCAAGAACGAAAGACTTTTCTGCCCAAATTTTGCACTTATCGTCATTCTCTTGCATGTAGTAATCGATCGCGTGATTGAAAGTTGTCGTTGCAAGCCACTCGAGCTCAATTTTGGGGTATTGGTCAATATCCTTGGCCTCTATGTCAGCTAAAGTGATAGCTTACTCGTTCTGCAAGCAAAATGAGGACAGATTAGGAGCATCCAACAAGGAGAGTGACCCAACGGGTTGACAGGCCCAGCCGGCTTAATGATATGCTCTATCCGACAACAGGAGAGGGACATACGTCTTGTTTCTTCGCCGCAATATATGTCACTTGTTCAATACACTTGAAACAAACTTCGTCATCAAGTTCGAGCGAAAGGTTGAAAAGACATCGGACCCAACGGGCGAGTTTGGTGATGTCGCTTGCTGGTTGCCGACAGGTTAGGCTGATGATCTTCTGAAGTACAGACAGAACTTCTGTGACGTGTATTAGCCTAGTCTTACTGGTCCCTCTGCTTGTAAGCTTACTTTTCTGATATTTCGAATCTAAATATTCTTTCACAACACAGGAGTGAATGACTAACACCAGATCCGCTAATGTCTCGTAGTGATCTGGGCTCTTGTATTTCCAGCATTGATCGAAAAGGTTGTCGAGCTCTTCCCACTTACTCAGCTTGAGTACGGCTTCAAGCTCAAGCTTGACAATCTGAAAATGCTTTGAGATAATGTCAGCTTGAGCGGAACCACCTAGCTTATCGATTCCTTCCGCTGCTGCGCGTCGGAACTCTTGGCTATGTTTGCGAGCCTCGAGGTAGTATTGCAACTACACTGATCAGCTACTGTAATAATCGCAATTTTTGCAGCTTACACATTGTTCAGTATGGTCCTCTGCCCGAGCCAAGGTGGTGTAGGTACAGGCAGCCAGAAACTCGCAAAACACCAGTCGAAGACAGAAGTCTCCTTCCGTGCTCGGCTGACCTTGCTCTTTGAGAATCTTGATGAACTGAACGTTTAAGTAAAGAAGAGGTAATGAATAGATATCTTACTTACCTCTGTGCAAGTGTTCAATAACCGGACTAAGTCGCCCGGTTGCATCTCTGCGCAGAACTTCAGCGATAGGTTGTAGGCATTCTTGGAAAACCATTCAAATTCTTCCACAGTGAACAGCTGCTGTTCGGGAGTACTCGGCCTTCTTCTAGATGCTTTGGCTTGAGAGCACGCTGGGTAGTGTTAGCATGCTTGGCTTATTTGGCATGTGCTTTAATACCTCCTTCGAATACTGCGCAGAGCTGGCTCATGATGTCAGAATCAATGCTGCCATTACTAACAAGTTCCGACTGGAGTAGCCTCGCGATGCATCTAGCTTCCGATTAAGAAGGCAACACAGAGCTGCCAAAGATCTTACCGTAACAGTGCGGGAAGATTAATGCCAGTAGGTGCATTATAATTATACTTGTCAAGAACTTGTTCCAGAGCAATTATCGTCTGCCGCTTGTCTCCCAACTTCTGGGCCTCCATTACACAGGCATAGAGAAGGGTCGCGTCATTCGAGGAACTCCGACACACAAGACCAAAACACTCGGCCGCTAAAAGGGTCAGCGCTTCACCAGCGAATCAGACAAGGAAATCACCGAAATCTACGTCTTTGCTTTGCAGCCCTACTTTATACATCAGATACCGTGTCAATGGTTCGTCTCTGCCGTTATCGGACATTTTGGTGTGAGCCGCCCGGGCAATTGCATACTCATGCCGTGACAGAGCGCACTGGATGATTTTTCTGCGGCGGATCAGTGGCTGCTACATTCAGTTTCCCTAGTAGCGAGCACCTCGAAACTTTGGCTTTGTTCTGTGCTCCAGCCTTATCGAATATTGGGTGAAGGCAAATCTGACACCATGCTTCAGCTGCAATGTACTGCTCCAGGTTAGATGCGGCCTCGACCCGTTTCCATAGCAGCTACCGAGATACGGTCAGCTGAAGACCTGAAGTTGTAACTATGGAGGCTGCTCACTGTCTGTGCAGCATGCGTGGCAGGGCCACTGAGTGGGGTTTTCAAACTTTGTAGTACGATGTCAAACAGCTCCTGCAGCTGTTCAAGGGCATTCTCTAGGTTGCTGTTAGAGGTGCTAATCCAAATACGCGTGATGATCGCTTTTTCTATCCATATCTGATTTTCCTCTCTAATAAGCCTAATGTCGATTAACTCATCGAGAACTTTGCAGGCAGTAACGCTGCTATGGTCCTTAAGCTTGTGAATATAGTGCATGACCCTGGGATGCGTCAGTTGCGGTCTCCCTCCACTCTTTTGAGCTTGTGTATCCAGTTTAGCAATTACGTCTTGAAGTTCATATCGTTAAGCACAATACTGCGAACCATTCGAAGAAGGACTGACATTGATCAGCATACCTTCTCCAAAAAGGCTGCATGCCTACCATTATAAAACTCAGTCGTATCAATTTTCTCAGCATCGGAGAGCAATTCGATCTTCATTAAAGAAATAGCCATTTTGTCTCCAAAGTCCTGTTTTCATCAGCCCTAGTTGTGAAAATCAGAATCAGACCTGTTGATACTCACAGCCTCCATAAGCTTAAGCATCTGCCAGGCCCTATCTTGCGTTTCTGTTGTCTTCTGCTTCATATATGCCTGCACTGTGATTGACTGTTAGCTCCAAAAGGTGTGACCATATAGCAACTAACCAATACTTTGCATCGTGCTGAGCCGTAGCTCACCAATTTCTGGACTAAGCATCTCTGAGGCCTGTTCTCCCAAGAAATCATACGCCCGTTCCAGCCATCGGACAGCAGTTTCGTAATTACGCTTCGCCAATGCATCCTTACCAATCTCGAAAAGTAGATCTGCGAGCTGCTCTGTAACGTTTGGGGTGAAAGTAGTCTTGAGCTGCGTGCACTTGGCAAACATGTGCTCTGCCGTATCCATGCGTTCTTGCCGCCATGCCTGCAAGTGTGTACGTCAGCAATGGGCATCTCGATGTGACTCTCGGACACACTGAAACAACTACACTCACCAAAGTGGTACGAACAGCGAAGTACTCAACCCGCAAGTGGATCGCATGCTCAGTTATCTCACCACTCTCACCACTCTCACCCTCCTCGCTTAGTACATCCTGATATCCAGCAGCGCGCTCAAGAACTTTAGTGGCACTACTGAACTCCTTGCTATCAATGCATACTTTCGCAGCTTTCAATGCAATCTTCATGAGACGGATACAACTCTTGCGCTGGTGACGTTTCGTGCGCTGCCCTCCCGCTGAGTCGAGGAGTAAAAAAGAGAAGGCACGGAGGAGACATAGAGAACGATCCCTGCAAGCCATGTCTTCTTTGTCTTTACCATTTGCCCCAACGGTGACTACGTCTCGTCTTAGCCGGGTGGAAAGGTTCCAGAGCTCGGTGCCCACTTCGTCAAGCTCATCTTGCCTTGCGGTGACGAAGGTTGAGGGCTGGAGCGGTAGTCCACGGATGTGAGTTTGAAGGTCTTTATGAAGTGATTCATCCCAGGTGTTTTCGAGGCGGTTGGTGAGATTTGAGGCGAATACTAGGAAGCAGTGAGCGTCATAGCTATTACAGCAGGCGCGATAAGTGGCCCTAACCAAGGAGTGATTTCAATTTCTTCTCTCGCTCCGCCTTTGCGACAGATTGCGTTGATGCCATTGTGGGTTCACAGTAGTGAAAGAGATTTCAGTGGCAAAAGGCTGTTGGTTTTTTGAAGAAACTGATCGTTGTAACTGCCGTTTCTGGTGCAAGCACTTCGCTCTTGCCTCCAAATGGAGAGGATTGCAGCGCATGGCCATGAAGGTCAATATCATTGAAACATCTGAGATGCACGAAAAAATACATTTTGGAAAGCTGAGAAATATCGTTATGGTCGCAGCTAGACATGCCTTTCGACCAGCATTGCTTGCTGGACGGTTGTGTGCGCATCGCGCCATACGTTTTTATTCGTGTTCAAAAACGACACTGGCAGTCTCAACGCCACCTTCTACAAACGTAGTGAGGACAATAGGAGGAGCTTTTGCATTATCGCGTCCATCACCGCGTCATTTCTTCGCAATAAGATCATACAGAGCCGCCCATATGTGTGTAATGTACTGATATTCATACTAAGCTGCCGGTAATGGACCGGATGTTGCATCTGTAATGGGAAGGAAATTTCCCACGATCAACGCCGGTCTGTGTATCTTATCAGCATGAGCAAGCACAGAGACCCACTTGTCACTTACATATTCCACATGTCGCGCTTGACAGTGAAAGAGAAGCAGCATCGTATTTCAGGGTCTTTCGAATTCGGATCTGGATTCTTCAAAGAACAGCTGGTAAGTATTGCCTTTTGGGTGTGATCGAATGCAATGGCACCAAACTTTTCCCAGTACGACACGAGCGATGGCTCAGCGATGATCTCATGAAGAGCGATATTGCCCTTGAAAGCCATTAGCATGCTTTGATGGTAGCCAGACTGATGATGCTTACGTCTCGTAATTTCGACATCGGTACGTGGATGAGCCGCGCCATCTCTTTGTTTCCTCGATATATCTCGCCTGTTCTCCGCCAGCAACAAGCGGGTATAGCCATACTCGCAAAGACACGATCATATTCCATCAAGCTCTTATCGAACCACATCTCGATACGGACTAGATCCACATCGGTCAATTTCTCCATGCGGTCACGAAACTTTGGTCGGAATCTATCAAGCTGCCTCAACACTCGTACACGCGATATTTGCTGTAGATTCTGTTCCATGTACTGGTTCAATCGCGCATAGCCTTTGACATAGTTGAAAGGCTTCAAGAGACCTGCGTCCATCTTGGCCTTCAACAATTTGTTCATTCGCTCTTCTGGACTATCCGAGCTCGCACCAGCGGGATCAGCGGCTGTCATAAGATACCTTTCCCGCGCCTTATCTATGGGAAGACGTGTTGATGACCGATGGCTAGAGGTAGCTTGCGCGGGTGGCGGCAGCAATTGAGTGCTTCTCGCCGCATTTGGGTTGAAATTGGAATTATTGGTGAGGGTACCCATGGGATTCATCAAAGACGCATCGGAGAATAAAGTGTGGAAATCTCCACCTCCATAGAAAGCGCCGTCATCCATAAGGCTGTTGTTGAGAAAATCGTTGAGAAGATTGTACTCATTGCCGACCTCAGGCGTGTTGAACATATAGGATGGATGAAACTGGTGCATGTCCTGGAAATTATTTTGGGAGGAAGTAAACAAATCATCGTAGTTGAGAACTTCGCAATCAATCAATTAGAAGCATGATATGGAGCTGAAATGAAGTGTAACTTACAAGGCTGAGTACTAGACGTCAAGGAAGGTAATTGTGCCGCAGATACGGGGTCGGATGGGGCGATTGATGTTGTGCTGTTTACTCTGTTAGGCGGTAGAAGTGGCGTCGTACCCAAGTTTAGACTCGCATCTGCGGCGTTGGTTTGCTGGGGGACGGCGCCTGAGGCGTTATCGGAGATGGTTGCTCCATTCTGGGGGGCATCACTCTGTCCATCGGGGTTTTCTGGCTCCGACTTGGACTTTTTGACACTCTCGCGAGGCTCATCGTGGCACAAGTGCCCAATGTTTCGCTTGACACAGCGCGTACATGGTCGCTCCTGCGCAAGAGGGAGGTTGATTAGCTTACGAGTAGCAAACAGAGCGCTCGAATCACTCACAAGATCGCAGGTCATATGCTAATTCATGAGGGGTTAGCGACCAAATTGAAAATGTCTCAAATACAACCTGATAGCATGTATTGGATGCTGGGGAGGCGATAGCGGCTCACCGAACGTCTGCAGTATATGCATGCTAGAAGAGGGTCGCCAAGTTAGCAGGGCTGTGGACATAATTGGGGTACACAACATGAGAGCTTTACCATGATTGACCTTTCTTCGCTTCTTTGAAGTTTTCGTTGGCGCCCCAGAGCCGGTCGCAGAAGCCCTGTCTTTTGAAGGGGAGCTCCGTTTGGTCGCACCAGACTCGGAGGCTTCCCTGCTCTGATCCGCTTCTCTTGATTCCGTCATGTTGAGTGAGATTGCTCCATTGGATCTCCGTGCACCTGCCGTCATCAAGTCTGGCCGTGTGGGCTGGTTTCAGAACCGGACACTTTTCTTGGAGAGCCGCAGGTTGATGTGTGCTACAGCAGTCTTGTCACGCGCGGGAGTACCGAAAGTGGGAAATGTTCCAGCAGCTGTAGAGCACGTTCCTTAGTGGTACTGCGTTTGCCGCAGTGGAGGCGATCGAATGGTAGAAATGCTGGTTCAGAGGCACGCGCATCCATCAGCATGTCCGTGGTCGCGTAGTTTCCCGGGCCTCGGGAAGATTTCGGGACGCCAAATGGCGGGGAACTTGCTCCGTCCAATCTCTTATTGGACATTTGACAGCGGCCAGCCCCATATCCCGCACTTTGTTTCTGCACAATTCAGCGCTTACTAGCCGGATATCAGGCACCGCAACGCAGAGCTTGCAGAATATTCCACTGAGAGGACTGCAGGCGCGTGTGTCGCTCCCGCTGCGCCGAGAGGCCGAGTGGGGCCAGTCACGATTCAGCATGCTTGCACAACATGGATATATTCGTCTGCAAAAGTCCTGCATGCACAACTTCCGATGACCATACCGTCGGTAGACCACATGCTAAATTGGGTGCGAAGAAGAGGGCAATGTGCACTGGATGCTTCCATATTGCGCGTTGTCAAATCGTAGGCAAAACGCTATTGTCCCCTTTCGCTGCGAACCGTTCCTCCCGCACAAACGCCTGATCCGCATATCTGGATTCACGCACCTAGTCCACGAACTCCGTGCAACTACCTTGAGACCAGACCCAGTACCGTGTTCGCCACAAATTTCCATGCCTCCAAACCATAAACCGAACCATGTGAGACTATTGAGAAAAGCAAAGACGCCCAAAAGCCGGACGGACCTGCATACCTACAGGATCAGAGTGCAGCATACTGCTGTGCGCTGGCATGCCTGAACAGGACATCATCCAATGCCGCCTGCGCATCTCTCATGGCCTCATCAATGCCGTCTACCTGCGTATGATTACCCTGCATACTCTCCAGGCTGCGTCTGAGTTGTCCGAGCACAGACGCGAGCTCAGGACCAGGCGCCTCAAGCAATGATAGATCGACTGGCTCTGATCGCTTCAAACCGATGGCCTCAGGATCGTCGTCGTGGATCTCGACGCTGTCTCGATCTTGTAGGAGGGGATGAAGCTACACAAAGTTAGCCGCATGTTTAGCTAGACTGTAAACGAGTATGACCTACCCGCCCGTGCTTCTCCTGGTGTTTCCACTCTGTCCTCCATTTCTTCGCATTCTTCTTCAGCTGTCTCAGATTCTCCTCATCCTTTTCTAATAGGCTCTGGGTAACCTTGGCCTGCTCACTTAGTAGCTGCTTCGAGTGCCGTGCTGTTGTGACCTCTCGTGAGACTTGCGCATTGCGCTCTGTGAGCTTATCGACATTAAAATGGATGTCTTTGGCTTGGGGAGGTATACGTGAGACGGAGAGCTGACGTGCTAGCCTTTTGACGAGCGGATTGAGTGCATTGTGTGCTGCGATGACTTTGCGCTCGTCGCGCTGCGTGTTCGCAATGTCTTTTTTTGCGTCCCGTATCACGGCAACTATCTGCTCCAGCACCTGCGGTGACACTTGCGGCCAAGTGTCTATTTGATCTTGTGGTATGCGCTTCGTCTTCGCCTCTAGCTGGACGTACTTCTTACTTGATTTCGACTGTTCTTGGGCGATCTCGTCTGGCTCTACATCGGCTTTGCGCTTGCGAGCCTGTACGGGTTGCGAACGATTTGTCTGCGCTGAAGAGAGCTCATCTTCCGCTTCTGTAGGTGAATTTTTTTTTCGTCTTGCAGATATCTTCGATGTTGTTGGCTTTGCGGGTTTGGCCACGGCGTCAGATTTGCGCTTTCCCGTAGGTCTACCTCGTCGCGTCTTCGTGATCTTAGCGCTCGAACGCACCGGAGCCTTCAGAAATTAGTCGTCTCAGGGTTTAAACACCGAGTTGAGGCTTACCATGACGTCGTGGTGGTGTTGAGACGCGTTGGTCACGGTAAACACGTCCCACCCAGCCGAGGCCACAACAAGGAAGGCGCTCCCTCGTGTTCACGTGCCACTTTGGACACGCTGCGTTCACTCGCTAAATCCTCACCCCCGGATTGTCATGGTGGCTAGGCATAGTCTACTTGGTGAGATTCACACTGTGTTCAAAGTCTAAGACTGTCTAGCGAATCAATCATTCTGGCTGATATCACAGTCGACAGTGTCAACTTTATGCTTGAATTACCTTTTTCTGTGGATCAAGTTCTGAGATGGGCGGTTGGTCGTCTTCAGCGTAGGAGTCAATGAGCTGATGTTGCTGCTCTCTACCTTTGCGGTTAGCAAGTGTCTGGCAAGAGCATTGAGCTGAAGTGCAAGCCTGCTGATCTGCCTTTTGGCGATTTCTGGGACCTGCGAAGAAGCATCTTGCAGTGACTTTCAAGATTTGAGATTCGCTAATATGACCTCGTTTGCAAAGTCTTGTGGGCCTTCTACTCGAATACAAGCTGATCTTGGTCATGGTTGTACTTAGCTTACTTGAAGGCTGATAGGCATGGCAATGACGACAATGCCATAACCTCGCAGTTGTTTAAAGACTTGTGCTTCAATCCACACGGTCTGGAGGTCGATGGAGAGTATACCGGTATGACATAAGCTAAGCCACATGCATTCCAAGGTCATGGAAATGAGCGTGTCACTGTGCCATGTTCTGGGATCTTGGCACTACTCCGTTCCCAGGTCGTGTTAGCCGAGGCCAGCTCATACGAAGTGTGTTGGTGGACGGGCGGAAAGTGAGGGAGCGTCACAAGGACCGAATTGATCGCGTTATCTGGGCCGCGGACGCGTTGTTTGCGTATCGGCTCCAACAATTGGCGGCCGTTGGAAAGTGTGTGCGGAGGGCGTGCATCAAAACTGCAGCTACTGGCTGGCGTGCTTCGACCGACGCGTGCTCTCGACCTGCGATACGCTGCAACGTCATGGCCTGATCGCCCTGATGCGGGACTAGGACAGGGACTCGCAATCCTTACCAACGATCGAAGTTGTCAGGGATAAATGCCTTGTTTGACGAGGGATCTTAAGCATGTCGCACACCTTGTTGGGAATTGACTGCCAGGAACGCTCCCCTGATCGTGTTTATATACTACCGAGCATGTGTCGCGCTTCCCGCTCGGCCGCATATCGCGAATATGCTGCGAAGACTGCACAATGAAATGGTTAACGAACACGATATGAAGTTAGAGAGGAAGAAGAGCAAGCGAGAACGTATTCTGCAGCTTTTCAGATGGAGGAAAGGAAAGCCACAGAAGCACAATGCTGTACGCCTATCCACTCCTTTACATCCCTCTCCATATCCTCATAAACATTCGCCGTTCTCGAACTAATGGCTGTCTTTTGATTGAAGATAGCGACCACTGTCGAAAATACAACTACGTCGAGGCCCCCGCATCTGTCTAGAGCCGTCGAAGTGACAACGGTCGATCCTTCAAGTAACGCCGTCGATAACGCAACTACTTCCCTTGCAGAGCGAGAGAAAATATCTTCAGCTACCTCACGGCCAGAACCGAAAGCAGAAGAGAAGTTCGACACCCTAAGCGTTACACAACTCCACACGCTCTTCGCCGGAGCACCGCATTTCAGTGTCCTTGAAAGGAATGGTCGTTATATACCTAAAGTCGCATATCCATGGGATGTTGAGGTTACAAAGAATGTCTTTGACTCAGTACAACCAGAGGAGGCTGCTTTCCTAGCTGCAACATTGCATGAGCCCTGTTCTAAGATCCAATCAGCATCAGACAAGGGAAAGAAGCACCATAGTTATGAAGCAGGCGTAGTCGAAGTACCGAGCATGCTCAGCGTCCAGGGCATCGAGCCAGGGAGCATTGGTCTTGCTCACTTCCTGGAGCTTCCTGAATCTGACAGTCTGGTAACCGATTTAGACCAATCTCAGTCGAGCAAGGATTATCTAGAGGCCACAAAAAACAGAGAATTGATGCAGGCGGACCCTGAGCGCATCGGAATTCGCCCAGTGGAGATACGCCTGATCTATGACCGTCTAATCGAACTGCAGGGCCTATACGAGGTCTTCCAAAACAGCCCTCAACCAATGACCATTCTCAACAATGAGAGCTCCGAGAATTTGTACACGAATCTATTCACCAAATTCTTAACTCCTCCTGGCCACGATGGGTCCAGCGATGACCCGACAGGACTGAATGTACAAATCATCGCATTGTTTAAAGTATTGGGACTGAAAGGTGTCTGGTACGACTTCAGCTTAGTTGAATGGAGGATAAGACTTGGCCAGATTATGTGGAGCGACCCCGAGGTGACACCAGAGCATGAGCCAAAATCACTTTGGACTGACCGTGAGATATTGCTTTTGCAGTTAACTCTGGCCTGTGAGCTTCTTCTCCGACTAGATGCTGTCACCAATGTGGATGCGAATGATGCCAAAGGCCAAGTCCATATTGGATGCGAAGATGTCCGGACCTTCTTCAAGATCAAGAGCAGGAAAGTCGATTGGGACGTAGTACTTGCGCGAAGATTCTTAGACAACATACTGATAGTCAAAGGTAGCGATGCAGAGACATATTCCCCGCAGACACAGTCAAAGGGCTTGTTATCGCTTCTTGGTATAAGCACACAGCCGGAGTTGCCCACAGCAAGCATTATTCTGCTTCCGCAACACCAAACACGCCAGCTTTCCGGCCTCTCCCATTTCGCCAGAAAATTGCATTGGCCAAACGAAAATATTGTTTCTAGCGAATTGGCCGACAAACTAGGTATATACAGTAGTCCTGAGCAAACCGAGCAAAGGCCGTCTTCTAGTGCGAGGCTGTTTGATCCACCGACCCCTTCTTCGATTAGTATATACGGAACGCCGCTGCAGACGCCGCGCTCTGGGCACCACATCCTGGACAATTACTTTGGGCATGTCGGTAAGCCTGTGCTTGATCGCCATGACTCTCGATCACTGCGTGTGCCACTCTCTTCTCCAATGGTGTCTTCTGATAATCACCCTACGCCTACTTTAAACAACGTCGGTGGCTGGCTCAGTCGCTCCTATTTGACTGGACTTATTCTGCCTGGAGAAGCGATTTCACATTTCTTGCTTTCAACGCTGATTGAGAACGATAAGCTTGCAATCATGAGTCTTGGAGACTCAGCTAACCTATATGGTGGCTTCACCTGGGGGAATAGAACATGGTGGAGCAAGAACTCGATCGTTGGCCGCGTGTTGGCATGCGCTGAAGGTTCCGCAGAATGTATGGGCTGGATTTCTTGTCCTCGGCTACCACTGGGCCTTTCAGACTGCTGGCATTCGATCCAGAGCGAGCAGCTCCCCTTTGGAGATCGGCTTCGTACCGAAAATGCTTCAGCACTGGTCGCTCAGAACTCAGCTGTCGTTCCGGATGGCACTCTATCGTCCACTAACTCCGAAGACCTCGTGCTACCAACTGACTCCGAGCCACCTCCGACAGCCTCTTTGACCTTCACTCAATGGGAACTCACACCTCTCAATCCTGATTTGATTGATACCGATACCTTGACCGATCAAGCGGCCGAAATCGATATCCATGTTGCATCACTCACATTCACCACTTATAATCAAGGATCCACTCATTCAATCTCCCTCGCTTACGATGTTCACTTCGTCACCTCCTGGCCTTGCAATTCACCAGCTTCGGCTCCAGCCCCTATCACGAGCCTGCCACATGTTCTTCGACACCCGCATACAAAGACACTATCACGCTCATCATCTAAGCGTAGCGAAACGTTATCACGTCGTAACAGCCATGGCTTCGAGCCTCTTTTATCGCATCCACCTGCCTCAGCAGACATTGGTCCTAAACGCATGTATTCTGCAGACACAGAGGACACATCGAATATACCATGGCTTACAAATAAACCATTGAACTCGCATCCTCTTCACAAATCTTATGTGTACAAAGCCGTGCCGGTAACAGACGTTCTGGATCCGACGTTCGTACTCCCGTTCGCGATGCGCACATCAAGGTCGGCAACGCGTTCGCCCTGTCTGTCAGAAGGCCGAGATTTTGAGAATGACACCAATCTGAATGATAAACAGACTGTCCTTGTCCTTGATGCACGAGCATCCTCCGATCTGGAGCTTCTTGCACGAGCTTGGTGCGCAGAGCAGGGGCTTCACGCCATTATTGGCAGAGCGGAACGGACCTGTTTGGCTTGCTGTATCCGCGAAGCCCGAGGATTGGGTATCAACATTGTGATACGAGTGTAATGCAGACACTTGCATCATTCGTTCAATCCAGGAACCGACGCACTTTTACGACTTTACGACCGTATGTTGAAGATTTTATTTACATGCTTAGATACCCAAGATTGGTCCATTACTTAAGAGCCTGCCGACTTTGCCTTCCCACTATTTTCTTACTTTGAACCGCGCATAAACAAGATACCCAGGTACTGAAATACTATTTTGCAGTTTTCGACGCTAGGGATAGAATACTATCTCGTCGATGTTACGAGCAATTTAACACTCATTCAAAGCACGCTCTCCCAGGTCTTGTTTAGCGCGCCAACAACGTCCATGCAACGTCGCCCACCTGATGTTTACCGAGTAATTGTAGCGTCCTCGTTGCAGTTAGCTAGTCACGAGCGCACCGAGGATTTCTGGCTGCAGTGAACGGTGACGGCTCCGTGCATTGTTTCGCGGAACAAATGCATGGTCTAGTGCTTTGACACATCATTTACGACCTTCTCCGTTAGTTTACTACTTGAATGCGAACAGAATGAAGCATGCCCGTGGCAGTGCTTCGTGTCCACCAAATTACAAGAGATCTTGCCTCCACAGCCGCATGTTGGCGGCCCTAATACGGGTGAGGCTGTGCTGGCCCCTTGAAACTATGTCCTTCGCTCATCCTACTCGGGTCCACGATCGGTCTCCATTAATGCGATGCATCTAGCACCCAAATTCACTTTCATTGTATCGTCTTCATTTGCAGCTTTGTTGTCAAATTCATCAAGATTTCTACCTTGGTACCAAAACTCTTCCATCTCACATACTTCCTGTGGCTATATTCACAATGAATTACGCACCGGTCTCAGGCCATGAGCGGTCCACTGAAGAGCAAAACCGAGAGTCAGATCAATCTTCGAGCTGCCTCAGACAGCTAAACTGCACATATGCTGGCGGATTAATGTGCGACAGTTTTGCTGGTTGCCTTGCTGGAATGTGGGCTTGTCTTGTCGGTGTTATAGAATGTTGTTCTGGGAACTGACCAGCAGTTTCTTCCAGCATGGGGTGGTGATGACAATTTTGAGTTGTCGGAATTGCGGCATGGGCGAGGAGACTGGACGAGCAGAAATGAGGCAAGCGCAGCATGAGCGCATGCAACATCCTTCCAGCTGCACCTGTCACTAACTGTGAAGACAGGCCATCTTTCTTTTATGGCTCGTGGAGATGCGGAAGGCACAGCTTGTGGTTTATTGCTAGGCTTTTTCTTACCACGCAAGTGATGGTCCCAGAACGCCAATGTCGAAATTATCTTTGAGGTTACCCCTGTCACTGCAGTGCTTGCGCAATTTGCTATCGCTAGTGATGAACACACCGCCGTTCAAGGTAAGAAATAGTTTTCCGCTCGCTATTACGGTAACTAAGTGTTGCTGCAGTGCACAGAGAACGCTGAAAGTAATCGAAAGCAATACGTAAAAGTTTCGCTGTCAGGCCTTGTGCTTCGCGTATTATTTTAGTTTCTCTCCATGTCATCGCTTGCACAACATCAATAGCCACTCCCAATTTTCAACGCTCGCTTTGGGCTAATTCGACCGCCTTTCTTGTTGTTGAGATGGGACAGCCAGGCGAGGATATGCCACGCCCAGCTGACAGTGTGTATGACGGGCACGATGGTTTTGAATTACAAAGCCTCGATACTAGTTCTCAGGGCCGTACATCAACCGAGGCCTTTCCAGAATACAGCGAAGATTACTCTACCATAGAAGACCAAGCCCAAAAAGAACAAAGGCGTTGTCCCAGATGTTGCGCTCCGAACCACCAGGAAAACGATTACACTGTTATCTATTGTCTATTATGCTCCAAGTCTTTTGAATGGGAGAAAGCTGAGAAGGTATGTATTAAGCGACCACCTAGTCAGTCTTCTGATGTTGCTTCAACGAGTGGCAAGGTGGCCGAGGAAGATGTATCACTCGGGAACCGCAATGAATGGGCTTATACAACGGAACAAGGTTCTACCAAACGCATTGGACCTAGAGCTCGGGCAAGGTTACGGCACTTTGACGAGCAATTATGTCGAGAGAATGCCAACAAACTCGTCAGTGGGCAGGATTCAACTGGCGTCCTTGCCCCCAGAAATTTCACCTCTGGAACTCGTGAGCAGCACACAGGGAAAGCAGAGTATACTAATAGATCTACAACACCGCCTGCTAGAGAAGCTAGCAACCTGAAAAACTTACGTAGAAGCAAGCCCAGACCCAGACCCCCAAGAACAACTATTCGTAATAGTAAGACGGTCAACATATCTAACAATCGCTTCATTGAGCTTTCTGGGTCTCGCAACTCTCACCATAGCTACACTACCTCGCATAGCTTTCCCTCTTCAGCCACAACTCCAACCATCTCCCACCAACCCCCACGCTGCGTTCCAATGGCCATGCGGCCAATCGCCGACCTCTCTGCAGCTTATGCTACCATCTCAGCAGCCAGTGAAGCCTACATGATTGCCGACGCCGCAAAAGAAGTGTATCGCGCACGGCAACAAGAAATCCAAGATTATACTCCCTGGCAAAAAGTCAAGTGGCGCTGCCAACTCAAACCATGTACCGAAGCGCCAGAAGGCTGCTTTTACACAAGCAAGACGCAGCATGGACGCGTTGAGGTGGAGGGTGCTGGGGGACATCGGGATGGGTGCTGCGAGGTCTTGGGGTGTAGAGCGTGTTGCTGCGCGTACGGATGTCAGATTTTTGGGGCTGCAGGTTGCTGTGAGGGGTGTGGATGTGTCAAGTGCTGTGGTATCAAGCATGGGTGCTGGGATGCAATGGATGTGTGTTTTGAAGAGGAAGGGTGTGTCACTTCTTGCTTTAGGAGGTTGAAGTTTTTTGGAGAAAGGAAAGTATCGTTTCCTCGTTGTAAATGATTATCGTATCGCCTGCCAATCGGGAATTCCGATAGTTTTATGATCGTTTTGAATATGATTCTGGGCACTTGAAAGAAAGTCTTCAGCAAATCTGCACCGTGTCTGCTGGCATAAACTCAACCAAAGCGACAAAGGGTGGATGAGAAAGCCCACGAAGAAGAAAGAATTGGACTGGTGTATTGCTCTATTTCAATTGAAAGGCAGCCCATGCTAGGCAAGCTCAAGCTTGTTGCCAAGATAGATGTCCAAGTAAATGTACAGTAGCCTTCCACATCCCCGCAGTCCCGCTCATGATTCGATTCCGAGCCGGGAAATTCCCAACCAATTCATCATCATGCTGCTATGGTGCTGCTCCTTCTTCACGGCTCCCCCTCTATGCTTTGACAGCCTTCTCGACTTTTTCCGCAGTCGCCTTCAAATCTGACTCCAACTCTTTCCCTTCCAGCTTGGCCTGCGCCTCAGTCGCCTGCAGACTCTTGTTGTACTGGTAAATTCGTCCTACTTGCGTTGCGCCAACGACGAACACAAGCGCATTGACAGCGGCCAAAGCGATGTTCTTGGGCCGGATGACGAAGCACCAGCGCGTCCAGATGGCGCCTGTGCACATGAGGGCGAAGTTCTGGGTGAAGGAGAGGGATTCAGCGGGGCGGGAGAAGTCGGAGGCGCCTGCGAGGACCATGCCCCATTTCATTACTGGAGCCCTGGCATGTATATTAGTTTGGCTCTGAATCAATTGAATGTTTGGCTGAGCCGGCATAGTGTATAGGGCGGATAGGGCCGTATTGACGGGTAGTGAACATACCAGAAATGCACCGTCTTGGGGCCAACAGGGCTATCCCAGAATTTCGCAAAGCCAGCAGGCTCAGCGCCCGCGGCGGTGTTGACTCGTCGGCGGGCATTCCACGGTTGTCGGAAGAAGGGCCGGAAGCTGGTGAAGATGCGGGAACCGGGACGGAACGACATGATTGCTGAGTCTTCCCTTCACTTCCCAAAAGCCGTGTATGGGGGAGGCGAATTGAGCGGAGATGGGCAGAGGTGTCGTGTGAGGAGCTCAACGGAGTCGCTCGCGATGTCGGGCCCGTCCTGCGGTTGGATAAATTCGGGATTACGTTGGGGGAACCTCCGATTGGCTAAACTGCTTTGGGCAAGGCGCCTTTGGAGAGCTTGAGGAACGTCAACTTCATGATGTTGTTGCGAGCAGCGACAGCACCAATTGATCCCCCCACACGACGGTCACAGATCTGAACATGGCGTCCAAATATGTGTTTGGCCAAGGACTGAAGGAGTTGAGGTTCTTGTTCTGCCAGACCAGCGAGCACAGCGCTGCGACCAGGTATACGACACTCCAACATAACCAGTCTCTCCCGCAATGCGCAGAGGCAATGCAGGATCACCATGGGGAAGACCGAAGCTGACTGGATATGCAGGAATTTCCTCACCCGAAGCTACCCTACCATGAAGAAGCACAACCCACACACCCCGATCATGATCCGAGAAGCCAGTGGCACCGAGCCAACCGTATATGCGAGATTCGGTATGTTTGGAGTGGAACGCCGCACAGCGAGTAAAACTGACGTGTATGAAACAGACTTTGGGAAGGAGAAGAAGTTGCCGCTCAAGGGTCTGGACGACAAGGCGATTGAGCAACAAGTCACCGATCTTGTGCAGACGAAATTATGAACAAAGTCCAAGGATGCTGGGCACAGGAGAACGAAGCCTTTGAACTTGATCAGAGTAAGAGGGTTATTTCAACGAGGGCGAAATCCAAGCGTGATTCGCACCCAATGCACATGTGTACCAAGATAAATATACTATTCAAGCTTCAATCTACAGCAAACTTTGACACAGTCACGACACAACTCGTCTACTAGAGGAATTATGGCATTTATCGTGGCGTTGGCCTGCCTGTGTTGTGATATCCTATTGAATGAATGTCGAGAGACGCATTCTTTGCTCCTGTCTCATGACATTATTGCACATTGACCTATTCCAATGGTTTCCGTTATTTCATCCTTCTCAGCGACGGTCTCTTCAACCATTGACTGAAACATTGCAGGGAAACAGGAACACAATTAACACCAGACTCTCTTGTCTCATGTCGCGTTTTTATTGGAAGCTTCATTCCATGCACGTAACCTTGGCAGTGTGTAACCTTACTGCCTTGCCTTTTATCTCGCAAGCCCCTCACCAGGAAATAACCTAAACGCATCGCATATCACCCACACGGCCACTATGGGTATATTCGATAATGCCTGGAAAGCTCTCGATGAGCTTAGTCAAGAGGCGGCAAAGGTTGTTGGTCCAGCCGCGGTGGAAGCTTGGAATCACGTTGACAGGGCTGTTCAAGAGGCAGAGAAGCATATTGTTCCGGCTGCAAAACAGGTATACAAACATCTCGACCAATTGGGTCAGGATGCCAAAGTTCACATTGCTCCCGTGGTTGAGGATGCTCTCACGCAGGCAAATGATGCTGCTCAGAAAGCGATAAAACACGCCGCACCAGTTGCTGAAGAGGGTTTGAGACACTTGAACTCGCTTTCGCAACAGGCCGCCAAACAAATCCCGGTTCCCGATTGGAATTTTATGGAAGATTTTGGCCAAGAGATGGGTGAACACATTGGCAGAACAGCAGATGAGGTGTGGCAGTCGATTATGACTGGTAACATCTTCAGTGAACTCGAGCATAAAAGTACGGCTCTTATTGATGGCGTACAGGAGCATTGGCCTGGGATAAGTGAGGGAGTCTTGAGGTGGATCACAGAGCACCCAAGCGAAGCAGCTACCCTTATTTCCTGCATTCTTGCAATACCAACAACCATGGCTGTTACACCCGCTGTCTTAGGCTTGGCTGGATTCACTACAGGCGGGACTGCAGCTGGTATGTATCTTCACAGTCTCTATGCACTTGGCCCAATTAAATAGCTAACCACTTCGAACAGGATCCCTTGCGGCTGCAGTTCAAGCCAACATGGGCGGCTACATTGCTGCTGGAAGTACATTTGCTCTCCTTCAAAGCGCTGGTGCTGGCGGCTCCGGTCTTGCCGCAGCGAATGCAATCGCTGCGAGCGCGGCTATGGCAGCAACGTGCGGCACCGCAGCTGCGGGATTCTTGGAGGCTCTGCGGAGGGATGCTTGCGACTGTAAATCAGAAGCAATCACAAATGAGAAACAGGCTCAGAGTCAGCTTATTATCGTAGACGCGCCGCAAGAGATAGTGAAATAGACGATATCATAACTCCACACTAGGAGTTTCTACACGTCATGTTGGTAATAAGAAGATCATGATTTGTACAAAATGTTTCACTAAAAGTAGATCAGGTGAAAGGATGCTCTAACAGTTGATCATACAGATAGCCTCTCAACCATCCTGTCAATCTTGCATACTGTACACTTCTGCTTGCAAGCTCTCCTTCCAATCGTCCAATCGGTTGTGCTGAAGCCGAAATGGCATTGCAAGAGTTTTGCGCAATCCTCTGATACTCTGGTCCTAATGGCTCTCTCTCAGACGCAAATCGCTGAGCGGTGTACACTTGGTCGTTGGTATCACTTGCAATCACCTTCTTCTCGAGCGACTCACAATGAGTTCCAGCCTGTCAGTGTTCCCCAGAAGGCTTACTCTTCGGAAGCATTAGGGATGTTGTGGAAAGACTCAACGCTAGCCCCTTTGCGGCAAAGACAGTCGAGAGAAGAATGGATTTATGATGGAAACAAATGACGAAAATTGATGAGAGTAGAATTTGAAAATAACCATGATGGGCGACATAGCTTGAGAGAGCCGGCAGAGAAGCATTT
Source organism: Pseudopyrenochaeta lycopersici (assembly GCA_003313425.1). Classification (NCBI taxonomy): domain Eukaryota; kingdom Fungi; phylum Ascomycota; class Dothideomycetes; order Pleosporales; family Pseudopyrenochaetaceae; genus Pseudopyrenochaeta; species Pseudopyrenochaeta lycopersici. The sequence continues at coordinate 1,094,421 of NHZP01000011.1, read as the reverse complement.
CAGTACTTGCAGGACATAAAGTTTCACTTTACTGCTGAATTAGGAAGAAAATATAGCGAACACATCTACCGTAACATTTGAAAACACTACGTGCAGGGCAACATGACTACTTCAGTACTGTAATTGTTCTCCTATTCTGATCAAAATTAATCCCCGAATGAGTCAAGAATTTGACTTTTGAGCATTGGCCTCACGGCCACTTGACACTCCTCCCTCCGGGAACGAGCAAAATCAGTCCAGCCATTTTCTCGGTATACCTGTTGAATGGCCGTAACTAGGCGTTGTATTGCAGGGTCCGAGTTCCAAGTCGCACATACTTCACCTCTTCCGATCGGTTCGAAGTCAAGCTCCCGAAAGTGGTACTTGAGCATCTCGAAGAAATCTGCAATGGCCCAGAGTCCCCACTCCCGCCATTCGACTTGATCGTCGGGAATCAGCCCGTCTTCAGTGCAACTTCCCGGATCGGAATCAATGATTCCTTCTGGTCCAGATTGCATGATTTTGCCCGGTCATTCTGGCTAGTAAACGACGCTGAACTCAGTGTCCAGCAGAAATTCAGGAGTATACTCTCATTGCCATTACCGTAACCTTCATAAAGCTGCTAGCTCCTTACTGATAGTTTACCCAGGGGTAAGATCGCTCTCTTAACTGATTACTTAATTTTATACTTTCTTACTCTGCTAGTCTCTAGTGCTCTAAATGATAGCCAAATTCTAATACTCCCGCATTGTACGAAATTCCAGACAACTATTCTTTTCCTTGCCTTCGCAGGGCTTATTCTCTGTCTTCTTGTAGGCAGGGTCTCTAAATATTTCCTCTATGCTCATACCTAATTATTGTAGTACGTTGTGGGCCTCATCTGGAGCTAAGCCGCGGTTTTCTAAATTTAATGTACACAGCCTAATCCGTTGTCAAAGTAGGACCGACATCTTAGCTTGACTGCCTGACGCAACTCTCTACTTCGTCTCTTGGAGCCTAAAACCTTGATCTTATTTGAAGATCTTGCCAAATATCATTTCTCGGCTTTCTCAATCTACCACTTGGCTCCCTTGTGATATGCCTGATCACCGCCACTCTAGCTACAATTATTCTCTTGAGCAGGGTTGCTGCCTATATACTGGACGCTGTAGGGGGCGTAGTCTTGGACAAGCGGATCTTTGCTTCCCCCTTCAGCCATTGATTCAGGAAAGGGTATGCTCACCGACATCGGGTAGGCCTGATATGGTGAAAGAATCTGTACTAAAACCTGGGGATCGTCGTTTCGACGATGTGTATTGGTACGCTCCATCATGAGCATGATTCAAGGCCACCTACTATGACGCTACACAAGAAATCACAATCCGAAGGATTTCATGCCAAGTGATTAATCCTAAGGAACCCGAACACCATGAGGCGGTCCTCATCTCGAGAGGCGGATTCCTCGGGTATTGGCCCACCCCGAGCAGCCTATATCTCGTCGTTTCGAAGGTAATGCGGCAAGTATAAAGTCGGGCTATTGCTCCCCTTTTACAGCAGTACCACCCAGAGTTATCATCAACAACACAGTCATCTACTCCTTACCGTTCACCACCTTCTTCATCATGCGTTTTGCCATTCTCCTCTCCGTTCTAGCCAATATCCTCATCACGACGGCCCAATTAATACCAAGTATCAGAATACCAGGGGTTGGCAGGTTTGCATCTTGCAAGTCTTGCCTCGGTACTGGAACGAGCTTTCCTACTTGCGCTGATGGACATTATGCTCATTGGGCCTTGAAGATGGTTCTAAGGGCGAATGTAACGACCGACCATCAGTCTTCGACGGCCCTTGTAAGGCCGATACCAGCAAGGCCAGGATTGACACTCCGTATGGAGGTGGTCAATACTACCCTGTGTCTGGATGCGACGAGAGTGCCAAAGCCGGGACGCTGATGGGAACGATTCGCGGTTTGAGACCGGGTAGTCTCATAAGTAAATACAAGTACAATTGTTATAAGGAACAGGATACGTTCACTGATAATTGCCCACTTTCCTTTGCCTGCAATATCTATTTGATATGCAGAGAGGCTGAGGAATAGTAAGAATGGGCGAGGGAGAGGAGAAGGGATATAGGTGCGAGGATGAGGTTCTGATAGGACTTGCACAAGAGGGGCACTTGGAGCGCGAACCATTCATGTCACGAGCGCACGCAACACGGCGCGCAAACGGAGAAAGGGAGGGATTAGACAACTACACAAATTGATCTTGCTATGCCTATGACCTCTTATTGCTACGTATGCTCGCTGGTGGAACAATTCTCTTACAAATATCTTAGCCTCTAAGCTTTCAATAATACAGCGCACGCGGTAGTATTAGTTGACTAGCTGTTAATTGTTAGGCTTTACGAGGCTGCAGAGCTTTAATAGGCAGAGTACGATCCTATGTAAGCGATCAACTATCGCTGATCATTTACGCCTTTTCCGTTGCATGACTTAGCGTTCATAGGCCTAAGCCCTGACATATATAGCGAGGTAGAAGTATGGTTGGGCTAAGCTACTTTGTGCGATCGGGCTTCTCTAAGAAGTCTTCGTGCGAGATTCCACAAGTCTCAGCGAAACTAGCATGACATCGCTACCAGTGTTGGGAGATAACAACTTTGAAATTTGGACTAGGTTATCTGTTAGAGGAATTTTATTACCTCGTATTTAGTCCTACCATATGGTCTTCTAGTAATGTTAATATGAAAAACGCTTATTCTCTCACCAATAGCTTGATAAACAATTATATTCACACTGTAGATATATCTTAAGAAGGACTAATAGCGTGCTACTAGAAGACGATTGGATTCGCCTTGAGAAATAATGGCATGGTGAAAGAAGTACGGCTGAGTTACTCTAGAGCCTCGAGGGCGATGCATGCACCGCCAGCTTGCAGGCCTTTCAGTGGGAGCGCCGTCATCCGGATTGTTGGCCTACTATGAAAAATATATTTCTTACACAATGCCGCTACAGACTTTGCCGACGGCTTCAAGTCGAAGTTTCTCTCCACAAGTTGTACCATTATTTCCACAATAATAACCATTGAGATAACGAATATTACTAGCACAGTTATAGCCTCCTCAAGGCTGATATCGCATCCCGAGGGATTTCCACTGGTGTAAGAGCTGGGGTTAGAGCAAAGCTAGCGTTGCTGTACTTACCGTTCTCGTTGCGACATGTCCTATGTTCAGGCGACAAAAAAAGCGTACAGAATGTCGATGCTTCTAAATTCATACCAATCAGGAAAGATCATGAATGATGACCCGAACGGGCGTGAAGTTGCCGAGCTGTAAACTCAAAATGGGCACTCTGTAACTACTACGCTGCCGAGTCCTTAGAATCCACCAAAATCATTCGTAGCTGCGCCTCTCCAGCAGAGACATGAGATGAATAGTACTGCTCGTTACGAATAACCAGTCTTGAATCGCGACAGGAGGGGCCAGACCCATACCATATCCATGTATCTTGTAACGTCGACTGCTCGACCAACCAATCAATATGACGATCTGTTTGTTTCTCAGGCATGTTCTTCCCCGCACGACAAGCACCACACACTATATTCAGGCCTCAGACATTTAAAGACCTGCAACACAATTCTCACATTGATCACTTCCAAGGCTGTGCTCGACGAGGCTGCGCATGAATGGACAAGCGTGCATGAAACTAGCCCCAAACTCCGCCCGGACCTCCGTACAATTCGGCATCCTCGCATTGGCGCTGGGCTTCTCCGCTGACACCCCACCCTCAGCACTATATTTTTACCACAGCGTGTACGACAGTAAGCGGGAAAGGCGAGCAATCGCAGGCGAGGATTGAAACTAGTCTGCCTGACTGCGCTGTCTCTGGTGAGGCGGAGCTGCAACTGGATGCCATATGCGAAAATGGCGTGCGGCTGAGCTGATGTGGACAGCCTGATGCCCGTGATGGTAGGTTCAGCTGTGCGTCCGCATTTGGGTTATTTTGAGAAGGACCCCGGACATTGGTAGTTCTTCTCTCTTCTTCCCTTTTTCTGTTTTTGCACAACATCTGTTAGGTCTTGCATCCTGTGGAGAACATGGTTACCTCCAGTGCTCAAGATGCAGTATCTTTCACGGTCGAGTGTCCATCAGACGCCACGGGCGGCCCATTTGAACCATGTTCTATAAGTCTAGCAATCCATCCAACCGACACACCGGTGCCAGAAGACCGAAACAGTGTACCTCCAGACGACCGTCAACAACTACCTGATGGCGGTGGAGGACCACAAAGTACGAATATGGTGAAGACCATCCAAAATGCCCCCACTCCGGTATTCACCGGAGTCCGGACGAGTCAAACTTCTGTATCTAGTGATAATGTAGCAGCAAGTTCGAACAATGGTGGCTCATCCCTTAGCACAGGCGCCGTGGCGGGGATAGCTATTGCAATGTTGATAGTTGGAGGAGCGATTGCCTTCATCGTTGCATTCTTCTTGTTCAAGAGACGCAATAGAAAGCACGATGCAAATGGAAGTACAACGAGGTATACAAGCTATGCAGACTCGACGCCCGAGCTTGTCATGATGCAACAGAAAAGCGTTGGCTTGGGAGGAAGAAACAGTCCTTATGTTCAGGTCTCGCAAACACCTATTTCACCACCCATTCCAACCCCGATTCCTGCCCCGGCGCCTACTCAGCAATCGAGTTCCTCCGACATCGCTGGCTTCCTGCCCCCTGCAGCACACGACAATGCTATTCAGAGCAGGGTCTCAACCCTCTTCAGCGAGATTCAGCGCCATGTTGAGACGTACTATCGCGATGTACACGCCAGTATTACACCTAGCATAGAGCCTGAACTCGCTAGATTCGGCGCCAGGGATATAAATATGGTGGAACTATTGCAAGAATGCTCGAATCCAACGACGGCTCTCAAGCACGCACTTGCAGCATACGTATTTGGCATTACAGGGCCAAAGCGAGAAGAAGATGGAGAAACATTATTCCCTGAGGAGTTAAATGGTGTGCGGGTACGAAACGAAGATGATACGACATCTGGTAAGTTGACCCTTGTAGTGTTTCTTATGCGAATGTCATGCACTGACCTCCTCCTAGACTCAAACCTCACAGCAGCAATGACTCTCCACCGCCGCCTGTCCGTCTACCTTTACACATCTACACACTCCATCTCTAATCCTCGTCGATCCTGGAACTTCCAATCCGACATCCGCGAAGCAGCCGAACACTTCTCGTTGACCTTCTTCCCCTGGGCGAACCCTACAGCTAGTGATCAGGACAAGGAGGAAGATCTCGCACGTATCATCTCGGAAGCTCTTGAGCTACGGATCTGGCTATTTGGGCAGCCGTTCACGTATGAGTTTGAGTGGGAAGGGACAGGTAGACGTGGCGTATTGATCTGCCCAACTCTAATAAGACGGATGGATGAGCGTGGTGAGAGTGACAGAAGGGTAGTGGTGGAAGGTACTGTTGTTGGACAATGAAAGACTGGATCTTTCCAAACCCTAAGTAACGTAGTAGACTGATTAGTGGGCTTTGATTTCACGTCCACCTTATCTTCAATCTTACAGGGTGCTCGAAGCAGAGCAACTATTTTGGACCTCCATACAATTAAGCCACCATGAATTGACCGTGATGCATTATACTCATGCTCTCGTCCACGACCTAACGGGTAGAACCAGGGTATCGGATTCCGACAGCTTCTAGGTCCAGACTATTGGTACGCTGGCGCCTTTAGGCAATGATTTGATCCATTACTAGATCGTCAAGGTCGTGTTCTCAAATGCTTGGGCCAGCTGCGTCATGTTCCGTTGCGGGGCCCCGCAGTGACAATTCATGCCAAATATCTTCCTCCACCATCTCCCATTGGTCGCATTCGCAAGGTGAACGCGCCTAGATCGAATAACGTCAGCCAATGCTCCGACGCGGCAACCCATGTGAAGCCTTCGTCTCTATGACGACGGAATCATACATGTGCCAAGGTAAATATTGGGAGAAGGCATCGAGGTTGCCATAGTTCATCGCAATATGCCCAGCCATTAGGGTTGTCATTGAACGTGTGTGGCGTGGTAATTAACCTGACAGCATGGGAAGGCAGCAATTATTGACGGCCCAAAAATCTCCCAAGTAGGCATACTTCTAGAAGCTTATTACGCAAGCACGTACCGAGACGGAAATCAAATTTCTTTGACGAGCGCGCGCGCGCCGGACATATTATGGCCTAGGTGGAAAAGCTTAGCGTGAACCACCGCCGACTTTTACTCGAAACACAACTGCGCCTTTTACACTGGCGTCAGGGAATTAATTCAAATTCTCCGTACGTGCATTCGCCTCGGATTGACAGTTTCGAACAAGTCGACTGGGAAAATTGGCGCAACTGGTGTCAATTGCCGGTGCCTCGGGCGATCATTGCTGCTTCCCCAGGCCCGAATGACTGAGCAATCTAGTGCTTGAGGGCGTTGTGGAACAACCCTTCATTAGGACTTCTGTGCGATCGCCCAACGTGTGATTCAAGAGTGAGCGTGTGGATTGTAGATCTTGCCTGTGAAACGCAGCTGCTCGTGGTTTGCATGCTGTCATACCAAGCTCTGTTCGAAAATATGGTGGTGTGCTTTGGAGACGATCAGTTGGACGCAGATGACCCCTTTCGAGTACCCATGCAGGTCGCATCGAGCATGCACCACTATGGAGATGCGCCAACGCAATGCCCTGGAGTGCAATGCCTGCTCAAACGTGCCATTTCAGCGTTCAAATTTGCTGGGTTGCTGTTCCTCGCTCGTCTTGGCTCGGTATCTCGGAGCACATCCGTCATCTGGTTGACAGAAGCAGCTCGGCGCACCACCAACAGCTGTGAGAAGTCAATGGCACAAAAGCAAGCACGGCGTAACACAGCTGTCAAATAACATTCTGTCAAAGCAAATGGGCGGCAAGATCAGCGCGCCGATGCCTCTATTGCGGCGGCCGCGGCTGCGGTTAGCAGTAATCCGGAGAAACGGAGCCACGATGATAGGGCCTGGTCGAAGCTTTCCGTGTTGGTGACTGGCTCCCGGCGAGCGAAGGAGCTGTGGGCCCAAACAAAGGCCAGACAGGAAAGACAGTTCGTCATATTCCATGTCCCCGCAGAGCGCACACGAGGGGTAAGGCACTGGCAGCACAGCGATCGGGCTTGGAGGAAAGCTGGGTAGTCATAAGGGAGCCGCTCGCCCACAAGGCATTACAAACTTGCATTCCCTCTCACCACACGCCTGTCAAGCCCACACTAGCACACAATTGCAGCTCCACTTGGACAGGCAGTTGTTCTCCGAGACTGTACCGTTTGCAGCAACTTCAAATTGGGCCCCAGCGGCAAGCAAGCGTACCCCCGAGCCCTTTACCCGGAATTGAGACATATAGTTACGTTGAGACCCGTTAAGCTGTCACCCGAGGCTCGCAAAGCTCCTTGGTGTTCTCTCTGGACCTCTTAAATACCTTTTTCGCGAAAGTCGAGCGCGTCGAGGTCGAATTCGCACACCCCACCACAGGCTGCACATTACCGGCACACCAACATGTCGGAAGGAAACGTCAAGCCGACCAACGGGCCCGTCGTGGCTGAGGCCCATGAGGTCGACACATTTCACGTCCCCAAGGCCTTTTACGAGTGAGTGTGCGGTTTATTTGATCCATTGCATCATCGCCCAAGATCAGCCGTCACCGAAAGTTGGGGAGGTCGCGACAGGGCGGGGTGACCCCGCCAAAACGCAGGCATCCGTCGTCGCGATTACGTCGCGTGTCGACATTGAGAAATTCTGGACGCAAATGGCTAATTGAATTTTCCAGCAAGCACCCACACTCGAAGCCGCATCTCGAGAACCTCGAAGAATACCAGAAGCTGTACAAAGAGTCCATCACAGACCCAAAGGGCTTCTGGGGCAAACTTGCGCGCGAACTGCTCACGTGGGAGCGCGACTTCCAGACAGTCCACGCTGGCAGCTTCGAGGAAGGCGACAATGCGTGGTTTTTGGAGGGCAAGCTGAACGCCAGCTACAATTGCGTTGACCGCCATGCATTCAAGAACCCAAACAAGCCTGCCATCATCTACGAGGCTGACGACACTGACGATGGCCGCATCATCACATACGGAGAGCTCCTCCGCCAGGTGTCGAAGCTCGCCTTCACCCTCAAGGAGATGGGTGTCAGGAAGGGTGACACTGTCGCTCTCTACCTACCCATGATTCCAGAAGCAGTCATCGCTTTCCTAGCTTGCTCACGTATCGGCGCTGTTCACTCTGTTGTTTTTGCCGGCTTCTCGTCTGATTCCCTTCGCGACCGCATCATCGATGGCGAGAGTAAGGTTGTCATTACCACCGACGAGGGCAAGCGTGGTGGCAAGACCATCAGCACCAAGAAGATTGTCGATGAGGCGCTCAAGCAGTGCCCCGACGTCACCCACTGCCTGGTCTACAAGCGCACAGGTACTGAGATCCCTTGGACCAAGGGCCGAGACCTCTGGTGGCACGAGGAGGTTGAGAGGTACCCCAACTACATTGCGCCTGAGACTATGAGTTCAGAAGATCCGCTCTTCTTGCTCTACACCTCTGGATCCACCGGCAAGCCCAAGGGGGTTATGCACACAACTGGAGGCTACCTCATTGGTGCTGCAGCGACAGGCAAATACGTCTTTGACATTCACGACAACGACGTCTTCTTCTGCGGTGGCGATGTAGGCTGGATTACAGGCCACACCTATGTCGTATATGCCCCTCTCCTGCTCGGTGTAGCTACAGTCGTTTTCGAGGGCACTCCCGCGTATCCCAACTTCTCACGCTACTGGGATATCGTAGACAAGCACAATGTCAGCCAGTTCTACGTTGCTCCCACTGCGCTGCGACTGCTCAAGCGTGCCGGCAACGAACACGTCAAACACCAGATGAAGAATCTCAGGATCCTAGGATCCGTGGGTGAGCCAATTGCCGCCGAGGTCTGGAAGTGGTACTTTGAGATTGTCGGAAAGGAGGAAGCACATATTGTTGATGTAAGTAATGGCAGTTGAATCCGTTTCGGAGAGGTTCTCACGTGCATACAGACCTACTGGCAAACTGAAACTGGCTCGCATGTAATCACACCTCTCGGTGGTGTTACTCCCACAAAGCCTGGATCAGCGTCCCTTCCATTCTTCGGTATCGAGCCTGCCATCATCGACCCCGTGTCTGGAGAGGAAATTCATGGCAACGACGTCGAGGGCGTCCTAGCCTTCAAGCAGCCATGGCCAAGTCTGGCGCGCACAGTCTGGGGTGCACACAAGCGATACAGAGATACATATTTGAACGTGTACAGGGGCTACTACGTGAGTACAGACAGCGTCCGAGGCGGAGGAGTGCTAACGTTTGGCAGTTCACTGGAGACGGTGCTGGACGTGATCACGAGGGCTACTACTGGATCCGGGGTCGTGTCGATGATGTTGTCAACGTCTCTGGACATCGATTGTCAACTGCCGAGATTGAGGCTGCGCTCATTGAGCATCGTAAGTTTTTCTGTCAGCCGTCTTAACTCCGTACTGACGACGAGTGCAGACCAGGTGGCCGAGGCCGCAGTCGTCGGAATTAACGACGAACTGACAGGCCAAGCTGTCAACGCATTCGTAGCGTTGAAGGAGGGCAACGAGTCAAATGACCAGGTTAAGAAGGACTTGATTCTGCAAGTGCGCAAGTCGATTGGGCCATTCGCAGCACCAAAGGCGATTTTTGTGGTTCCAGATCTGCCCAAAACGCGATCGGGTAAGATCATGCGTCGTATTATGCGCAAGATCTTGGCCGGTGAAGAAGACCAACTGGGCGATACTTCAACGGTACGTGCAAACATTTCGCACTGCCCTCTCCGTGGACACGATGGTGACGCGTTCTTGGTGGGGTGAACCTGGGCTAACGGCTTTTGGCAGCTTTCGGATCCCTCGGTTGTTGATAAGATCATTGAAATTGTGCACCAGTCCAAGAAGAAATAGTCGGGTCGACTTGGCGAGCAGCGGTGGACGTGAGTGTGCAGGTGTAAGTGGTTGAACGGGCAACAGGACGCAATCGGCGAAGCGCAGGCCGACGATAGGTCGCAGGCGACGGATGAAAGCTGTCAGTCAGGCGGCTGAACGGTTTTGTTGCTGTTGGGCATGACAGGCGCCGGGTCAAGCGGCTCTGACGGTGCGACACAAGCTGTGCATTGATGCACCAAGCGCAGTGTATGGATAGTTTTGATACGTGCGGCTATGTTTAGTAGCCGCAATCATAATGGACGACTTGGTACCATCCGTTCCATGTGCGCGCGACAGGCGGAACAGGGCTGGCAGACGCAGACAGCAGTTCGTAGCGAAGTTCGCAGCCATGTGTCTGGACAGGGGAGAGGCTGTCTGGGGCAGCGAAGTTTCATTCGTGTCGCGCCCAGGCCCCGTCCTTCCGCCAGCCGGGCTGCCAAGGGCGATGGCTGACAGGGCTGTGCAGTGATTACGACTCGCCATTGTCTCTCGCCATGGTCTTCACAGTACTGTTCTTTTTGCCTCTGTTTTAGTGTATTTTGCATCTGCGTCCCTTTCCCCCCACCGATGTCGTTCGCTGCGTGGTTATAGACTTGCCCATTTCCCTCCAACGCCCTCGCCTGCCACATCTCCTGGACGGAGAGCCGCGCCACACGTAATGCGAGTCCTGCCGAGCCTCACGGCTGCCCTCAGTGTCGCTCTCGCCACATTAGCAGCAGCGTCGTCAAATGCCCGCGCGCCGCTGCGCCATATTGCGCTTGCGAAGAACGCCGACATCCTCACTCCAAACCACCGCATCACCGCCGTGTCCACCTTTGATGTCGCCTTTGACCTGTCGGGTCAGCGCATCCGCCTCAGCCTCGAGCCGAACCACGACCTGTTTGTGGATGGCGGGCGCATATCCTACCTCAATGCCGATGGCAGCATACAGAAAGAAGAACCGATAGACCGGTTACAACACAAGATATACAAGGGCATCGCCCGGGTGAAGCGGGGAAATCGCTGGGACAATGTCGGCTGGGCGCGAATAAGCATCCAACGGGACGGGCTGGAACCGCTGTTCGAGGGCACCTTCACCGTCCAGCACGACCACCACCATGTCAAGCTATCGTCCAACTACAAGGCCACGCGGAGGGCCCAGGATCCGGACATCGACCTGCGCCCCGACGAGTACATGGTCATCTTCAGGGACTCAGACATGGCCGAGTCGGACGAGCATTCAGAGCTGAGAAGGAGATCTGCAGGCGTGGGCTGCCCAAGCGACGACCTGCACTTCAACACGCGCGAGGACCACCCCATCTATGCCAGCATGCGCGCGCGCGACGAGTCCCAGCTCACATCGCCAGTCTCCTCTCTCTTTGGGAAGCGACAGATTGATGGCCAGCCTGGAGGAAACGGTGCCGGTGTCAATCTCGTGTCGTCGATTGGCAGCACTGCTGGATGTCCCAGCACCCGCAAGGTCGCAATGGTTGGTGTGGCCGCCGACTGCACCTATGTCCAGTCGTTCAACAGGGACAAGAACCAAACACAGACCAACATCATCCAACAAATCAACTCGGCCTCTGAGCTCTTTGAAAGCACCTTCAACATCTCCCTCGGCCTTGCCAACCTCATCGTCACCGAACCGGACTGCCCGACCTCGCAACAACAGGCTACACCATGGAACCAGGCCTGCAGTAGCAGCATCACCATCCAGGACCGCTTGAACCAGTTCTCGCAGTGGAGGGGCCAGCAAAATGACCAATACTCCCACTGGACCCTGTTGTCAACATGCAACACTGGCTCCGCTGTGGGACTAGCGTGGCTAGGTCAAGCCTGCACAAGCGGCTCTCAGGGCAATTCCGGGAACTCTGGCGAGACTGTTGCTGGTGCCAATGTCGTTATCAAAACACCCACCGAATGGCAAGTCATTGCCCACGAGACGGGCCATACCTATGGCGCCGTCCACGATTGTACGTCGGCGCAGTGCGCAAACTCGAACATCGTCAACTCCCAGCAGTGCTGCCCACTCAGCTCTGGCACCTGCGATGCTGGAGAGGGCTTCATAATGAATCCTTCAACCGCTAACGGTATTACCCGCTTCTCCGCCTGCTCCATTGGAAACATCTGCTCGGCTCTTGGGCGCAACAGCGTCAAATCATCCTGCCTCACTAACAACAGGGACGTCACTACTATCACTGGTCAAACCTGCGGTAACGGCATCGTAGAAGGCGACGAAGAGTGCGATTGTGGTGGCTCCGCAGGCTGTGGCGAAAACAACTGCTGCAACCCTGACACTTGCAGGTTCAGGGATAACGCCGTCTGCGACGACTCCAACGAAGACTGCTGCAGGAACTGCCAGTTCGCCTCTTCTAGTACTGTTTGCCGTGCCAGTGTTGGCGACTGCGATCCCCAGGAGACATGTACCGGAAACAGCCCGTACTGCCCCGAAGACCAGAACAGGGCCGACGGCACGAGTTGTGGCAATGGATTGAGCTGCGCAAGTGGGCAGTGCACGTCGAGAGACATGCAATGCAAAACGGTCATGGGCAGTTATACCCAGGGCAACGATACGTATGCATGCGATAACAGCAATTGCATGCTCAGCTGTGCGAGCCCAGAGTTTGGACGGAACGTGTGCTATGGATTGCAACAGAACTTCTTGGACGGTACGCCATGTACCGGTGGTGGCAGTTGCAACAACGTAAGTCTTGAACCCTACCTTGGCCTAAAACGTCTGAGACCTCATGCTGACCTGACCTAGGGTCGATGCGAAGGCGGTTCCGTCGGTAGAGAAATCACCTCCTGGATCGACCGTCATCTTACACTCGTCATTGGCCTCGCAGCCGGCATCGGCGGCTTAATCCTCCTCTGCATCGTCAGTTGTTGTTGGCGCTCCTACCGCCGCCGCAGCAAGCTCAAGAAGTATGCCGCCGCCCCTCCCCCAGGACCCTACCGCGGATCATCACGACGCAACCGTGGCCCAACAAGTCCTGCTGGGTCTGGTAACCCGTTGATGCCCCAACAGAATGCTGGCTGGCAGCCAGTTGGTGGTCAAGGTCCCATGCGGGGTCCATGGGGACCGGCTACAAACCACAACGTGCCCAGTCCGCCACCATTGGTCCATCGAAGTTCTGTGCGCTACGCCTAAGTTAATTCTTCACCAACCTGTCTTTCAGACTAGACAGGATGTTTGTTTCCGACCGCTGCGCCCTGGCGAACAAAAAGGAGTCCGCCATCTATTCTTTTTTTTAACGAAACCATTCACGATCATTTATACCAACGGCAACCGGAATAAAGTCCATTAGGGCGTTGGGTCTTCCGTTCTTGTTTTCCATATTATTTATTTGGCCCTTCTCCACCACCATCATCATATCTTGCACAAGGAGAAACACATATCGCATTTTCGTAGGGGCGTTTTGGAAGGTCTCATCTGGCTTTACGCCACACACTCACACTCTGACACACACACACACACTTTGCTTTTATTTGGACATCCGAAGATCCGGACTGGATTGGATGGGACAGGATGGGAATGGGACTCGCCTTGGGTTGGGCAAGCATTAGTAGAATTCGGGACAGCGTTGTATATCCTCTAGGCTATGAGGCTGGATTTGGGCTCGTGTGATATAAAGCATCGTTTAGATGAATAACTATTCTCAGACGCCAAAAGTTCGCTTCCGTCTATTTTTCTTTTCTCTCTCTCTTTTTGTCTTGAGTACTCTCACGGTGCAAACTCGTCGTGCTTGGTTTGAGCTTGAAAGTGTTCACCTCTCGATTTAAACTTTATGCAATGCAAAACTTCCAGTTGCCATACGATCAAACGAAAAGACGGTTTTTGTAGGACAAAAGTAATTGTGTAATCTGTACAAAGGAGAAGGTTTGTGACTAAAGACTACGATTACCGTGAAGATGCAAATGGTATCAAAAGAAAAATCTGGCTGGCAGGCCACTGATACCTTTTTTCGGTGGCGATGAGAATAAGAATAAACGCCCATGATGTTTCCAATGATAGTTCCACAGAGTGTTCCAAACGCCTGATGATTCTTGAATGATTCCTCCATTTGACCCCATTGTGTTACATGGCTCATGATATCTCTTGTTGGCCCCCATTGATCCCCTTGCTATTGCGCCATACCCCCCTCCCCCCCTCCTCATACGCCGTGCTGGGTATCAACTCTCTAATTATCAGACTTCATCCGATGGTCAGCTTCTCCGTAGTCTCCAAGATAAGTGTGTCGCCTGCCGATTCGCCCCCAGGCGTGTCTCCCATAGCTTCCTCACTCTCTGTCTCTCTTTGTGGACTCTGTACCAGGACAGGTGATTCTAGGCCATCATAAAAGTTGCCTACACTACTCTCGCGGACTCTCTGCGCCACGCTTGCAGCAATCTTTTCGTCAAGCATATTTACTAGCCTCTCCGAATACTGATCTAGCAGCTTGGCCATAATCGTTTCGTCAAATTCTTTTGACTTGACTCGGTCGCCAACCGCTCTTGCAGTCGCAGCAAGCTCTCGGTCAACCTCTTTTGCAAGCTCGGAACTCATGGTATCTGTGCTGTTTGCGAGTCGTTTGCGGTAGGCCCGAAGTGTTCTGCACAGGCTCTCAGTAGATGCACCGAGGCTACCAAACTCATTTACAGGAGCTTTCGTACGAGGCCGTACATCCATTGATGCACGTCTCTTCGTGATGTGAGGATTACGAGGGCTGGGGGGTGATGGCGAGCGATTCTTGTTCCTGCGGAGCGAGCCAACACCCTGCCAACCTCCTGTTCGGCCATCTCTCGTAGTGCCTGGCATTGGCGATGGATCCAGTTTCGGTGTTTGTGCAAGGGAGAATTTTGACACTTTTTTTCGCAATTTTGGCGACCTGCTTCCGCTTGGTGTGGCATCTCCGTCCCCGGGCGAGCGTTGAAACCTTGCCAATTCGGATTGTGAGAATACACGCCGTAGAGGAGGTTTATTCGCTAGTAGATCTTGATTCGTAGGCGTGCTCGGGCCCAGTAGATCCATGGACTTTGAGATGTCATGACGATTGGGTGGCTGCAAAGCTAATCCCCAAAGAAAAATCGTCCCATCTACTGCCACTGTAACGAGTGACTTTTCACTCGACCCACCATCGACAGTACCGGCAGATTGAACCAGAGCAATATCCGAAACACCTTCAGTGTGGCCCCAGTCACGAGCAATCAGGGAGCCATTCTCCTCATACACTCGGATTGACTTGTCTGTGCTCGATACACCAGCTATCAACGGAGAGCCCCAGCTGCGTGGGATGTGGACTAATGAAGACAAGACGACAGCATCGCCTCCATCAGTGTCGCATGCGCGGAAATTGCTGAGAGACTGGCCATTTCGCGTGTCGAACTTGTGTACTTGGCGGTCAATCGTCGATACGAGTAAAGCATCGTCCTGGTCCACATCCCAAGCTGTCGATACAGGAGTCGCCTTCAGCATGATAGCTCGCAGCATTACGAATGCACGGATCGTTTCACCCCCTTCCTCGCGAGAAACTAGCTCGCGCACCACAAGACTTCGATCACTTGACGATGAGACTAAGCGCGATCCGTTTCGAGAGAATGAGACTCCGTTGACTGCTCCCACATGTTCGTCGAGGGTTTGCAAAAGATCCCAAGTTTTATTAGTGCGTATGAAGGTTTGTACGGTACGGTCTCGGCCAGCGCAAGCAACAAAGGCAAATCGGTCCTCCTCGTGGATGGCAATACTCGTGATTTCGCTTGCATGTGCCTTGAAGTCGAACGTGCTTGTCTTCGTCTTGGAGTCGATGATTCTTAAGATACCGAACTTATCCCCAGATACAAGAAAGGTACCGTCTGGCGAGACGTGTACAGTCCGTAGTTCGTTCAAGATTGGTTCAGGGCCATCAACTTGTTCAAGTGGTACTTGAAGCGAGCTTGTGAAGGTGCCTTGACTCCAAAATATGACTGTCCCATCAGCAGCCCATGTGTAATAGGACGCATCCAAGACATTGGGCTGCGTAAGGCCGGCACTGACTCCTAGCACAGCATCGCCATGTGCAGGAAGAGTGTGAACAACGTCACCTACAATGGTTTCGTCATCGGCAGGACATAGATGTGATAAGCTAATAGCGCGTTGTGAGTCTACCGTAATGATGTGTTCGTCGAGGCAGGCAATTACCCCTATCTGGTTGCAATCCGTTATAGAGATTGTTGGAGACTCAACCCGGGGCGGTGGAGAGGGTGGTGGTGTCAGGGCTCCAATGGTCTCGCCAACGATGAGCGTCTTGAGTCCTCCTTGACTACCAGCGATGTGGAGCCGCCCTTTGACATCAACAGCCATGGAGGTCACGGCGAATCCAACATTGATCAGCTTTGAGAATCGCTGGTCAGAGCCCGAATCGTCAATAAGACATATCTCTCCCTTATCTGTGGCGACGATGGCTTTGTTGAGTGCTACTGTGACCACACTCGTGAAAGTAGCATCCTTCAAGGTCTCGAGAATGCAGTTCCTGCCGGGCAAGGTTTTGTGCATGGAGCTAGATAGGAACGACATGTCGCTCTGGCGGGACTTTGTGATTCGTACTGTAGAGTTGGGCTCTTCGATCTTCCATACTTTGACGTGCCGAGTGCCGACTGTGATCAACTTATTTCCCGTCCACGCTATTCGGTTGATGTTGCTGACGCACTTGTTGCTGGCATAGAGGGTAGCAGCTCCTGTTCGAGGGTTGATGCTCCAGATATACAGGAAGCCGTCGTTTACAGAGCCCAGGCTCGCCAGATAGCGAGAGTCAGGGCTAAAGGCCACACAATTGACTCCGAAAGTATGATCTGAAAGTGAAGTCAAGGGAGTGTCCGAGGATGCATCTGGTGAGGTGGAGAAGATCAGTACTCGTGGTTTGTATCCAGTCTGGAATAGTCAGTGGAGTGCAGCGCAATGGTTCGGCAGACGACCTACCTCTCCCACAGCAAGGAACTTCCCATCGGGACTAAAGCTCACACATGTGGCAGCCTTGATTTTCTCTTTCATTGTCCATGCCCTACTACTCGGCGATTCCGCCCAGTCATTGGCAGCTGGCGATGCCAGAGGAGAGCCGCCAAAGCCGGCATCACGAAGAGAAGCGGCAGTTCGATTCCGACTCTCGTTTTGGGTGGGAGTTGAGGGGCCGCCATATATTGAGGATGAGGGATTCAGAGGGCTTGTTGTTGGCCGTGCCCGGTAGAAGCGCTGCGAGACGTTGTGGTCTTGGTCGATGGAGGCTATCACGGCGGCGGCGCCAGCGGTGTAGGCGAAGCAGCGCGCGGACGGGAGGCTGTCAAAGGCATTGGCGGAGCTGGTTGTGGTGCCAATGACCTGGCGGAGGGCAAGATTGACTTCGGCGCGTCCCGCCTTGACGGGTGAGCGCAGCGGGGTTTTCTGGAGGAAGGGAGACTGCGAGGGATTGAGCTTGATACCCGAGGCGATGGCCGGGCTCATCATCCTGGAGTTGGAGGGAGTAAGCGACATCGCTTCCTCCAGATGGATTGTGGAGGAGGCTTGCGATGGCTAGCAGACATGTCAAACAGACGTCATGGCACCCAGTGCGCCTGCTGGTGAATGGAATTCACGCGGTTGGTGAGGGAATCTCTGGCACGCAGCTACATGCAGTTAGAGGAAAGCCCGACCGACGACGCAGCTGCTACAAAAAGTTATGAAGCGAGGATGCGCGAGCAATTGGGCGAAAGGGGCGGGTATCTCGGGGGCGGGCGTGAGCGATGGTGATCCCTGCAGCTTCCACAGCCCGCGCAGTGCAGGAGAACGTGCATCTCAGAGTGAATGGGCCCAACGGCGCTTTTGTTTTCAGCGGCCAAACACGCGGAACCGGCGATCCAAGCCGCACAGACGGTGAGCCTCAAGAACCTAGCGGAGCCGCAGCCACTCACAGCCGCTCGCTTAACTCGTCACCATGCATCATCACAATCACGCCTCCATGTCTCAGCTCTCAGGGCGCGAGGGATTTGCGGCGTCGTCTTGCTGCTTGCCATCTAGCGTGGTCAATAGCGTATCCGGAGGACGTCCAGGACAGCTTCTACACCGTGGAACTGTGGCTGCAGTTCAGGACGGGGAATAAAAACCTCCTTGATGCAGGCGCCCGCTAGCCATGTCGCACAGAGCATGGGTTCGCGAGCCTTACCCCAGTCCCAGATTGATACCACTCTTTCGGGTTCAAGCGATGCGAAGCGTGGCAAAAGACTGCGAAGATACAAACGGCCATTCTAGCATACGACACTGTAGTCAGAGCCTTTTGCCTGCTATAGTACAATTCTTATTAGAAACCACACTATCCTCCACGATATATGTTGCAACACCTCGACTGAATATTAACGCGCCCATCTCCATCCACTTCCTTTCGCGTCCAGCCGCCGAACGTTCAAAAGACACGCTAATGATATCGTCAACAGAGACCCAGTGTAGACGATCGGTCGTAGAAAGTCTTGGCCGCTCAGATGCTCCTCTACGGCTCTCGTCACCAGTGCTCCAGCCATGGGAACGCCGATGACATAGCCCACTCCTCGAATCGATGTCATTGCACCATTCTTCGGATAGTACATCTCATCGCCAAATAGCTGTCTTTGTATCGAATTCATCGTTGTATTGAAGACCCCGTTGATGACACCATGGCAAACGCTCATGCCAATATATAGTCTTAGGTTGTTTGAAAGAGCCGATGGAAGCCAGAGTGTCCATGTCGCGAAGACATATATAGCAGTCGCTGCCATCAGCGTGTTTTGGTGTCCAATTTTGTCCGCAAGAGCGCCCGCACCCAGCCTCGACGGTATGCCCACGCCGCTGTTCATGGCAAGCAAGTAGGAAGCTTTCTTGATGCTAGCACCCAAGGACTCTGCGAATTCAGGGCCAAAGGCCATCGGAATGGCTAGTGTCAGCGGGTGAATAAAGTTCACCACCGCAAGGGAGGCAAACATGGGATCCCTGAATGCCGTCCAGCTAATAATCTCCCGGCTCCGCTTTTCGAATTTCCGCGGTGGCAGAGCTAGTCCACTGGCGACTGAGAGAACAACGAAGCTGAAGGCTGCAAGAACGCCGAGCGTCGTCCTAGTACCGGTTTTCTCAAGCATGCTAGTGATGACGAAGGAGAAGGTTGTACCGCCAAGAGCGGCAGCTATCTCTCATTATCAGGAGGTGTTCACAGCTTCAGAGATGGAGTATTTCATACCTGCATACATGGTTCCTTGTGCAAGTCCACTTCGCTGTGGGAAATACTCAGGAAGAATGGGCGAAAGAATATAGATCAATATGCCCGTTCCAATACCGACAAGAATCCCCTGGCAACCAAATAAAACCCAGGCCTATTCAAAAGTCAGTAATTTGTCAAGACTAAGGGGCGTCTTCTTACACTGTGGCTTGCAGCTGCTGTTGAAAACCCTAGTGTAATACAAGCAGTGCCGACAAAGCATAACGTCCAAATATGCCTCCCTACCCGGGGGAGATGCGGATAGTAGAAGATCCCGAAAATAGCAACTAATCCTCCATTACCCAAGGAGCCGATCGCTGAGATCAAAGCAAGATTGGTCGTTTCTTTTTGACGGATTACCCCGTACTGAACAGCATCTGGACTTCCATAGTGCGCTTGAAAAACGCCAAACGATTGTACAAAACCTAGTATGGTTAGCATCGCATAAATAAGGATGTCTTGATGTCTCGATGGCTTTTGTAGGCCTTGCCAAGGTAAGCTATCGAAATCATCGATATCGTGCTCACCTATTACTGTAAATGCTACCAGCGACGTTGATATCAATATCCTGCACTGCTGTAATCGTGTCACATTTTCTCCCACATTCTCCTTTGACCGTATTGCGGGCTTAGCGGATACGATGCGGCCTAACAACCTGTCGTCGTTCTCTGTATATGCGGACTTAACCAGGTCTATAAACATTAACCAAAGTCCTAGACAAAGCCCAAGTAGCTGCATTCTTCTGGGGATACCAGTGGGATATACAGCTATACCTGAATTTCAAGGTACTACTTACGAGCTTTTTCGATATCTGGGAATCCCATCCTTGTCTGGGACGTGAGAGTGATCAGTGTAGATAATTTATTCGATCAAAGGTTGGTTCAACACATAGAACACGGAAGTGTTATGGCTGCTGAACCTCAACTGCTTCTCCTCTTGAAGATACGTCACAGAAATCTTTGCTGGATAACATGGTGTGCTGAAGTCAGGTTATGACGCTCGTTGCATGCTCATTGGGGTGAATTTCGTGGTACTGGCTCCACAGTTCCATTGATATATTCAGAGTTTTTGGACATAGCTATGAAGCAATGGGCCAACAGAAGGTCTTGATTACAATTATACCACTTGGTTGGAAGGAACCATTCAACCACTATGAAGATGTTTGTTTTTGCGAAGTTTGACTATTGTCGTACCTTTGAGGTAGATACGGCATTGTTTAGGACAGCGACAAGTAGACCCGAGGCGGTTCAAGAGCGTAAAACCAGTCATTTCAGGCTTCTGAGTGTAACCATCTAGGATGCTCAAGCCCGCATTTACTATCATATGTCGACATGTGCATCACAGTGTTGGAGAAGACATGGTCGTAAATGGCAATAATAGCCGCCACAAGCGCCCATCTTGGCCGCGGACCCTTGCAAAGGATAATGATGGAAAAGTTGACCTCTCCATTGCCATCGCAACACGGCACATCACTCGCTGTCCTCCGAGCCTACACCTGCTTCTGTAGGCTTGTCTCCTCCCAACCCTCGGGAGCGCCATAGACGTCCGTATGTATGTGATACGGCCAGCACTGCGAGCGTCCACGAGAAGACCTCCAGCGCGATTTATCCGCGGCCGCCGCTACCCATCAGCACTGCGATTGCGAACATTTCATACAACACGAATACTCGCGCAAGCCTCGAACCCGCCTCCGGCACCCGATAGCACGCCAATTGACCCAAATGGCGTCAACCAGCCCGACCGAGAAAAGAGCGCGGCGGAGGAGCAAACAGACGCTGCGGTAACGACCGATGACCCAGAGGTTTTGGCACAGAAGCTGCAACGATCGCGGGAAACATCGCGCAGATATTCGGCAGCTCTGCGACGCCAACAGCGGGGAAAGAAGTCGCAAGGCTTGCCGCCTGTGCACATACCAGACTGGTTTCTGAAGAGAAGGGTCATACGTCACCAAGACCTGAACCAAGGGCATGAGCAGCTCAAACCCCGTACTGTCCTCTCGGTCGCCTTAACGCATGCCGATTCTGGTGAGCATGCCACATGCTCTATACCGGTAGGGGCGGACATCGACCCTGCCCAGATTCTATCGCGATTAGTGCGTGGCTTATGGAGCCGGCGGTTGGACGACCATGAGAAGCGCAAGGTCGAGAAATACCTCGAGGAAAGGGCAGAGAAGGCAGAGAAAGTGGAATCAGCAGAATTACTGGAAGGAAATGATGAGCCTACAGCCAGCATCGAGCCTGGATCAGCAAAGGAAGGAGGGCAGAAGTCTGTCATTACTGAAGACGCTGCGTTTAACGAAGCCTGGACAAAGCTAAACAAGCTCTCAAAAGACAACGATCTGGAACCTCGCAAGAAGATGGAGGCAATCAACAAGCAGAGTGCTAAATTGGAAAGGGCCGCCCGAAGGAGAGAAATTGCCAAAACTCGGCAGTTGAGCACCTCAAGACGTTTATCCTCCCTCGTGGTCGCAGAAATACGGGCGACTATTGCTGCATCTCTTGCCACATTGCGGCCCGCTGCCGGAGACTCCTTCCCCTCTGCGAAAACGAACCTCATCCTTCATTCGCCGGCAGCTGAGCATGAAAAGTCGATCGACAACTGCATATACACAACTGCACTTGAGATGGGTTCCGACGTCATTGTGTTGAATGCTCAGGACCTTGCGCAATTAGCAGGAGATTACCTTGGGGAAGGACCTGAGCCATCGCCACGTTCAATACGCTCTCTTGGCTATGAGACATATCGACTCAGTGCAGAGCTCGGCAATGCCTTTGAAGATGTGGAGGAAGCCGCCGAGGATGAAGCTGAATTCAACCAGCCTCCGTCTATGGATCAGCCAGAACCAGTCCCGAATCGCCTCATGCCATTTCGTCTGCCAATCATTGCCGTCACACCCGCTCTGAGAGCACTCACTCAAAGTCTAAAGCACATGCAAGTGGCATCGGCTAGCCACTTTGACCCTTCAACTGGTACATTGAACGAAGAAGTTGGTCGGGCCCAGAGTCAGAGCGAGGTTCAATTGGAAGATATGAAGCTAGCAGCTCTCCTAGATGCACTGGTCGATTCGAATGATGCTAAGAAAAACCGAGGGAGTATCGGCAGTGGGAACCCTCAGTCATTCCAAACTTCAGACCGCTCTCGCAGGTCGTCGAAGGCCCCAGCCTTTTTCGATTACTCCCTGAGTCCTGACGGCACCGAGCTGGAGCTCAATTCTCCATTACCCACCAGCGCGAAGCCAAGCATATCCATGGCTGTAAAAGTTGGCTCAACATTGAGGTCTCCCAGTGTACCAACAAAGTCGAAGATTATATATGTCAAGGACTTCAAGGAGCTGAATGCTACACACTACGGCGGTCGGATCATTCAAAAATTGGAGGAACTCGTTCGCAAGCGGCGCAATTCTGGTGAGAGCATAATGATCGTTGGCAGCACCTGCTCGCGCGATCTCACGCCCGATCTATCAGCTGGGTATGAGCACTTTCTGATACTCTTCAATGAAGCTAGACTAATCAATCATAGCGGAGTTCATGGTCTCCAAACCGAAGGCGAAAGCAGCTTCTTCAGAACCATCGTCATTGCAGCAGAGTCAAGTAAAAATGAGACTAGCTTTGACGAATCTCGCGCTG
The DNA here is from genome assembly GCA_003313425.1 of Pseudopyrenochaeta lycopersici. NCBI lineage: Eukaryota > Fungi > Ascomycota > Dothideomycetes > Pleosporales > Pseudopyrenochaetaceae > Pseudopyrenochaeta > Pseudopyrenochaeta lycopersici. The sequence continues at coordinate 1,071,643 of NHZP01000011.1, read as the reverse complement.
CAGCCAAGGGCGAGACTGGATCAGCCGATCTTTCGCTCGCGGAGAAGAACAAATTCCGGCGCATCAATCTATCTCACATTCAAGAGATGCTTCGGTCTTTGGATCTAGAGGTCGCTGCCAGTATTTCAGATATGGATCTAAGTCCTCCACGCTTTCGTTCATGGGCGCCAATCTTTTCTGAGTCGTATTTCAACAGGGTGTTGACATATGACGAGGTTCACAGGATAGCGCTCACAGCTCATGGATTACACATCACCAGTCCCTCCAATGAGATGGCCTCGTCTAACAGTGTCCCAGCTCAACTGGGTTGGGCGCATGTTGCTCTCGCTATGGGCTTGTTAAGAGCAAGTGACATTGTGAAATATGCATTCTTCGACAAAGCAGCAGAATTGCCGAAGAAACCACAAGATCCGTTCACCGCCCGCCAAGCACAGGCCCAGGCCGAATCAAATGGCAGCAAACAACTCGACGAGAAGAATCTACAACGGCAACGTGATTTGCAGCGAATAGCCTCAGCCGCCACTAAGCACGAGAAGCGACTTATGCCTGGTATCGCGAACCCGGACCAAATCAAAACCACGTTTGAACAAGTACATGTACCCAAAGAGACCGTGGATTCAATTCGTACAATAACATCACTGTCCCTGCTGCGGCCTGAAGCCTTCAGCTACGGTATCCTAGCAACAGAAAAGATCTCTGGGGCCCTGCTTTATGGCCCTCCTGGAACGGGCAAAACATTACTGGCCAAGGCTGTGGCGAAGGAGAGCGGCAGCACGGTCCTGGAGGTGTCTGGAAGTCAAATCATGGACAAGTATGTCGGGGAGGGCGAGAAGAATGTTGCTGCTATCTTCTCGCTTGCTCGGAAGCTGTCCCCTTGCATTGTATTCCTTGACGAAGCCGATGCTGTCTTCGCCTCAAGAGATGCGATGCGGGAACGAACATCACATCGCGATATCCTCAATCAGTTTTTGAAAGAATGGGACGGACTCAACGACTTATCGGTTTTCGTCATGGTAGCCACAAATCGACCATTCGATCTCGACGATGCTGTCATTCGCCGATTACCGAGACGATTACTAGTTGACTTACCTACGCAAGCTGACAGAAAGGAGATCTTGCGGATACACCTTCGAGGTGAACAACTCGACGATTCAGTAGACTTGGAAGACATCGCCAAGCGAACACCCTTCTACAGTGGCAGTGACCTAAAGAACATTGCCGTGTCCGCTGCTCTAGCATGCGTCAAAGAAGAGAACGAACAAGCCGCCATTGCCGCAGCAAAATTCACCTTCAAGACCGATACCCCTCGCACATCTTCACCTGAGTCAGTCACAGACTGCTCCCTTAGTGACCCTCTCCCCGGATCTTCTCTCTCAAATCAACCGCCGTCAGCATCTTCGCCATCCTCTTCCCAGTCCTCACCACCACACCTCGTCCGTGGACAATCTTACACCTTCCCCGAGAAACGCATTCTTCATGCGCGACACTTTGACAAGGCACTTCAAGAAATCAGCGCCAGTATCAGTGAGGATATGTCTAGCTTGAGTGCGATCAAGAAGTTTGACGAGCAGTATGGTGACCGCAAGGGGAATAAGAGGAAGAAGGACTTTGGTTTTGGCGTGCTAGCGGAAAGAAATGAGAGTGCCGCGAGAGTGAGGATATGAGTTACGGTTGACCACTTTAGGTATTGTTAATTGAGATAAGATAGTATTTTGAGAGAACGAACGAGATAGCTGGGTGGAGGGGAGGACAGTCATGTATATTTGTATTATAGAGGCATAATGAGCATACACATGGACCGTTCTATCTGAACATTATCCACCACACTCATTCTCCTTCATTGCTGTTTGTAACCTGGCTCAATATCCGCCAGCCTACCTCCATCTAAGCAGACATGGTTCCATGTTGCTCAAAGGTATTGGGTGTCCCCGTCCCGTTGGTCACCATCCGACAAAATCCAAAAATACCCAAAATTTCTGTCAAAGTACCATGGTATCGATTCAGTGAGTTCACACAGTTGTTCTTGACATCGAAGTTGTTCCTATTTCTTGCAACTTCTTTCTTCTCCGTCTACATGTCTTTCTAGCAATACATCCATACGCCAAATATCACGCTAACAGACTGGCACATCTGTCCATCAACACATTAAGATAGAACAGAAGATAGTCTGAAGGCATCCAAGCCTATCTGACGAAATACTGCACGACCCAGGCAACGATTTCCCGCGTCCTTCAACGTCCCAGAGTCAACATGTCCATCTTCGCACGTCTGGCATTCTACCGCACACGCTCGTCATCCCCATCACTTCCACCCCCCAGCACAAACGCTGCCATGCAAACACCCGCCCATGGGCCCGAGCCCGCGACTGAAATGTCGGCGCTCCCTCAAACAAAGTCCGAGTCACCGGCTCCGCTCCCGACAGAGCCAGAAGAGGACAAGAACGAAGAGGACTCTGGAATATATGTCGAGGAGAGAAAAGGTGCGGCTCCGGGGACCCCGGCTTCGAAAGCAAAACTTGCAGCGCCCCGGGTGTCGAGCGTGGAAGCTTGGGCTGATACCACCTGCCGCGCGAATTGCGGCTGTGGGAGAGGCTTTTTGTGCTTGCTTTCCCGCGGTGGAGAGCGAAGGTACTAGGGAAGGTGGGGCGGGGGGAGGGCAAGAAATGTATGAGATGGAGAGAAGTGTGTGTGGGAAGTGACTGCGGTAAGGAGACTAGATTTGGGGATTGCTACATGGATTCGATTGAGTTTGCAGGAATGCAGGAATGCAGTGTTTCTGGGGTATAGTCCGTCTTCATGTCTAGACGGATTGTGCATTGGTGTATCTTTTTGCCAATCATGTTGTTACCGTAACATTTCCTCAATAGTGGCTTCAAGCGGCTTGGGTGATCGTCCCGCCTGTTTCAACATCTTCTCCAGTGTATTGTCCTCAATCTTACATTCACCATCCTTGACTGCATCGTAAGTGCTGCTCCACCACTCCACGCTCGGTTTCTCCATACCCTTTTCGTTGATGTAAAAGTCTTCGTACTCTTTCCTTGAAACTACCTTGAGCTTGATATCTTGACCTCGGATCCTGCTGACAATTTCCGCGATCTTCTCAAACGTCCACGTCCGATTCTGGCTGAGGTAGAATACCTTCCCTGCCCATTCATCGCTTGGTGAAGTGAGAACTTTTGCACTGCAGTACGCCATGTCTGGGATGGACGTCCAACTCATCGGTCCATCGCCAGCGACTAGCACTTCCTTCCTCTTCTCCTCTTTGAGTCCGAAGTAATACCCGAAATACAGCGGCCAGCTCTCATTGTACAATCCCTCTATAATAACCGTTACTTTGGCTTTCCCTTGCTGCTCCAACTCCTTCAGATACTTCTCCGTGCGGATATGTGCCCTCATAACCCCGGCTTTACTCGGATTCGCAAAGGCGAGAGATGTGTAGTAGATATGCTTGACGCCAACAGAGATAGCAGCGTCAATAGCAGCACGATGATGTGCTTCACGGCCAGACCACAACGGAGCATCGTTGTAGTCCATTGCTATGCGTGGGGTAGAAACGAGGAACAGCGCCGTGCATCCCGCATATGCGCTCGAGAGGGACGAAGGTTGGTCAAAATTTGCATGGCGGATTGCGATATCTTGTTTGCGGAGATGATTGAATTGGTCTTTTGAGGGGTCTGTTGAGGTCTAGGGGGCGTCCTATTAGCATACGTTTGCTGGTATTCGGATTGATGCAGGCTTACGCAAACTACGAGATTCTTAGGGTCGACGAGTTTATTATCCAAAATCGCATTGAGGACAGCGCCGCCGAGCTTGCCTGTTGCGCTGGTGAGGGCGAGCATCTTGAGTAGGCTGTTCGCGAGGTGTATTCAGTACAAAGTAAGGCCCAGTTGACTTCAATCATGTATACTGCAGTGGAGTCATGATCTCAAAATGTTGGTCTGATGACCTCATCGGCAACCCATGTCAAGGGTTCAGGGTTCAGGGTCCACGGCAATTGCGATTTGCATGTTGATCAACAACTTCATACCAAACAGTCGAAAACATCAATGCGAAGCCTCGGGAATTAATTTAACTGAATTCGAGGTACCGATAGTAGGTTGGCATGAGACGAAACTTGACGAATGAACGACTTCCAAGCCCGCCCTCGGGATCACCCGTTCGTAACGAGTCAAGCCACGTCTCGTGATTCGACGTTCCTGGCGATCATCAATGGCTCTCAACGGAAGACACTGGATGGAGTATATTCGGCGAGATGTAGATCGAACGGCATTGACGGGGCCGTGGTTCCTGCGCGATGCCGCGTTCGATGTTATTTGGAAGTTGCCTAATGCAGTATGTCGAGGTAAGCCTCGCCCCAGGCAGTTATCTAGAAGCCGTGAACACTTATATATCTAGCTGATTTCTGTTATCTCGAAGTTTTGGCTCATTCAATGTCGTTTATACGAGAAATCTTCGAGTATTTCCTAGGACATCTAGCAAACCGCGTCGGGTAGAGTGCGAGTCACAGCCTCAATGCCATAGGCAAGGCTGAGTCCATTTGAGCCTTCTCGTCAACCCCCAATGTTACTTTTTACTCATTGATGCAAGAATGTTATCCTCTCAGCAGCGTTCTCGTCCAGGCCACACAGTCTCTTGAAATCCCCAACTTCCTCGCCCTTTTTTCTTGTCCTGGCAGCAAACTCTGCAAGTGGACAACTCTTCCCAGGTCCGCTGTTGCACCCTGGTATGGCAGTAATACCATCATTGATGTTCAACCTGACAAACTTCTCCGAGCTAGTTCGGTCCTGGGTCTTGCAAGAGAGTAGCTCGAAAATAATGCGGCCGCCCATAGGTGACACCTGAGACTTTCGCCATTTCCGCGAGTGCGGTATGTGTGATGTGGGAAGGTGCTCTTTGTCGTTGATGACATCGAGAGCTGTAATCATTGGTGCGATGTCGCCATCGTGGACGCTGGACATTGTCAATTTCTCGATAGATTGAGCATTTTCCGGATAGAACCTACAAGCTGAAAAACAAGGGCCCTGCTTGACGCCCTTCGAGCAGCAAGTTTGTCGTGGCATTCAGCCAAAGCCAGCCCATGCTCGCAGCGTACTTCTGGCCAGGCCCTGCGCGATAATAGTGTAGCAAATCACGAGCATATTCGAAGCTCAGAAATTCGTCCTGTGTGAAGACATCGCACCAATCGCTTCGTCCGCGTACAGTTGTCTCAAAGCCGCACATTTCCTGCATTGCATAGACCTCTTGGTCATTGAAATCCATGCCTGTCTGCTGAAGCAAGCGCTCACGGATGGCGTCAAGGTAAGTGGAACGGTAATGGCCCATCAGGCGATATCCCTTCCGTTGCCCTTCTTCAGAATCCTTCTTATTAGCCAGACATGTTCGTCCTGGGGTCAGGGTATCTGCACCAAGTGAGGAGTGTTCTGAGATGACTTTCAGCGTTGCTGTGTTTGATTCCTTGTAGTCAATACCAAAGAACCCGAGTGCAAAATGCTTTGCTGTTTCAATCACACGATTGGAGTCACTGGCCCAGAACGTGATGGGTGCATCCGAATGGAGCGTCGTAGCATCAGAGAGTAAGTGATTATATCTCGTTCGGAGGCGGACGCCGGTGGTGAAGGAACCAAGAGTACCTGAGAAAGGACCAGTGCTAGTCAATTGTTCGAGGCTTGTGTCATCGTCTAAAGTATGATTAGTTACATGTCTTTTATTAGTTATGCATACATATATATCGAATACTCCAAGGCAAGGCAAAGCGTTGGGAGAGGGTGTCACATGGAAAGAATTTCGACGCTGACGCTATTTAGTGAGAGGCATACCTGACCAGAAGAGCTCCCAGTCGTTGAAGAAAGCCAGGTTACCAGTAAACGTCTTGCCGCTCTGCTTCATCCGTTCTACGACTGCTCTTTGGTCTACTCACAGTAAGCTCCCCTAGCTCGCTAGTCAGAGAGCTTTGACCTACTGTGACCGGCTTTCTTGGTAGGAAAGCGTTCGGCATGCCTAGACATCTGTGAAAACATTTACATCAGTCATCCAATCCCAACTCTTCAGCAGGCTACGGCTAAGACCAACCATATGTACCTGCTCCACTGCGCAGTCTTTGGGGATTGCAATGCCTCCATCGACGACATCTATGACCTTCTCAACCCAGGGTCCATTGCCACCAAGATGATACAATATGTTCCAGTCTCTTGTTATCGTCCCGGCGCCCATTTTATGCTCAGCGGGTACACCACCGCTCCGCTCCGGGTGCCACCAGCTAGACCAACTCGAATGGTGAGGTTTACCAGCACATTCGTATCCGAAATATCCGGAGTGGAGGGATTCGGTGGTATAATGCGGACATTTCGAGGAGCAGAGCTTCGGATATAGCGAGGGAGTCGTCAGGTAAATTGCTATCGCGGCAATTATACAAGCAAGAATAGAGAATATCTTGCCTAATGGTGCGTCCATCGTGTATCCAATTCTGACGCAGGGAAATTGAATGCCCAGCTAGAGCAGACTGTTTTCGAAGGCATTGTGGGCAGTCGTTTGGGGCAGAATGTGGTAGGCGGTGTGAACTGCAAACATAAGTTCCTGCCAAGCTGTTCCAGCGGATGGTGGTTTGACCATGTGCGAATGCGCAAGTTTGAGCTGTGTGCTTTTGATCGTTTGCTTCACGAAAAGGGTGCTAGTTACGGGGCTCTTCTATTCACTGTATAAGCATGATAGATGTCAGATTGCTGCTTGGAAGGGTCTGGCTATGAGGAGTGAAAGTTGCGAGTCGATTACGGTGAGACAAGGGAGACCCTGTCAGGGGGGGGTGTGCTCAGACCTCGGCATCGATCTTACTCCACATCTCCTTCCGGTTCCGTGAACCACTTCACACATCAAGTAACTGCCGTTGGAGTCTCTTCCTATGACAAAGAAGCGGCAATCTTGACAGCAACCCGTATCTTTGGCCAACATCAGCTGAGGCCATATCACTGGCATCCGTTAAAATGGCCAACACGAAGTCTGGAAACGAGGAAACACAATACTACGAGCCCGACCCGGACTCATATGTTCAGTATCAACGCGAAATCTATGCCAGTTTACGCCGGCCCAAGTATTCAACGAAGCCTGCACAATGGGAGGCGGCCGCCAGGGCTGCAGTGCCACTACCAAACTTCCTCTATGTTTATGGCGCGGCAAGCAGTGAATCTACTCATGCATCAAATATTTCGGCTTTTGAGCGCTATCGACTACGCCCATGGATGTTGGTTCAAGCTACGCGACGAGATATGTCAGTAGAAATCTTTGGGCGGCGGTACCCAAGCCCGTTGCTTGCGGCACCTATTGGAGTACAAGAGATACTCCATCCTGATGCCGAGGAGGCGACAGCTCGAGCTTGTGCTGCAGTAAAGGTCCCTATGATCCTCTCGACTGCAGCGACAAGATCTATCGAACAAGTTGCTAAAGCCAATGGAGATTCCGATAGATGGTACCAGCTCTACTGGCCAAAACCGCAGGCGGAAGAGTTGACAGCAAGCTTACTGAGTCGGGCGAAAACTAATGGTTTTCAGGTGTTGGTTGTCACTCTAGACACCTTCATGATTGGTTGGCGCCCTAATGACCTCGATGAATCATACATTCCCTTCGTTTGGGGCCAAGGTTGTCAAGTAGGATTTTCCGACCCGGTCTTTCAACGTATGTACGCGGAATTACAAGCCCAGGATATGAGGAGCGTCACCGAGAAGGTCTCTGAGATTTGGCAAATCCTTAAGCGCCCAGGTAGCATCGGTGGGGCGGCCAAAGTTCTGGCGTATGCAAGTGTCATCAAGAAAGCAATGTTGTTCACATCCCTCGTTGCGTCTGGAAACTATCGCGACTGGAATGATCTGCAAATCCTCCGAAAGTACTGGGATGGACCTATTGTGCTGAAGGGCATCCAGGCTGTCGAAGATGCCCACAAAGCTATCGATCATGGCATGGACGGCATTGTAGTATCCAATCATGGAGGCAGGCAACTTGATGGAGCAATTGCGTCAATCGACGCTCTAGCTGAGATTGGTGCTGACGAGAAAGTTAAAAGCTCGGGCTTAACCATCCTTTTCGACAGCGGCATACGGACCGGCTCTGACGTCCTAAAAGCACTCGCCTTGGGCGCCAAAGCTGTGCTCATTGGCAGGCCATATGTTTATGGGCTTGCTATGGGAGGAGAAGAGGGTGTCAAACATGTACTCAATTGCTTGCTCGCTGATACCGATAACTCACTTGCAAATTTCGGCAAGAAAAGCGTATCGGAGATCAGCCGAGACGACCTAAGAGTAATTCAGCAACTGGCAAAGTTGTAACTCATGTCCTGGCCACCTTTCCCTAAAGAATCATTCACCCTAGGGTAGATCTAGCGTTTTACTTACAAAATTTATATCTGTCTTACGCAATGGCACTTCAAAAACACTTGCCATACTACGGACTAAGCTAAGCCGTCATCTCGAGGTCTCGTCTAGCTCCTAATCATACAAAGAATACTAAATAATTAATAAATACAAAGATGCGTGCACTACTGTTTGCCACAACACCATGTCAGACCTTCATGTCTGTGGCCCTCGTTTCCTCATTATCTTCCGACTGCAGCTGAAAGGTATCAAGTTCCATTCACAGATTATGTCTTCAAATACTTAGTAGTATTTGCTCGACTCAACAGGAAATACAGTATCAAACGCTAACAAACCGTCTCTCTCCGTGTTCGATACTGATTGAAATTTAATCCATTCTTGCTATTGGCCGGATCATTCTGCTTGTTCGGCCCTTTCGCTCGAATCGAATCTGTGAGTACAGTTTGTTAGTACATTTCGGTGGCTATTTCGCTTTACGAAGATGGGAAAAACTCAGGACACTGCCAACATCCATATGTTCTGTTGTTGCGCGTAGCGTAAATTGGTGACAAACAATTGTATTGCGCATTTGATGACATGATGAAGCTGTTTACTATAGGTTTCTATTACGCGCTACGCCCAAGCAGTATCATTAGAAGTCGCAATGGAAACTGGTCGACTGGACTGCCTACTGACGCCAAGGTTCATGGGCAATCGCAGTGTCACCCTCGCGTATATAAGGGACATAAGGGAACAGGAAGGGCTGGCAATTGCATGAGCCGCCTAGGATTATAGCCAATCGGGGAAGGGGGGAAGATTTGCTTTTCATACACTCAGCTCGTGTGGCGTGTTGGTGTTCTCACTTCCTCAATTATCTATTTTTCAAGCCCGCATCTACGCGCTGTCACAATCCCGGAGCATGTTTGCCCCAATTTTGCTCGTTTGCATTGCTTTTATCCTGAGGTGTTCCAAGTATAGTATGATGAACAAGGCAATAGGCACAGTTCCCTTTCGATGGTGAAAATCGTGTATAGCATTTGTCAATCAAAACGAATATATGCAGGATCTGCTTGACTAAGAGGACCGCGCACGATGAGGCTTTACAAATTAGCATGAAGTATGTGCGTGAAATGTCCGGAAACCAGTATACTTCTATCACAATGACCCCCGGCTAAAAAGCACCACAAACCGGCATACCTAACGCACGATCGTCACAATTTTTGTTAGAGGATCACTTATCTATGTCACTGCCTTTGATGTGCGCCGCCACAAAGATTGGCTGATAGCTGTGCCTAGCAGATTCTTGCGCGCTTCTGCGCTTTATCCTATCAATCACAATGCTTGAATCTGTACTCCCATACTTCACCTGAAAGCTGAAATCATCCGTATTTCCCGGAAAAAAAAGTTTTGTGGAATATAACTGTTCAATAAAAGTTCTTCGTGTAACAAGTGGCGTCTGCACCCCGTACCAGAAACGGTGCTTCTTAGGCTTGAATTTACAGGGTGGAATTTTAGGAACAAAGATTAATTTAGGCAAGGAAAAATATAATAAGGTTATCTGTTCTTCTGGTTCAGGCCGTTGTCAAGTTTTCTGCTTGATAAACCACTTGAAGCGTACCGATTCTCGTTTACTGCATTTCTGACCTGCTGGAACCAAAGATATTTAACCAACTTGTCAGTTTGAAAGTCCAATCATTCTACAATTATTCAAGATCTAGAGAGATATAATTGACCACGAGTCCTCATCATGCCGACGTCGTTGCCAGCAAGAGCCGTTATCGACCTTTCCCTCCTAGCGGAATTCTTGGACTGCCATGCATTGTCTTCTGTCATTGTCAAGTTCACCACAGAAAACGGTAAAGCTCAAGACCCATCCTTGATTTATGCGAATCCTTCTTTCGACGCCTGGTTAGAAAATGCAGAACTTCCTCATCGAGCGTTCAAAGTGTGGGCAGAAAGCTCGTCGATTTGGGATGGCCTCGAGCATGGAAAAACCAGAAGTATACCATACGCTCGCTTAATGTGGGCAGCTTCAAAAGTAGGAGAAAGCTGGGGTGTCCTACAATCACAGTCAAGGTTTAAAGCACGCTCTTCTGAGGACAGTGACATTTCAACTAGGCCACACAAACGAGCACGAACTGAGTCCCTTCGGGAATCCCCCTGGAATTGCTCAACTTTTGCCTCTCCGAGTTTGGAGCTGCCAAATTGCACTCATTCGCCTGCTGCAACGTCTTCTACAGGAGATGACTTTGTTCGCATTCTTGACTGGACGCGATACGACATCCCAAACGCCACCGAATTCGTCAAATGGTTGCGTAGTATAGATTGGTTACAGACCAAAGTAGGGCCCATGGCCAGCTGGAGCCCTATCATTCGTCAATGGGCTATATCAATAGTCAGTAATCCACAGGCACGCGCTGTTTATTTTGGCTTTGAAGACCCATTCATGCTGTACAATGAGGCCACTTCTAAGCTACTCGGTCATCGCCACCCTGAAGCCATGGGCCAGCACGGATCAGTAGGAGCGGGTCCAGGCTGGGCTCTCAAGTATGAGGGCATCAAACAAGTGTGGCAGAAAGGAACATCTACACAATATTTTGACTACTATCATCCAATTCCGCGAGGAGATTTGCCCTGGGAAGAGGCCTACTTTTCCTGGACTGTCCTTCCGATTTCAGACGACAACGGCAAAATGGTCGGCGTCGTAAAAGAATTCTGGGAGACAACGACGGATGTAGTTCTTCAGAGAAGACAGCGTACGCTAGCACAAGCGGAGGCTATGAGTACCTGGGGAGACGATATAGCAATGTATTGGTCCAAAATCGGTAAAATCATGGAATCTAATCCAGAGGACTTCCCATTCTGCATCATGTATTCTGCCCCCAAAGATCGAAATCCGGACAAACTCGGGCCTGCATCTGTGGAAGACCTGATCCCATCATCGCTGAAGCTGGAGGGCCTGATTGGTTTGGATCTAGAACATCCTGTTGTGACCGACTACAAGGATCTCACCGATCACTACGACTTACTTGCAAAGCTATTCCGCACAGCTTGGATCTCAGAACAACACCTTGTCATCAGCGAGAAAGAAAAGAACTTTCCAAAGTCCCTTCAAATTAAAATAAATGGGCGAGGCCTTGATTCACAATGTCAGTCAGCTTTGATCTGTCCCATCAAGCGGGTTGATGGGCCCGGATCTGTCGGCTTTCTGTTCTTCGCAATCAACCCTCAACGTCCATACGATTCAGCTTATCAGGCCTTTATCAGCTCTCTAATGGACAAGTTCATGAAGGCTGCTGCGGGTATTCTTGTTCCAGAAGAAAAAGAAAAGCTTAGACAGCGGTGGCAGAAAGCTCGAGATCAAGAGCGAGCATTCAGTAAGTCTTGAATATAGAGCACATCTGAGCCATAAGCTAATTTTTTCTTCTCTGTTTTTGTAGCCAGACTTGCAGAGTTTGCAACTGTAGGTCTGGCGCTGTACAATCCTTCTGGCAAGCTCGCATGGAACAATGTCACATACGCAGAGCTTACTCATCTGGAGTTAAACGAGAGTTTACCATACGGATACTCAGCGCCACTCCACCCGGACGACATACACATCTTTGATATCCAGTTTGCAAAGTTGGCTGCATCTGGCGATCCCAACTACGAACCTTTTTTTCAGTTCCGTGTCCTCGAGGATCGTACCGTCGAAGAACCCTTGAGTAGGCCTGAAGTTTGGACATGGCTGCTTGCGCATGCTTCCGCTGAAAGAAACGAGCATCAGGAGCTAAAGTGGGTTGGTATCTATGTCATTAAGCTAACAACACAGCTTGAGGAAAAAGAGCGACGAATTGAAGATGCCTTGGAAACAAAACGACAGAGCGATAATTTCATAGACATGGTAAGTGGCTCAAGATCACCCTAAGTTAAATGCTCATCGCGGCAAAGACATGTCACGAGATGAGGAATCCACTTTCGGCCATCATTCAATCCGCGGACGGTATCCTCACGTCGTTCGATGTAAACCCCCTTGGTAAGTCGTTTGATCTATCGTTAGATGGCGTTGGAGCAAGTCTATGTGTCTACTAAATACGCGTGACACATGTTGATACAGCTCTATGACGACTCTTAGCATCCACGTGATAGTTTACTTCGCATATTGTGACAAGCTGACTTCACTTAGGACTGGTCAATGACCTAGAATCACAAAACATAGACCCTATGCCCAAAGATGTACAAGCATCCATTCTGGACTCTGCTCAAACCATTTTACTATGCGCCCAGCATCAGAAGCGTATCGTCGATGACATCCTCACACTTTCGAAGCTCGATTCAAATTTGCTACTCATTGCTCCTGACCGCATCCGCCCCACCATGCTTGTAGAAAGGGTCCTCTCCATGTACGAAGGCGAGCTTACGGAAGCGAAAATTGCTGCTACTTTCAAGATTGAGCAATCATACACGAAGTTGTGTGTTGATTGGGTCATGCTCGATCCCGCTCGACTCTTGCAGGTAGGTCATGACAAAGCTTCGAGGGATAATTGTTTTGCCAACATGATTAGATTCTTATTAACCTACTCACAAATGCAATCAAGTTCACAAGAAAAGAAGAGGCGAAAAGGATCAGCGTAATGCTCGGAGCATCCACAAAACGCCCTTCGGCAGGAACAACCAACGTCTCCTTCATCCCGCAGCGAACCTCTCGCGCAGACGCCATGACGGCTCCTGAATGGGGCAAAGGTGAAGACTTGTTTCTTCGATTCGATGTTTGCGACACCGGTAAAGGTCTTACAGCAGAAGAGATGTCTAATCTATTCCGTCGCTTCTCTCAGGCTTCCGCGAAAACGTACTCACAATATGGCGGCTCAGGTTTGGGTTTATTCATATCTCGTGAATTAACGGAGCTCCAAGGCGGTCAGATTGGCGTCTATTCTGTCGCCGGCCAAGGAAGTACATTTGCCTTCTATATCAAAGTCCGGCGATACAAGCCAGAAACTAGTGACGAAACCTTCTCAGAGGACGGAACTGTCACAGGATCTCCACATGTCAGTAAAGCGTTAGAGTCGGACTTGGTAAGTAAAGTTTTCGATGTCAGGCGCAGTCTCTGGCTACAAGCATGCCATGGGGATTTGTGATTCTCGGTATATCTCTTGATATAAAAGACATAGTCTGCTGACTTTGCCACCACTGCTTAGGTATACTCAGACATCACGCTGCCAGAAATCAATAACTCATGCACCGATTCAAGCATTCCCAGCCCAATAGCCCCAAGCGACTTACATGTTCTCCTCGTTGAGGACAACCTGATTAATCAGAAGGTAACCGCAAATCAGCTTCGTAAAGCCGGGTGCACAGTCCATGTGGCGAATCATGGCATTGAGTGTCTTGACTTCTTGGAGAAGTCATGTTACAAGGAGGTTGATAATGGCAATCTCTCTGACACTTTGACACTGATGCCACTGTCAGTCATTCTACTTGATCAAGAGATGCCTGTCATGGATGGTCTCACATGCATACAGAAGATTCGCGAATGGCAGCAGTGCGGCAAGTTAAGTGGACATATACCAGTCATTGCCTGTACTGGCAACGCGAGAAGGGAACAAGTTGCGAGTCTGCTGGAGGCGGGAATGGTAAGGCTACCGCGCCTTCAGATACCCAATTTGAGTCATTGACACGTTCTGCAGGACGAAGTTGTCACGAAGCCCTTCCGCATTAATGAGTTGCTGCCGAAGATGTACGAAGTTGTACAAAGATTAAAGATAGCCGATGTGATCCCGAGGTGATCGATTGTGCATTGAAAGGGATCTTGAGATACGAACATCACAAAGAATAAAGCACACACGTTTTCAATAGCTTTCAACATTCTCAGCCATAGTCTTGCCCGTTTATGTTTATTAAAAGCCATGCTTCCCCAGCTCTCCTTCCGTCCACTCCCAAAGCTTCTTTCGTAGGCCTTCATCCCTCGCCCATTTACTCCCATTGTTTAGCACACCCACTGGTTTGTAAAACCCGCCGTTCACCAAATCCTCCTTCCTCGTTGTAGCGCACCACGTCGTGTTGAGCGCACCGCCTTTTGGATCCCTGTAATGGCCTGGCAATATTATGCCAATGACACCATATATCCAAATACCAATCTTGAGGAAGATATTCGTTCGCAGCGATTGGAAGAGGTCAGTGAGGATCACACCAGGGTGCAGCGAGACAGATGTAATTTGTGGATACCGTTCGGCAAGCTCCCGTGCGAAGAGAATGTTGGCGAGCTTTGAGGCGCCATAGCGACGCCATGTCTGTTGCTGCTCCAACGCAACTTGATCAAAGTCTATGCCCTTTGGACTAGTCAAGTGATGGCCCATACTGCTTAAAGTAACGATCCTGACGTCTGCGCCAGGCTGTTTCGCCGTCTCTAGCATCGTAGGTAACAATAGTTTCGTGAGCAATGCATGCCCCATGTGGTTGGTCCCGAATTGTACCTCATACCCTTCCTTTGTGGTATCATATGGACAAGCCATGATGCCTGCGTTATTGATCAGGATGTCTAGTCGCGATTCACGAGCTTTGAACGTCGCCGCAGCTTCAGCGATTGAAGTGAAAGACGTCAAGTCGAGGGACAAGTGTACGATTTCGCATGCATTCGGCACAGAGGAGTTGATGTTTGCGATTGCATCGCGGGCTTTGGACGCGGTACGGGCTGCGAGGTATATGCGTGCCGGTTTATGAGAGGAGAGGTAGGCTATTGTTTGTTTACCCAGACCTGCGTTGCCTACAATACGTTCATCAGCGACACTTTGGCCGACAGAATAGGAGCGGGAGCAGCGTACCACCAGTCACCAGCACAATCTTCCCCTGCAAACTCCCAACATCCCGATCAGGATCGAATTGTTTCCCCATCCCGACACTTGTGATCCAATCCCTCAATTCCGGGACAATGAAGCCAAATGCCAGTAGTATCACAGTCAATGGAACCTCGAAGATCTGATGCAAGATGTAGATGACAGTATCCCACAGCGGTCTAGTGTTAGTTGAGGTGGGATTGAGGGGTCTCACAGAGCCGTGATGGTAATGTTCTGATGATAAAGGCCGAGTGGCAGCTTCTACTTGTCGTCGAGGGCCATCCATGGATGTTAGCGGCTCGTTAGCTTGCACAATGGATGTTTTACGGCAATTTTGTGAAGAGCCGAGGCGACACATGCGCCCAGTAATTCCCTGTTCAGAACCAGGTGAACGGGACTGATACTAGCATGATCCCTGCAACACGCGTAGCTGCCGCGACCATCACGCGTGCTACGAAGGTAGGTTGCGAGCTAGAACCAACACCTCTGCAAGTAGGCCCTTATCTTCTAATTTCCAGCGTGCAATACTGCCAAAGAGTTTTATTGCGCAAGTTTGGACTCGCAATAGTCCATTTAGTAGATAGGGAAGGTGTAGATCTGCCGCATAGTAGGTCTTACGCGATGCTTGCACCCGCGACATCTGAATTTTATTTGAATGACCAAGTTCGGACGTGTGTACGTAGTACAGTTGTCGCAATGGTCACACGTTTTGGACCTGCATCCCTCGATCGGATGTTTGTATTGGTGCACTAGCCGCCTTTTGGCAAGATCTTTCTTCCATGACATGATCGGCTGCTGGAAGAAATCGACTAGAATTCATGTGCAGATCTGGAAAGAATATCAAAGAGAACACAACCTCCTATAGATATTCCATAGCGTAAGACATAGGACTTCTATAAGATACTATATATAGAAGCACTGCCAGTCGTCAGGCCCTAGCTGAGCTTTCAACGTAATCCGTCATTGTACACTAAGAAACCTGACATTTGAATGGCATTGATTCCACGGCACTAAGGGCGCGACCCGACCTAGTCGTTCATGAATTCTGCGTACGCGTTCGGCCCATCTGGAAGCTATGCTCTATGTGTTTAGGCAATAGAAAGTATCACAGCCCTCTTTGAAGCATTCAAAATTTACGCAAGCCTAAGTGTTTTAACCTAGTGCCGCTAAACTCTCAGATTATTTGATTGAGACTGTGTATTACGGTGAGAATGAGTAGAAAAGAAGGGCTCGACATACTACAGCACAAGTAAGCGGGCAGCTTAAGGACATGGATATTGCAATAGAGGAGGCAATTTGTGCATTGATTAGGATACGCTCATATCAAGGTGCAAATTCTTCTCGATAAAAATCTGCCATGCCTTCTTTGACGACCTTTCGAAGCTGTGCTGCCGCACGACCCAGTTCACCGCCGCCTTTAGTTGCTTGTTCCAAACCTGCAACAATTGCTGCTTCCGCTCTCTCATGAAACACCCTTTGTCGGTCCTCACGATCCTCATACATCTCTGCTTCCTCATCTCTTGTTGCACCGAACAGATTCAGATGGGCAAATACATTCGATCGTTCCGATAGTACATGATGCTCTGTCTGCCAAAGAGGGAAATTGCTGTTGCTCATATCAGCCAAAGCCACTGCTTCGGCGTGGAACAGGCCGGCTCGAAGGAAGGAAGTAAGCGCGGTCATTTGTTTGACCTGCATCTTTGAGTCTGCTTTCCCATAAGATCTCGCCGTGGACCACTTGCTGCTTGCTTCACTTTGCCAGCCGAGCAGGCTGAGGAAGCATTTTAACATCTTCACCCAACCTCCAGCACAACTAACAACCTCATCACCTGCGACCTCAATCAACCAATCGAGTACATCAAGCCCAAAAACACGAATCTCGGCTGCCAGATGCGTCATAGCCGCCCTCGTGTGGAGTAGTAACTGATCTGCGTAGCTTGCGATGTCGATCTTGGGTAAGCTTTGCAAAAGCTTGAGCAACTGTTGACGGACACTATTTGATCCGTCCAGTACAAGTCGCTGTACCGCAGGAATGATAACAGACGATGGTTGTGGCAAAGGCGTTGCCGGAGGATTGTTGATTATTGCTGAAGTTAGGAAGGCTAGGGACTCTTTCCGCTGGGTGTCTGATTTGTGATTTAGTAGCCCCAAATGATGTGCACATTGTGCCTCTAAAGTTGGAGCGCTTGTTGATAGAGCCTGCTGCTTTAGTGCAATTGCTATAGTATGTAAGTAACCATTCTACACTGCAGAATTCAATCTTCCCACATTTTGCCTTGAAACTCGTGTTGGTACTATTGGCAGCCTTCGGTTTGGCCTTCCCAACCTTCAATTTTGGTTTCTAAGAATAATTAGTCTGACGATTGGTCGAGTAACAGTACGCGTTTTCTTACCTGGAAATCCTTCTTCTTACTCTCTTTTTTTTCTTGGAGCTTGAAGTCATGATGTTCTTCACCCACAATCAAGATACTCGTTTTGACGTCTTTCGCAATTAACAGTAAGCTTCGAAAGCATGAATTCTAGTACTACCGGCTACATGAGATATTGAGATCTGAGTATGAGTTGCCATCAGCAAGAAAATTGATGATCTGCAGATGGTGCTAACATCGAAATGGGTTTAGCCCGATGCAGCCTTGGCAGGGACCGGCCTCCGTCGCGCCAGCCGATGTCATGAACAATTACCCATCACACCGTTTCTCGAGATAAGCCATTTCCCTATTTGTAAGGTCCAGAATGGCGCAGAATGCTGTGAGTCTTCTGGCAATACTTTAACCTCTAAGAACTCATAATCATTTAGCCTGATGAAACGCTCTCTCTCCTTACTCGACTGAGCCAAAAGCCTGGAGTCCAAAGCACCCTCATTTTGTCCCGTGAGACTGGCGCAATAGTTCGCACATCTGGTCTGATTTCGAAAAGCTCTTCGGCCAATCCCAATAGTACACTTCCTGCCTCGACCGAATCTGCGTCAGACAACTACACAAATGGTCGGAAAGAAAGTGGCATGCACAGCGCAGAAGATGTTGCAAGCATGGTGTGGTCATTCTTGACCGCAGCGGGAAATCTTGTCGATGAGCTGGATAAGGAGGATGAGGTGAAGTTGCTTAGGCTACGGACGAAGAAGAATGAACTAGTAATAGTACCAGGTATGGTCCAATGCTTACTACTGCTTTGTAGCCCTGCTAACGAGAAGGCTAGACCCCAAGTTCATCCTGGTCGCAATACATGATACTCCGCCGGCTTAGGAGTAAGAACAGACCCTGAGTTTCGATGAGCGTGTTGTAGGTGCAGCGCGGATACCCATCTCTGTCAGATCCAAATATGTCTGTCCTATTACCAATGAGCCTCGCTGATCTCGACCTCGTTAACGTCGATGCCGTCCTTGAACCATCGATCTGTACGTGCGTCAGCGACTGTATATTGGATACACTGGTCATCACATGATTGGACATCTTGCATCTCGTTGGATCCAGGGCAGGATTTCGGGGAAATACCAGGACTCACCTGCCTCCCTAATCTCGATGTCGTTCCCACTCATCTGCCGCTTCCGCATCTTTCCATCCTCAGCAAATGTCCAGTCTTCGAGACCATAGCAGCGCTTCCACTTCATCCCGTCGTGTGCATCTTGGAACTCGTACCAAAACTGCACGGCGATTTTATTGTCAGTAAAGGCGAAAAGCTCCTTGCGCAGGCGATAACTCTTTTCCTTCTCCCACTTCTGCGTGAGGAGGCCCTCAATCGCGGCAGTACCGACAATGAAAGAGGATCTATTACGCCAAATGCACTCAGGCGTGTATGCTTGAGCGATTATAGTGGGGTTTCTAGTTTGGTCAGCGAGGCTGATACGGTCAGGGGCGGACTACATACTGCGTGTTCCATAGATCCTGCGCTTTCTTTACCTTGGCGCGTGCGGATTCTTCTGTGAATGGTGGAACAAGAGACATGATTGTTACGTGGTGTCGGAATCGTGGTCAAGGAGATGCGTAGATGGTGTATATCATTATTCTAGAGGCAACAAACGATTTTATATCGCCTAAGAACACAGTCTTACACAGCATCAGACTAGGATGACTGATTCGCCGTTCATTTCAACGGCATCAGGAATGTATACGTATCTCATCCTCTGCCGGCCAGACCTTCAGGTATGCAACGCCATCGGCACTTCGGCTTTGCTGTAGGCTAACATTGCGGCGCCAGAGTTAGATCACTCATGCCGAAGCTTACTTTGCCCCGACTCAACACCGAAAGACGCACGAATCCGGATGGATCCGGCGGAGTAAATAGATAAAACAATACCGCCATTTGAAGAGTTTGAGGTTTTAATATCAGTGGAGTGCGGACTGCTACCAGGTCGAATGCGCTTGACAGATTAGGATTGGGTTCAGAATTCGTAGCTATGTCTTCCGGTGTGCTGTGACCGGCATAATTACGCGCTCAGGCAGCGGGAGCAACAAAGAAAATGTGGATTAAATGAAGAGCACCCTGATGATAGGGCACAAGTATTTGTCACTCACCCCCGTCGCTCTGCGTTTCCTCATGCAGGTGGCCCTCGGTACCTGAATAGCGTCATTGGTCTTCGGCTTTGCCCCGCTATGATCGAGAGCTTGAGCTTTGGGAAGCAGCATTGCCCCTCCAAATATGTGAAACGCAACAACAATAACACTTCCCTTACACCACTCACCACTTCATACCACAAATCTTCTTCACATCTCAAATCTAAGTACTAGCGTACCCTTTGATCAACATGGCACCTCTCAAAGTCGGTGACTCTCTCCCTGAGGGCGTCAAGTTCGAGTAAGTCCGCTCGTGTCGAGCAACGTCTCGCAAAGCAAAGAAGCAAATTGTGAAGGTAGAAGCTAACGTGAGAGTGTAGATGGGCACCCATCACTGACGCAGACCCAACTGCCTGCGGCCGTCCGCAAGAGTACGACGCCTCAAAGGAATGGGCAAACAAGAAGGTCGTTCTATTCAGCGTCCCCGGTGCCTTCACACCCGGCTGCCAGGCGCGTCACCTCCCACCCTACATTGAGAACGTTGAGAAGTTCCGCTCAAAGGGCGTCGATGTCATTGCTACTATTGCAAGCAACGACAGCTGGGTTATGAATGCCTGGGGCAAGGTGAACGGCGTCAAGGGTGATGATATCGTAAGTCCTTTAGGAAGAAGCGAAAGTAAGAGAGAGACAATCACTGACGGAATCCAGCTGTTCCTGAGCGACACCAAGACGTTCTTCTCCAAGGAGTACGGCTGGCCTGCTGGCATGGGTGACCGCAATGGTCGCTGGGCTATGATCTTCGACAATGGCAAGGTCATCTATGCCGAAAACGAGAAGAGCCCTGGCGAGGTGACTGTACGTACTGATACGCCAAAGGCAACACGACACATATTAACACGCATTTAGGTCTCTGGCGCCGAGGCCACTCTTGCTAAGTTGTAAGCCACTGGAAGTCATCACGTCTCTCTCTAAAAATCTTGAAGCGGATACTTCGCCACAAAAGCTTGGAATGACCAGATCGCTAGTTGCAGGAAGAGGCCCTTTAGATACAATACCAAATGACACAAATGAATTTAACTTGATTGAGATGATTTCTGTGTGGTGTTGATTTGAAAGGTCATGTGTGTTTAGTAGTAGCTGCCATTGACATGTTGAGTAATCATGATTGTCATTTCTATGCTGGCTCAGCGCTCAGCTTTTAGTTTCAAGTCTTGTTCACCAGCGCATAATCCTCCGCACCGTTGCCCTATCTCGCCAACTCTGGCCATCAATGTTCGTCAGGGCTGGTTGCTCTGCTAGTCTCCTCCACTTTGTCCCAAGTATATACAATCATAACCTCATTTGCTCGCTCAGTCGAACTGTGCCTTGGTCAGCATGGACTAATTTAGTGCATAAAATGGAGTGGAACATACAGGAGTGAGGAAAGACTCGGCCACAAAACGTGCCCTTGCGTTTAACTGGATCATCATTAGCCTCGAGGTCTGCTTTGAATACTGGTGACAGTCTTACGAAGAGCTTCATTTCCGAGATTTCCTTGTCAACCTCCTCCATAAATTGGATTATGAAGTCCACCAGCTTGTGCTTCAGCATCTCCTCGGTGTGGAAGTTGGTGATCAAGAACGAGATATCGTAACCCTTGACCGGTTTCCTCCGCAGAATGTAGAATGACTCCGCTCTTTGTGTCAGAAATCGCGTGAACTTATGAACCAAAATGTGCTCAATCTCATCTGCCTGCTTGATCTTGATGCTTATCCGCACACTGTTAATACTCGGCTCAATGTAGACCCTCTCGTTCTCATTCCTCGAAATAGTAAGCGGGTTTAGGATGACTTCGGGCGAGCTGGCGGCCTCGATCTCGGGTACATTGTGTCGTTCAGAGGCTTGAGAGGCGAAATTGGACAGGGAGAGGGCAGCTGTGAGCGACGAGCGCACACATTGCAGGTACGGGCGGAGTGATTGGGACTGTGGGTGTCAGTATTCGTGCGGGATCGTGGGTATCGGAAGCGCAGGGAAGCCGTACCATTATGAACGAAGCTCGAGATTAGTCCAATTCTCGAGTAGACAGTCTGCAGTCGGGAAAGGGCGGGCTATGACATGCCACTATGGAGAGATGGCGGTGCCTGGTGCTAGTGGGGTGAAGCTGGGGTCCACCGGCTTGGCGTGCCTTCCTCGTGTTTCGGTGGTCTACCATCAACATTTGCCCCGCGAGCTACTTATGCGCACACTCTCGCCGCCACTCCACGAAACCCTCCGTACCTTCTCTTTTCTGTGAAATCTGGCGTTTCAGTGGTCAACATGGCATCTATACCAGGTAAAGCCGAGCATTACACGTCTTCCTTGCACACCACCGCTAATTCTGATCTTTAGTAATTGTAAAGCACCAGGGCAAGAAGCACGAAGTTGAAGTCGATACCACCTCCAACGGCGAAACTTTTAAGTACCAGCTCTTCTCCATAACAGGTGTTGAGCCCGAGCGCCAGAAGATCCTCGTCAAGGGCGGCCAGCTCAAAGATGACGCCGACATGTCGAAGCTGGGTCTGAAGGCCAACCAGACCATCATGATGATGGGTACGCCTTCTGGAGATGGGGTCGTTATTGAGAAACCCAAGGAGAAGATCAAGTTCTTGGAGGATATGGATGAGGCCGAAGCGGCGCAGTTGGAAGGTGCCACACCTGCCGGTCTGCAGAATCTAGGCAACACATGCTATATGAACTCTACGCTACAGACTCTGAGGTCTATTCCGGAGTTGCAGGATGAGCTTTTGCGCTATTCTGCTAGGTATGATCGTTTACTGCAGTATTAGTGGAGTGGGAGCTGACGTATTGTAGTAACGATGCTGGCTCATCCAGTGCCGCACACTCTCTCAGCCAATTTGGTCTCAGTGGCCTTGGTGCCTCGACCGACCTTACAAGCTCCCTTCGCGACCTCTTCAAGCAAATGTCAGAGACCCAGCAGGGTTTCCCGCCTTTGATGTTTCTGAATGCCCTACGAACCGCCTTCCCCCAGTTCGCTCAGAAAGCGAAAGATGGACACGGTTATGCACAACAGGATGCAGAGGAGGCCTGGTCACAAATAGTCTCGCAGCTTCGACAGAAATTAAAAATCACCGAGGCGCAGTCAGAGGGGGATAAGAAGGCGCTTTCATGGATCGACAAGTACATGGCGGGTCGGTTTGAATCGGTCATGGAGTGCGATGAGCCCGCAGCGAAGGAAGGTGGTGAGGAGCCGGTCAAGAGCGAGGATCTATTTTTCAAGCTCAACTGCCATATTAACGTAGAGACGAACCACCTGCGAGATGGTTTGGCCGCTGGCCTGAAGGAGCAGATCGAGAAGAAGTCAGAGGTCTTGGGCCGCGATGCACTATATACGAAGACCTCGCGTATCGCACGTCTGCCAAAGCACCTTCCAGTCCACTTTGTGCGCTTCGACTGGCGACGGGACACCAACAAGAAGGCTAAGATCATGCGCAAGGTCACGTTCCCTGAGGAGTTGGACGCCCTGGAATTTTGCACCGAGAGGCTCAGGAAGCAGCTTATTCCTATTCGTGACAAGATCCGCGATATTCGGAAGGAAGAACAGGATGATGAACGGGCCCGCAAACGTCAAAGACGTATGAGAGCTGGCGAAGAGAATGACGTCGAGCCACCCTCTACCAGCAAGGAGCCTCTACAGAAGAAGAAAGATGCAGAAAAGAAGAAAGAGGATGCGAAGAAACCGGCAGAGGATACAGAGATGGCCGAAGTTGAATATAAGACAGACGCTCAGCTCGAGGCCGAACGTGCCGCATCTATTCTTGCAGCGAAAAAGGAGCTTCTTGCGCTTGTTGATCCTGAAATCGCTGCGGACGAGGGTGCCAACCAGACTGGTCTGTATGAGTTAAGGGGCGTCATCACGCATCAGGGTGCAAGTGCCGACAGTGGTCACTACACGTCGTTTGTCAAAAAGCAAGGCCCGAAGGATCCAATTACTGGCAAGCGGAAGGCAGAAGACGGTAAGTGGTGGTGGTTCAACGACGAGAAGGTTTCCGAAGTTGATGCAGAGCGCATTCAAACCTTGTCTGGTGGAGGTGAGTACACGCACTGTTACTCAACCCTGCATTTACTGATTCCATCTAGGTCAAAGTCATTCAGCCCTGATTCTCCTATATCGCGCGGTCCCTCTGCCTGTCGTGGATGAAGATGTCAAGATGGGCGAGGCGTAAGCTACTCTGGTAGAATGACACACCGCTGCCCGCTTATAGATTTCCTGTCCATGGGGGCGGCCATATTGGTGGTGCATGGCATTGGCGTTGCATAAGAGGCTACAGATCTAGCATGGAATGGTATGATCAAAAGCATGTATAATGATATGACGAGTTCAAGAGTCAGCAATAGAAGGAGGGGTATGTATCTCATTCAAGTGTACTCAATTCCTTGTTCACCATCACCCCGTCGACGCGGCGTGGAAGCACGTCTGACTTCGCCGCCAAGCCTTGTTCGTGAGTTGACCTTAACCTTCACTCGCCTGCTTCAACGCCGCCACCTTATTCTTGCTCCTATATGCACACAACAGCAGTGTTTTATATGTTGTATTAGTGCATTCAGACGATTTCTTTTCATGTATTAAGCATCACCATGTTCTACAGTCACGAAGGTAAACTTTCCAGGATCGCAAACGTCAGTTTGCAATTACAAAGCTGATATACGCAGTCTTGACATCGCGTAAATATGGTGTCGCGACGGTCTGGTGAGCGCTGCAGGCCTATGACTTGGTTTCCCTATACTTATGAAGATACTAGGCTTATTGCAACGCTCGGTGCCAAATCCAGCTTGAAGCGCATCAATCGCAAGCAAATCTTCGACGTCGATGTAGAGAAAGCATGTCAGACCATTAGCGATCCTGTTGCGCCTATGGCTCTGCGTTTACAGGGTAACTTGTTGTAAGTTGTGCCGTCAACAATGGTCACGTAGCTTGGAATTGACGAGCACTCAGGTACGGTGTGTCTCGTGTATATTTGCAGAAATGCGGTTACGTTCTTTCAGACGCACAGAGTGCGGAAAACGCTATGCGGATGCTACTACGGACAGTGGAGAATGCTGCACTTGACCCGTATGCTGGCAAGGCTAGGTGAGCATACACCACCTTCGCTCCGTCTGGTGAATAACGCTCACTGAAGCTGCACAGGCCTGAGCAGCTTGTTCTTCCTGATGACCCATCCTTCTTACCTGATTTCACACTTCCTCCTCTAGATCTACCAGCCGAGCTCGACCTGCTCACCAGCTTCGACGTCGTACGCTTAGATGAATCTCAGACACTCTCCCCCTTCAACCCCCAACAGTCGCAGCCCCCCCATACCAATGCAATCGATGGTCTCATTCTTCCTACCTCTTCCCCGGCTCAGTCTGGCATGTTCAGAGTCGAGGGTTACAACGGACCAAGCAGCATAGGCGGGCTCAGTGGCACAATAGACGCTGGTGATATACTGGAAGTACCAGAACCCGGCTTTACATTCGGTGATGATGGGAATATGATCGATCTTGCCCAAGCAAACGAGCTCCCAAAAACTCCTGACGTGCCTGGACGGGTAATGATGCCAAGTGATGCTGGAGCGAGTGCACGGGTGAGGCGAGAGCATGAGGAGGGAGGACGGATGGGTCTTCAGGTGAGTTTGACTGCAATCTGATATGCCTCTCTGTGCTCGCCTTTACTTACACTTCTTGCCTGCTTGCCCTATGCATCTTATTTGGCCCCTCATCACTGCTACACATACCTCATTTGAGTCATGAAGGCTCTGTTATTGCTCAGACTGTTATCTCCTTCCTTCTACTTCTACGTCATGCTTGAATCCTGTCTCTTTGCCACAGTTACTCTACACTTCCTATTGCCATTAACACCTCAAATATGAGCACTGACATTTACGAGTTTCCTGGTGGCCAAATGGATATCGACTTCCCCATTTACGGAAGCGACATGCAAGAAGGCGAACCATTCCCATCAGCCAGACAAAACCGGCGCGGCGACCAGTTAGAGCTTGTAAAATCTTCTTCTACAGTTGCTGCTCCTATACGCCGAAGACCACGAGCAGCGCGCGTCCTGCCTGTCGACACATATATGGAGCTTCGTAACAAGGATCTGGCAGCCTGGAATACCAATTACATTCAAAACATGAAGAATGCTGTTCGACTCAAAAACAAAGCTCGTGCTACCCAACAAGCTAAGAAGAACGCCGAATACTTCGTCTGGGGTAGGGGCATTGGAGGTATTGCAGGCCAGATGCTCGGTACTAGAAAAAATTCGTTCGACATGTTCATCGGTGGCAAATTGTTTGAGCTCATCACAGGTGTAAGTCGTAAGAAGTTCGTGGGTTCGAAACACGATCGTGATAGTGGCATTGACGACGCAACACAAGAGGAAGCTCGCCGCGTACGGCAGAAGACCGGCCCGCTTGACGAGGAGATTAGTCGTGACTTGGAGTATGAAGGGTTCTTCCTCCCTGACGCTGACGACGTGGAGCTTCCTCGTGAAGGCGCTATCGCGCTTGACGACCAACAGATCTTTTCTGCAATGCCATGGAACATTAGCGCCTCAATTCGCGGCTCCTCAGCCATTCCTCGCAGCGGACCTGTGGGCACCTTGGGCTCGATTGATCAAAGCAAACGAGCAAGCCGCTTGGTATCTGCGTCTCCATTGCTCGGTCGTGGTCCACCTAATGGGCCTAAAACCTTGAGGATTCTCGAGAGCGATCCCGACTTAAACTTCGGAGATGTTGAGCTCGCTTTACCAGAGCCAAGCTTGGATCTTCGCGAGTCAGCATATCCTCCACAAACGTCAACATGCGTTCGCGAGGCACTCTCTACAGAGGGTGAGAATTTTGTTGCCTTCCTTCATGAAGCTATCATCGAGAGACGAAATCGCGCCCGAGTTAATCTCGAGCTCATGTCCGATATCCTGCAAGCTGAGGCTGCAGCAGACATTGACGAGGT
This sequence comes from Pseudopyrenochaeta lycopersici, assembly GCA_003313425.1. NCBI lineage: Eukaryota > Fungi > Ascomycota > Dothideomycetes > Pleosporales > Pseudopyrenochaetaceae > Pseudopyrenochaeta > Pseudopyrenochaeta lycopersici. The sequence goes on along the minus strand of NHZP01000011.1, from coordinate 1,045,043 downwards.
CACATTCGAAGAACTGCTTCCTCCGCATGAGAATAGTAAGATGATCGCTTGCCAAGGATTGATGATGCTGCTTGTTCTTGGTACCAAGAGCATGCTTGATGTCCAGCAGCCGGATCACTTCGGCGAGATTGCTATCAAGCTTACTGAACAAGCAAAAGCGATGCAGGTTATCGAGATCAGTGATAGTGAGGAGTCTGAGGATGAATCAGATCCCGAAGGAATCATTGTACTTGAAGAAGATGATACGGTCGATATTGAGGCTGATGAAGAGTTCATTCAAGAGGATCTGGCATCTGAGGAGGATGACGGCACTACTGATCGTGAGATCAATGACTACGATTCTCTTTACGACGACTAAGCGACTTTAACACAACTATGGACACGGCACGACCTCATCCATGAATCTGGCTTCCACATACGACTCAAATCTAGAGAATAGCATTCATTTCGAGTGGAATCAGGGCGCTCAAAAGGAAACAAATAGCCACATTATGTACCGCGTAACAGGTATTTCTTAGTACCAGCGTTTGTTCTCGATATGCCCTTACATTTCATAGTTAGCAGCATTGCGCTGCTGACCGGTCACGCGGAGGCAGAAGGACGCACACAGAGGGTTATGATGAAGTTAATATATTTCTGTATATGTAATGTCTTACCATAATGGAATCACACGAGCATGTGGCTATATTCTGAAGGGAATTGATCCAAGTTCACTCCAATTTTTATGTGCGAAGGCTCCAGTCGTCTTGAACAGCTCATGTTCCGCCTCTTCCCCGTAAAGTGTATGCGCAAACATTGGGATTCACCACCCGCAATTACAATCAACTACTATGCCTTAACGCGCTGATCAAACATGAATTCGTCTGACATACTACCAGTCCATATTTAGGGCTTAACGTATCTTTTGCTCTATCAATCCTTGACTAGCCTCCGCAACTTATACATTAAAAGCAAGTACTCTTGCCTCTTTGGTCGTACTCCCACGAGGTCAAGTAGGGCCTTGATTTAAGAAAATCAATTGTCAAATGGAAGAATAAAACTTGAAGGGAGATTGTTGAAAGAACTCTAAGGGGTGGCAGGGAAAATACAAAGCGATAGCCTGATTTCGTGCTTGTGCAGCTCCGATCTTCCATATTAAGAGTTTGTTTGTCGGACCAGCAACTGAGAAGTGACAAAAGCGATCAATGAAATTGTTATCCGTGATGGATGTGTGTTTTGTAGCATCGACTGAAGAATAGCTAGTCAGAATTAGCACCACAAGGCTTTGATGAAACGTTTATAAAGGTCGCCGAACTCCCACGCACTTGCACCTTGAAGAAATTGGAGAAGGGGTCGGCTCAAGCGGAATCTTTGGTGCAAGCTGACAACGATAGAACCAAGTAATTGTAGATCTATTGTGGGCTTCTCAATCCTGAATATCTGTGGGCGGAAATTTAAGCGCAGCAGCGGAAGTGGGACGGAAGATGCTAAACCAAACTTTGCAGCGCGTGCGAAGGTGCTATATCATCAAGATAGTACCTACTATGAGGTATGCGGCCTGATAGTGAGTTATTAATGTAGAGGGGCACACTCAATGTCGCTTGTGATGTCACGGCGCTAAAATTCCAGACGCGAAACGCGCCGAGGCGGATGTCCACGAAACACCGCTGATACCTTTTCGCAAAATGGTGTGCTGGCCACACATATAGATTCCTCTTGCCTGCTTACTTTCTAGCATTCGCTTGTTCGACTGTAGAGCCTCTTTGGACCCGAATCTCGACATAACTCAACTACCAGCGAGCTTATCAGCACCCGGTCGTCGGTTTCAGCATCATGTCTTCAGCAATGATATCGCAGACGCTGCAAGGCGCGGTGCTTAGCATTACATCGAATGTACTTGCGCAAGCAATATCGTCCTACCAAGAGAGTGTATGTTTTCTACTCAGCCACCCGTCGCAATACGTAAAACTGACACCCCGCATAGACACCATTTTCTCTCAACTTCACACAAGTCTTCACATTCGCCCTCTTCAGCGTATTAAGCAACCCACCGAACATCGTTTGGCAAACCTTCCTTGAAGACCAATTTCCGACCAACGTACCTTTATCGCTACCGCCGTCCTCGTCCTCTGAAAAGCAAGCTTCCGGTGCTTCCGGCGCCGCCAAAACCAGAACAAGCAAAAAGAATATTCTCATCAAATTTCTTCTTGATCAGACCTTTGGCGCTGTCGTCAACACGCTCATGTTTCTGGGTTATATGGGCTTCGTGAACGCGCAGGGCAAGGCTGACGTGGATGCGTGGGATTTGGTTTCAACTGAGTGCTGGAACAAAACGTGGCCGATGATGAAGGATGGATATAAATTTTGGCCTGCAATTAGCCTGATCAGCTTTGTGTGGGTGCCGGTTGATAAGAGGGTGGTTTTTGGATGCTCTGTGGGTGTCATCTGGGGAATCTATCTGAGTTTGGCAGCGGGCGTTTGAAGGATATGAAGCATCTATACAAGGTAGGCATTATGGTGGAGTTTGAATAGAGGCAGGACATATAGAGATTGCAATACGCGGTACGATTTATCAAAGGCTGCAACAGCACCTGCATCACATAATTTTAGCATTTTCAATTTTCCTCAGTTCTGAGTAACTGTCGTCGGTACGCTGTTGACCAGAATGGTCACCTCAAGGCCCCTTCGCCCTGGTATTACTCTTTCCGTCTTGTGAGAGCTCCGCATGAGTACCCTTTCATTGCTTGAACACCAGAGTAGGTGAGTGTCCTAACCAGAGTCAACGTGCATTCCCTTATTCTATCTTCATATCCAGGTCATCATACGATTTCTAACTCTGTGTAAAAATTGTCCCACTCCACTTCGTGTGCTGGTGACACTGGCCGCCTTTCCTTGATGAACATATGACAATTGGTTGGCAGTGATTCAATGAAGACTTCAATCAATCGTTGTCATAATAGGCTATGTTACGATAAGCAGATGTCCGTTACTCTAGCCTTTTGACATCTAGTCAGCCAATGTATGACTCCTTCCAGAAGAGAATAAGCGTAGAGAGACTGATCGACGCGCTCCTACCTCAGGGTCTTCATTAGCTCTTACTTCACATCTGCAGACTTGTTATGGTTAAATACCCTTCAGCGAACTTTTGGCAGTCGCTGATCTTGTGGTACGCAGAGCATTGCAGTTCTATACCTTTTACTTCGTATCACTGGTGACAGAAGGCGCTACTGCTGGAGGGTGACATTTTTAAGACATACCTTGTGTTGGTAAAGAAAAACTTACTCAGCCCTCCGTCTCTCACGAAATAATGGATTCAATATCGAACGACATAGACACAGACAGAGTCGATTCTGTCCTACAGCCCGAAAGTTTTCTCACAGCACTAAATCTACCCTATTCCAGCAGCACTATATCCTCACGGCTTTCGACACAAGATGAGAAACCATTTAATCATATTAGGTCGGCCGCTGTGACCTCCAGGTATCAAAGTCGGCCACCGGGTGTTTACTTCCGGTCGCGGCGGGTCAAGAAGGGTGAAGTGGAGCGGCCATGGCTGGACAAGCGGGACCCACGAGAGAGATGGGCCAACATTTTTCCCGTAGCTGGTGCTGTGCTTGGTCTCATCATTAGTGGAATTCTCATTTGGGATGGCATACGAAGTGTCGCGATTCATAAGTACTGCGAAGTTCTCAACGATAATTTTTCGTCGTGGGACTCGAGCGTCTGGACAAAAGAGGTCGAAGTAGGTGGCTATGGGTCAGTAAATGAATGGGATGTCACCGCATGCACTTGTTGACCTCTCGTTTAGAAATGGCCAGTTCGAAATGACGACCGACACAGACGAGAATGTTTACATCGAGAACGGCGTGCTTGTCATCAAACCTACTTTGCAGGAAGAATTCCTCATGGAAACAAACCAAGTTATCGATCTTCGTGGCAATGGCTGCACAGGTCTATGGTGGACAGATTGTGTCGTGACCACCAACACGACAAACGGCACGGTCATCAACCCAGTCAAGTCTGGTCGTATCAATACCAGGCTAGGAGCTTCGATCAAGTACGGTCGTATAGAAGTCGTGGCTAAGCTCCCTGCCGGGGATTGGCTTTGGCCTGCGATCTGGATGCTGCCGAAAGATAGCGTGTATGGAGCGTGGCCTCGCTCTGGCGAGATCGATATCTTAGAATCGCGAGGGAACAATGCAAGCTACGAACAAGGTGGCAACAACATAATGTCCAGTACCTTGCACTTTGGCCCAGGTCCACATTTCAATGGATGGTGGCGTAACACAGTAAAACGCAAGATTTTGCACTCCGCATACTCAAATGACTTCAACACCTTCGGAGTCGAGGTTGGTTCTACTTCCTCTATTTCCACGTATTACCTTAGACACGTAGTAATATTTTCAACAGTGGAGTGAAAAATATATTTTCACCTACATTAACTCTAGGCTTCTACAAGTTATGTTCGTAAACTTCGACTTGCCGTTCTGGGATTATGGCCAATTTCCCCTCGCAGACCGCAATGGCACGCGCCTCGATAACCCGTGGGAGTCAACTGGTTCCAACGCCTCTCCTTTCGACCAAGACTTCTACCTCGTGCTCGATGTGGCTGTTGGTGGAACGAATGGCTGGTTCAAAGATGGCAAGTCTGGCAAGCCTTGGATCGATCGGAGTCCGATAGCAAAGAAGGACTTTTGGGATAAAAGAGATGAGTGGTACCCTACTTGGCAAGAAAGTGGACGAATGCAAGTGAAGAGTGTGAGAATGTGGCAGCAGGATGGGTATAACGGGTGTAAGGCGTAGTCTTGACAATAGGAGCATCTTGCTCCTGTGCTGGTGGGCCGGTGGCGCGACTATATTGATATCCCCATTATGATTGTACAGCGTTATGGTAATCACTACTATAGCCCTATCATTAGAATAATCATCAATTGTACTTATAATACCAGTTGTGTGTTTTCAGGTGTCTCCCGAGGAAAATAGTCGGGTAAGCGATTTGTGGAATCTGCTGAATTATACAATGGAACATCATTGACCCTTCGTCAGCTCGGTTAACCGTTTAAGTGCTGAAAATCCAGACTGTGCTTTCTATAGTACTATGTAAAGGGATTTTCTGAGATTACAGCGCTACCGATAATCTGACTTCTCACGGAGCCTCTTGACAGGAGCATTATGTGTCTTTGCAGTATTACTCGCTACAATAATTACATTATGTTCAGCTCCTACTTCAAAAATCAATAGCGCCAGCTCCAAGAATGAAGGAAGGGTGCGATCAAAAAAACACATGCGAAGCTGGCGACTGAGTCCACCCTTGTTCAGCAAGGCGCAGACTGGGTTCGGCTTACCGCGTTTGGCCAACGAGACCCACACGATCGACAATCCTCACTTCTCGACGTATATCAGCACGATCTGCATCTCCCTAAATGCCCAAGCTACCATCTAGAACGCTGAATAAAAGCTACTTGAGGGCCTTAGGACATAGACTCACCTCATCAGTATCGTTATTTTCAAAATTCTCACTCAATCATCATCATCTAAACGTTAAGCTTAGAGCCTCGTTTCCTAGTTGGTTAACATTGAAGGACATAGACCCACCAAACGTATCTCGTCGACATTTTGCGACGATGGTCTACTCACCTAAAATTGGCGATGCTATTGCCTCACTCGACACACCGTCTATGATCGTGGATTTGGACCTCATGGAATCTAATGCAAAGAAACTCTTCAGTCAGTTGCTCCCGACTGGAGTCAACATTCGCCCGCATCTCAAAACTACAAAGTCCGCTATCCTTGCCAAAAGACTCGTTGCTGCAGGTGCAAAAGGAGGATGCGTTGCGAAGCTCAGCGAAGCAGAGATTATGTGCAAGAAGGGTTTCACAGACTTGCTCATCACGTGTGAGATTATCGGCGCGCCCAAAGTGCAAAGGCTTGTTGAGCTCTTTAGAGAGTTCAAGAGTATCAGGATCGTTGTTGACAGTGAGGAGGGGGCGACAGCTATTGATGAAGCATTGGAGAGGAGCGGGATTGGAGAGCAAATCTGTACCCTGATCGACCTGGATGTGGGGTTACACAGAACGGGTGTCCAGGCCGGCAAGCCAGCACTAGAACTCACTCGATATGTTGCAAGCTTGAAGCACCTCAAGATCATTGGCGTCCAGGGATATGAAGGGCATCTACAACATATCCATAGCCTTGAGGAGAGGAAGACACGATGCCTCGAGTCAATGAGAATGCTTACACAGACCGCTGAAGCCTTGCGACAAGACGGCCATCAGATTGATGTAGTAACGACAGGAGGAACGGGTACAGCAGAGTTTTGCGTTACCGTTCCAGGGATCACAGAAGTTCAACCAGGGTCCTTTCTTTTCATGGATACCGACTACCGCAATGCTATCGGCAAACACTACTCTAACAGCCTTACCATTCTCTCTACTGTCCTCTCCAAGCAAGGTCCCAATACGGTCACCATCGATGCTGGCCTGAAGTCGCTAACGACGGATAGTGGGCTTGCAGAGTGTAAAATGCCGTGGTACGTGTACGGCGTACTAGGGGATGAGCATGGGAGTCTGAGCTGGATGGATGGGGAGGGAGGCGGTAATGTAGAAGGATTGAAGGTTGGGGATAGAGTGGAGATGATTCCGAGTCACATTGATCCGACAATCAACTTGCATGATGTGTATTACGCCCATCGACAGGGCGTCATTGAGGAGATTTGGCCGGTGGATGCAAGGGGAAAGGTACAGTAAGCTGGCACTTATTCAATGACGGAATGGATTTATAAGTGAAGTATAGCCGTCTCACCGCATTCCAATCTCACTCAAAGTCGAGAAGGTTCTCTCGCAGATCTTTGGCTGAAATACCAGCCAGTGGATCTTTTCCATCAAATGCCGCCGCGGCCCTATCCTTCTTGCTCATTTTTGTGATGTCGTATTTTTGGCCGCCCAATTTTGATCCTTGCCTCTGCTTGTACGCCTTAAACTTTGCTTCCCACCCCCAGGGATCATTCTCCGAAGGTTTTTTCTTCTGGTCTCTCTTCCTCTTTTTCCCTGGTGTTTCCTTTCCTTTGCCCTTGGTGTCTTTGTGCAATTTGTTCTCTTTATCGGCATCGTCTGGGACGGGTTCAATGATTTCAGCGCTATCGCCCTCATCGCCCGGTGAGTTTGCGAGTTGTTCAAGTCGAAATGATGTAGCGAAGAGAGCATTCTGCGGATCAAGTTTACCCTTCTTGAAGAGGGCGACAGCTTCTTTGCGCCACGACACGTATTCACCGTCGATGCCATAGGCAGGCAGATCGTGCGAAATCTCCAAAAAGTACCCAATGACCAGAGGCAAATCAAGATATCTCGTGTCTGGCTTCAGCACCCCTGCGCGATCAATGGCGCTGAGAACTGTGAGAAGCGCGCATCCGACGAGCCCGATGAGCTCGCAGGTTGTTTCGCCGTCCTCGTTTCCTGCAATAGCGTGAGAGATTGATGGCAGGTCAAATATGCCAACTTACCGAGAAGTGGTCCAATGTTGTCACTATCATTGAACCATAATCCCATGCCGCTCATGACAACCCACATCTCATCAATCCTTTGTTCGGTTTTCTTCTGAAAACCACGATTGAATTCCACCATCTGTCACGTATCAGCATACTGCCCACATCTCGACGACCATACTCCATACCATGTTCTCAAGAATCTCCTGCAACCCGTAACCCATCCAATCGTTGTATAGATACATACCAAATCGGTCTGGATCGCAATACTTGGCCTTTCTCGTTAGAAAACTACTCTTCAGCCACGCGTCCCACATAATCACCCATTTGTGATCTTTGTGTTCTGCCGGCGGTGCTTTGAAGATGTCTGCCTCGGTTTCCTTTTCAAAACCAGGTTTATAGAGTTGTTCAAAGAGCTCCTCTCTTTCAAGGCGCTCTGCTTTGCCGTCGGACCATTGACGCCAGTTTGATCCGTCTACGTCAAAGAAGGGGCGATGGAAACATATATACTCATAAGGAGCTGGAGTGTTATCCTTCTTCTCAACGGACTGGCGAACATTAATCACAAGGTGGGCCGAGTACTATAATGCAATCACTCACCTGAGACGCTTCCCTTTTGTTTTTATGTGGCCGTGGAGATTCCGAGCCCGAGTGATCGGTGTCCGATTCCAGGAAAATGCCCGAGTCTTTGACAGTCCTCTGCCGCTTGGATGAACGCATTTTGAGCCGAATGAAATCAACAGGTTCAGTAATGTGGTAATGCTCCGGTGGGGACTCACGTCCGAGGGGATGTCAGACGGAGCTTGATAAGGAGTGATGGTCGTCATCGCATCAATGCGTTTCGTCATAGCTTCCACCAATACGCGGATCATATGCGAAACCACGTGAATGGAAGGTTTGAGACGCGACTGTAAATATGGAACAAAACAAAACAATAACAATGAAGATTATCTGTGTCACAGAGAAGAATCATCATAGGGACCACTCCGCACACGTTAGCAAAATTCCTAGAGACTGGTCTGAAGTTTTCCAATGTCGCAAAGCAGTTGGAATCGATACAAAGGCAGCGCAACTTGCATGGCGCAAAATATGAGTGCTAGGACGTCTGTTGCGCAAGCCGTTCTAGCCCAGCAGACTCCGGAACAGGGCAGGTCTTCAGCGGGGGCTTGACAATATACTGTAGTTGGAACAAAAGCAAGATGTGAAAAAAAAGGGGGATACCACACTTAAAAAAGGGCAAAAAGAAAGGTGTGCGCCTGAGGCATACAGTTTTGTCCCGTGCCAGACTCGAACTGGCGGCCTTGGGATTTCTACTCTAGGAGTAGTCATAGTATGGTAGTTATGAGACCCACGTGATAACCAACTACACCAACGAGACCCAAGATTTTGAGTTATTCAAAATTTAGAAAAGATATATTCTAAGCAGCACGCGGCCAAGGCGATCACTCCCAAGCACTCCGACGTCGGGCATATCTTATCGATAAGATCCCAAATTTTGTGGAGTCACCGTCGATTAAGCAGTCATACCGAATACCACATTCAGACCTTCCACCTGTCTCCTGGTGATTTTGAAGTGCGTGTAGCTTACAATGGCTCTTCGAATCTCTTCCAAGCGCGTATGCGCCACATTGCGAGCGCCTCGAATGAGTTGTTCGTCGGTTCGTTTTGCCTCAGCAGCTTCAGCGGCCTTGAAGGACTCCAGCCTACCACAAGATGTGAAGGACTCAATAGCCGTTAGTATACATCTTTGGGCCAATTGATTAAATTTATACTTACAAAAAGTAGCGTGAATCATCTCTACCTACTCCTGATCCATCCCCAAGCTCAAAAACCGCCGGCCTCGTGAACCAGCAATTACCGTACATGGTACCAACCTATGTCCGCCCTCCGCCTATGTTTGAGAAAGGGGAGGGAAGTTACATGTGGGATGTTGAGAACAGGAAGTACCTAGACTTCACAGCCGGTATTGCAGTGAATGCACTAGGACACTGCGACGTTGGCGTCGCACAGGTCATTGCCGAACAGGTACGGCTCAGCACGTGGAGAGGACGAACCCAATCTGACATCCATGCAGGCCAAGCAGCTCATGCATACCTCTAACCTGTACCATAATCCACATACTGGCCTCCTCTCGAAGCAGCTCATTCAGCTCACGCATGCGACTGGAGGATTTGCCAGCGCAAGCCGCACATTCATCTGCAACAGCGGCTCCGAAGCCAACGAGGCTGCAATCAAGTTTGCCCGCAAGGTCGGAAAGTCGATATCACCGAACAAAGACAAGCATGAATTCGTCTCATTCCACAATTCCTTCCATGGCCGGACGATGGGAAGTTTGAGCGCAACTCCAAACCCCAAGTACCAGCTGCCATTCTCACCGATGGTGCCCGGGTTCAAGTACGGAACGTTCAATAACGTAGATGCTATTAAAGACTTGGTGACGGAAGAGACTTGCGGTGTCATTGTCGAACCCATACAAGGAGAGGGGGGTGTAAACGTTGCAACACCTGAGTTTTTACTCGCTCTCCGAAAGCGCTGCACTGAAGTTGGTGCCGTTTTGATTTTTGATGAAATCCAGTGTGGTCTTGGCAGGACAGGTACTTTCTGGGCACACGGAGGGTACGCGAAGGAGTGCCATCCTGATATTGTAACGACAGCTAAAGCACTCGGAAACGGCTTCCCAATTGGCGCCACCATTGTCAACGACTTTGTATGCGACCACATCAAGACCGGTGATCATGGCACCACGTTTGGTGGTAACCCGCTCGGCTCTCGTGTAGCCTCCTATATCCTTTCACGGCTTTCATCGCCAGAGATTCTTGACTCAATACCAGCTAAAGAGCAAGCATTCCGCCTACACTTTAATACATTACGAGAGCGATTTTCAAGTCATATCAAGGAGGTCAGGGGTAAAGGGCTGATTCTGGGCCTCCAGTTAGACACGGATCCCACACCTGTTGTTACTGCCGCACGCGAGAGGGGTCTTCTCGTCATCACTTGTGGTACAAACACTCTGAGATTTGTGCCGCCGCTTACCATAACCGAAGCAGAGATTGAAGAGGGTATGCGAATCTTGGGACAGGCAATGGAAAGTGTCTGGGTCAAAGGAGAGGAGGTGGAAGGTACCAAGGGCCAACAGGAGATGCGATAGTATGCTCTACAGGCTGAGGGTTTATTTAAGCATGGCGTTTTGGGATCATAGATCTAAATTTTTAGCGACAAAACGAAGCTGAGCCCTATGGCAGCCTTTATTATTGATCATTATCTGATTTACAATTGGACGTACCATTTCGTGAACTCGTCGCTCTTCCTCTTACCATCTCCACTAGTGGGACGCTAAATCCAAACGGATTCTGCGGGCTTGGCAGTTGCCTTCGCCATCCAGCCTGCCTCCTAATGAGAGGAACCACCCTCTGATTCTACTAGTCTTCTTTATGTTGTTTACAATTCGTAAGTAGTCAGATTGTGGCTTGGGATTGATAATGAACGTCGACCATGAGCGCATCGGCGTTGTTAGACAAGGCAACCTCGTGGCACGCCACCTTCACCGCGCATCAAGGACCGGAAACATCGCAAGAGCGTACAGCAGTTGACGCGCAAATGGCTGATCGGAGCGATGATGAATTTTCATCTTCAGTGTCGCAAATGAATGTTCAGGCGGCAACTGCGGCGTCTACGCCGTTGACGGCTGCATCATCATCGACACATCTCACAGAGAATAGCTTCGGGGACTTAAACCACTACATAGCGCTCGGTTGCCTCCATTTCGACCGCTCATTTTCCATTACACATGGATCGAGATATGGGCCGGATTGGATCGAGTTACTACATTCTGATCTTCCGGACGAAATCAAACTTATCCTTGGCAATGAAGCTTCAAAACTCCTCGACGCACGCTGGATTCGGCTCTTCCATTATCAACCAGCCTCCGATGCTCTGAGGACTTGTAGCCTTGTTCGAGTATATTTACTACCTGAAGACTGGGGTCGGCGCTTCATCGATCGCAACAGCAAAAATTTGAAAGCGTCATTGCGGCTTCTCCTTCAGCAAGTGGACATATCATTAAATGCTTGGAACGGTGATGATTCAAATGTGGTGACTTGTCATTTTGATCCTTGGGCCAGTGAACAAAATGTTTCACTCTACTATCTGTTCAACAAATTACCCTCACCTGCGCCGAATCCGGATATAATCAAGAGTCGCTATACGAGAGCCGCGGTGCATGATCTTCTCAAGTCTGCTGCCTATTCAGAATGGGAAGAATACGGCGAGCAGCCACTGACAGGACTAAAGACAAGATTGTACCCGTATCAAGCGCGATCCGCTAGCCTGATGATACAAAGAGAAGCTGCCCCTCAGTTGCATCTCGATCCAAGACTGGAGGTCCGATCGTCACCAAATGGAGAGAAATTCTACTTTGGTGCCCGCGACGGGTCTTTCCTGCAGGAGCCCCGTTATTACGAGACTAATCGAGGTGGAATTTTAGCAGAGACTATGGGGCTAGGAAAGACAATCATCTGTTTGGCAGTCATTCTTGCTACAAAAGGACACTATCCCCAGATACCTGCTGCATATCAACCTCCTCCACCTTTGCGTAGCCGCGTTGGGAGATTGTCCGATATGGCAGCTTCAATCATAGGACGTCGTTCCGTTCCTGCAAAAGTCTTCCTGGAGCAGTCCGAGGCGAACAGTGATATTGATTTTACTTGCTTGAAGGATGCTTTGGAGAGAAACATCCCCTTCTACGAAATTCCACCGGACCTTCCAAGGATGAATAGAGCCACCAGAATTCCGCCTCCCCGTCAGCTTGTGATATGTTCTGGTACAATCATTGTAGTACCTCGCAATCTGCTTCATCAATGGCAGTCAGAAATAAAGAAGCATGTATTGACAAGTAGCTTGAAGATACTCGTCGTGGACTCCATACCAAAACGCGGCAATAAAGGCAAAGTAGTACCGCAAGACGCCGATACCGTAGAGTTCAGTAGTGAGCTGCCAGCACCCACTGAACTCATGAAGTTCGACGTGGTCCTTTTCACACGCAACCGCTTTGAGCAAGAGATTCAAGACGGATCGGACGACCAGGGACGACGCGCAGCCACTGGTGTCTCTCGCACATGTAGCTGCCCCTATATTGGAGCGACACGTATCCCCAACTGTAATTGTGTCGATAGCGAGAAAGTATACGAGTCTCCCTTGAAGAAGCTGCATTGGCTTCGTATCATCATCGATGAAGGCCATAGCTTTTCGTCCTCTGTATCCAACGCAGTACTGGTCGCCAAACAAATTCAAGCAGAGAGACGTTGGGTTGTATCTGGCAGTAAGTTTCGGGAATGCATTCTAGGTACCTTCACTAAGGTTAATAGCGCCGGCCAAAAATTTGGTGGGTGTTGAGGTCGATATGTCCACTCTGGACACCAACCAAGCGGATTCGATTGCTCTTCGAGAATCAGCCATCGAGCAGAGAAAGCACTTCGTTCTGGACCAAGAGACTAGCAAGGCCGCTAAAGCTTTAGGCTCGCTAGCATCCAACTTTCTGATGGTGCGCCCATGGTGCGATAGCAGTACCGAAGGCAAACTTGATTGGGAAGAGTACATTTACCGGCATGAACATCAGTATCGCAAGACTTTCTCTGGATTCTCATCGTGCTTTCTTCGAACTCTAGAAGGCTTGGTCATCAAGACACGACCCGAAGACGTTGACAAGGACATTGTCTTGCCACCTATGCGACATCGCGTGGTATATTTAAAGCCATGCTGGTTCGACAAGATGACAGCAAACTTGTTCATCCAGGTTCTGCGGGCGAACGCTATCACTAGTGAACGGACTGACGTTGATTATCTGTTCCACAAGAATAGCCTTAAAGCTCGTCACAGTCTCATTAGGAATTTGCGTCAGTCCAATTTCACATGGACTGGTTTCCGTCTCACGGATGTAATCAGTACTCTTGAGACTAGCAGCAAGTATCTTCTTAAGGATGATAAGAAGTGTTCGCTCGAGGACGCACAGTTGCTCTTGGAGAGTAGCCAAATCGTCTCTCAATTAGTAACATCGGAAAGCTGGAAATCGCTAAGTAAAGCTCATGAAGTGGGCCTGGCAGTTGAGAATTGGCCAGCTGAATCTGAGGAGTCGTTTGCTTTTGCATATCCGGCAAAACCAACTATGATTGGTATCACACAACTACTCGATGGGCAACTACATGTTGATAGCAACATTGTCTCGCAAAACCCGGCCGATGGTCTCACGTTGGTTGGCGAGGCCACAAAAGCCAGAGTCATTGCGATGGCAGAAGCTGAAGATGAGACTGACGAAAGTAAGGATAAGAATCATACCGATCCACAGCTAACGAAGACTGGCATACCATCATCCTGTGTTGGTGGTCAACAGCCTCTAACGAGCCGTCGGGCATCAGCTGTCGTAAACAAGCCATCCCCTCAGAAGTTTGAAAATATCGAAATTCCAAATACTTCTCAAAGCTCAGCTACTCCGGCATCACCTGTGCGCCCCAAGAAGCGCAAGCTTAACTTAGCCGATGAAACTGCAGACCTGGCTGCGAACTCACCACTTCGCAGCACGCGCGTGATTGGCACAACTTCAGCAAAACTTACATACTTGCTCGACAAAGTCTTACAGCACCAAGCTACTGAAAAGATTATCATCTTTTACGACGGTGATAACGCAGCATTTTATATTGCGCAGTGTCTTGAGATGCTGTATGTTAATCACCGTATCTATGCTAGAACACTAGACAACACGAGAAGGTCGGAATATGTGAAACTCTTCAACGAAGACCCAGAAGTTCGCGTTCTTCTGATCGACGTCGCCTGTGGTGCTCTTGGCCTCAATCTGAATGCTGCCAGTGTCGTCCTGATTGTGAACCCAATCAATCGTCCGGATATTGAGGCACAAGCAATCAAGCGAGCACATAGGATAGGTCAGACACGTGAAGTCCTTGTTGAGACCTTGGTTCTTGAGGACACAATTGAGCATTCGATCTTCAATCGCGCAAAGAAAATGTCACGTAGCCAGCATGTGGAGGCTAAGGAGCTGGAAGATGACGAAGGTATCATCCAGATCATTCAAAACGCGCAAGTTTTACCTGTGGATCCGGGAGGTGCTGAGGGCTTGACCAGTTTTGCACTTTTGAAGACGCCACAGCAAATCTTTGGTCGACCGAATAGACACAAATATCACCGTTATGGCTCTACGGACACAAGAACAACGGAAAAGCGCAAGACTAAGACGACCACACTCAAGAGCTCGAAGAAGTTCAAGGCTAAAAATGATGTCAGCAACATTATTGTGAACTCCGTGGGTGGACAGAGTTCACCGTTGAATCTGCCTTTGCATTCGCGAGCAGAGATCGGAAGCACTAAAGGAGCGGTACCCAGCATCTTCGGTACAGGCTGAAGAGGAAAGAACCAGTATACTCCAATCCCTCACTGCACCTAGAAGTAGGAAGGAAGCTTCCCACTCTTAGCGTAGTCAAAGATGTAAAGCTCAATATCTTCAAGTTTCACGTGCAGGGTGGCTATGACCGTTGCATGTACGGTATTTGCTCATGATGCATTTCATATCCTTAAATCTGTTTCGTTTTGGCTCTCTCTCAAGACAAGTAGAGAATAATAGCATCCACTAAGAACATTCAAGCCGTTCAACATAGTTTTAAGAAGCCCCTGCGTGCCTCATTAATTTATGTCAAATTTTAATCTGGGGTACATGATTATAGCCAGGATTCACAATATCCGCCGGAACAAACTTCAACACATGACTCGATCATCATTCATTTGCTAGATTGCGCTCAAGGACCAACTTGCGTAAGAACCATATTATGAGATCCACCTCAGAAATCATTATTTTTGATGTTCCGCTTTCAAAAACGTCGCCTTTACAGCACACCTTAACACCCAACTCGCTGACGGCATCATGTTGACGACTCTTTCTCCTATCGTACTTCTGCTTCAACTTGTCGTAGCAGCACCAGTAGAGAATAGTGCTGCTGCTGCAACTGTGGGCAGGATTCGCGGTGTGCGCGATCCGATTTACCATCTCTATCTCCAGGCAAACTCAAAGAATGGTATGTCACGACTTTATACTCACATATCCTTATCCATCTCTCATTCTGATTATCGCAGCGTCCATTCCCGTACTGGGTCCCGAGAGCGCAGCCGATGAGTTCACAATTGGAGGCACAATCCAATCAAAGAAGACAGGCCAGTACTTGAACATTGCGACAGCGAGCACAAGCTACAAGCCGCTAGTCTGGGGCGCAACGGGTAGTACCACAGCCTGGGGATTGGAAGGTGACACAATCATTACTGTCCAAAGCAGTAGCTATGGAAGACGTGAGTCAAAATCACTTCAAGTAACACAATCTAAAACTAACATAATCAAAAATTACAGAGCTCAACTTCCTCGTTTGTAAGTCAAGTGACGCGACGTACTACGATTTGTTTCTACAGACTGGAAGTGATACCCCGAGCGGCAAGACTTGCAGTAACTACCAGACCATACATCTACCTTGTCTTTGCTAGGCAGCTATTAGGTTCAAAATGGATAGTGAACGCCGTAAATGTAAATAAGCAAATGACATACTCGCAAGAACACGAGACAAAGGTATTAGATCCAAAATAAAAAGGAACTGCCTAGGAGTTTGTAGATGGTCAGACTCGCATTCTGACCATTCATATTCATCATTTCCCTGCTGGTCCAACAATGGACCAAGGCGTAGCGAATGCCTGTCTTCCCCACTTTCGATCCCTCCTCGCGCTTCATCAACCAACTCGAACATGATCATTGGGATTAGAATCAATTATCGTGATGTTAACAGTACTCTCTGTCTATAACTCTAGGATCATTTGGCTTTAAAGGAGCTGTTCCAGTTTCGATGTGTTTGGGCGTTGTGGAACCTGGAAATTGCTCCAGCCATGCAATTTCCTGGCGTTGGTTGACATGCTTGGATGACGTCTACTTTGTTGTATAGAACTCAACATCAACATACTCTTACGACAACGATTCCCACGCCCTCTGACGTGAACACTCAAAATGGTGGCCGCGGCAGTGTTAGCCGTTTTTGGCATTCTTACCGAGGGTCGCGATTAGTGACGTATGGGCATTCGCGACGCTTAACGCCGAATTCCATTCCCTTGATGAGTAATTAAGAATTGAGCTTTGTGAGTTCTCCTAGAAACCAGTTCACAATATTCTTTAACCAACTTTTGCACAAAAACATATTTTATTTGTAAATGTCGTACGGCAGAGTGGGAGTCGTCACTGGCGCGAACAAAGTATGTATTTCGTCCCGTGGAAGCGACACATATTGATACCCATAGGGCATTGGCTTCGCCATAGTCCGTCAGCTCGCGCTACAGTATCCCAAATCACCGCTCAATAACGGGCCCTTACTGATTTACCTAACGGCTCGCGACAAAGACAGAGGCGAAGCTGCTGTCAAGGATCTGGAACAGGATGCGCAATTAAAGAAAGCGAAAGTTTTGAAAGCAGATGGAGGGCATGCTGATATCAAGTTCCATCCTTTGGACATTACGGACAGCAATAGCATAAAAACTTTTGCGGAAAATTTGAAACAGGCGCATGGCGGTGGCATTGATTTTGTAATCAATAATGCCGGTATCGCGCTGAACGGCTTTGGTGAGCACCTCTTACTAAACAGTACTGGCAATCTATTAACCCGTTTTTAGACGCTAATGTCGTCAAGAGTACTCTGGGCTGCAACTATTACAGCACTTTGGAAGCATGTCACACCTTTCTTCCCCTCCTCAAGCCTAATGGCCGCCTGGTGAATGTTGCTAGTATGTCCGGAAAACTCAACAAGTACTCTGACGAGATTCGCAACCGGTTCCTCTCATCCAAGACGGAAGATGATGTGACCAGCATCATGAAGGATTTCGCCGCAGCTGTCGAGGCAGGCAATGAGAAGGATACTGGTTTTCCAAGTGCGGCATATGCAGTGAGCAAGGCTGGACTGATAGGAGGTACGAGAGCGCTTGCGAGGGCAGAGAAGGATCAGGGAAGCAATGTGCTAATCAATGCATGTTGTCCTGGGTATGTCAATACAGACATGACTAAGGGAAATGGTACCAAATCGCCTGATGAGGGTGCGCAGACACCCGTTCTGCTTGCTATTCAGGACATCAAGGACCAGACAGGCTTGTTTTGGCAGAATGAGAAGGTGATTGAATGGTAAAATGAATGTGGCTGTAAAATCCGCCAAACAATCCCATCATATATCTGAAATAGACGTCTCACAGTTTCATCTCAGCTTTCGTCTTTTTTCGCCTGATACAATCAATCCCAAGGTTGACTACTACAAAAGGGAGGACGGCCAACAAAACAGGTCGTGAAGGGTCTGAATATGCGAAAACCAACTTTCTAGCGCTTGGAAGTGTGAAGCTACAATTTGAACCATTCGCTTGGAGATTTCGGTCCTCACATAGTTTCGATCTTCTCCAGCCACTTCGTCAAGATGTCATTGAACTCATCAGGCTTCATGTGATGCAGCCAGTGTCCTGCATCTGCAAGTTGCACGACTTGATCCTTCTCCCCAATACCCAGCGTTTTCTCGTTCTCTACATTCTGCTACGTCATATATACTCCTAATCGCGGAATTGTTCGCCCCTTTACAAGCTCCGTATGTGCTTCTTGTTGGCCAAACATATCTGGCCCAAAAGCTCCCTGCAAGGCTTTTCCAATGACATGCTCAGCCATAGCTTGTGCACGCAGCCGAATCCAGGTCATCATCCATGGCGGCATCTCAAGGGGAAGCTGGTTCCCCAAGGCCATTGTTACAAAGATGAATCCATTCTAGAGTTCGTCCCATTTATGAAGCATTTCGGCCCAGAAGGCCTTAGTGCGCCAGTAGGGAGGATCGATTAATACAAGCGCTCGAAAGATCTCAGGATATAGACCAGTAAGAGTGGAGGCGACGATACCGCCCATCGAATGGCCCATAACAAGGACGTTTTCGGTGATATCTACATGTTGGAGAAGCGCTACTGCATCTTCGCTGAAGTCCTTGATTGTGTAGGTAATGCTTTCTGGAGTACTTGAAGGGCCATGGCCCCGTAGATCAAAGACAATAACATAATACTTTTGGACAGAGCTGGAATCGTCCAAGACCAATCTGTCGAGTCGCATGTCCAACCATGAATCAACAGGAATGGCAGGTTCGAAGCATCGCCGTGGTGCGTATAAAAGAGCTTAAGGTCTTCCGAGCGTTGTAGGTAAGGCATCTTAGGTTGGTGATTGATAAGTAAAATGAGCGAACTGATAACTAGAAGACTAGGTGAGCATGTGCGTCTGTTTTATACAACCAGAAACTTCATTTCAGAGGCATGGACGAGGCAAACGGTCCTCGTGAAGACCGACAGATTCCCGCAGCGTTAATTATGGACAGGGAATGCCTATTATCTACTTGGGGCGTCTTTTGCGCGAGAACTTCCATTCACACTGCGTGAATTATGTTGAGATTTTGCTGACATATGGTTTGAATGGAGGTCTTCCCTTAGGTTCAGCTGAGGACGGAAGTCAATATCAACGGTGCAGTCGGAATCGGAGCGAACAATCTCGGACAACGGTGGCCTGTCGGCGAATGTTTCTGCGGTTACCGACCTGATGGCACAAGATACAGAGAGAGATAAATATCCTAGATTTGTGTTATTATGCTAATATTTGTTGTTGACGAGGAGTGTTCGGCTACAAGAAAGATGTCTCTGGCTGACCATGTTCATTTTGAATAATTTCGGTGCATCCGAACGCAGGCTAAGATCTCGCTACACCAACCCATCCGCTATAACACTTCTCTCATAATATGCCTTTGCAAATACTAGACAATTTGGTAGTGTCATCATATTCAGCCATACTCTTTCAATATCGCAAGCGCCCTCATCGGATATACAGTCCGGAGAGCTTGTGCATCACGAGTCATGGCGGGGTAGCAATGCGGGGGCGAGCTGTCAGCATCGTGTTTGGATATTGTTCTCCGCACCAGCCACTGCTTCAACGGTCGTTGAAATACTAGATCAACTGCCTAGGCTTTTGTTTAACTGGACAGTATGAACGACGATCAAGTAGCGCACCGAGTGGCTGAATGGTTCCTGCGTAGGAGGGTTCGGCAAGTACATATTCCAGGGCCCTGCCTCTAAGTCGCGTCATTCTTTCCCTGCTCCATTTCAGCTTGCCATACATCGGCCTGAATTTTGTTGTTTAGTTGTTGACCTTGAAACGCCATTATGGGCAATCACGCTTTGATATACGGCGCGTCTGGCATATCGGGTTGGGCTATCGTTAACGCTATTTTGAGTGATTACCCTTCCAAAGATGCATTCTCTAAGGTCACGGCAATGGTCAACCGACCATTGACGCGAGAAATGGCACTTTGGCCTGACGACCCGAGGTTACAGATTGTTTCCGGTGTTGATCTGGTCAAGGGAAGTCAAGAGGAATTGGAAAAGCAGATCAAAGACAAGGTCAAAGATGTTGACAATGTGACTCAGGTATTTTTCTATTGTAAGTAGATGAGTATCGGATTGGCTGTCGTTATTCTGATCAAAATCAGCATACAAGCAAATAGATGACCCAGAGAGCGAATGTAAAGTCAATGAAGCAATGCTGGAGCGCGCCGTCACTGCAATTGACCACCTCTCCTCGAAGCTCTCCTACGTTCTTCTGCCTACCGGGACCAAGATCTACGGCTGCCAGATGCTGGATAAATTTCCGTTCTCAGACGATCTACCGCTCAAGGAGACCCTTCCCCCTATCCCGGAGCCATATCTATCCCAACTCTTCTACTACAATCAGATTGACTGTCTCAAGCGCATATCTAAGGGCAAGAACTGGAGTTGGTGCGAGGTCCGACCAGACAACATTATTGGCTTTGTGCCAAACAACAACGCCTACTGTCTTGCGCAGACTCTCGCTCTATACCTCTCAGTATACAGGGCTGTCGAAGGTGAGGGTGCGAAGTGTCCCTTCCCAGGCACTGAGAAATCGTGGGTGAATAAATACAACGAGTCCCCGCAGGACATGGTCGCGCGTTTCTCCATCCACGCGTCACTAAACCCCGAAAAGACAGCATCGCAAAGCTTCAATGTTGGCGGCCAGGAAGATAGCTGGAGCGGAAAATGGCCCGTCATCTGTGACTATTTTGGATTGAAGGGTACCGGACCGGAAGAGAACTCGCCACAGCCAGGGGCATACATCGCTGCACACAGAAAAGATTGGGACGAGCTGGAGGCAAAACACAACCTCAAGAAGGGAAGCGTAGACAGTGATGTGACGCACCCAGGGTTTCAGGTAAGCTTGCTTCAAGGTTCCAACATGGTGGATTCAAGATGAAAGCTAATAAGTCGCAGTATTTCATAATGACAATGTTTGACTTCGATCGCCAGATGAGTATGGAAGCCTCACACAAGGCTGGGTATACAGAGGAAATCCGGACACCAGAGACGTGGAAAATCGCATTTGATCGCATGAGAAAGGCGAGGGTTATCCCATAGGATGCATACTATTATAGTTTTCTTTGAAGCGGTGTGAATGACGAACAGGTTTCGTTTCCATTGATCAAGTGTGCAATATTCTGCGAGCGTTCAGTACCATCAACCTAGCACTTCCAGCTATCTCTTCTTCAATTCATATATGACTGCTAAATCTCCCTACACATCTCAACACTCTTCTAGCAGCTTTGAACTTGATAATAAGAAAATCACATAGACAGATCATGCCAAACCGGGTCAACTAGCGTTAGAGCCATGTCGGTCGATTTTCTGTTGGAGGTCACTCAGTGTGTGGATCCTCGGCATATCGGCTCGCTCCCCAGGTCGAGATCGGGGCGAGAGTCTTGCAGGGCTCCATGAGGAATTTGTTCGCTGGGCTAGGTTTGAGGGTATGATTCAAGCGGAGGCGCGGAAGGTCGGCTCGCGACTCGTCTCCATTGCGCTGATACGTAAGTTCTCGCGGGGTCAATATGCGGGGTTTCCGCTCTGCGCCACGCTAAAGTGCATCCAAGAATGAAGATTGCCATCCTCGAACAACGTGATCACGCATCAAGAACTACATTGCCAATGCTCACAATCAATACCATCGTCTAGTTATGTTCGAGGCAATTGTAGAAGGCTAGAATGACTGTTGTTATTCTTACTGTCACTTTTGGAAGAACGTTTTCTACATTTGGATTTGGGTCTGCACACCTGCAGTCGGAAATGTTTTGGCGAAGAGGAGCCGCCACGCCCTGGCGGAGATAGAGGGTATAACTGCGTGTTTGTAGTGTCTGTAGCGTCATGGTCACAGGGACCAGTCAGGGCGGTTATATTTGAGCTGCCCTGTGGCTCGTTCCTTCGTTCAGTCTAAGATATCATTAATTATCCTGTCTCTATCATTCCCCTCTGCGGTCGTCATTTCGTCTGTTTACTTTATTTTATAACGATCATACGGTAGACAAGCTTTAACATGGGCGTCGTCGACGAAGACCGTCTTTGGCAAATTGCGCTTTGGGCACCAGTCGCTGTTTGAACTATCTGCTCTACTTCGCACATCCCCCACTAATTTATTATAGTTCATATCCTATGTTATCCTCAATGCAGTCTACAGCCTTACCCTTCATCCGTTAGCAAAATACCCTGGACCTTTACTATGGCGGATTTCACCAGTCCCATCCATCATCTCGCTACTACGCGGCCGTATTTCTTTTGATTACAAGCTACACCACGACCGCTATGGCCCTGTTGTGCGCGTTATGCCCAACGAGCTTTCCTTCAACACAGCAAAAGCTTGGGACGATATTTATGGACATCGCGTTGGGTTGGCCAATATGGACAAAGATCCCATCCACGTTGGTGCTGTAGAAGCGATACCTGGTGCAACCAATTTGACCATGGCGCCTGACATGCATCATGCCCGTCAGCGGAGGGCTTTGGCACACGCATTCTCGAAGCAAGCACTTCTAGAGCAAGAGCCAATTCTAAGGGGGTATGTTGATTTGTTTGTGACAAAGCTGAGGGAGATGGCGCACAAGGGGCAGCCTGCGAATATGGTATCTTGGTTCAACTTTTGCACTTTTGATATTATCGGAGACTTGAGTTTCGGGGAGCCATTTGGTTGTTTACGAGAAGGTGAGACTTCCTATTCATTTCGTCCTACGCTTTTGCGAATTAGATGCAAGTTCTAATACTGCCTATAGGCGAAGGTAGTGAATCTGCAAACTGGGTCGTCCTCATTTATGAAGCCATCAAATCTGGCGCAATAGAACAAGCAACTCGCCGATTCGCACCACCTGGATCTCTCACACAAAGATTCCTCATGTGGTGCATCCCGACCGTCGTACGTGAGCGACGCTTCCGCCATCTTCGAAATTCAACTGAGAAGACTGTCAAACGGCTGAACATGAAGACCGAGCATCGAGATTTCATCTGGTACATTTTAAAGCAACGCGAAAAGAAGAACGAGGTTAGCGATGACGAGGTGATTATGAATGCTGCGCTTTTCATTGTCGCGGGTAGTGAGACTACAGCGACTGAGCTTTGTGGGCTGACGAATTACCTATTGCGCAATCCTGAAATTTTCAAGAAACTGAAGGACGAGTTGAGGGATGCGTGTAAAACCGAGGCCGATATCAACATGGACGTGCTCGGTAATCTGCCATACATGAATGCCTGTATCGAAGAAGGCCTGCGCATCTTCCCTCCTGTGCCAATTGGTTTGTTGCGCACAGTACCCAAAGGTGGTTCTCTCATCGACGGGCATGCTGTTCCCGAGAAAACATCAGTCTGCGTTTCTTCCTGGGGCGCCGCACACTCTGCCGCTAACTTTGCCGATCCAGATTCTTTCATTCCTGAGCGTTTCCTTGATAACCCCGAGTCCAAAGCCAAGTTCAGTGGTGATATCAAGAAAGCAGCGCAGCCATTTTCGACGGGCCCAAGAGGCTGTATTGGAAGAAACTTGACGTATGTGGAGTTGAGACTGATTCTAGGAGCGTTACTTTGGAATTTTGACCTTGAGTTTGCGGATGGAGCGCCGCTGTGGGATCCTAAGGATGAGTTCAAGGGATTGCGGGCTTAT
Source organism: Pseudopyrenochaeta lycopersici (assembly GCA_003313425.1). Lineage (NCBI taxonomy): Eukaryota > Fungi > Ascomycota > Dothideomycetes > Pleosporales > Pseudopyrenochaetaceae > Pseudopyrenochaeta > Pseudopyrenochaeta lycopersici. Next base: position 1,021,512 of record NHZP01000011.1, on the reverse strand, counting down.
AATACGTGGGAGAAGAGTCCGTTAATGGTAAAATTAACGGATATCAGGAAGACTCCAGCGTGAAGATGTCAATAAAGAGGAGCTGCATTGAGCTGTATATTGAAGAATACACTGAGCTAGATGATATTCTGGATGTATATGTTATCAAGCACTTAGGAATATCTTGTCACATTCCAAGAATGATCCCATGCTATTCAATAAGTTTATTTCGTATTTCCAAAGATATGGAACGATTGCACGTGAAGTCGCGACGTGACGTGGGTTGGCTGGCCAAAGCTTCGAGTCTTTTACGTCAGGCTAAACCACTACATTCGCCCTACTACTGACATAATTGCAAGCTTTGCCAATGAACAGATCCCAAATTACTACTTTTAAGAGAAGCTCACTCGCTGCATTCAATTCTAGTGCTCGAGCCTCGGCTAGATATCGCACCTTCCACAGCAGCTCACCCCTCCTTGCAGCCTACAACATGCCTCAATCCCCCCAAATTGTCAAAGTCGAAGAGTTGCCCGGTAAGGATGCAAAATGGATCGAATTTCAGAAGATCTCCTGGCAAGACCAAACAGGCAAAAACCGTGTTTGGGAAGCCGCCTCACGAAAGACACGTGGGAAGTCTGGCGTTGATGCGGTCGCAATCAACACAATCATCCGGCACCCGGCGCGCCCACCATCCACCATTATAATTCTGCAATACCGCCCGCCCGTCGATGCTGTATGTGTAGAGCTCCCAGCCGGGTTAGTAGATGAGAAGGAGAGCCCGAGCGATGCAAGCGTGCGGGAGCTGCACGAGGAGACGGGGTACAAGGGTAAATTGAAATTCATCAGCCCGACTATTGTCAGTGACCCGGGAATGAGTACGGCGAATATGCAACTCGCAATGGTAGAGGTCAATCTCAAAGAGGGCGATAAGGAGCCGGAGCAGGCGCTGGATGATGGCGAGTTTATTGAAAGGGTGGTGGTGCCGCTTGAGGATTTGTATGACAGGTTGGTTCAGTACGCTGAGGAGGGTAAGATGGTGGATGCGAGGCTTTGGCATTGGGCTGCAGGCTTTCATGCTGCGAAGACGATGCTTTGAGTAAGAAGCGCGTCCGATTCAGACGATGGCTTAAGACGTTGATTATGCGTCGAGACACCTTCCCCTGGCGAATATCCTACTAGCATATAATAGGCCGGTAAATGAAATTTCAAACTATGGTGGCAGAAGTTCTAGTTTGCTAGTCATCTGTCAGGTTAGGTTCGATAAAGAATACCACGTGGCAACCTTATGACCTTGCTCGACAGAGCGTTCTGCATAATATAAATGATTATAAATTTCATGTTCTTCTTGGTTCATAAATAGTCCTTCGTCTCCTTTCCAATACTGGCTTCATGGGATTTTTGATCGAATGCTTCTTGCACTTGCACTTTCCATGGACTACAACAACAAAGCCTGTTTGAGCAATCCAAAAACTCCTCCAAGCAAAGTGACTCCATTATTTAATCTCCGCCGCCAACCTCCACCAGGATTTTAACTTGGTTATCCTTGTCATTGATCAGACTCTTGAACCCTTTCTCTTCCACTTCGTTAAGCTTGATTTTCTGTGTGATCATCTCGTGAGGCTTCATGCTACCATTGCTCAGCGCATCGAGGACTTCTTGGAAGTCTCCCACCGCGTAGGTTGCAACACCCATGTATGACCTTTCCTTGAAGTTGAAGTCATTCGTGTTGATTGTGCACGGCTTCTCCCAGATGGCAATATTGACTACGCAACCTCGTGCTCGAGTGGCGTGAACAGCTTGATTCAGTGCTGCTTGTACGCCCGCACAGTCATATGTAACATGTACACCCTTCTTGTCCGTGAGCTCACGGCAGCGAGCGACGATATCCTCCTTGGTGGGGTCGATGATGTAGTCTGCGCCGAATTTCTTTGCAAATTCTTGTCGCCGTCGGCTGACTTCTGAGACAATGATCTTGTCGCAGCCCTTTGCCTTCAGTGCGAGAATTGTGGATATGCCGATAGGGCCGCCTCCAAGGATGAGCGCGATATCGCCCTTTTTGAATGGGCTTATCTTCACAGCATGCCAGCCCACCGCCAAAGGCTCAACCAATGCGCCGATTTCCAGTGGGACGTTGTCTGGAAGGTGATAAAGCGTTGACTCCGGAACAATAATATGATCTGCGAGGCCACCGCCCCAGCCGCTCAATCCGAGAAAGCCATTCTGCCAACAACAGTTTTCCAGGCCCTCCTCGCACGCACCGCAGGTTCCGTCGTAAATGATTGGTTGGATAACGACTCTGTCTCCAGGTTTGTAAGCTGTCACGCCTTCACCTACTTCTTCCACCACACCACTGAACTCATGGCCGAATGTTAATGGAACTGTCTCGCCTGTTATCGGATGGGGTGTCGTCGGGCAGAGATTGGGGCCACCGAGGTATTCGTGCAAGTCTGATTACACATACATCAGTACACTCCTGTGCACGCTACATGCCTTTTCATACCAGTTCCGCATATTCCTACCCATGACGGCTTGAGCTTCACCTGACCTGCCCTTAATCTGGGAATAGGTATCTTTTCATATCTCAGATCGTGCTGGCCGTGGAACCTAACTGCATTCATAGTTCCATCCCCATCCGCAGGCGGTTGATACGCTTCTTGTGGTGCCATTGCGCTGTAGCTGGACCGCTGATCAGGACAATTGGAATAGCTGACTACAATGCTTAATTTCAAGTGAGTTCTGTAATTTGAACGCAATGTGATGCTGTGCGATGAGAAAGTAACAGTGGAAACGGCAGAGGAATGTAACAATCGCAAGGCGGGGACATCTTCTCCTTGAGCAAGGCTTGCCCGCTGATCGGCCTTAAAGCTTCCCGGATACTCTCACAACACATGTCGAAATCTGGACTCTGCGTCATGGCGTCACTCACGATTCGTTGTCCCGGAGGTAAGGCACTCCTGTACAACAAAAGTTGGCTCACGGATTACTTGATTCGGTAATTCGGTGGTTGATCACCCCGCATCCTCAACGCGGGGTATTGCTGCCAGAACTCTTTTTAGTTCAACGTATTTGCCTATTGCGGTCTTCCGCATTGTGAAAACCGTTATTTGTGCAACAGCGTGATAAAAGCCGCGAGCCAGGGGGTTGTGCCTATTGAAGTGCCAGATGGGCATGTGGAGCATGTGAAGGTATCACTGCCTTACGCCGACTTTTACATCTTGCGTAAAGACACCTCATTCCTCGCTCAATGCTTTGATTGAAATTGAAAACCTCAAGAACCCTTCAACGAGAAGATTGTTATGAGGATAGAGAAAAGATTGTGAGCGTTAAATGCTCGGGAGACGATGACGTCGGCAGCCCCTTACCGCAACTAGCCTAGTCTAACCGACTGTGGATTTTCTCGTCGCATCTCTGTCCGATCGGAACGACCCTCGGAATGGTAGGATATTCTTGGAGAATCTTTGAACCGAGTCGAGGCCTTGTTGGGGTGGAGATTTAAGCATCGTACCAAAGACGAGCAATCGGTGGAGAAGCTGTGGGGGAGGTCCCTGAAACTTTTTTGACCGATGACGAAATCATTGTCCTTCGAGCTGTTAGATCTAAGCAGATTGACAAATAATGAGAATTCGCCTAGTAGGCAGACAAGTGCTCCGAGGCCATTCTTTGACGCTGAGCTCGAGGGTCAATGTTTAGCGGTTGCAATCGCCGTCGTTAACGCGCTCGTGACGATGGGATAAGATACCGATAAAGCTGTCTGTGGCCCTAGGAACACCCAATCAGGTCGAACAAAGGAGCCTCATTGGCGGGGAGTTCTCAATCTCGGCATATTTCATGACCTCACTGGCTAAGACCGACGAGCCGATTGTAGGGAGCTCACGATTGACAAGCGCTCAAATACGCGCAGTTGCCCCTCAATACCTGCCGCTCTCTCTGATCCACTTGCCTTCCAAAAATTTTCTCTGCGCATATCATCCCAATTCCCAGAAACGTAGTTTGTAAAATCAAAAATGCCTTACCCAGAGACCACCGACGCGTTTGCTGTCACTGACATCAAAAATTGGAGCACCTTCAAGCGACAAGAAGTCAGTTCATTTGCCAGATGATCTCCTCTCGGCGATGCTTATACATGTGTAGTTGCCCCTCAAGAAGTTCGAGGAACACGACGTTGATATTGCCATCGATGCCTGCGGTGTTTGCGCTTCCGATGTCCACACCATCACTGGTGGATGGGGGTCCGACATTCCTCTGCCACTTTGTGTAGGACACGAGGTTATTGGCAAGGTTGTCAAAGTTGGATCAAAAGTCACAAAGGTCAAGGTTGGAGACCGCGCTGGTGTTGGTGCTCAGATCGGTGCCGACCTGACGTGCGGCAACTGCAAGCAAGACCAGGAAAACTACTGCCCAAATTCAGTCGACACATACGGTGCTAAGCACACCGACGGCACTGTTGCTCAGGGTGGATACTCAAGCCATATTCGAGGACACGAATACTTCGTCTTCAAGATACCAGATAACCTCGACACTGCACTCGCAGCACCGATGCTTTGCGCTGGCCTGACGACCTACTCTCCCTTGAAGAGGTTAGGAGCGGGTCCTGGAAAGAAGGTTGCCATTGTCGGACTGTAGGTGCCATTCTGCGTCTCTATGAGGATCTAGGTACTGACGGCATTATAGTGGTGGCCTCGGCCATTTTGGTGTCCTCTGGTCTGTCGCAATGGGTGCCGAGACGTACGTAATCTCGCACTCACCCAGCAAGAAGGAAGACGCTCTGAAGATGGGCGCAAAAGACTTCCTTGTCACTAGCGAGAAGGGCTGGGCGGAGAAGTGGAAGTTCCAATTCGACTTCATTATCAACACGGCCGACGCTACCGACAAGTTCGATCTCTCTGAATACTTCTCTACGCTCAAGGTCGGCGGTACCTTCCACATGGTTGGCTTCCCAGACAACCCGCTTCCGGCGATGCAGGCTCAGATCTTTGCTCCCAACGGCTGCTACATGGGCGCATCGCACATCGGCAACAGGCCAGAGATGGAGGAGATGTTGGAGCTTGCGTCCAAACAGAACATTAAGAGCTGGGTCCAGGAGATCAAGATCAGTGAAGCGGGCATCAAGGAGGCCGTTGAGCGCGTTTACAAGAACGATAACGTACGATATAGGTTTACGCTTACTGGCTATGACGAGGTGTTCGGAAAAAGGGCGTAAAGCAATTGGACAAAGTTTAAGCATATCATCATGACTTAAGATTACATAGATTGTTACGAATATATCATAAGATTCTGAAGCAAAAAATAGTTTTCATCAGGCGGTTGCTACCCCGCCATTGAACAGCGCGGTCGCATCGCGTCTGCCCCACCAAACATTGTCGCGTTTGCGTGTCTTGCACAAAGAACTTCCTTTTCTGCACCAACTTTTGTTCTCCACGACTTCCCAGACTTTCAACTAGCGCAACAATGCCTTCCATCACCATCCACCCTCCCTCCCGGTCATCTCCGAGTGCGAGTGGCCTCGAAAACCCTCTCCCACAGCTCTTGCACACGCCCTCTGGCCTTGCAATCCTCGAAATCCAAGGAACATTCCACTTTCCCGCCTCCACTCATTCATTTACGCAAGTCGGCAAACTCATTTTTCCCTTCTACGACCCTGCGCTCAACGACCCAAGCGATACGAAATGGATGAAGCGCGTGTACATGTATGTTGGGAAAGGACAGAGGATGACAGGAGAGTGCAAGAAGCTGGCGAAGCCAATTGGAGTTATTAGGAAACGGGAGAAGACTGAGGACAAGGAGCGAGGGGATGTGCACATGGGTGGAATGGGCGAGGAAGATGAGGAGAGGGTTCACGACGAAGAACTCGAGATGGTGGAGGTGGTCAGGTATAAAATAGTGTTTTCTGCAAGGCCCGAGCCGATCAGCGGCGTCGACGAGGCGGGATGAAGGAGAAGTGGGAATAACTCTCGTTTCAATAAGAGACAACGTGTTGAAAAACTCATACGTTGAATAGCAGGACTTGCTAAACGGACAAACATACCATCGCGGTACTACAACGGGCCCAGAAACCAGGGTTGAGTTCCGTTACCGGCACTCCAAGTTCTGTGCGAGCACCAGCGCAAGTATTCAATGGCCTTACCCGGTTTCTGAGGCTCGGTGGCTCCCTCTCCGCATTGTCCGGCGCCACCAGAGGAAGGCTGCAGCCATTCAAGCTCAAGAACAAGAAATTGAGCAATCTTCTTCCAAATAAGCATATTACAATCCCAGCTTGGACCCCAGGTTACGGTGCGCATGGCTTCGCTTGCAGGCTCTGGGGTACTTTAACCACTTTATGCGGCAGCCACGGTCCGATGTTTATATACATCACGAACACTATATCTGGCATCACATGGTATGTGTTCTGGAAGCCATGGAATGCCATATATACAGTGAATAATTGAGTTCTCGATGTTCAAAGTTGTACAAACATTCACTACTGGTCATTCTATAATTGCAAGTTTCCTTAAAAATCAGACTGCACAATGCATTTTTCATCTACAGCACTGTTGACTGTGCTTGCTGGTAGCGCTGCTGCGGCTGTTGGAGACTGGCAACAATGTATGCTCGCTTCGGATTGTCCTGCTCACAATGACTAATGCAGTTCTAGGTGGTGGGATAAACCATACAGGAGAGACGACGTGCAACCCGGGCGCTGGTTGCGTCAAGATCAAGCATGTACCTTAGTCACAGGATTTCAAATTTGCACAAGGATTGACTGAGTCCAGTGACTATTACTCGCAATGTCAACCTGGCGCCGCTCCAGCTCCAGGGACTACAACCCAACTCCAAACTACGCCCAAACCACAGCCCACCGGAGTGGTCACTAGCGGTACTCCCACCACTACCAATGCTCCAGCAGGAACTGGCCCCGGCAAGACACTCCAGAGCGGCTACTATTGGATTCGCGGCGTCGCAGCGCCTAGTAAGTTTTAACGTAACCCAAGACTTGCACGCGAGATGTACGCTGACTTTACCGCCTCTTTCGTAGACTTTCATAAGTACATCCAAACCAACCCTCTCTATTCCACTGGCCCCGCTCTTCTAGGCGACTACACCACCGCCGGCCAATTGCAGGTCGTTGACGGGCAGCTTGTTCAACTTGTGTCTGCACCTGGTGAGCCCGTCAAGCTCCTGTACGCCGTTGTGTCTGAGACGCGGGTCATCAACGACAATTCCCTCGCAGTCAGCTTCTCAGAGTCAAAGAATACGTACGGAACTTTTGCATGGGGAGGCGATGACCTACAGTGGAGTGTTGCTGGGATCAACAGGCCAAACAAGTCGGCATGGTATGTGTGCACGGGCCAGAAGATGTACATCAATTTAGGCAACTATTTGTATCAGACTCCAGCTGGGTGTGCGGATCAGACGATTCACTATTACAATGACAAGACAGCGAATAACTAGAATTCAGGGAATAGGAGACAATAGAAGTGGGAGGAAGTAGTAGAGGTGTAGATAGAATACAGCCTGATGTACTTTAGTGACGCAGTCCTTGCTGATGAATTTGATCTGCATGGGCAGTCAGCCTAAGCAAGTTAGAGCACTCCAATAATCTTCGTTTTAGATCAAACGATTATCATACCCAAGAATCGTCGGTAGCGTGGATGGACTGCGCCACTTTGTCAATGGGCGCCTAGAAAGACCAGGCTGCTTCAAGAAGAGCTTCTGCAATGGACAATTACTCGAACCGTTTGAACATGGTATTTGCCATTCTTGGTAAGTTCCAATCGCTATACGGAACAAGAAGTCATTGAAGAAACGGTCCAGGACCTGCTCAGCCTGCGTGTAAGCCTTCTGTAAAAACGAGGCTGCGCCGGCAGTTGAATCTCAAAAACCCCTGCGATGGCAGTGCAAATCTCCGATCATGTTTAGGTCCTCAGGAATAAGCGAAACTTACGATCCGAGTGGGGACAAATGCACAGTCCTGGATATGTACGGTCCAGCAGATTGGGTTGGAATTGAATTCCCGAAGGCTAGGGCTGGACGAGCACTCAGCGTGTCTCTATCTGGACAAAACTACGCATACCTACAAGTATGATCGTACTTGAAACACTTGAAGTCCGCTGTTTTTAGCAGAAATATAAAGGAAGAGTGCTACCATAAAGAAGGGTTAGCGCAACCATACTCTTTTTTGCGAGTTTCAATCCGGGAGAACCGATCGCCAACATGTCGCATATTCAAACTTGAGGCTCATTCAAATAAGAACAGAAGACAATGTCTTTTGGCCCCATGCTACCTTGGAAAAGCCATATTACTCCTGCAACACAAGCAGAAAGATATTCACCGACATCCAATCATATCAATGTATGCTTACGTTGGATCTGCATAGCCGCGTGCACACCACTGCGGTCCGCACCTTGGACCTGGAGCAACCTGGTACCATGCTTACTCTTTTTCCTCAGGCTTGTACAACAGACGGGAGTATATGTGTGTGGCCTACCTCAGACCCTGTTTCGCCTGGAGGATGACTAGAATTCTACGCGATTTTGAAAGCACGTCTCGAACCTCGACGAATGGCCTTCAAAGATCAACTTCGAAGCCAATTACCATAGCGACCATGTCTGACGTGGACCTCTCCAAAATCCCTCTCGCACCGAATCCAAATGGAGCACCGCCGAATTTCGTCGACCCTCCGTCATTAGAGCCCGCGTTCTTGGGAGTGGGGATATCGCTCATGACGGTCAGTGCGATACTTCTTGCCATCCGACTCCTTGCAAATTACAAACATGTTGGCAAATTGTGGTTCGATGATTGTAAGACCTGCACCGCAACGATCACATACAAGCCATGCGCTCATATGTTCAACAGTCCTATGCATCATCGCCTGGGTAACATCAGTAGGATACTGGACTGTATTCGAAACTCTCGTAGCTGACGGTACCGCCCGCCATGCCTGGGACATTCCCGCTAGCATGATCACTTCATCGTACGTGAAGCGGCTTCTTGCTCAACAAATACTAGGAAACCTCGCCATGTGGGCAGTGAAAGCTTGCATCCTCGCGCTCTTTATCCGGATATTCGACAGCATACGGTGGATGCGTATCACTGCTTATGTATTGATTGCTTCCATGGGTCTGTTCTATCTAGCCGCGATCGCTATGTGGGCAGCATATTGCACGCCTCGCGCCGGCGAAGATTGGGGTGCAACAGCTCTCGCACGAACTTCATCGCAGGGTATTACAGGCCTCGTAGTTGCGATTGGTGTTGTAGGACTCGTGGTGGACTGTGTCATGTTTGCGCTGCCGTTTCCCATCATAATGGGGTTGAATTTGCGAACGCCGAAAAAGTTGGGACTTCTAGTCGTGTTCGCGGTCGCATTCTGGTATGTGCACAAGTAAAGGGAATCAGCTACAAGCGTAGATCAATATATACTGACTCACATAGCACCGTGGTTGCAGCGTGTGCTTCGCTCGCATACCGCATTGTAGCCTTCCAAGGAGCCCGCGGTGACCCGACATGGGTTGGGATGAATGTATGTATTACGTCGTATGTATCCTGAGATATCCCATAATGTACTCTCAATTATGCTGACTACTAGTATTAGTACTGCCGAACAGTTCGGCACTGTCATCATCAGCTGCGCGCCAGGGCTAGCGTCCTTCTGGTACAATATCTTCACCAAAACGAGGATCTATTCAAGTCTCCATTTGAAGCTCCTGCACCGACCCTCCCTCGAAATAAAGAAGGAATATGATGATGGGCCTCATCGATACCCGTCGGACGAGTATCTTGCGAACATAAAACTGAAGAAGTACGATCCGTATCACGTCACTGATCTGGAGGTTCGATCTGAAGTATCTGAAAATGATGCTTATCACGAAGAGCGCTTCATGGGCCCTGCGGGCTTCATCACGAGCGTTGCACCTGAGAGTATACATACCGGACAACGCTCTGAGACCAGATGATGACCATGTGCGGCCAGCGTATTTCACTTTTAATACAGAACTGGAATCCTGTCAATTCTTTACAACATATGAAGCCGGGAGCTGCCCTATATTGCGGTCATAGATAATAATATCTTCCTTTCTAAGAATGGAAAGAATTTTCGCCGAGGCATATCAACACCACGGGATGGCTAAGCTGCGTTTCCTGTAGTCAACTACCTGCAGCTTTTAGCTCTGATATGGAAATTAGGGAGCCAAATCAGACAGCTTGCAGCACCTGTACAGATTCTACTTTTGAAACAACGCAGCCGTAGGCATGTACAAATAGTACAAAGAGCCGTCGTAGGCAGGTCACTAGGGGCCTAACTTACCGATAAGAAGACTAAGAGGAAGCTGTCTTCACAGAAGTTGCACCAGAGTCCAGAATTTGTCAGATTAGCGGCTGAGGTTACATTTTTAGGCCGTGGCATAGGAGAAGAAGTGATTAGGAGGCACAATCACACTTTCCAGGACGTCACACGTTTAATGACATAGTTTCTAGACAGTAAAATAGCCACAATGAAGTGAGTGCATTCTAATGGTCTATCTGTGTTATGTGTTGAACTAACAGCAAGCCAGACCAAGCTAACAATATGCGTACTATAGGAAGAGGAATGCACGGTAAAGACTGTTCTCCAATTCCCTCCATCCAGTGCCGTTGCCAGCTCCGTCCACGCAATCTTTATCCCAAGTCAGCTCCACTGTATCTCGTCATTCACGGCAAACTCCGTTCATATCGCCAAATATCTAGCAGACCACCTTATAAGTGTGGAACTGGCTGATATCCTTGCACAAACCGCGATCTTGAGGAAGCTGGAACGTTTGGGATGCCCCAGTACAGTCTGTGGAAGACTGGTAAACCGTAACTGTGTTGCCGTTAGTTCAGCCCCAGAGCTACCTATTCAGGTTGGCTTTGCGTCCTTACGCTTGCATGATGCTCGAGCAGTGTTCCATAGCGTAAAACGAGCACCCGGTAGAGAGTAGCACTTATCACTCTCAATGTCGTGGTGCTCAGTACGAACATTGGTGACACTGTCCTGGCAGCTGGCTTCGGGCCAAGTCACAAAGTCAGCTGCGCGAGGCTCATAGACAGAAGCGGCAGGCATGGCCATCACAGCGAGGCCGGAGATGAGGACGAGAGAGGTGGAGAGCTTCATTTTCTAATAGGTTTGGTGTTGGGGTTGTAGAGTAATAGTGTGGACTGAGAAACTTGTTACTGATAGAATTGCAGAGGTTGGGATCTCTCCGAAGGCACTCAGGGTAATTTATACTTCGACAAGTCGACTATTATGGGGCCTTCTAAGAACCCGAGTTCCACATTCGTGTCATTCAGTTCATGTCTTGAAAAGCAACAGCTGGCACAGCCCATCACGTTGTGCATGCCGTCCTTCAGCTGTCATACGTAATACGTTCCCGTGGACCGAGAACACGATAGACTAAGGTCAAACGCCACCATAGGGTAGGCGTGATAGCCAGAGAGCTTTTCATGTCCACTTGACATAGCACGGGCGTTGATACAGTAAGCCATCCCCTGGGCAATGGATACTGTTTCGTCAATACACACTCAACAGCATCCCATAGGGGTTGTTCAGCTAGTTCTCCAGGCAGTCATTGACATAATATCTGAACTTATTGGTGTGGCTCCTGGTGGTGGATTGGGTTAGTGGGCGCCATGGCGGACATTTACGACACCATAGTCATACATTTCCCCAACATGTCTGACCGTGTTGGTTTGATTACGGTGAGGGCATCTTTTATCCCCTATGGCACTGTTCGAACTATCGGTGAGGTGCCGATGCAGCGAGGTGTTACCCTTGATCTGAAGTCTCAAAATGCTACCTCCTGAGAAACTACTTCAGATTCATGAAATATAGATGTTGCTGAGAACAGTTTGCAATTGTGCTAGTCATACGACATCGCTGAATACCAACTTCCCCGTGTTGAGGCTTCGAACCTATTCTCAGTCATTGATCACCAGTTATTAAGTCACATCTCTAAGAGCCATAATGCATTTACTGAAACGAGTGGATTATCATAGATGGCCTTCGTTAAGTGTTGAACGAACGGCAGGCCAAGCTAATCAAAGATATATAGAAAGACGGAAGAATACTACCCAGGTAGAGAATGTCTATCGCCTCTCCTCCCATTAAGCCGTTGCCAGCACTATCTAATCCCCAGCTACTCTAAGCACCCCGACCTTCTTCCAATTTTCTTGTGTATCTAGCAGACGATCTGGTAAGAGAACCTCTGCGAAATGTCCTTGCACTGGTCGTAGTCGCGAGGCAAGTAGGTAACATACTCGCCCTGGCAATCAGTTGCTGCGTATGCCCGGACTGTACCTTTGTCAGCTATGTATGGGAGAGCAGCGAGAACTACTTACATTGGCACTGGGGGTTTGACGGGTTCTCTCGTGGGCCGAGCAAGAAATCAAGCTTGAAGCTCTGGCCGGGCAGGAAGCTGCACCTGTCGCTGGGGATGTTCTGCCACCTGGTTCCTGTGGAAGTGCTGTCGTCACAACCAGGACCGGTCCACGTTGAGAAAGCACCTGCGTTCTCCACGGCGGAGACGCTGGAAAGGAGAAGCGCGAGGCTTGAGAAGAAGGTAAGAGCGGTAGAGGGCTGCATTTTGAAGTGTTTGAATGTTGTGTTGTGATTATAGTCTGATAGTGAGGCTGAAGAAGGTGAAGATGGATGAGTATTCTGGAGTGAGGTTCCTCTCAGACTTTATAGTGCGAATTTTCAAGTTCGTGATATGCTCCCTTGCAAGCTGTTGCCAGTATAGGGCAAAGACCGCCAACATCTTTTCGCCCTGCAGGCTCCTGAGAATCTCACGAGCTGCGGCCGCTCGACCGAAATGTCCCATCGAAAAGTCTCCTTGTGGCCTAAACGGCTTCACCGACTGGACTGCATCTCGTATTCCTTGTGATGTCCAACAGGCCGCCGTAAGAATGGCAAAAGCAACCTACGTCAATCTGCGGCTATGGATGGCGATACAGTAAGGTATACCGACCAATACCATTGTAAAGAACCCTATCTACCGTATCACCAAGCTTCTATTGTCTCAAGTGCTGGACGGTAAACAGAGCTCAGACAGTCAAGACGGCGGTGAAGTTGGAGGCAGATGAAGGTTCATCTGGGCACGCGACTGTCTCGTTCTGCTTAGTTCTTAGTTCATAGCAGACTTGTATAAGTAATGTGGCTTGAAGGAGCAACGGGCTTATACATAGCCTTACTGTAAGATACAAATCTAGAGAACTACTGGAGAACTCCAATCGGTTGGTGACAATTATAATCATCGGTGAGCTTGTATAATATGATGAACAACCACGAGGACAGTGTACGGCCTAACGAAACCGTCAGCAAAGCCCGCGACCTTTTTGCGATCCAATCAGCCATCCTATTTGCTATCCGCTTTGTCGCAAGAGTCTATGAGGCACAGACTTAAACACCCAAATGGCTGACGGAAGTTTGTAAGAAAACTATGAGAAGGCATGATAGACCATATACTTGTGGCGTTACATGAAACATCGAAGTTTGCATGATCAAGACAATTACTCGCCACAAATGCTTAGCCATTCTAAAACGTGGACATCGGGAATGGTCAAGTGAACTATATACGGCAAATCTGATGGTTATGGGTACATTCGGCATGCCGTCTCCATCACTGACCCATGGTCAGCGACTCACACCGGACCGACAAGCAGGTAGGGCGCCTGGCAGAGCAATCCGTAAGCATTGATCTAGTCTACTCGCTTTTGGTAACATTTCCTAGGACGACGACTTCGTCTACGGAAGCGACCAGTGTCACTTCTTGTGGGGGCTGTATCGATAGGTTTTACAAAGCAATGGACATCGTCTGATTGGACGCATTGTGTTTTTATGAGGGACCCGAGTTTGCATGGGAGGACTTCTGAGTAGAGCAACGACATTAAACGAACTCATTATTGCAGATTTTTGTCTAGGATCTATCCACACGTTCTGACATCCGTGGGGTTAATTATGACCAAAGCATTCATTGAAATCTAGTGACCGAAAATCGAAGACCACCTACGCCCCAAGAACGATCATGCATAATTTGAGCTACTATAAGCCCTCGAATGTGTCGGAAATGCAACGTATAAATTTCCCATTTATCGTAGGATTCGTACCATGAGATAAGAGAAGCCAACACCAGCCGCATCAAACTTTCATAATAGCTCATCAAGCAAAACTTGGTGGAATGCCAACTCGAGTGTGAAAAATGGCCAGCATGGATGGGTCGAAAGAAAAATGCAGATGCTACCTAGCAAATGCAAAGTCACTCCAATGCTTCCAGACAGAGATTTCAGACTTAATTGTAGTCATGAAGGTTGTGTAAGCTGATATCCTGGCTATTTGTGGGCCGAGTCTCTTCACTTTTGCCGTCCGAGTTGGTCAGGGCGTTGACGTCGTTCGTGGGGACCCTGCTGACACCATTCACCGGTTGCCATACAGGTGACCCGCTCTCATCCGACGGGATGACGTTGCCATGCTGATCGACTTCCTGCATTGCGTATTAGTCACGTGAAGATATCCACGGGCACAGACGGGAATAACTTACAACACCCTTCGCAGCCATGCGGACCTGCGTCGAATCTGCGACACCATGTACAACGGCTTCTCGTGCCTTCTCCATAACTTTTTGCTTGCGACTTTCCCCTCGAATTCTCTCCAGATGCTCGAAATAGCCATCATCGACTGGTGTGACGTATTTGCCGCAGAAGACGCCGACTTCAAATTTCTGAGACTTTGGGTCTCGAGGTGAAAGTGAAGCGCAGGCGCTCTCGAGGTCATCGAGGGTCTGATAGATCACATCATCGGCACCAATGTGCTTTGCAATGGCGGCCGAGTCTCGGTGATGTGCGACGAGCTCAGAAGAAGAGGCTAAATCAATGCCTAGAAATAGCAACAGTCAGTAAAAGAACGACAGTGAGGCCACGTGACCAACATATACCTTACAAACCCATAGCACTTCGCCGAGCTTTCAATCACGACATGGATGTGAAATACTCTGCGACGTGCTCTAGGATCGTCTGGCATAAGTGACCATGTACTGAGCAACTTTACGTACCATAGATATGCGCATTGGTGATCGGAGGGGCGCAGGATGTGAAATAGACCTTCTTCGCACCTGCCTCACGCGCCATGAGGACAATCTCTCGTGATGTTGTGCCACGAACGATCGAGTCGTCGACTAGCAAAACATTCTTGCCTGCGAATTTCTTCGTCATTGGGTTCAGTTTTGCCCGGACACCTTTCTGTCGCTGCTTCTGCGACGGCATGATGAAAGTGCGGAAAATATAACGGTTCTTAACGAATCCTTGGACATAAGGTTTCTGGAGAGCTTCTGCAACACAAACGGCTGAGGTAATGGCAGTCTCCGGGATCGGCATTACAACGTCGACCTCAGCCAACTTTTCTGGTCCCAGTTGTCGCTTAATGGTCTCTGCGAGTGTGAAACCCATGTTTCGTCGACTCTCGTCTACGTCGATACCGTCCATGATGGAGTCTGGACGAGCAAAATAAACATACTCGAAGATATCGGGGGTGTAGGCTGCTTGCTTGGCAACTTGCTTGAACACTGGCTCTTTGCCCTTTTCAATGATAACAGCTTGGCCTGGAATAATGTCCTGGAACTGCTTGTAACCACATTGGACGAGGGCCACGCTCTCAGAAGCCATCATGTAGTCCATATTCTCACCATCGTCTGATTTCCGGGAGCCGAGGACCATGGGTCGGATGCCATAGGGATCGCGGAAGCCGATTAGACCAAATCCTATTATTTGTGAGTGTTTGTATCACGTCTTAGTGTGGATCTAACATACCAGCTAACATGGCTGTGCACGCCCATCCGCCTGTGCACAGCTTGTACATGCGCTCTAGGGCTGCAAAGCAGTCATCGGCGTTGATACGTGCTTTTCCAGTCTCATTCAGTTCGTCGGCGAAGATGTTCAGCATCAACTCGCTATCACTCTCCGTATTGATATGCCTGTGAGCTTCATGGTCGAGTCGTTGTCGCAATGCCGGGGCGTTGATAAGGTTGCCATTGTGGGTCATGCAGATGCCGTAGGGGCTGTTCACGTAGAACGGCTGGGCCTCTGAATTGGCACTGCTGCCAGCAGTAGGGTATCTCAAGTGGCCGAGGCCCATGAAGCCAGGCAAGTCGGAGATCCTGGCTCCCTCTTGGAACACCTTGGAGGCGAGGCCGTTGCCCTTGCACTGGTGGAACCGCCCACCAGCACTGCAGGTGACGATACCTGCCGCATCTTGGCCTCGGTGCTGAAGCAGATAAAGCGCTTCGTGAAGCTCAACTGCAGCCGACTGAGATTTCCTTCGCTTCTCTTAGTACCAACGGTGAAGGCAGCGAGGGCATTGCTTACGTATCCCCATGGATCACAGCTATGATGCCGCACATATCGGAAGGTAGGTGATGGATGGAGAAGAATTACGTGAAGGTCTGGAAAAAGCGCGTTAGTCTGCGGTATCGGGCACGGAAACGCGGCTTTGTCGGGAGTGGGGAAAATCTGGTCAGGAAGTCTTTTGGCGCTCATTCTGTGAAGTCGCAAGTCTAACATCTTAAAATATGACGAGATCATCATACAATGAAAGGAGTGTGAGAATGGAGAGATGTGCACATACGTGAATGAATCTATTCGGGGTCTCTTCAGGTGTTTGAGCGCAGATAAGGTTGCGGATGTTGAGCGCGGCCAGCGGCGGTTATAGGCAGACGTCCATCTACAGGAGGAGGCGGATCAATTGGTGTCGTCTTCAGTTTGGGAATTCTGTCCCGAGTGGTGTTGGCGTACGGGCTCATGGTTATTGGAAAGCAGGACAGTCTAGTGGGGAGGGCAGCATGATAAACAATTTTTTTCCTCGCCGCACCTGCGCCGCCGTTTACGTTTCTTGGCACTGCCGACGATGCAATACCCCTCCACAACAACGCCGGCAAAGGTATCACAACGTTCGGATTACGCAACCGAGCGGTCAAGTCGATGGAGTCACGTCATACCGGGATCAAAGGCTTGTGGGTCCGCTTCGCCAACAAGTGCAGCAAGTTTCCGTGATTGGTTCTTGCATCGCGTTTTCGATCCAAATGAGACTTGTATCCTTTTTTATTTCTTTCTGCGGATGCTCAGTCCCCGTTACTAAGTGCTTCAATCTTATTTGATACACTCTCAGAAGTCTCGATCTCCCTTGCAGAGGGCGAAACACATGGAGAGATGGCCAAATTCTGTCACGCCGGATGCTATGCCGGATCGCCATGCCCACATACATTACTTTGGATCGCGTGGGGTGGCGTTTGTAATGGCAGACTAAGTAAGCATCACATGAGCGGCCAAGAGAAACAGGAGTTTTGGTGTGATTGGTTAAAAGCCTTTTCACTCGGTTTAATAGTGATTAAAGCAGTGATGCCAATCGTTCTCAATTACCTCCTTCACATTGAAAATCAGTTGTTCCCATTGGAAAATGCAATTTGTTACTCAAATTCAACTAGCTCAGTATAGGATTACTACACTTCTCGCGTTATCTGGAACTGGCTTGACACAGGAAATTGGTGCTACAGTGCGTCGTCAATTTAAACCCACCCTTTAGGCTCCTCAATAGATATTAATTCCAGCCTCAATGAGATATTCCAGTGCTAACGACATTTGCAATGAATTCTATTGATATGAAGAATGGCATGCTTCCCAATTCTCAGCCAGCTCATGTTCACACTCGTCTCCTGGAAGCCCAGAAGCTTCTGTTTGATCATCCAAGACAGGGTCTTTGCCTCCCTGTGCCCTGTGTCTTTACTAAAACTTCGCTGCAGTTTCCGTTACAAACAAGTCCCAGTATGAGTTCACACTATGCGGGAAATTTGGCAGGCATTCCTTATACTTTGCGCTTGTGACAAAGCGGCGGCGGTAGCCGTGTGTATCATCTCTGTTCGGATCACGTCGATCGTGTTCACACGGGAATCGGCATTTTCTTATAGGCTCACTGACCTCTTCAACGTCGACGATGATTCTTGGGTCTGATCCTATACCTTCCGCCTCCATTGTATGCTCAAATATGTGCTGAATCAACTCGGCAGGCAGACGAGTCCCAAGTGCTAATCGAACGTTCGATCGGACCTCAAAGTACGCATGCCGCTGGAGGTTATCGAGAGTAGACACCATGATATTGTAGTAGCAACCATTGGTCATATTCCATGGTGCCACGGTGTCGTACTTGCAAGGGTGAGCTTGCATACCCTCTCGCACCTTTCTGCAAGCATTTGCCATATTGGCATACTCCGCAGTGCAGCTATCGATTACTTCAAGAAGTCGGTCAATCCCCTCATTGATTGGGATATTCAGCATAGTATGGACATAGGTAGGAGTTGTGCTATTGCCAAATCCAAGTACTTTGAGTTGCAGGTCTGTAAGCAACTCAAGAGCAATGTGCTTACCATTGCACATGTCTGCTACGCGCAGGATTTCACAGATGAAGCGGCGTACTGAAAAATCAAAAGAACTATCAGGTACCGGCATATACATCGAATTCATCTGGTCTCTGATATAGTTTCCGTAGACCTGAGGATCATTAGGTGGAGATTGACTAAACATTTGTTTCAACAAATCGTGTGGTATATCTAGGACGTTAGCCATTTCCTCAGCCTTCTACCCGCCATTCCTTGCCGAAACCTTACCGGGAGAGAAGATATTGGTAGCTTCCCACCATTTATCCTCCATAGCAACTTTTCTTACGCTTTCTCCAATCTCAGACGATAGTGCACCCTCCTTTTGTTTCAAATGCACAATGAAATCCTCAAATATGACGTTCAACTCATCGAACCGCTCATTCAAACTACATGCGATATTCGCAAAGGTGGGCTTGTTCTCGAGTTGGGGACACTTTAGAAATCGTTCGAATGATTCGTAGTAGCCGTGCAATACAAGGACAGCTCCAGCGGCCTTTTTGAGGCACTCCAAACTGTATCCATCGTTCACATTGCCCATCGCCAGTTTCCTGCGATCGCCTCTTCTCTTGACTGGTAGAGGGACATCTTCAACAGGCTCAGACTGTAGATGTTTGGCACCAGGACAGGATGATGGGCTTTCAGACCGTTGTCTCTTCGAGTGCGACATAGATGCTGAGGACGAGCTTAGAGAGTATTGTTGTATAGCTTACAAGTAAGAGTTGCAATGGGGTCGACGAAGCGACTTTAATGTACGAATGAGCCAAGTCTAGGCATCCCTTGGCTTTTGAGAAAACCCAAATCGCGCTAAAACGCGTCAAGGTCCGCGCATACTACACAGCCACGATAGCGTTTAGCGTTCTTGCAAAGGACTCTCAAGTGCACCAGCATTAATTTTCAAGACTCTCGAAGCATGATAGCTCCACAGTCAATTTCAGGTATTAGATTTACCAGGATTACTCACCAAGACCCTGCTTTGCTACGAGCGATTTCATCTGGACCTGGAATTCCGAACGTCTTTACACACTTTATCAGTCAGCACTTGCGATCCGAAGTTGCCTTCTTTGGATATGATCACATCAGCATCTAATCGCATACTAATTCTGCTGTTGTCATACAAGATGTGAAATTGCTAACACTCTGCCCCTTTCCTCCTTCATGTTGCCGCTTTCTGCTCGTACACTCAAAACACCATGACCCCAACACCTGAACACCTCGACACCTTCGGCCCATTGCAATGGGCGATACCATATCTTACATCACCAAATTGGGTCACTCACGATCGCACTCGAGGCGCTGAGCCAGGCGAAGAGACAGACGCTTTCTGTCGCGACACTATGCGAGCGCACAACGGCGTGCAAGAATGGCTTGAGCTGTACGAGAAGCCAACTTCGGGCAACAACGTGACAAAATCGGTGTCCCTCTGTAAATTTGGTCCCGGGCTGAATGGCTTCCCTGGGATCGCTCATGGTGGAGCGATCTTAACACTGATGGATGAGGCACTTGCCTATGTCATGGTCGCCAACGAGACGCTCACAAATGGGGTCGAGTTCACAAAGCTGGGGGAAGAATCGTGGAAACAGTTGTTGGCAGATGGCAGGCCTCCGCAAGAGGTGCTAAAGGGAAGATTTGTTACAGCAAAATTGGATGTCAAATTCCTGAGGCCGGTGCTATGCCCAGGCCTTGTAGGCATTGAAGTTGAGATACTGGAGAAAAGGGGGCATAAAATGACAATGAGAGGTATCATGAAAGATGAGGAAGGATCGCCGTTGATGCAGGTAGATGGGTTGTGGGTTAAAATGGGTGGTTCCGCTAAGCTATGAAAGCCCACAACAATCGAAACCTTGAACGAAGCACACGTGCTAAAGGAGCATGGAGTCGATTCGTAGGATCCCCTCTCCAATGTTGCCATTTGATCACAGTAACACCCTGACCGAGGGTCGCTCCATAAGCACGTGCCAATTATCCTGGTAAATGTGGCTATAATCTCGGGCACACTAACCCATATCGACGTTGGAAACTCTTGCTTCTTTCCAACATGGTACATTGCCCGCGATTAATGCCTGTAGCAATAAATTCAAACAGGACATTACTACGCGTGTCCTTCCCCGCCTCCACCATTCGCTCTGGGTATAGCCAAACTCATTAGCTTTGTGATTCATGGGTAAAGAGGATAGCGGCCATTGTGGAAATATACTATAAGAGCTCAGCGAACTCGTTCCCAATGGCTTTGAGTTGTGTAGCACGCCAGTGTATTACATCATGAAGACGTTCACAATGCATCACTCGCTGCCATCCCTCTTCTCCCTCCTCTCTCTCATCCCCTCTTCTCTCGCTCAAACAACAGGCACCTTTAATACCCTAACATTCAATGTCGCGGGTCTTCCAGACATCCTTAACGACAATGCGGTGCCTGGCGATAAAACTTCTAATACAGCGCGCATAGGCCAGCTGTTCACTCAATACAATATCTCGCTCATTCATGTGCAGGAAGACTTCAACTACCATGCCACACTATATGCGAATGATCAGCATCCATATAGAACAGCGACAAGTGGCGGTGTTCCATTCGGTAGTGGTTTGAATTCCTTGAGTAACTATGACTGGACGGGATTCCAGAGGGTGAAGTGGGACACATGCAGTACATTCGAGTAAGTGATGCTGTATCTGGACGGATAGTGGGAATTCAAGGCTAACAAGTGCTTCGTATTATAGTAGTGCGGACTGTCTGACCCCAAAGGGCTTCACTTTCATGCGCGTAAAGTTTGGCGAGAATACATGGATCGACGCATACAACTTGCATGCTGATGCTGGGTAAGTCCCTCCCCCATGAACACATTACTCCACCAAACATTGTGAAAACGCAGTTCCCAATCCAATCTCATCACATACTCACCTTGATCACAGAACCACGGCCGCCGATCTCGCAGCCCGCGCCTCCAATCTCAAACAAGTTTCAACTTACATCAAGACTTACTCAATTGGGAACCCTGTGATCGTGTTTGGTGATTCGAACACGCGCTACACGCGTGCCGGCGATAATCCTAGCATCTTCAGCACCGATAATGGAATGACAGATGCTTGGGTCCAACTCGTTCGTTCCGGTGTAGCTCCAGTTGCCGGCACTGACGCATTGATTTGCGCAAATCCCTCAACGGTCACGACCTGTGAGACCGTGGACAAAGTCTGGTACCGTGGATCTCCTGCTGTTACCTTGCAGGCTACGAAATTTCAGTATGCAGGAAATATGTTCCTGCAAACGAATGGCGGCATTTTGAGTGATCACAATCCTGTGCTCATTGATTTCTCGTGGAGCTCGAATGCACAGTTGAGGGCTGGTGGAGTATTTGGTGGAGAGTCTGGTACATGGTTCAATGATCTAAGTACTTTGGCCAGTGCCAGTGGACAGGTCTCCTCGATCACTCTGCGTGGTGCTAGTCGACTGGACGCTATTTCGCTGACGCTCTCTTCGGGCCAAACGCTTTCGCATGGTGGAACCGGTGGTACAGCAACAACATTATCATTGAATTCAGGAGAGAGGCTCGTAGGCGCGACCTTGTGCTCAGGAGAGAAGGACGGAAAGACCAGGATCTTCTACGCTCAATTGCGGACGAGCTCGGCAAGGAGCATCAGCTCAGGTGTTAAGACTAGTGTATGTGTAGAGAGGGTCGTGGAATCGGGCTGGGGGATTGTTGGGACACTGGGTCGGTCAGGAGATGAGGTCGATCAGCTAGGGTTCGTGTTTGGGAAGGCTTAGGTTGCCGAAAGTGTTATGAAAGCGATTTACGGTTAATAATGGAAGTTGCCCTTTCCTATAAGCGCTGTCAAAGTGAAAATTGCCATGGCAAACACGTCATATATGTGCATCAAGAAGACAAGGCCGAAGAAGCAGGTTGAGGGAACGGGGATAAGGCTGATTAGCGCCGCGCAATGTCGGTCGGGGTGGAGTTCCGCAAGTTTCCCATGAGCAATCGCTGAATACGGATATCCATCGTTCCGGCAGAGACAATTGGTGCCACTAATCTGTATGCCCACGAAAATCCAGCCCTTGATCCTGTTCATCGAAACGCTCTTTGCCTTTGAACAGCATGCCCTGTTTCGTGGCCATGCTGCATTGGTGATTCAGCCATGATGACGTTGGCACATGTTAACCCCAACAACAGCGTGAAATCCCTGACCGGTCAAGGCACTTCAGTTCTTACGGCCGATGGAATTCCACGAACATGCAGGAGGGATGTCTGTTTGTTGAATGCGTTCATTCCCACCTCTTTTGGGACTTCACCAAGCCTGCGGCCCTGGAAAGCGGATTTAGGACGAATATGGTTGTGTGCAAAGTCTCTTTAGATGTGACCTTACGCCGAAGGA
Organism: Pseudopyrenochaeta lycopersici; assembly: GCA_003313425.1. Classification (NCBI taxonomy): domain Eukaryota; kingdom Fungi; phylum Ascomycota; class Dothideomycetes; order Pleosporales; family Pseudopyrenochaetaceae; genus Pseudopyrenochaeta; species Pseudopyrenochaeta lycopersici. Next base: position 998,764 of record NHZP01000011.1, on the reverse strand, counting down.
GGTATAAAGAGATGTACAAAGGCTGCTAGATATCGAACATACCAACATCCTCAACTCCTGAAGGCAAATCGCCCTCTCCGACTACAATAATACAATTATATATCTACAAGAGTCTCCTTTGTCTCTACGACCGATCATATCGACTGGATAACTCCCCAACATGTCCCGTTACGCAGAATCTCACAAGAATCCCCAAGGCCCTGGCGACGCCCGTCCAACCGCCATCCAAATCGTCAAAGACAACAATGTCGTTGGCAAGCTCGATGGCAAAGTCGCACTGATCACGGGCACATCATCTGGTATAGGTATTGAGACTGCTCGAGCTCTCAAAGCAACCGGTATGCGTGTCTTCGGGGCGGTTCGCAACATCGCAAAAGCCACCGAGGCTTTGAAAGACGACCTAGAGCCCGGGAGTCTCGAGCTACTAGAGTTGGATATGAATTCTCTTGACAGCGTGCGGACTTGTGCGAAAGAACTTCTTTCAAAGACCGACAGGCTTCACATCTTCATTTCCAATGCCGGAATCATGATGACTCCAGAGGGAAAGACGGCTGATGGCTTCGAACTCCAATTTGGCACCAATCACCTCGCCCACTTCCTCTTGTTCCAACTTCTCAAGCCCGTACTTCTTGCCTCCGCAACAGACGACTTTGCATCCCGGGTTATCGCTCTCTCCTCTGTTGGCCACCGCCAAGGAGAAATCAACTTTGAAAATATCAATTGGGTAGACCAATACGACCCTGTGGCCGCCTATGCCCAATCCAAACTCGCAGCTGTATACATGGCCAATGAAATCGAGCGCAGATACTCCTCCCAGCGTCTACATGCCTGGTCTGTTATGCCTGGCGGAATTTGGTCTGGGCTGCAAGCAAATTTAAGCGAAGCTGTGAAGGAAATGTGGAAAGGCGACGATGAGTTCCAGAAAGCGTGGAAGAGCACAGAACAAGGCGCTGCCACGACTGTATGGGCAGCAATAGGGAAGGAGCTAGAGGGTACAGGTGGAAAGTATCTTGAAGATTGTGCGATTGCTGGGCCGGCACCTGCACCGACTGGGAGTCCTGCTGATTTAGGCCTTCCGGGGTATGCGTCGTATGCTTACGATGAAGAGAAGGCAAAGAAGCTTTGGGAAGTAAGCTGTGAGATGGTTGGTGTGGAAGATCGGAAGTGAGCAGGAGGCTGCAAAGCCTAGTTAAGGTTTCCAAGGCCATCTCATTCAGTGATAGACTGTTCCTTTAATGATCGATGCAGCGGTATACATACATGGTAGTAATAAACAACTTATTCTCTTATGAAACACAAAAAATACTACAAGAATGAAATAACAAAATCAAGCCCCCGTCCTCATCAAACGTCACTGCTCGTACGACGATTCAGCTCGGTGGATTAGACCCTTGACGAGCGCTCAGCTCAAGCATAGAGCCAATACTGGGCCTCATATTGTACAGTCACCACCTCCCCAACCTCTCTCCCTTCGCAATTACTGGGTGCAAGGCCTCCAACAGTATTCAAACGGTAGATTTGCTTGACTACACTCGTGCTTTGTGCCTGCGCCTCCAACCTCAACCACTTGATATTTGCGCTGGGCTGTGGAGCGAGAACTTCTTCAACCTTCTTAGTACGTGTCACACCGAGGCCAGTGATGTCAAAGTCTGGTGTTGTGTTGTCAAAAAAGAAGTGCGAGCCGATGGCGGACGATTCTTCGACAAATCCCAGGGATGCGGTGTCAGCGCTTGGGTTGTTCGAAAGTGCGCATGAAGCGTTGAAAAGTTGAGCTACGGCCCCAATTGCAGTTGGTGCGGCCGTGAGATCTACGCCACAAGTGTAGTTTTGTGTTCCCTCACCAAGGGCGACAAGAATGAGTGAAAGACCGGCAGCTGGTGGTGTGAGGGCATTTGCTGGTTGCGCAACGCCGGAGAGATCACAAGTTGGTGCTCCGGGAATTGTGGTATTGACAGTATCATTCTGACGGCTTCTGACCGGTCGTGGAAGGCGGATTGGAGTGCCTCGCGGGGGCCCTTGAGGAGCTGCAAGAGCAAATGGGAGCAGCGCGATAGCTGTGAAAAGAAGGGAAGTATGCATCGTGGTTGTCTTCTTATTGAACAAAATAGCTTTGATGAAACAGCAAGACCAGAGCGATGGTACGAAAGAATAAGTATTTAACGAACGAGGAGCTACCAGAGCCCAGAGAAGTGAACGTAAGAAAGACTGAAAAGGAAGGAAGTAATAGTAGAGAGCTCGTGCGTCCTATAGTACAACTTTTGATGAGGAAGTCCAGACCATATATGTACTTTTCAATAATTCCCTTGAAGCCATTGTGGCTTCGGTCTTGCATGGATATAGATTGCATGCGGCCCAACCCAGAAGGATTTCACTCCAAAACAAAAGATGTGTCCCTTACATGATGGAGGATGGATGTTTCGTAAGGGTCGAGGTAGATTGGGTGGCAGACTTGCGGCTGTAGTTCCTCTGTTCGATGGCAAGAGTGACTGTTTCGAGTAAAGACATTGCGTTCCTAGGCAGGTCGAGCGGTTGAAACGTGCTGCCAGCTGCCAGGATAAAAGATGGCAGCCGTTTGCCAGGATGGCACAGACGCCGTCGTCCCGCGTCTTGTCGACAGCGTAAGAAAGCTTAGGTCCCCTCTTTGATGCAAAAAGGTGGCGTAGAGTGACATGGTAACGACTTCTCCATGGTAATATTGGCGAGGAACAACCGTAGGCTCGCGATTTAGGCTTCCGGGGCTGCCTCCAGAGACCGAGATTCTCATCATGCAAATCTACAAGTTCGGCGCATCAATTCATAGCGCAAGAGTTCTGGATTTGAGTGATATCTCTTTCCGGAAAGACTTTCAAGGTGGGGCCTTGAGGTTGAAACGGTTCCTGCAGAACTTGTTGCAAACGATGAAACGCGGCGGTGCTTACAGGCGGGAGCGCGGGGAAACAAACAAATTCTTGCACCACGATGTTGAAACGATTGTAGCTGCCACCTAATCGCTTGTGAGGAATCCAGAGGGACGATGATACTTTGCCGTGCCTGTGGTGTTCACTTGTGCCGCACCTCGTCCGTCACGAGTACTAACAGCAGCGTCTCAAACGCGAACGAAATATTCCTCAGGCACCAGACCATAGCTTGCATTAGTCCGAGGCCACAACGAATTCCCACGTCTCCGTATTATGCTGGCGGGGTGATGGTTTCTAATTTGACCGCCTCGGGAGGTGTTTCCGGAGAACAGACGGTGTTTCTGCGTGCAATTGAACCGGGCAAATGCGGAGTACCATAGCAGGGCCTATGAACGGCTGCACGCGGAGAACTACCAGAGACCATTGAGGCCCGGTACGAGATATTTTTGCTTATTGAACACGCCGGAGGATCGCGCTGTGTACCATCCGAAGGCCCAGAGGATGGCGTTCATCAGACCGCATTCCGCTCGGCCGGATACGGCTAGCGCCATTGCCGTATCCTTAACTCCGCCCCCAGTTACACGCGTTACGCCACGGCCCGAGTCACGATATCGTTGCGGGCGATTCTCGAATTGTTGCAAGAGACATGCTCTTTCTCTGTCACGAAGGCCATCATGGAGAGAAGGGTCAGTTTGAAAGAGCTCATCCACAATGCTGGTGTCACATCGGTCGACAATCGCCAGCCTTGTCTGCCCGCGCCAACGCAGCCAGCCATAACCGCCAGCGAGGAAGACCATATACAGGCCCGGAATATATTGCTAGACCGAAGAGCCAAGAACCCAGAGAGCAAAGGTGTTTTGAAAACCATCTTCAGAAGCTCGAAAGATAAAGGAAAATTACAAGAATTGGGGCAAGTTTCGCAGGACGAGCTTGATCAAGCATTGTCCGATGTCATCCGCAGTCCTACAACCGGTCCCGGCATCATTCAAGCATTCATCAGCCTCGGTGCAAAGGTGAATATCATCGAAACCCCAGAGAAGAAAAAGAAAATAGGCAACCAGGCGAACGTCAGTTTGCGTCGTCGGAGCACGGTACTTCAACAAGCAGCCACACTACGAAGGGCAGATTCTGTCAACTTACTCGCCAGCTCTGGAGCCGATCAGACTACTTTGGACGAAGGCCTAAAGGCCGCTCTTAATGCGAATGACCAAGCATGCATTCAAGAACTCTTACGCCATGGGGCAGACCTCAACAAATTTCCAAATTCTCTTGCCAACGCTGTGCGATCGAATGACCAGAACTTTGTTCGGCTGCTACTGAGAGCTCCGAAGCCTCTCCGTTCCGAAATCATCTCATCTTGCCTTCCTGCTGCAGTTCAGCAAATGTCTGATGCGATTATATCAATCTTGATAGCCTATGGTGCCGATCCAAACTTCGATTCATCAAGCGCACTGAACCTCGCAATCGGAAAACAAGAATACAAGTTGGCTGTTGCGTTGTGTTCAGGACCAATACCATTGGCACAGCCAACCTTACAGCGATTGTTAGACACGACTATGAGGTTACCAACGCCTCAAGCAACGCTTCAGTTCCTTCAGCTTCTATTCTGCTGCGGTTTGCCACCCAACAGTATTGGGCTGTCTGACCTTCTCATCTGTACTGTGAGGAATAATGATACGGCTGGCGCTAAAATGATGCTCAGCTACAACGTGTCTACTACAACCAATGAGGCAGAATGCCTTCGAGCTGCCATACTAAATTCGAATTGGACATTGGCCGATGCCATTCTGCAGACTCCAATCTCGCCTCAACAGGCTTCAGCTGCACTGGCCGTGTTGCCATTAGATGCACCACAGGCAGACAGGTTCCACCTTGTCCAAGTCCTGGTACAGAAGGGTGCAACAGGTCCACCACTCAGTCGATTGCTCTCACAAGCAGTAAAGGAAGGAGATACTGCGATGACTCAGCTTCTCATCAGCGCTGGAGCACCGATTGGCTCCAACCAAAATAGCCCGCTCCACTTTGCGATCACAAGGAAAGATGTCAAGAGCCTCCGGTTGTTGCTAAATGCTCGTCCAACTCCAGAGGACCTGTCGAAGGTATTCCCGCTCTTACGCACTGGGTATCTACCATCAGAGCGACTTGAAACCTCACGCCTATTGCTTGAGCATGGTGCACGTGGTCCAGAAGTTGACCAGGCCCTCGTTGATGCGATTGCAGAGACATCTGCCGCAAGAGATGGGGTTTTGGTGACAGAACTCGTTCGAAGTGGTGCTGATGTGAATTATGACACCGGCAAAGCGCTCTCGATAGCAGTTGCGCAAGCGGACATGTCTGTGGTGCGTCTGCTCTGCAATGCGAAACCCACGTCGTCGTCGACCTCATCAGCACTTCCATCGGCATTTGACTCTGATGGAAATAGACATGCAAGGACGTTGGACTTGATTGACTTGTTGCTATCCCCCGGCGTTGAAGATAAATCGGCTCTTCAAGCCCTGCAACTAGCCATCGATGGTGGTCCAAGCAACATTGATATTGTCAAACGCTTCATCACAGCTAGCACTAAGCTACTTAGCCCTGCTTTTGAGTATACTGTTGCGCTCGAAGATCCAAAAAAGAAAGCGCCGATTCTTGATGCCCTCCTGAAGATGGGAGTCACCCAGGAAGCTCTCGACCAAGCGCTTGCTGCTGAAACCAGACACGCCGTTTCCACTAAAGATATCACCAGTACCAAGTTGCTATTGGGGAAGGGAGCTTCTGTGAGTCACAATGATGGCGAGGCATTTAGCGTTGCTGTGGCTTCAGGAAGCAGTTCGCTAACTGAATTACTTCTCAGTGGGAAGCATCAACCATCAAGATCTAGCGTAACGAAAGCCTTCCGGGCCCTATTCGCCAACGATAGCATATTGGGAACGGCGAAGACACATAAAAGCGTGGTCAAGATTGCGAAAGAACTTCTTGGTCGTGGAGTGGATCAACTTGCTATTGACTCAGCTCTGCGATCTATCCTCGCAAATACACAACAGGAATGCAACACTGAACCTCTAATAGACCTTCTACTTGAGAATGAAGCGAATGTTAACACAGCCGACGGAGCATGTTTTATATTTGCAGCACAACAGCAAAATTTCATCACCTTCGAAAAACTTCTGCTTCACCAGCCAGCATTCAATATCATTATCCCTGCTTTACTCAGTTCCAGAGTTTCTGAACAGGTAGTGGTCTCCGCAATAATGTCATGTTTGAAGCATGGGTGTACGTCCGACGAACTGGAGATGAGTGTTCGTCGGACACCTGTAATCATATTGGCGATGCAAGAGTATCCTCGAAGTGAGACTCTCGTCAAGCTCTTGCTTGATCATGGTTGCAACCCTGATACATCGACTCAAGATGTTTTTGATCAGTCAATCGGGGAAGAGACTGTCTCGGCGCTGCTGTGGGCGTTGAACCAAGCACAGAAGAGAATCTCAGACCCGGTTATCGCGGCCCTTATGGAAGCCGGTGCATCCGTCACTAGAGCTTCTCCAGTGTCGGAGATTGCACCAATTGCTCTTGCCGCTCGGGAGGGACGGCATGAGATCATACAAGCACTATTGGAGCGGGGTTCGGACGCTTCTGTGCGCGACAAATGGAACCGCTCTGCTCTGTTCTACGCTAGCAGTGCGTCGGTCACATTAACGATCCAAACACTGGCTCCGCATGCGCTAAAGAATGATGGCAGCCTCCATGAGGCAGCTCGATGTTTGCAGTTTGATTTTGCCGCCATCTTGATCAAGTATGGCCATGACCCAAACTTCCCCTCACGACTGCATAACGGCAGAAATGCCTTGGGTGAACTCTGTCTCAATGCCCAGATCACGAGTGGAAGCCAGCGTTCAAAAGTCCGACAACTCATCACACTATTCCTCGAAAATGGCGCGAAACCCAATTTCAAGGCGCGTAACGAGAAATCTGCTGTTTTTCTTGCGCTAGACAATCCATACAGCGCTCTTGAAATCAGTGAAGCTCTCCTAGAGACTGAAGTCTGGGAAGACCTAAACGATGAGAAGCACATGTTCCGCGACTCCTCTGGGCTGTGGTACTCAGCGCTCAAATATGTCGAATTAGTCCAGTCCCCAAGCCGCGCTGCACACAAGCAAGAGCTGCTTGAGCTGCTCCGCGACAAAGGCTGCGAACCAAAGTATTACTCCGAAACGGCCCTACAGCCAGTCGGTGCAATTGGCATGCCCAAGCCCATAGCACGACTCGTCGACCAACAAAGAGAACACGAGCTCTCCTTACGACACGAAAGAGATAAACACGAGCATACCCGTGCTCTGGAAGAAACAACACACCGCGACCTGCTCCGTCGCCAACGCGAATCCCAGGACGCCGAGCTCGCCGCGCAAACCGCCGCACAGGCACACTGGCAGACTCTCGAGCAGCAAAAGCACGAGTTCGAGATCCAGCGCGTCCGCTCGGCAGAGCGCATGAAGCGCTCTGAGAAGGTGGCCTGGCACAATCTCATCATGGAGCAGGAGCGCGATGCAGCAGCTAAGCGACAGTCGGTTGACGACCGCAAGGCAAGCGCGGCTGCGGTGGCGGAGGCGAAGATGATTGAGCAAAGGAAATCTGAGCTGGAGCATAGAGCGGGTGTGGAGAGGCGCATGTTGAAGGAGAAGGAGGATGTGTATGAGAGGAATGTGGGGAGGCAGAAGGAGGTCATGAAGAGGGCGGACGAGAGCGCACAGTTGCATGCCAGACTGCGACAAGATAGACCGATGATCGAAGGCGCGCCGCAGTGGGGGAGCGTAGATTAGTAGCATAGTTCTGGCGCCCCTATGACCCGGTGTTGATAATAGAGCAAGCTGTAGAAACAAAAGCTCAACGTATACAAAAGGAATCAAGGACAAGGAGTTTGGGCATGCACGTTTTGGTCACATGCTATAGTGATTCAAAGAATAATCTTCATTGGAAACTACAAACGAATGCCACTGGGGTATAGTGCGTAAAATGCCAAAAACGCCAAACCCATGCTGGAGCCTGAATGGTTTCGCGACCCCTATATCCAAATGCAAAACAACCACCGAAACGACCGAGGATACCTTGAACACATCTAAGGATGTATCATGCTGAAGCTTTCGTCCTCAATCATCGATAGCATTTCGAAGTCCTCCTCCCACGTCAGTCTGGAACCCAGCCTCACAGGCTCAAGTGCCAAGGCAGACATCTTATGCCCGACCATGTTTTGGGAGGCTCTAGAAGGCGTTACGGGATCAAAATCCTCGTCGTCCTCACTCAGCCATGATGCGTCCAAGATATCCTCAATCATCTCTGGGTGCGTTCCAAGCCTGCTTTGCTCCAGGTCCCGCGCATATGACATCTGGGAGAAAACGTGCTTTAGATTGCGGTCAAGTGCGTCTGCATTCTCACGTTGACGCAACCAGTGATTCTCATTCTGCAGGGCATCGATCATGGACTTGAGGCCGGCTGGAGGTCGTCGCGACATAGATGGCTGCTCGACGGGTTCGACACGCGCGGTAGTATCTAACGTTGATGATTCTGTCTCGTTCTGTGCGGACTGCTCGGCGCGGGCGGCGCGCTCCCTGAGTGTGTCCATTTCCAGCGTCTGGGCTCTGCGAATCGTTTCAAGCTCCACAATCTTATCATGGCGCCTTTGAAGTTCGGCTTGTAGAGCCTCGACATCTTCCGCCTTCGCTGCGATGTCGCGGTTCTTGGCAACCAGATGCTCGATCTCGAGCTCCTTTGTTGCGATGGCTTGCTCTCGCTCGTGGATCTTCAAGACTGTGGCACGATGTTCGGCGGTGAGATTTTGCAACTGAATAGCAGCCTCGTTGCTCTTCTTCCTCGCCGCTTCCACTTCTTGGGCCTTCTGTGTCCATGGAGAAGGCCCGTGCTCAATCTCGATGCTATTCATGAGCACTGAGGCGTGCTCGTTCCAGCCGGTGAGCCTGGAGACTACCGTTTCTAGTGAGTAAAGCTGGTTCGACCAGTAGAAGAGCTTGAGATTCCGAACTTCGGCTCCTGGTAGCCAAGAGTCGGCCTCCTGATCAAACGATAAGCTGACCGCCTTGACGGCAGTCTGGGCCCACTCAGATGCCTCCTGAGCGGCCTTGACCAGATTTGTATCGTATTCGATGATGTCATCGAGACCTCCAGGGAATTGTGGGTACAGCGAGTCCTGACGCAGCGCGCTCACCGTTTTCACGGCTTTCTGCGCTGCCAACAAAGCTACCTTGCAGGTCGCTGACGGGGTGGCAAACTGCTCCAGGACGTTGCTTGCTTCTTCCGCCAGCTCCTCGCTGTTAGAAGCTAAAAATTGTAGCATGGTGTTAACGACGGCAAAAGTTGCATCCAAGTATTCAAGACTAGCCAATATTGATCGGAATCGCGACGATGTCTCATCTTCTGGTAGGCGATCCAAAGCCTCTTGATGTGTCGCAAGGACATTTTCCTGGATTCTGGCAGAACGTCCAAGAGACGCTGCAAGCTCAGCAAAGTTCACCTCGTCTGCTTTTAGAGCATCAAGGCCCTGATCCACAGTCTTCTCGACAGCGACCAGCTCTTCATAGGCCGGTCCGAGCATGGCGAATTGCGGTAGGGTAGAGACAGCCATTGCCGACGAGAGGCGCGTAGTCCCAATTGCAAGGTTTGTTAGATGATATACGGCCTCAACGCAAAGGAGTCTTGACAAAGCTTCGTCCAGTCCCCCGTTGTAACTCAGTTGCCGGTCAAGGTTAACGATAAGGGAGCTTTCTAGTGAAGTCTTAAACGTAATCCTCTTGGCTGTGAAGTAAGCGCGGATGGATTCGCTGGCACCAAACTCGCGAGGGCCAGCTTCCAAGTACAAGCTCTGCATGCTAAGCTGCTCCGTTGCCTCATCTGCCTTCAGGATGCGGAGCTCGGATGCAATCTCCTTGGTAGTGGCGTGGACATTTGCAGCACGAAGCCTTCTATTCAGATCCATGACCTCGTTGAAACGACCGGCAGTGTCTTTGACCTGCGCCTCGGTCATAGTACGCTCAGACTCCGCGTCTGTCATTCTCGACTGCAAATCGAAAACTAGATCTCGGAATTTGGACACGAGGAATTCGTGCTCAGTGATGCTTGCTTGCTGTTCTGTGATCTTCTTCTGTTGATCCGCAAGCTCAAGGTCCTTAGCCTCAAGCTCGGCACGCAGATCCGCCTCTTGTTCGATGTGCTGGATTTCGAGTTCATCATTGAGCTCCCTCAGATTTTCGAGATCCTCAATCACAAGGTTTTGCTCCGCAATTCTATCTTGGAAGTCTTGATTCTGGCTGGAAAGCTCGCCCACCATGTCTTCCCATTCATTCGCTGCATCCAAACGCTGCTTTAGGTCTTCAATGATTGCATCCGATTGAGTGACACGTTCGTGTAATGCAGCATGCTCATTCTCGTAAGCCTCCAGTTGTGAAGCATCCGCTTCCAAGCCCAAAATGGTCGCCTTGAAATCCTGCTCTTTCTCCTCTGTCATTTCTTTGAGGACAACCAGAGCGTTACGTAGACGGTCATTCTCGTGTTGAAGGCGATAATAGCCGACTTCTTGTTTTTGATCTTCGGACATTTCTGTGGTAAAAAGTTCGGCCTCTTCTCGGAGAATGTCAAGTTCTAGGTCGCGTTCCTCGACACGCTTCTGGAGAGACTCAATCTCGGCCTCGGCTTGATCCGCACGCTCTTCCGCCATCTCTTTATCGACCAGGGCATCCTCAAGGTCCACCTCGTGCTCCTGCTGAACCTTGAAAAGACGCTCATTATCTTCTTGCAGATTCTTAAGATTCTCCTTCAACTCTTGTGCTTCGACATGCTGGGTCTGGATTTTGGTTTGAAGCTTTTGTAGAATGTTGTGGTAGCGGTCTCGCTCGTCTTTGATCTGTGCCAGCTCTTTCAGACGCTCCTGGCCTTCAGTGTGCTGTCGTTCAAGATGTCGGATCTTGGTCTGTAGTGTTTCGACGTTGGTATCCCTGGTAGACGACTTCAAGGTGCTGTGCGAGGTGGTGGAGGATAAGCTTGGTCTCGAGCCAGATTGAGATGGTCGGACGCTTGGTTCCGCAGCGGGTGCAGCAGGAGCGCTGGTAATACTCGGCTTACGAAGAGGAGCACGTAGAGAGTTGTATGTTGTAGAAGGTGCGACTGACTGTCGCTTGGAGATGGTTGAGGCACGTGCGGCGGGTTTGGGTGCAATAACGCTCGAGGGTCGCGGCCTGGGTGCGGCAACTGGCGGTCTCGGTCTAGGTGTTGCTGTCTTGGTGGGAGTTGCAGGTGGGGGCGGAGCTGGTTGAGAGACAATGTTGATAATGCTTGATTCTTTAACAAACAAGCCGTGTCCTGGAACACAAGTAAAGTAACGCTCGCCGCGTACTGAGCCGTCGTTCTTGCCTGTTGCTGAGGGCAGCTCGATGCCCAGGAAGATGCCATCTGAGACGTGGATGGGGCCAATGTACTTCACGACACCGTGCTGGTGCGTCGAAGTTTCCACCGTTTGGCCAACCCTGAACTCCATGGCGACTGAATGCTAGCCAGCCGCACTCTTGAGAAATCCGAGAAAGGCAGGCGTTGCGGGTGGAAGTAAAGAAGTCGATGCAAGCAGGCACGACGCGTTGGGCTGCTGCAGATGGGTTGAGATACAATTGCTTGCAGGTGAAAACACAAATGCAGGAGAGGGGCAGAGCAACAGCTACAGCCCAGCAATTGAAGAGAAGTCGTACTCGTCGAGCAGTGCAATGGCGGGGTTGCACTTGGGAAGCATCGAAGATGTGTGGTTGTAGTGAAGAGAGACAGGGCGAGGGAGAGATATCGCGTCTGAAGAGGGTTCCTGCCGCTAAGTCCACGGTGATGGCTCGGTGATCAATTGGTGATGCATCGGACAAACGCCTGTTCACGGGAAACGCCAGCTCGCGCCAATTGGCTGCAGGCGGGAGCGTCCGTCGCTAAGGCTTCTTGCTACCAGCATGTCTTTCACCAAATAAACGCATATCGTCGCCATCCTCTGCATGAGCATACAGCCCGATGGAGGGACTTGAACAGATTTTAATAGCCTGCTACTTGCTGCAAAATAAATAACAGAACACTAATATGAAGTTATCCAGTGGGCTCAATCTGGGTCTGCACAAAGAGTTGAATACTCGAAGAAGCTTACAGAGTGTACCTAGATATTTAAACATCTATGATGTATCATGTCGAAACCATGCAGTCACCCGATCCATGCAGTAGCAGAAAATTAATGTACTGATACAAAACCTATACCATCTTGCTCAATCTACTCAGACATCAACTCTCGAATCCTCTGCTCAATCTCTGGCACGGCCCGCAGCTGCAGATCGATATCCTCCTTCTCGTCCTCGAGTGCGCCTCTGCGCTCCGCATCAAGGCCGCCAAAGTAAAATCCACCCTGGCCGTCAAACTGCAATATCCGCGTGTGATACTTCCACAAACTCCTGCGGTGGGAGACAGTCATGAGCGTGATACCTAGCCTCTTCGCCTCCTCGTACATGACGCGCTCTACCTCCAGTGTCACGGAGCTGGTGCACTCGTCCAGGATGGCGTACCGTGGACGATGGTAGAATAGTCGTGCGGCTGCAACGCGCTGCTGCAGACCGCCAGAGAGGACATCTTCCCAGGGTTGCTCGGCATCGAAGCCACCCGGGCGGTCTATCAGATTGGCGATTTCGAGTGTCTCGAGGATGGCTAGGAGATCCGCGTCTGTGGTGTTCTTGGTGCGCATGTCGAGGAGTGAATCTGGGTAGATGATTTGCTGACGCAGAGTTCCTCTTGACAGATACGGTCGTTGAGGAATGTAGAAGATGTCCTCGAACGGCGGTTTGCGCACCTTCCCGCCATACACTGGCCACAGTCCACCTAGAATTCGGAAGAGACTTGATTTTCCGCAGCCATTGGGACCAACAATGAGGAGATGGCCGCCGGGCTTAACGGTAAAGGATAGGGCGCGGACTAGGACATCGCCGTTTGGCGACACAATTGGCACATCTACGAACTCGATGTCCTCGCCCTCGGTCACTTCACCGCGACCGCGTAGTACAGCAGCATTCTCTTCCGTGTCGGCAGAAGAGACGAGTTTCTTCTCAAAATGGCCAGCCTGAATGTCGTCAATCACATCGAGGAGCGTCGACACTCGCGATGTGTAGCCGGCGAGTTCGGTGATTTCTTTGTAGGAGAACATAACGCGACCAAAGGCATCCGAGGACATGAGGAGCATGCGACGATTTGTCACAAAGCCTGTCGAATGTTAGCAAACCATTCATCCACAAGCCCAAAGGACTAAGACTGAGTACGTACTCTCGGTGCGATCTCCCATACTCTTCATCGACGTGCCAGGTACCTTGAAAAATACAGGCACACTGCAGAGTAGTAATCCCAACGCACCCCAGAAGTACTTGATGACAAAGTCTTCCATGACGCCGTGATAAAACCGTCTCCGTAAGATCCTGTTGACATGCTTGATGAGTGTAAAGTAGCCTTTGTCCAGCGTATCCTTCTCCGCCTCATGTCCTGAATAGAGCGCAACCTCCTCGCTCCAATCAATAAGCCTCGAATGGCTCGCCCTGAACTCTCCCTCCAGTCTTGCCTCATCTGCAACATACTTGCCAAACGGCGGTGTCAGCGCCCTCATCACGGTCGCCGACACCTGAACGAGAAGTGACATGAAGAATAGGCCCTCGCCGCCAACGCTTCTGGACAGCGAATAGTTGTAGATTAAGATGTCGAGAACAGGTTTTGCGAGATTAGAGTACAGTTCAGCAAGTGAGTTTGAGAACTTGGCCACATCGACGGTGATGAGTTGATCGGCGTTTGTGATGCGGTCATCGAGGGCGGAGAGGGTGTAAAAGGTCATTTGCGAGAGATATTTCGAATGGATATAGTTGGTGAGGCGTGTCCTGTACTGGAGGGAGAGTTTGCACTGGTGGTAAGAGAGCTGTCCTTGTTAGCACATCTGGTCCCTCCCACCTTCCTTTTATCCCATCACCAACACTCGACACAGAATTAAAAAGTCGACATACCATAGAATTCGTAAACGTCGCTGGCACAGCAACACCCATCCACCACACCAAGCCAACCAAAAACTCCCTCCCCTTCCCCCTCACCAACGCACTCACCAAACTGCCGTCCAACTCCGCAACATACAAGCTAATCATCGTCCGCAGCACCAGAAAAACACTATGCCCAATAATCAACCGAAACTCCTTGCTCTTCCACCCGGGTATGCAAATCCGCAGCAAGCGCAGCAGATTCTTGAAAAACTCTCTATTCAACTCCACCTTCTTGCGGCCCGTTGCCTCGCCGTCGGCCTTGCCCGTGCCAGGCCTCTGCGAGGAAGCTTTGCGCCGCAGCGAGGCTGCTTTTTGCTCGGCAATGGCATTCCGGATGCGGGTTATCAGCGCGACGAAGAGCGTCAGGTACACGGCGCGGGAGATGCGCGTGCGGTTCTGCAGGTACAGCGCTGTGAAGTCATTGATGAGGGATTTTATGTTGGCGCTCGAGAGGCGCGTCGACAGCGGTTTCGACAGGACGGCCATTGTTACCGTGGGGGAGGCATTCGGGGGTGGGTGCAGGCCGATGGGTGTGTATGATGCAAGGCGTGGAATGGTTGGCTGGCAGTTGCAATGTGGATGGTTTTGGATATGTGTTTAGATAAGGTGAGATTTTGTTTCGTGGCGCACCCGCTGCGTGACACTCTCTCTGCACTACACGCCTCCTGCTTTGAGGCTCAAATCCGAGTCGAGCTTGTGAAAGGTGATGACGGGAAAGCTTCCTCTGCGACATGTGAACAGAAGCCTCGGCTTCCCCCACAATGCGCCTAACCACTTTGGGTAAAGTATCTTCCCCAGCTTTCAGATTGGCTTGTGATTATAACGGGCCAGTACAGACGGACTAAATAAAACCACATTTCAAGCATGCACGAAAGTTGATATAGGAAAATGCTTCTAATTACTCTATGGCCGATCTTTCAGTATGAGAAAGGCCGTATTCTATACATCTTGTTTTCCTCCGGTAGCGGCGCAGAAGGCTTGTCTAAGAACTCTGGATATAAATACCACGCCAGATCTTGCTCTTCCAGTTGCTTAGCACTCCATCCGTTGCCCAACCACGCAAGTCTATTCGCTCTGCCCTTACCCGCTCCACCAAGCCCATCGGCTTCTGCGCCCTCGAGTTCGGCAACGTACGTGTAGTCGTAGTCCTCCCACCGAGGACTCCTCATCGCCTCTACGCAGTGCACAGTAGAGCCCGGCCAAAGCCCAACAACCTCTCCAGTCCCTTTGTTCTTATACCAACTCCTACACTCCTCCGCAAACACGGTGCCCTCAAAGTAGGCATCGACGTACTCGATGAAATCTCTTTCGCGCTCTTCCTTGACGACCATGGCTGCGATGTTTTCCTTCTGGATCTTTCGCACCGCTTTGATAATATAGTCACCAACGGTTTCAATCATCTTGGTCAGTGACCCAGAGCCAATGGCAGAGTTGGGTCCGAGCATGCTGAAGAGATTGGGGAAGCCGGCAACAGAGTGCGACAGGTATGTGACTGCGCGGCCTTCCCA
The DNA here is from genome assembly GCA_003313425.1 of Pseudopyrenochaeta lycopersici. Lineage (NCBI taxonomy): Eukaryota > Fungi > Ascomycota > Dothideomycetes > Pleosporales > Pseudopyrenochaetaceae > Pseudopyrenochaeta > Pseudopyrenochaeta lycopersici. The sequence goes on along the minus strand of NHZP01000011.1, from coordinate 983,293 downwards.
TTTCTCAGCGAGAGCAAGCCCATTGGCGCCAGTCAGTGGGAATGGAGGCGGGGCGCTAGATTTAAAGCCTGTCGCGCAGACAAGCGCATCAATTTCATACGTGGTCCCATCAGAGGTATGAATGGCAGACTCGGAGATGCGTGTTATTGGAGAAGTAATAAAGTCAACATTTGGTTGGGTCAGGGCCTCCAGATATCCTGGTCCAGGAGTCAAGCGGCGGCATCCAGGTGAGAAGGACGGAATGAGAGCTTCAAAAATCTCTGGCTTGCTAGCTAGCCGCGCCTTCATGTGTTCATAGAACATGTCTTTGGCTCCGAGCTGAAGGGGCGTGCCTTTCATTGTGACTGCATGTATGCCGTTGCCATCTTCCTCAACAGAGAGCCTAAACTTGTGGTAGTACTCCGGGTCGTTGGCAAAGCGATCGCGTAGCTCTTCAGGGATAGCTGAACCCTTGAATCCATAGGAATCGAAGAATTGCTGTCCAAAGGAGGGCGAGATCCACGTTTTGCTCCGCACAAAGGTGCTGACCTGCGTTCCAGCGATGCGTTGAAGCGAGGGTACAATCTGGATTGACGAGGAACCTGAACCGATCACACCTATGCGCTTATTCTTGAAATCATAGCTGTGGCTATTGTTAGCCTCACTTTCCTAATTGCAATGTAGACTGTGGAAATGTACCTCTCATTCCACATTGCAGAATGCATCAGCTCGCCCTTGAACGTGTCTAGCCCGTCTATCTCCGGCCAAGAAGGGTTGTTCAGGTTGCCTCGCGCGCTAATGAGCACATCAGACTGATCTCTAATCGTCTCGCCAGTCGCTAAGTTTTCCACAACGATATTCCACTTCGCAGTCTTGTCATCCCAGCGACATTCTTTGATCTCATGGCGCAGCTTGATGAATCTGTCTGCAGAGAATTTCTTTGCGACGCGTTCGAGATATGCTTGTATTTCCGCTGCAGGCGCATAGACGGACGACCAATTCGGGTTTGGTTCGAAGGAATACTGGTATGAGTGTGCTAATGATAAATGTTAGCGGTTGCGAGAGAGCAAGTGCTGTAGTTTCACTGACATGGGACATCGCAAGCGCAACCAAGGTATCTGTCGGTCCATTAACTTAACATGTGTTCCATAGGAATCTGAAAGAGAACACCGTCGACCAGAGGACGAGAACTCACCGGTTCTCCCACCACGTCCCTCCGACTCCAGCGTTCTTCTCATAGATTACCAGCTCCACATTCCTCAACCTTTCCGGTATCCGAATACCACAGTAAATACCAGAGTATCCAGCACCAATCACAATTACTTTCAGGGGTCGAAGATTCTCTATCGGTGTGTCGTTGAGTTTAAAAGGCGATCTGGAGATGCCATTGGTGACGGGTTGTGAATTGATTCCTGGTGTATCAGAGGGCAGATTGGGAATGGCCGACATGGTAAACGAAGACGAAAAGTGGCAAAGGAAGATTCATATAGTGTACGCGATTCTTATTGCTCTACCCAAACGCTACGCTCTACACTGAGGTATTGTACACTGAAGAATAGGGGAGAGGAGTAAAAGATGTACTTTGGCTGCGCAGGCGCGTCAGGGTGTTTATGAAGCGAGTGCGCGCACAATTCCGTGTCGCACCCCTCACTTTCAGAGGACGTGGTGGCTTCTTGAACAATTGCCGAAGTGTTTGGGATTGGGTAGCGCGCCATGGCACCAGGGCCATGACCGGGCTCGACACACGGGAAAAGTACACTCGGAACTGTCAGCCTATCAGAGCTAATTGCTCTCCGCATTGAAGAGAGCGCCACCCCAGACTCCACAGTCGCCCCGCCTCGCGCTCCTCGTGATTTCGTGTCCGCGGACGGCAGTTTGTACAACGCTTTGCGCTGTTTTGGTGGTATATTCTTCTTCTTCTTGAATCTGGTCTTCTCTTGTCATGCCATGACGTATGCTCTATTCAGGCCTTACGTTTGCACGCGACGTGGTGACGGCTTCGCATACTGTGATCTGCATCTCTTGGGACGGGTTCTGGCTCTACCTGGGAACAGCAATTATCGCAATCTGCAAAAGCGTTAGCGTTGGGCAATGAGTCGCAGAGCCCGGAACCATACCTGATTTCCGAGGGCAATGGACAGCCTTGAACTGTCAGGATGCCAGCCAAGGCTGAACTCGCCGTCTATACCCGGATTCCACTCATCGCTGGCCCATTCTTTGGCGCGCCACGATGCTACCGGCACTTCTCTCTTCTCTACGTCCCACACTGTAACGGCGTCGGGACCTGCTGCTGCTAGGAGCGTGCCATCGGGCGAAAATGCAATCTTGAACGCCTGGGTGCCATCCGTGGTAGGCAACTTCTTGACGCAGTTGAAGGGTTCATTCGCGTCCCATACTCGCGCCGCCCCGGACATTGAACTCGTCGCGAGCAGAACAGAGGGTACAGAAGATCCGTTTGTAAGGGTGTTGGCTGCTGATTTGACGCGGAAATCCAGGTCTGTGAGGTATTGATCTGGATACACGAGAGTCTGCAAGTTGATGGCGTCATTCGGATGCAGAATTCCCAGGTAGCTTGTCTGGCCTTCCATGCCCATTGCAGCAAGAATGCCCGAAGACGCGTCGTATTTGATGGTTTCCCATGTGACCTGGGTGTCGAGGGTTCGCTGGGTCGTCAATGAGTCGCCGACATCGTAGATTTTGAAAAGCTCGATGCCGCAAACGACAAACGCCGAGTCGCTGATCCAGAGGGCATCGAAGATGGCTGTATCGGTAAACTCGGACCATGCGGGAATAGGATCACTATCAGACTTCCAGACCTTGATGGAGCCCTTCTCTCCGTCGGTGGAGATGGAGAGGAGTAGCTCTTTTTCGGCGTTCCATCGCAGCGTGTTGACGAGGCCGGCTTGGGATGAGATGACCTGGTATTTGTCGCCGCCATCAATGAGCTTGATGAGCTTGTCCTTCATTATCTTCTCGCCGACTTCGTTGGAGCACTGCTCTCTTGCCGAGACGGTCATTTCGCCGCCGTGAGAGTGCCAGCAGAGGGCGGTGATGACAAAGTTGCTCACGGGTAAGTGGACGGCTGCGGTCCTGACGGGCGGGACGGTCTCATTGTTGGCTTCTGTGTCGACCAGGTGGACCTCGAGCACAGAGCGGCCGGCAGCGAGCAGTACAGGCGACTCTGAAGGGCCCCATGATGTGTGCTCAACCAGCCGGTCGAGGTTGCTGTGACGGGGGATGAAGACTGTTTCTGGGGTAAGATCGGCAACGACCTCGGTCTGGATCTCGGCGTCCTGGCCAATGCTAAGGGTCGATATAGGGATGTCAGCGACGGTGGGCGACTCTGCGTCGGAGCCCATGGCCTCGGACTCAGCCCTCACGCTGTTTGTCACGTGGGTTGCACCGTTCTGCTCGACGTCCATGGCGTCGCCATTGAGTTCAGGCTCGGGGCGCGGCTCGACGCCATTTGTGGGCTTCGCCTTCTTGCGCTTGACGCCCTTCTTGGGCGGGGGCTCTTGCACGGCGCCGTTGGCTGCAGCGGCGAGCTCGTGGGCGGGGATTCCTTTGTCGAGGGTCAACAGGGCGCCGTTGCGCACCGAGTAGGGTCGTCCGTGGTCGGCGCCAAAGTTGTATCGCGGCTCAGTCTGGCACAGTCAGCGCGGGGGGGTGTCGGGCAGGAGCGGTGCCACGCACATTGCATGCTTCGGCCTGGAGCTGGTCAAAGGACATGCCGTCTTGGAGCAGGCGGATGAGCGTGTGAGGCTCCACGTTCTTCGCAAAGGGGAGGGTGTCGGGGTCGCGAATCCAGCAGCGCGACAGCTGCAGGGCGGCATTACCGAAGCCGGCTTCCTGTAGATAGCGCCAGACTGGGGGCGAGGGTTAGCAGTGCGCATCGTGGAGGATTTGTGTGGGGAAGCGAACGGACCGACATAGTTGACGATGTTGCTCGATAATATCGTCGCCATGGCGCATTGTCGGGCGGGGCCTTGCGCCGGGCGAAGCAGTGGAGAGAGGGCGGCTGGCGGCGGGTGCGGGCGCGTCGGCGGGTTGTTGCGCGTGCGGGCTGGATGGTGGATGCAGCGATCGATGGCTGTTGCGGTGCCTGAGGATGGCCGTGACGGCTCTGCACGCTCGAGAGGCTAAGCCTGGGATCGGGCGCCCAGGTTGCTGCAGGCGAGCCACGCTAGCCGACCCATCACGGAACCATGCGCTTGGCCCATCCGCCTCAACATCGACTTCTCTGCTGCTCCCCCAGGCGACTGCCCTCCTGCCTGCCCAGCCGCCTGCCCTACCGCCTGCCCTACCGCCTGCCCTGCCGACAACCCCCCACCTGCGGCCTCGCCTTCGCCCCAAGCTCGCGCATGCGCCCACCATGGCCAGAATAAACCTGCCGCCCTTGACGCGGGGCCTGCTCGCTGCCGTCGTCGCCTTCACCCTGCTCAACTTCGCCCTGCGCCCGCACTCGAGCTGGGTGGAGAAGGTGGAGAAGCCCCTCATAGGCGTGGGCAACGGCGTGCCCTACCTCACCATCGTCCCTGGCACCTCGGTCGTGTATCCGTGGGTCTTCGCCCTGGCCACAGTCGTCGAGCAGAACGTCCTGGGCCTGGCCATCACCGGCCTCACCGTCTTCTATGGCGGCCGCTACCTGGAGCGCGCATGGGGCTCGCACGAGTTCACCAAGTTCATCCTGTTCGTCGCCATGATTCCGAACATCTTGACCTTCCTCCTCTACATTGCCGGCTATCTCCTAACTAGCAAAGGCACTGCCCTGTACGTACACTCTGCGCCTGCCGAATACACTGCTCACATGCTCCAGCCACACCACCATCTCTGGCGGCATTGCCATCCAGGCTGGCTTCCTCGTCGCCTTCAAGCAGCTTGTCCCTGAACACACCGTCGCCATCGCAAAGGGCCTCATTCGCATGCGCGTCAAGCACTTCCCCGCCATATTCCTGCTCGCCAACACAATATCTGGTATTGTCTTGGGCACCGAGACGGCCATGTTCCTGGCCTACTTTGGCTTCATGACTGCCTGGATCTACCTGCGTTTCTTCCGCATCAGTCCCTCGCTTTCATCAGCAGCCACCGGCGACGGATCTGTTATCAAAGGCGATGCTTCGGACACTTTCTCCTTTGCCCACTTCTTCCCTGAACCCCTCCAGACCCCAATCGGCGCCTTGGCAGAAGGCATATACAACACTCTGGTTTCGCTCAACGTATGCACGCCGTTTTCTTCCCAAGACATCGACGCTGGCAATGAGCAGGCGAGTGCTCGCGCCGAGGGCGGCCTCCCAAGTATCATGAACCCCAATAGCCGGGGTGGAAGAGGGGCAGGAACACGCGCAGAGGCAGAGAGGAGACGAGCTCTAGCTCTGAAAGCATTAGATCAGCGATTGCATGCCGCTTCGGCTCGGGTCCCAACTACTGCTGCACCAGCGGCATCCTCGCCCTCTGGACCCTCCAGTCTGTTGGGCGAGACGAATTACGAACCTGAACGACCAGATGCGCCAGAGAGGCCTGCATCTTAGCAGAGCCCACCATTACGGTTGTGGAGGCAAGGCATTATGTGCCATCGCAGCTTGGCGTTAATCGCTTTGTTTGTTTTGGGTCATTGGAAGCGCGAAAGATACCATCTCACTAGCTCGCGTCTGTATGTTTTGCTTGTACACATACATTGCTATGTTTTAATAGACTAGGACTCCCAGCAAGCAGCAAGGGAGTCGATCTTGATACCTTTGTTCCCTCACTTGCCTGTTGTACCTCACCAAAGATGCTCTGAGGACGCGTTACCAACGTGTGTGCCACGAACAACAACAAACAATCACTTTTGATCGTTTCCCGTTGATAATTCGCCATGCTATCCCGTACTGACAAGTGGATAGTCCACATCGGAGCCGCAATCACAACCGTATTTGTCGTACAACCATCCTATCACACTAATGCAACATGACACCTACACGCTACAGATCTGTAAAGACATCTGATCAACTGTACCCCGCGTGTTGCAGCCATGTCGTGTGCTGCAGTGGACGGTGTAACCGGCAACCCAGTCACACAACTTCGACAGCCGAGTATCCAACATCCCAGCCGATATGCGACTCCCGTGGCAATCAACACAACACGGCTACTCTAGACAAACAAGGCAGTACCGTCCACCTTGCTTTGAGCCGTATTGCCATGGCGAGATGGAAGGGTATAAAGAGAGGGTGGATGTGGGCAGTCAAATAACCAAAGCAGATCAATCTTTACTATCTTCTTTTACATAGAATACTTTGGAATATTCTCGATCTAAATTAGAATACTGAAAAATATCCATCATGTACACTTACATTGTCCTGCAAATACTGCTCGCCAGTACTACATTCGCAGTCCCAAATCCTCTCGGCATGTCACCACAGAAGAGAGATGTACTTCACTCGTCAGTTGCCTATGGTTCACTCCCGAGGGAAACTGCTATTACTACTGTCACCCTTCTTACCACTATCACTGTGTCCCCTAGCGCAACATCTACCTCTACCTCGACCTCGACTTCGACTTCGACCTCAACTTCAACCTCAACCACGACCTTGATTTCAACCTCCATCTCTACCACCACAACTCCCACGCCCACACCCTCCCCAGAGCTTGCGCCAGCGGAAGAAAAAGCCGGAGTAAAGTACCCTTCCCTTAACCCCATACCTCCCTACCTAGAATAAGACCACCACGCTCCACCGAGTCCAGACACGAAATCATGACTAATACAAACACAGGTATACATATGCGAAGACTACAACTGGGGCGGGAAATGCGAGCACAAACTCACTCCCCTCGGCAGCGCAGACGAGGACTGCACGCAGATCGACGGCACGGCGTCTTCCATCGGACCAGACGTTGGCTTCACTTGCCTTTTCTACACGTAATGACCCCCTTTGCCCCGATCTTTCCAGACGAGAGCATCCCTGTCGATCCAACGGACTGACTGACCAACGTGTTCTGCAGAAATTCATCTTGTCGCTCCCTGGCGAGCGATGGCTCCGAAGTGCTCGAGCTGACGTATCCCGGGAACTCGAATCTGCTGATTACTGATAACGGTGACTTCAACGATAAGGTGTATAGTTACTTTTGCTTTAGGCTGGAGGTTTAAAAGGAGGTGTTTGGGGTATTGGGGAAGAGTTTTGTGGGGGGGGGGAGGCGTGGCTGAGTGGAGGAGTGTGGAAAATTTGGAGAGACGAAAGGTAAACTGCATTCTGCGCGTTATGCATGACTTAGAGTATTGAATATCGTTATTTTTTGTTCTAAGTTTGTTTCTCTAAGAGTATGCAAGTAGCTATGGATCCGAAGTGACCTTGAACGCTTCAGCATGTCTTTTAATCCTTGGTATATCAACGCCGTATGTCGCGCTCTTAAGACACTGGTTTTCACACAAAGCATCGTTACACTGCCCTTTTATTGTACTTTCCTAAAGTCCGCCGTATCCGTCGTCTCATCTCCTGCCATGTCTAGCCTACCCATGCTCAACCAGCCGACGGAAAACAACTCCATACTCTCTTCAAAACGGTCCGAAATTCCCTGCATGTCCCAAAAAATCCAATCTTCTCCGCCGTCTTATTCTACAGTCTCTTGACTCTCTCTCTCTCTATTTATTGTCGGGAGGACGCCGCATCCCCTCGCTTTCCCCAAGAGCATCGGATACTTAGCTCAATATGGAACAGGTCTGAGTATTGAACATATTAACAAACTCGCCCATAAATGTTCTGTTCAAGTGCAGAAGTACTCTGGTCAATAGGAAAGCGGCTTCATCAGTTACTGACAGTGATTAAGTGAACAGTACATGCGGTCGACCCACGCAGGAATCTAGACTTCAAGAGCATCTCGAGACTTTTATAAGAGATTCTGAGAATAGAATTATTTTTCATATTTTTGCGAGAATATTTTATTCTGTGATATAATACATTTGCGTTGCGTTAATGGTGAAGGTCGCGTTCTGTGAAAGCTCAAAAAAGGGTTCAGTAGAGGCGCAAATGATAATTGTTACATGGATCCTCCTCAGATAACCAATCCCTGTTGCGTTTACTTTGTTAGTAGCCGACTTCGGTTACATATATGTCAAACTCCTCTGGGAAGGAAATACATGCATACGTAGGCTTGTACAAGACTCATCGGAGCATAAGACCTGAATCATATTAGCAAAATCTCTGCTTTTGAAGCACACTTGCTTTTTTATTAAATTATTTTCTAACAATTTATCCTGGAGCATAGGCGTTTCTAGTCTCGTCCAGGCCAACTTGGTCGGTTCTCTACAATTAGATGGTTCCTTCTGCCATTGCCATCCTATGAACTTGTCCTTGCATTTTCTCGTCCTCTCCACAAACCGATGAGCTTTCTCTCCAAACATGATTAATGACACTTTTGACATCTAAAGCTTGTGAAAAGTACGTTCAGCTATTACTGTAAAGTTTGCGCAGTGTTCTCATCTGCAGCTCAGCTCTTGCGTGCGGAAACAGTACTTTTTCTTACCTATCTGCGCTCTCGTGATGATTTATTCAACTTCATTACAGTGTCTCGTTGCTTCTTATTCTAGGGAGACCAGCAACTCAACCCCCTTGCGCTCTGTCAACACGCCAATGACGCCAAATTATTGCCAAAAACGAAGCCATTATATCCAGTTCATCTTTGATTTTCCTCTCTATTTCCCTTTTCCCATATTTGTCATATTTGGACAGTTATTAGTTTGCAGCTATTTCTTTCTTGGTTTCTTTGCTATAATTCTCGCCATTCGGACTCTCATTCTTGCGCCAACTTCTCAATTCTCACCATCTACGACCCCTTTTGAGCCTTGCCCGATGAGGTACCGTCTTTCACACTACTGCAAATTCATTCACAACTATTTGAACGGCTCGTATTAGCGGGCGAATGACTCTCCTTACTACCGTTTAATTAAAAATCTACCTCTACAGGCCCTCAGTATCAGTACGCGTATTCTCGGCCATGCCCTGGACACGCTAATATACGAGTTAATCTCCGCAAGCTCGACATTTTGCGTACACTACTACAAGTTTACCACATGGGTAGAACAAGGATTTTGGATATGTCGAGTAAGGTTGATGCAGCTTGCGCCTCTCTGAGATAGAGTTTGGACTTGCTGATCTGATAGCGTAATTTCCTGTCGAAGCCAGGAAGCGAGTCGACATAGTCATAAACCATGTGCGCAAAAAACTTTCTGGTTCGAGACGAGTCACTTTGGTAGTTGGCTCACGATCTGCATAGTTTGTGATCACCGTCATGACGTGCATTCAAATATTTAAGTAGAGTTTGTCGCTTCTTTGGGAGGAAACCTTCTACTTTCGGATGATCGACTTCCGCCATGCACTACGGTGGGCACTGTGGTATCTTAATAAAATTTTCTGGTTTACACGTGGAAATAAATGTTGGGCGTCGGAATGGCTGCCTTCCGCATTTTACATGAGTTTGACGGTTTTTAATATATTAAGAATGTCGCAACACCACTCATGTCCAGGCAAATCCCTAGTTACTACAACACGCTTGGCTTCTACACTAAACTTTTCCTCTTGATTACGCTCATCCCACCGTTTTCAATTATCGACGGTCTCACCCGACTCCCTTCCGATAGCACCCGCTCAGCCCTCTACCTGTCGGGGCCCTCTTGCAGAAACTCTATGCATGTCATGTAGGTAGCTTCAAAGCTCGTGCCTCGTGCCGAATGTGATGAGTTTGCTAAGTCACGTAATCGGCACGACTTCCATTGTGCCGATATGCAAAGTGACCCTTGAATCCTTCAAGCGACCCCATTGTTTTTGTATCGGGCCTTCAAGTGACACCGAACTGGTGCAACATAGGCTTTCTGCCCTGCGCAAGCGTGCTATGCAGAGGATAAACCTCTCGATTATCTGGCCGTTTGCACTGTCTCACAATGTCGTCATCCCGCTTAGCGAGAGAAGATATCCCTTGGATTTGGACCTTGAAACTCTGGTATCAGGACCCTTGTGGATCTTGCATGCGGATGCAGGAGTGAGGACACGCAGAGATGTCAGATCGCGGCAAGTGCCTGCAGAAAGAGCTTGGTCAAAGAAGAATAGAGCCGCAATACTTAGCGAAAAAGTACGGAATGCTTCAAGTTTCGCCTGTAATCGGCCAGGTGCAGAAGCCTATAGACATCCTGCAACACAAACATTCAGGGGTCATAGAATCAGAGATTGCAGAGATACAGAGCCGCAGTCAAGCCAAACTAGCGAAATGAGCGAAACATACCTCTCATGGCTCAGCTCTATCCAACAGGATACCAAAGCTTATACGACTCCTACAGCCCCCACGCATTGTGGGTTCAAGCATGGGAAAGGGTACTTCCGTTGACCCAAGAGAAATGGCAAAAGATGCTCTTCAGATCTCGGCTGTATTAGGTGGAGTAGCTGGAGCTCGTACCATTCTACAACTTCCAAGCACTATGATGTGAGTTCAGAAGTGTTGTAGAGACGCAAACGCCAAGGGACTTGGCAAAACATGCTCACCAAGTAGACTCGGCTCTATACGGCGAGTATAAGTGAAGCTCGTACGATTCCCCAGCGCAGCCCTCTGGGCACTATGGATCCAAGGGCGGAGAGAGATTTTAGAGTCACGATCCTAAGGAAATTAACGAAACATGCTTCTCAGATTTCGGCTCTATGCATCGCAGTATCAATGCCAATATGGCCTTCAACCTCCACTTCTTGGCACTGTGAAGTCAAGCACAAAATGGTATGTTACCAAGCACAGAGGAGTATGATACCAAGCAACATTGGCAAGACATCATCCCTTGACTTTCGGCTCCATACAAATGGACTGCAAAGACTCGTACGATTGTAGGTAAAGGTCTCGGGTGTTGGAGATTCCAAGGAGACAAAGTGTAAACCCGCAATGCCAACGAGAATAAAGGCGAAAGAGAGCTTCTCTAGAGTTTCGGCAGTATCTGAGGGTGGGGGAAATTGAGATTCATACGCCTTTGATAGAAAGGTACCACTGGGCGTTGCGGATCCTCGGTGGACTAAAGGAGGGAGATTGGAGGGAAACATGCGCATGCGTGCAGTCTCTAGAAATCGAATCACATTAGAAAATTTGTACAAAACCTTCATCGTTGTTTCGATGACGACAATACTCAACTATCGATAAGAACTGGTAAATATTCACATGATGGTGTGTATCTTGATGTTGACATAGCCGTCCTGACTCAAACTTGATAAACAACGCGTCTAAACGCCGTACACGCGTGCGAAACGCTCGTTGCATCTAGTCAGTCACATCGTAGTATTTTCCTGTGCAATGCTGAATCATTCGAAGCGACGCATAGCAGAAAAGAAATTCACTGCTGTGCAAACTTGGCAGTCACGCCGACGCTTCGACAATAAGGTTTCGACGAGCGAATTCGGCGCCCCGCAAAGTCCCTGACGATTAAGAAATGATTGCCGCACGGCGGTCGTTTGATAACCATGCTCAGTAGTAACTCGGAAATATTGCAAAAATAACATTCTCCGTGTAGGGGGTTGGCTTCGGACCGGAACGGAATTGAGGTGTGGATACAAATTACAGGACTGATCCCAGACGCGTTCATGGGAGAAGAGCAATCTGGGTAATCCGGCAAGTGGATTAAGAAAATAAGGAAAATTACTCGCTGTGGTTGCTGAGAGTGGAGATTCGGAAGGTAGCATCCGTGAAGAGTCGGAGCTCGACGTTGAACAGCGCTCGTCGTTCCAGCACGTGCGTCGGAGGTGGCTTGTAAATGTTCGGACAACACCCCACGTGTAACACCCTTACTCGTATCGAGGACTCACCGCCCGTTCGCAGATCTCGTTCTTGAGATCGATCAGTAGAGCCGGATATGACTTGCATTCCGTGACGTTTGTAGTTAGAATACAAATAGACTCACGAGCTTCTGATTGCGAACCGTGGCTTACGAGTGTCGACGGCGCCATGGAATCTATCACAGGCGATCGCAGTGCGTGACTTCTAGGGCAAAGCCATGAAATCGGCAGTGGCCAGTTTGAGGACAATATAAAGTTTGGCCGCCGAACCCTAACAGGCCGCTAAGTGTTAGTGCGGCATGCAGGTCATGCAAAACGAGTGGCTGCCTCGACCAAATGTCAGCGCTGGTTGACAGCGGGTTCAATGACCTGCCACAGCTTAGCGAGGCAGCTAGAATTTGGAAACTCGATTTTCACTAGTGCAAGTATAGTGCAACCACGTGCTACAGCAGTGGCTCCACATTACGTGGTAAGCCCCGGAGATGAGACACGAATGTACGAAGCCGTCATTAGAGATCATCTGTGGTTCACCAAAGTAACCTGAGATAATTGGTAAAATGGGCATCTCCTTCTCCGCTACTCCATAACGCCGGTGATCCATGAATGCAAACAATCTGTGGTGCGCAAGTGTGATCCACGCCTTTAGTCGACAGGTGCATGCTTAAAGAGGAAGGATACGCTCTCGCCATTGTGGGTTCGTCGACAGGCCTCGGCAAGCTGAAGGACGGTTAGAGCAAGATTACACAAGATCTGCATTTCACTTACAGTCGGACTGATATCGATGGTTTCGATGCGGTCGCAAAGCTCTTTTTTGTCTTCGTGGGGTACCGTGTTAGTAACGACGATCTTTTTGAGCTTGCTGCCGTTAAGGGCTTCTATGGCGTTCCCGCTAAGGATTCCATGCGTGACAATTGCGAGCGCATCCTTGGCTCCTTCTGCAATCAGAACATCTGCAGCCTTGACCAGAGTGCCGCAAGTGTCAGCCATGTCGTCGACGAGAATAGCAGTCTTTCCCTTCACGTCTCCAACCAACACCATTCGTGAGACTTCGTTAGGGCGGGTGCGCTCCTTGTGGATCAGAGCGAAACCCAGATTTAGGCCATCCGCAATAGAAGTTGCCCTGCACATGCGTTAGCGCTGTCCTTGAAGTGAGGGGAATGTTGCGAATTGAAGCTCCAGTGTTCCAAGACATGGCGCATCGGATATTTAGCGTCCTATCTTGGCAACACTAAGTGAATGCATATCCCCGTAAGAAGATACCTCCTGAGCAAGCAGATGAGTGACCGAGAGAGGCCCTACCTTTTCGCGCCTCCTGCGTCTGGACTAACAATAACGCAATCCTTGACATCCAAATTTTCACGGATCCAGCGTAATGTGCTGGGCTCGGCGTAGAGGTTGTCAACAGGGACGTTAAAGAAACCCTGGATCTGACTGGCATGGAGATCCATCGTAATGACATGGTTGCATCCGGCCGTTTGAAGCATGTTTGCCATCAATTTGGCGGTGATTGGTGCACGAGATTTATCTTTCTTGTCCTGGCGAGCGTATGGAAAGTTGGGAATCACAGCTGTGATACGCCGTGCGGAGGCGGTCTTACACGCATTGATCATAATCAACAACTCCATGAGGGCATCATTGATATCTCCAGGTGGTGTAGATTGCAGGATGAAGACTGTCCTGTGGTAAGCTAGGAGTCATCCAGAGTAGAAATTCGACCCATTTAAATTATGGTGCATACCATCTTCATCTCTGACAGACTCGCCGATGGTCACAGAAGTCTCCTGATTTGAGTATTGGAGGACCAGAATTTTGGTAAGTTCTATTCCAAGTCTGTAACATGGTCAGCGAAAGTGCCCGAGGTTGCGCTGATCGAAGTAGGTCGAATTGCTCAATCCACTCTTTGGAGTGTGGCACAAAAGTGGCCGCCAAGTCTGTACGAAACCCAGCGGCACGCAACGAAAAGCAGAGTTAATCAATCCGCAATCTGCGAATATGGTTGGAGGGTTATTGCTTTTGCAAACGTGCAAGCCTGGCAGCAGCCTTAAAGGCTTCATGCTAGCGTTGAACGTACCTGTCAGCCACAAGGCGGGCAAGCTCAGGATAGCTATTGCCAGTGAGCAGCTTGATGCTGTTAGTAGCCATAGTGGTGAGATTGACTGTAAAAGTGTTGTCGCATATTAAAAGCCAGGCACGTCGTCGCCAGAAGACTCGACTTTTTCGCAACGATTAGGCACGGACCATGCGGAAAAAGTTGGCGCCGATAAAAAGAGCAATCGCGCCGCGGCAGTTACAAGCGAGCTCGCAACATTCACTATCTGCCTGCCCTTGCGCCATATCTCTTCAAAGTGCCTTCGTGGTTAACTACCAAGTGCCATATTACCATGGTTACTTGGAAGGCTTTTTGTTGTTTCAATTCTCGGCACACTCATGCTGTCTGTATGATGCAAGACTCCTCAATCCTTGTCTGAAACCTGATGTTGGCCTTGGTGTGGGCTCAACCTGCATACAAATGCTGGGAACAGGTTTTCGTGCCCACTTGGTTGCGTTAGATACATGTCGATGTTTCCTCAGTGTTTTCGTATGCATTGTAGTGAGGGTACAAGGCAAGGAGGCCGTAAGTATTGTATTCACCTTGTTCTGTGCAATTTTCAAAATTCTTCACGTCTTGCTCGCATCATCAGTCATTGTGAATAGCCAGAGACGATGCTCTCACTGGATTGTTCAGTGTGTGATTGCCCCGCATCCGTTTGGTTTCATCCGGTTCTTTTGTAAATATCCCGCAGCTATTGAAACGTACTATAGTAGCGAATATTATGACAAGGTATTGTCGAGCCTCACAACGTACCTCAACAAAATGGTCAAGGGCCCTAGATGCCGCTCTATGCGCATTCACGTGGTGGACCTTGCCAGAGGATCTGCAATATTGGTGACATGGTGATCTACTCTCCCCCTCACGGTTATTGTCGCAGGATTAGAAAAGAAATACCAGGGGTGCTGCCGACGTAGTAATATCATTGCTGGGATGTTTCCCACCAGGAAAACGTGACCCACGATGACATTTGTAACGCGGCTCGGAGATCGCATGGCGCCACACACTGGATGTTCTGGGGTTCATAAAAATGCTTGGCTTTGGATGTCATTCCTTGATTCATGGACCCCTGCGGGTCACACTGGTGCGCCACAATGCCTATCTGCCCGACCCCCCTCATTTCTTAGAGCTGAAACGAGTAACGCCGCTTCAGAGCAACTCATCATCTTGAATTTTGCGACAAACAGAGAAAATATGTGATGTATCGAAGCGAAGTATTGAAGCGAAGTGAAGCAAAGTAGGGCCCGGGTATTTGATGCCAATTCAAAAACAAAACAAAAAAAAGAAGTGCCAACGTGTGAACCGTTCCTTCGTACACGTGAATAAAAACCCAAGCCGCCTCGATAAAAAAGGAAAGTTATGTTCAAGAGCGATATATGCACAGGCCGTTACAGAATGGTGTAGAAAAACAACCCCTCGAGTTTTGGAGTCATACAATTAAAGAGATGCCACATAAAGCAATCTCGGTGCTATCGTATCAAAGAGTGGGGGAAAGAGAATATGGTTTCGTGTAGGTGGATCTAGCAGGTCTGCTCACACATCTTGCCGATGGCTTTTTCG
This sequence comes from Pseudopyrenochaeta lycopersici, assembly GCA_003313425.1. Taxonomy (NCBI): domain Eukaryota; kingdom Fungi; phylum Ascomycota; class Dothideomycetes; order Pleosporales; family Pseudopyrenochaetaceae; genus Pseudopyrenochaeta; species Pseudopyrenochaeta lycopersici. Next base: position 967,894 of record NHZP01000011.1, on the reverse strand, counting down.
ATGTCTGAAAAAAGATTGAGAACGTGGCCGTCGGCATAGATCTTGATTGACTCCGTCTCCTTTCGCTCAGCTCGAGCAGGACTGTCAATCTTGACAGGGCTTCGCGGTGGCGTTGTCTCTGCGATGTCACCACGGGCAGTGGGGTTGAGGACGATGGCTGCAGCTACGTGCTCGAGCAGTTTCTGCCGAAGACGCAAGCGTCGATTTTCGGCCTGCTCCAGCTTGAGGATGAATTCATCAATGGAGATGTCCAACTCTGCTAGTGCTTCTTCCTGTTTGAGAAGCGATTCGCGGGAGAAGATGACAGTTTCACCGCGCCTAAGATAGGAAATCATGCGGCCGTGAAGCTTTTGCCGGCCTGCGCGCAAAGACTTGTAGGTTTTGCGAAGATATTCGCAGCGCTCATCAAGTGCTCTGAGCTCCTATGGGGGGTTAGCAGGAGCTTTGTGGATAGTAAATCAAAGTACATACCCTTGATAAGGAAGCCACATCGCGCTTGTTTAGGACCTCAAAATTACCGGCTTGGTCGTATGCTTGTTTGTGGAGTAATTTTTTATCGGCGTCACTCATGCGTCTTGATGCCTCAGGCACACGCATGCCATGAGGCAGCTTCCATGGATCTGGCGCTGAAGTTTCCGGGCCGTTCGTTTCTGATACTGTACGGCTTCGTTCCCTCTTGCTGTTTCGTCGCTTGGGCCGGCCTCGGTCCATAATGGATGACTCGGACATGTTTCGGTTGTGGGACCCAGGAGCAGCGATAGGATCTCGCTTCTCGGTGCGCGGCGATCCTCGAGCTGAGGACGGAGATGATGCATAGAAAGGGTTGGAGAATGCTGAAGGGGGGGTAGGAAGGGGAATGGATCCGTTTGGTGATCGCCTCAGGTCAAATGCACTGAGAGGGGTGGCTCCACCTGATGTCATGGATGCTGGTGTCATGAGTTGTGGTCTACTTGTCTTAGAATTGAGAATCAAAGGCGCGGGCGAGCCCTTTCGTTCCACTGCAGGTGATTTCGGAGGTACTTGTGGTGGCAGCTCGAGGTCATGTTGAATGTTGACAGTCTCAACCTTCAGCGCAGGTTTCGGGCTTGCGCCAGGGCTCATGATGGGTGATAATGGTCTTCCGGGAATGTTGAGCATTTCCGAAGAAAGAGGAGGCGTATTGTGCTGTGTTCGAACCGGGGAAGGACCAGTGACGCAAGCTATCATTGCATCGCCAAATGGACCTGCTCTCCAATTGGACCCAGGAGCACTACAAGACCTCTCATGCCCAAAGGCCTCATGAGACAGCTTGCGGAGGGGTGGCCTTCCAGGTATGGTAGCTGGTGAAAGATTAGCCTGCGTTCCAGCAAATCAAATCAAATCAGCATGAGACTCACGAGAATCAATGGCCATTTCCTGAACAGTAGTCATGGTGTTTCCAAGTTCAGGTACACTGACTTTTCTCCGTCTCGATAATGAACCGGCGCGTTGCCAGAACGGTACGCTCTCGGGTAGGACGGCAGTGTCACTGAGAGAGGTGGAGGAGCGGCCCACGGAAAGGGCGGCAAGTCTGTCGGAAGAAGTGTTTGATTTTGATAGTCCAACTGGGCTCTTTGCTAAGGGCCAGAGTTGATATTTGGAGGCGGTAGGCTGGGTGAGGGTTGCCAGTGATGGACTCTTCATCAAGGGTAAGCTTGGCAAGTCGGAGTCTCTAGCAGCCTGGAGGTCCTTCAATGAGCATGATCGACGGGGCGAAGGGTGGTTCATTAGGATGAAGGCGTGGTGGGACACTTACGGTCATGGTGGAGGATGTTTCCTGAGTTATATAAACAGAAGACTTGTCGGCGTCTGGCCGTATGCAGCTTGCAATGTGAGCCATGACGATTGTTTGAGGTTCCCGTGGGTCACTGTGTGAAGTGCAAGGTTGATGAGACTCGGGAGGCGGGCATGTCAAACATGAGGGCGTTCCCTGCATGTATCTGGCAAAAAGGAATGCAGCGCCTTAAGAGTGGCTCGCCCGAAAAGCGATGGATAGCTGCAGCGACAAGGAACCCCCCTGCTGCGGCGGAGTACCAATAACAGCGATGCGTCTAGGCTGTCGGAGGCGCATACCAGGAAGGGTTGGGCGGGCGTTGGTGTGAAACGCGAGCCTAACCTCCCATGTCGGGCGATTCGTGGGGAACCCTATAACGTCAACAAGTAATGACTAGGGTGATCTGCACATCGTGCATTGCAGCACCACCCTTACAGACGCAGCGTCGACTACGGATGGCGCGCTTTTGGGTGGGAACTGTCGATCGGCAGCACGCAGGACAAGCGAGCAGCAGCGCTGAATGCTGAATTAAGTTGGGCACGTCTAGCGCACTATGGTCTGCACAGGTGACGCAGCGGAGATGGTCAACTGTCTGAGGCGGGCAGTTTGATCAATATGACGGAGGACGAGTACCCAAAACAGTAGCAACGCCGACCCTCGCTGGAGGCCAGCCGACGCAGCAGGCTGGCGGGAGAGGCTTCACTTTGATGAGCGCTGCAGGTTCGGCGGGCTGCGTCAGGGAGAGGGTGGCGACGGCGACTGTTGCATTTGGCCGCCGCCAGACGGCCGTCAGCAGAAGAGCGTGCGCTGCACTGTTGGAGATGCCCATGACGGCGTCTTGTCGTGGTCGCGACGCCGGGGAGGAGGGTATCCACGGCGGAGTACGGAAAGAGGGGAGGAAGGCACGCCTCAGGAACGAAGCAGGTGCGAAGCGAAGCGAACGTTGAGCCACAACAGGGATGCTCATTGGCCGGGGGCCTGCGGCCTCGTGGCAATCCTGGCAGGAGAAACAAGGGTAATTCGCGGGCCCGCGAACTTTCCAGACGGGGTGAAACTTACCAGGCGGTGACGTCTGGAAGCCTGCTCCGAGTCCTGGGCCAGCACGTTCCTATGTCCAGCACCCAGCTACGCTCCAGCACGTCCCCCATCGCCGCACGCTCCTATCTCCAGCAGCTATCCAGCACGTCCCCATCAGCACGCTCCTACCTCCACACGTCTTCGTGTTTCCACCTCAAAAAATCCTCCGCCGAAGTGGTTCGCCCCTGCCCTGTTTGAGCAACAGAGTTGGGGGCCCGCTTGCTCCTGCTGCCTGTCCATCGTGGCTGCCAGTCACGCCCCACCTCCTGCCGTCATGCTCATACAGAAGGCAGTCGCATGTGTCTCTTCACAGCATTTACCCCTCACCCTTCACTCCTTCACCGTCATTTCCAACCGATGGCCATCCTACTCGACGACATCGATATAATTTCCCAGCGCGCAGGACATATAGGCGAGGCACAGCCCTATAGACATGGATCTTCGCTTAGCCCACGCGGAGACCAGCCTCGGGAGTGCCGTGTTTGAGCTGACCCTTCCCTACCTAGTCCCGTCACATGGTGAGAAGGGGGCTTTCGCACCAGTCGTGGCTTCTTGTTCCCGCGCCCGACACCACTGCCTCACCTCTATCCCCAGCAGCAATACCGGCGTGCTTCTAATTCGGGCCCACACTGGCAAATTCCGACTTTGCACCCTCGCGTGGAATAAGACTCGCCAAGCTTCCTCTCACTCAACCCTTCCCGTATCTGCCATCTCAAAACTTTGCTCCATGGCACCTTCATGTCTCGTTGTCCATTGTCACACACGAACACCATGCTGACTTGCGTATGCAATGCGACTGGGTGGCGGATGCACTTCAGGAACCCGCCTCTCGCCCCCCCCCCCCAGCCTGCAACTGCGGTCCGCGCGGATCACCCACCTCAATAATCCTGAGGCCCATTCTTGCTGAGCACGACCACACATCTGGTCTTGTTTGGTGGCTGTCCAAGCGTTTCATCCTGATGTCTTCGTCTGCTGTGGCTTGCAACTTGACCCTTTCCGTATCCACACCCATTGAACCATTTTTCGAGCTACCCACCCCCAGCTTCTCTTTTGGACATCTTGCCACCTCGGCCGTTATCAAAAGCAACTCCTATTTCCAACGCCTAATCGTCATCACTTGCCATGATTGAGTCGCTGGCGCTTTGCGGTTTTCGGCTTCCCGCTCCGCCCAAACGCAAGTCATGGCCAAAATCACGCCAAGATATGCAGTGACGAACCAATTCTTGCAGGGAACGGCTGCATGAGCTGCCACCAATTTTGCGCAGAGTCAAAATCATTCGATTAAGCCCGCATATGGCTACTTGCTTTCCTTATTCCTTCCCTGTGGCATCTCCGCGTGCCATTCGAGTTGCTGCACGACGTCTTGCCCTGGTGACTGTCTCCCAAAGCAGACATTCTGGCTTGATTCCCGAGCATCATTTAATCATTTCGAGCAGAAACCGCATCTCATCACATCCACTAGATTTGTCCGTAATGAACAGTGTCCGCATTGCAGCGACTGATGTGCCTTGATGGCGGTAGGGATGCTCTGGTCAACGGCAGCGGTTGAATGGAAATAGATGCAAGTACATATTTCAACGGCTCGCTTGAAACGCCGAACCACTCGCAGCAGTGTTACAAAGCACCTTATCACAATCTATTGATTTTTTTTCCCAAGTGTGCCTGACATTGTGCATCTCGAGGCCATACCTCGTTCGTCACACGGCTCTTCGGCACGGCCTAAAGATCATCAGGAAATATTTTGGACCCTCTCTTTCCGCGAAGATCTTACGGGGACTGTTCGAGAGATGAACATCTTAAGCTTGGCAAATGGAGACCCTAGTCTATCAGAGTCATGGCAGGACCTAGTGGCAGGCTCGCTATGTAAATTGCGCTATGGTTCTGCGCTGCCTGCCCTCCACGAGGCACTTGGTCATGACTATGCGGATGGAGCGTTCCTCCGACCTCACTGTCAATACCACTCAATATCCTTGCCCTGCGCGGTTATAACGCCTGCAATGGCGCCTGCAAAGGCGGCCCGTTTATCAGAGGTCTCGGTCACAAATCCCTATTTATCGCGTCTAGACGTATACCCGTATCTCGGGACAAGTGCCGGGCTGATTGTGAAACTCATATCAAAGACACGGAATGCTCAGTCCTGGTCCCATGGCTATGGGCCGTCGTATCTCATCAGCCATTTCCGCTGTCTACATGGCTGCCCTGGCCAGCCCTCGTCCTTATTGTCTTGATCTCGAAGTAATCTCCATGTTTTCGTGTAGGTAATGTCCCACGAAAGTAGATTCGGTCCGATTCCATGAATTCGACACCGCGGCTGTGGGACTGTCTCCGCTGTCACCATGGAAATACCAAAACTGCCTTGACGCGATACTCTATGGATGTTCCACAGGTGATTTTTAGGACCATCATCGCAACCCTACGTGCTATGCAGTCATTTTTCACTGGAAATTTTCGCTAACACGTTACACAGGTCGTAAAACCCGGCTGCAATACTCCCACACGCCAAACCCGTCTAGTATACACAAGCGTTGGCAAAATTGCGGAAACACCATTCCATTGCAGCTGTCCATTGAATGCGCACCATCAACGAGGATTGTGCATCTAGGTCTAAGGGCATGTGCATTGAGTCTAAACAACAAAGCTTGAACCAATAGCACGTGAATCGTTCAGGACCTTTGCGCTGCTTTTCAGAGCTATACTTATCACTGTATACATTGCATCGGATCGCTCAAACCCGAAGCAAGCATTTTTGCATCATGCTGCCATGAGTTGGGCGCATGGTTGCGCTGCAGAGTAGCAGTAGACACTACTACCCTTGCGTTATAGACGCATCTCAGTATTCTCATTCAAACACCAGGATGATTTCTAATCATGCTTCGCAAGTGGAAGGGCTCTCTATCTTCGAGGACAACGGCAGTTGATGTGTTCCCTGATGCCATGACGGACCCAAGACGAATCTCCCCGATTCGGCGAATGATCGCGATGGTTCTCACCACGACATAATCAATACAGAATGCAATTCAACATCGAACGTTGAAATCCATGGTTCAACCTCCAATACCTTCGTACAATATTATCTATTGCAGTTATTTGTCTCGTCTGCGCCTCACATAAACATATGCACCCAGAGTATCCTGCTTCTCGCATCAACCATCTACCTCCGATTCGCTACACAACTCACCTAGACCCTGACGGCGTTCCACCTTGCTCGCCCGGTATAACACCACAACTATCACTTTTACATCCCAGGAATCCCTGTCATCGATCTCTCACAAACACTGTTTTCCCCTCCTAGCACCCCGACTGGTGTTTCCGCTGATAGGACCTGGACCATTGGCCATCGCTTTACAGCTAAGAACTAACAAGCATGTATCTACTAATAGGCTCATCGCCCGATCATGGCTATAGCTTTCGGCTAATTCTGCGATTGCGGGGAAATAGCCCCTGGGGAAACGATGAATAGTACGACATATAATGTGGAGAGCTATAGCGATGCAAAAAACGTATACCCGGTGATGGGTCGCGAGCTGGAGCTCAGATCATGATCCACCGCTCCCGCAGTTGCCGTCGTGCTTACGTCGCACAACCGTAGTTTATCTGGAGAAAAGCTCCGCTCGGCGCCGGCACTTGCGGGCTCAGGGCATGCTTTTACGAATGCGATGAGACATGCTCTACGACCCTCTCTGCCCTTCTCGAGAGAAAGGGTGTCTCCGAAAGATGGAGCGAGCTGCGCCGAACAGTACAAATAAGGTTTATTGGCAGACGAACCCTGAAAAATGCAAAGACAATAAATAGCATTTCCCTCCCAATCCTGAACGCCCTCAAGAATGCGTCCTGCAAGTTCGTGATATAATTGCAGGAACAAGTGGCTGGCTTGATCACGTCGCCCAAGATAGCTATGCCTCTAGCACCGAACGGCTAGAACATCTCACAACCGTGTCGAATCCAGTAGCGAAGCGCGACCTGACTCCTGCGGCTAGCTCGTACGAGGCTCCGCCACGATGCCCGCCATACGCTCTGGCGCTGCGATGCTGCACCTAATATCTCGCGACTGCCCCACCAACTCAAGCGCAAACGAGTATAGGTTATATTAGCGTGTGTTATAGAGAACGCCACATGACCGCAAACTTGGTCGACATATATGCTCTCGTAAGAGTGGGTAGACATAGTTTGCTACTGCTGCAGCATGTGTGGGGGGGAACGCATGAACTTACAGTAAGCGGACCATTTGGATTTGTGAGTTTATGCTCTTTTCCCGGTCGCGAAATTGCGGGGACGGCTGCATGCAGGGTGGAGGGCCGCGATCCATGTTGCGGAGTTGGTAGTACTAGATTTGCGAAAGGCAATAGCAATGGCAAGTATGCATGTTAAGGGACAATTGGGCCATGGGTCACACGTGTTATACATATTGATACATATATATACATACATAGATAGTATAGGAAACGCTAATTGGAGGTTGGAGAAGAAAATGCTAATGGACGCTTACTACCACCACAACTACTTGTCATTTCTGTCACCGCTCCTTAGCCATGCTTGAATGCCTGGACAAGGAGGACTAATGCGTCTTAAATTTTGTCGTCTCTCCTGACCTCCTGCATGCCATGCCACTATGCCTTTCCCACAATGGAGCATCGACAGCCGGCAGTAGTGACCTTTTGGTACAGGATCCGTCGGCAGTCAACCACGCCGCACCCACACCTCTACTGCAAGCCGAACACTAGTCAATTTCGACCAGACTATCGCAACTCCACCCCTAGCCTGTCAACGAGAAGGGATCGCAGCCGTTCGTGCAGCTGGTTAGTCTCATCGTTGGTAAGAGTGCGCTCCAGACTCCGATAATTGATGCGATAGCACATGCTTCGCCGCCCTGTCTTTGGATGCACAAATTCGTCCGTTAATCGAACATCTTCAACGAGGTCGCCGCAAACCTCACGCGCAATCTCCATTACATCGTTCTCATGAAAGGAGGACGAAGCCGAGAGCGGCATAACCGCAGGTGCCGCGGGCGGAATCGGCTGTGAAGTAGGAGGTGCGGGTCCTGGCGATCCCGAAGTAGTTACAATAAAGTTCGCAGCAGCATTTGGGTGGTCAGGTGAAGCAGGAAATTGCGCCTGTGCTTCTGTCTGCAAGTTCGTTGGTTGTGCTGCTGCTGCAGGTGTTGCCGGTGGGTGAATAGCGCTGGCGCCACCAGCAGCACTAGAGCTGGAGCGTAGCCAGAAGCTTACGTCTTTGAAGCATGCAGGGTACTTGCTAAAGGGTACGAAACGGCGAATCGGTTTCCGCTCGCTGAATTGAGAAAGGAACCTCGTGTCTTTGGACCAAAATAGACGAATGTCAGGGATTGAGTAGAGCAGCATGGCGATGCGTTCGAGGCCTATTCCAAACGCCCACCCCGCTCGGTTCGGCACGGAGGCGTTGTTCAGGATGGGCTGAGAGACGATACCACAGCCTAGAACTTCAAGCCAGTCGTCTTGCCAGAAGACTTCGAGCTCCCAGCTCGGTGACGTAAACGGAAAGTATGCCTCGACCCACCGCACTTTCAGAGGTTCATCTGGAGATGTTGAGGAAGCATCTGCAGCGCCTTTGGCTGCATTGAAGATGGTGACAACCATATCTTCAAGACTGCGTTTCAAGTGGGCAGCCATGGCCTCAGCTTCTTCCGGTGAGTGTGTCGCCTGAAGCGGATTGCGCTCAGGATGGAACGTTGGATTGGGATCTTCAACTGCAATGTCATGTTTGGGAATTTTAGCTACGTCGTCCCAGATCACTTTGGCGAGAGGCTTTCCTTCCGTTTCTGCTTGTTGCCTATCCCATGTCCGCCCACCCTCCATTTGATGGAAGACTGGATAGTGGCTCCGGTCAATGGCATCTCGTCGGTAGACGTCCGCGCTAATGAGGTAGCCTTCGCTTTCATTATTGCGAAAGGTGTCGGCTTGGTGGGCTGAGGTGTGTGTTCGTAGTACTGTTTCCTTATTCAGATAATACGTGTCGGTCCGACTTCGTCCAATGTGATCGAGGGGAAAGCCCAGGGAATCAAAGTTTTGACCTGTAGTGACAATTGGGAAAAGCTCATTGTGAGTCTTGAAACCAGGGAATCGTGATTCAATGAGCTTTCGGGTGATTGTCAATGGATGGTCTGGCTGAAGGTGGAGACGTCGAGAAATGGTAGAAAGAATTGTCGAAGGTGTGTTCATCCACTCATCCGTTTGGTAGGACTTTCCTTCTATTTTGATGTTCGCCGGTGATGTTCCTAGGTCTCGTTTTAGCCATCACTCTGAGAAAGTACGGGCCAGCCGCCTTTGTAGCAGGTCATAATGGGCGATTATACAGTAGTGACAGGTAAGTGCCTCCGAAATTGCACAGAGTTTGAATATCAATACTGATGTTCCTCGATGCTACCGCATCATGTCTGTTACCGCGTAGGATGCATGATCACATGATCGCAACGTACCAGAAGAGTTGTATCTCACCGTATGCCGCCACGGCCAGGGCGATAGTGATGGCCTCTGTATTTGCAATGATACATTTCGATTCAATTGGCGGCATATAGCCGTAGAACACATTGATATCCGCATGCTTCCGATGGCATTGGTTTGGTCGTACCACCGCGTTCACAAAAATCGACGCGACGCCAAGCACGGTTCCGTGCTGACAGCGTATAACCGAAATATGACATCCCCCCGGCGCGATTTCTCGGTCACTTAACAATCACCGAGTCTGGAACCACACTCGATTTCCGTACTCTTTAAGCTCCTGAAGGTCACAGCCCTTTGTACGGGTCAATGCAGCTTCTGCCAGCTTTGCGATCAATATGGCGGCCCTTACCAAGACGATGAGCGCTCCAGAGATGAAGAAAAGCCAAGATGTCAAAAAGACGCCGATACAGTATCCGTTCTGGTTTGGCGGGAGCGCAAGCTGCTTTGCAACCCTTTTCACACATCCTCTGGATCTGAGTAAGTCTCGTGTGCTTTTTAAAGAGCTACCGCTAACAATCGAGTAGTAAAGGTACCTTTGGAGCCAACAGTCTCATCATGACTCTCACTTACAAGCGCAGGTCCGGCTACAAACACAATCAGCATCTGGCGCGCGGTTCAACACGATGCAAATGTTCGGCCATGTAGTCAAGAGTGATGGGTTTTGGGGGTTGTACAAGGGTGTAAGTTCTTTCCCAGAGGGTGTGTTTTTTTCCTCTCTAATGTACACACCAGATATCTGCTGCGCAGCTTCGCCAAGCGACCTATAGTATGACTCGGTTTGGGGTCTACGAGAGCCTCAAAGGCCGTATGACTACCGCCGACACGAAACCATCCTTCCTCACACTCGTTGGCATGGCTTCGATATCAGGCTTTTTGGGTGGGGTTGCTGGCAATCCCGGAGACATAATCAATGTACGGATGCAACATGATGCAGCGCTACCAAAAGAGCAACGGCGGGGTTATAAGCATGCATTCGATGGAATCATTCGTATGTCCCGTGAAGAAGGCGTGGCTAGCTTATGGAAAGGAGTGTGGCCCAACTCTGCGCGTGCAGTTTTGATGACCGTTGGGCAATTAGCAACATATGATGGCTTCAAGCGTGTCCTTCTCGACTACACACCCATGGTGGATGGTCTTGCAACGCACTCCACCGCCTCCTTCCTTGCAGGATTCATAGCGACCACGATATGTTCGCCTGTGGACGTTATTAAAACTCGCGTCATGAGCTCAAGGGAGCACAAGGGCATAATAAGACTTGTGACGGATATCACAAAAACAGAAGGTTTGCGCTGGATGTTCAAGGGCTGGGTACCAAGCTTCATCCGCGTTGGTCCACATACAGTCCTCACCTTCCTATTCCTGGAACAACATAAAAAGATTTACCGACAGTTGTAGAGTTCAGAGTGGGGGAAGGACACAAGTATACGCTTGAGGTGGATCCTGCTATTCGACACCCTGTTTGATACCATTTGGGCGGCGTATTTTGCTAATTTTTCATCCTGCATATCCCACTCCACATCAGGCATTGTTTAAGGCGTTCAGAGTACCAAGATATAGAATCTCCACCCATAACACGAAATTACGCATCACGCTTCCGTACTACTTTGCTTGATTCTGCTTGCACGCTTGGTTGGGTGAAAAATGATAGTGATTTCTTAAAATTTGCAGAGGGAGCTGATAAAGATCACTGCTTCCCATTTTCTTGTCGGAACAAATCAGGCCTTTCACCTGTTGTGGTGGGCAAGTATAATCAACACTGCACCATCTGAGGGGGTTTCGGCAGGCATCATCTTGCAAAACACCTTTAAAAATGGCAACAGCTGATTGCTCCCAGAACAGTGGTTTGTACAATCTTCTTCTAATAGACTTCAACCCCTCAATTATGTGAGATTAGACCTCGTCCAGAGACCATTATCGACAGGCCCGGCGTACCTAAGCAAAGGGCCCACAGAATACTCTGGCCTCGTCGAAGGATTTGCGTCAATAACGATTGCTAATAGTCTTCCAATACTTCTGTACGTGATACGGTCAGAGGTTTTTTAAATCATTCCAGGCCGTGCATTGGAATAGCCGGAAGCCGGAAGCACCAGATAGCAAAAGCGGAAGATGGTTCCGTATGCATATGCGGAATGAAATAGGAAGGACATAAGCAAGGAATATAAAGCTGGGAGACAGTATGGTTTATGCAGTGAAAGGTTTCATGGAGCACATTCAACTATTGATGAGGGGATTTCAGAGAATGTGGTTTATGGGTGAGATTTAACTCTCCGATGGTACGATACGAGAAAAAAGATCAACTCGAGACCAGCGAGGTTAGTCACGGAGGTGTGAACATAATACATAGCCACCGACCAAGTCAGGCTGCTGCAATTTTGCAGAGATGATTATACTTTCTTACCATCGCAGCTGACTAGCGCTGCAATCAGTGATCCTTCGAACTGTCAACACAAATCTCCACACGTAAACAAGGGTCATAGGAGGCGATTCTGACACAATTGGATCGTATTGTATTTGGTAATCACCTATGAATCAAAGTAGTTACAATAACAGTAACTCGAAGCTCGACCGCGTTGACTTGGCTGGACTAAAACAGCACATTCAGCGTTGACTCTGGGGATTACCTACAAAGTTCCTAGGTGGAAGCCTCGCCCTCTTCAGCAGATTCCAGCACCCGTATTGTTGAAACGGCCCGGGTGAACTGCGACGGAATGAGGCGGGGGGGATCAAACTTGAATGGAAGGAATCCAAAAGTAATGCAATTGTCTGAATGTAATTATTCATGCATAGAAGAAACATTGAAAATGGCTAATCTATATTAGCTTCGTAGGAGAATAACAGCTTGGCTATACCGAAAGAGCAGACACGTTGTGGGTTGATCAGCATTGCTTTCACATCTGTTCCGGTTATTGACAGCATGCTAAATGACCCATGGTAAAGTATAGACAATTTACATCGAGGTATTCTCCAGCCCCAATATATTTCATCGACGTGGGCAAACTTGCAAAATGTAAATGTTTACTCACCCTGGAGCGTGCGGAATGAATTTGATGTTCAACTACTTTGGATCGCTGTATACATCTGTTTCTTTAGCCATAGGCTGTGTGTCCACCATCGCTTCCATCCTCTTACTCTTCCTCCTCAACCTTTGGCCACCATCCTCACCATCCCAGGCCAGGTTTCCATACTTATCCAGCCCTAACTCCCTTTTCGTAGTCCTCTTCACTCCCCTCTTTGCCTTCTCCTCCAGAACATCCTTCCTCTCCGCCGACTCCCTGAGGCTCTTTTTCCGCTTGTGCAGGGACTTAGCCCAATGATGCCACTGATTCCCTTGACTTGTCTGGGTTCTTGCGCGTGAGTTGGCAACAATTTTTGTGTAAGAGTTCTCGACAGACTGGAGGAGGTTTGGGGGATAGGGGCGAGATGAAATGTCTGGGTCGCTGAGGATGTCGGTAAGGTGGGATCGCAGTTGTTCTAGCGCTACTGTGAGCGGCGTCGCTGGGTGGGTGTCGGCCTTTCCACCACTGTCAATGGCTGGTAGATTTTGGAGGGGCCTGTAGTTACGATCCGTCAAAGGTTGCTGTCCATCCTCACTCTCTTCAACTACGCTTTGTTCTGCTTCCTCTACAATTCCCTTTCCGTGTTGTACCTTTGCTTCTGATATATCCTCGCCAAACAGGTGCGAAGTGCTCTGGCCTCTGTTCTCAAGGATGAAGGCCAAACCTAGCGAATGTCTGCCATTGCTTCCATAGGTGGCACATGCCTTATCTTCGTTCTTCCCATTATCAGTCCAATACGTGTTCCCTTCGAAAAGTCTCTTGGCAGTCCTATACACGGTTGCACTGACCGGCACTACTTTATTCTTTATGTCCATAGTTGCATTGACTTGAATTCGTCCACTCGCATGCCCAATCGTAATTGCATTTTCCATGACCGGGTCAGGAGCTAGCATCTGTTCAACGATTGTTCCAGGTATACGGGCAGCCACGGCTGTCGTTAGTGCGGCTGTCAGAGGAATTGCACGGTGCGGTTGGGTGTCAGACAAAAACCGAATCACAATGTCCATTTGCTGGGTTTTGAGCGTCTGTCCAGAAAGAACGAGGTGTGTAGATGACTGGGAAACGAGCCCAATCTTAGGAATTGTTCGGGGCACTTGGTCCTCAGTAGCGGCAATACCCATTTCTACAGCCGCGGCTTTTCGTATACGCTCCAGCATGGCGAGTTTTTCAGGAAGTTTATTGAAATCATTGGGGAGGATGGTGCCGTCCACACCGATGTCATCTGCGCGGATGAAGATTGCTGGGTTTGCACCGTCCACACAGGAGACTTTGTAGCCTGCAATTTTGTCCACTCTATTTCCCGTGGGAAGGACTTTGCCAGTCTTGCTACCGTATGGGTGCTTGAAGTCTAGCTTAATCTTCGATCCTTTTCCAGTGACGCCGTCGATTGTGTAATCGCCTACGACAGCAGCTTGTCCACCAATGACTTCGAAAGTTGAGTTGATCAATTTTCCGGTATTGGTGTTTCGAATCCTAGCGGTGATCGCTCCATCACCCTGCGCATACACTTGCGGTGGCAGTAGTCCAGCATTGTATGCGTAGGGACCAATAGCACTACTCATGTTCCCGCAATTACCTGCAATGTCCACTTCATCGTTCTCAATGCCTAATCCTACAAATGTATAGTCAATGTCTAATTCCTGCTCATCTCCGATTTGCTGGGCTTCTTCCTGATCTCGAATAGCTTCTGCAGACTCCCTCACGGCATCGATGCCACCATATCCAGTTCGAAACCGGAGAGCACGTTCCTCCTTCACAACCCTTTTGCCGTAGGGTTCAACAAGACAGATCTTACTGAGACTCGATATACCTGCACCCATGCCATCAAGTTGCCGCCCATAGGGATCGCCGCTTCCCATGATCTGGCGGAAGATAGAGGGCCATTGTGCACGGTCCTTGGGCAGGTACTGCGGTTGTATGATCACTGCTCGAGATGTCCCCCCACGGTAGTAGGCTGCCTCGATAGGCTTCTGCATTGGTGCGGAAGATGTGATGGCGTCATGTTTGGAGCGTGAGAGATGTGAACGAATTCGGAGGGACAAGGACGGTGAAGGGCGCATCACGCATCATGCTATTGACCTTTAACGAAGCATGTCGGACGTTGAGTCGGAATGGCGATGTTCGGAACGCAAACCGAGGCAGGGCCCTGCTTTCGGGCGCACTGACCCCTCTGTGAAGCAACCTCCAGCTCCGAAATTTTCTGAGAAGCTTCTACATCATCGCCTGCACCACTCTCAAAATATATCTCCGCCGCACAAACCTCTTTCCATCCTCTATCTCCCATATCACATCGCACATATCGCAATGCTGCAAAGAACAATCCTTCGTGCCTCAAGACAGGCCGCCCGCCGAACACCGCCTTTTGCGCCTCTAAGGCAGCAAGTAAACGTCACACGAGCAGCTGCCACTCCCTCCATTCGATGGTACTCAGACGCCCCAGCAGCAAAAGAAGGCGAAGCAGCTGAGAAGAAGGAGGATGCGTCAAGTAATGAGACGGCACAGTTGAAGGAGCAAGTGGAGAAGAAAGACAAGGAAATTATTGAGCTCAAGGTACGCCCGACACACCAAACCCTCGATCTCTATCATAACCAAATGCCTTTGAAGCGGGAGACATGTGTTCTAATTATCTGATCAGGATAAGTACCTGCGCTCAGTAGCCGACTTCCGCAACCTCCAAGAGCGCACAAAGCGCGAAACCCAAGCCGCAAAAGACTTCGCCATCCAACGCTTCGCACGGGACCTCGTCGAATCAGTCGACAACCTCGACCGCGCTCTCGGAACCGTGCCCGCGGAGAAGCTCAAAGGCGACAATGCGGATTTGATCGCCCTGCACGATGGCATCAAGATGACGGACACCATCTTGATCAATACGCTCAAGAAGCACGGCCTGGAGCGCTTCGATCCCTCGGAGGCAGGAGAGAAATTTGACCCCAACATCCACGAGGCGGTTTTCCAGGCGCCGCAGCCAGACAAGGAGGACGGGAGCTGCTTCCATACGCAGCAGAAGGGCTTCAAGCTGAACGGCCGAGTTCTGCGGCCTGCCAAGGTTGGCGTCGTGAAGAACGCATAATTGTTCGAACCGCCTCGAATTCCTTGCGCGGACAAGGCGCGCACCCTTGTTCACACGACACCCGCATCTGTATGAGTATGAGTATTTCCGTTCGGCACCATGTCTGGTTGGCTTTGTCCGGCTACACTTTGGTATGATAACATTGGGCGTGGCGTTTTTTGTGTCCCTGTTTGTCACGCCATCTTCTGGTTGTGTACATGTATATTCCCCTCTCACGCATTTGAAAAGTCGAGCAATGCTCCTGTATATTAGTCACATTAGGCATGACGGAAATGGCTCTACCATGATGACATGTAAGAGGTAGATGGGCATAGCAAACAATTTGCTTCAACTTCTATGATTTTACGAGCCTGCAGTTGTCAAGACTCTCGAGGTTGCGCAAGATGTGCCGCATTTTCAGCAGCTTTTCAGCTTGTGATGCCGCCTCTGTTAGAACGCCGTCCATGCAATGTTGTACAATCCGTCGATAGCTCCCCGCGTGCACCAAGCAATGACTACCAATTCTGCCCATAAGGCGTAGCGCCATACGGCGTTGTGCCGCCTTGCGCCGCACCAGCACCTCCCCACTGACTCGCGCCGCCATACCCACCAGCAGGCGTATACCCACCGTCAGCACCGCCATAGCCTGCACCGTTCATTGTTGGACTCTGCGCGCCGCCAAAGTCTACGCCGTCTGCGCCTCCTACGCCGCCAGAGAGTTCGATGATGATGCTTGCGAGCTTTTCCTGAAGGACGGTGATACCTTTGGTGACTATTTGGTCGGGGTCGAGGCCGCCAACAGTCTCCACGTCATAGAAGAAGCGCGTTGGGACTGCCTCATAGTTGAAAGGTTCGTCGGGGTTGGGAGGGCCGCCATCGAGGTTGATGCGCTCTTCATCTTTTGGCCTGTATACTATTAGTCGGGTGAAGAAGTTTTGGTGGATTCAAACTCGAACATACCACTCCTTCTCTGGGTCTTCCTCAAACCAGTAATCCAGATGATGCAGCTTATTCGCTGGGTCGTACTCGAATCCTATCGCGGCACTCGGTGCCCACTTTGCATGTTCCTTCGCGATTCCCTTCTTCGCAATGCATCGCATATTTATCGCCTGTCCCCTCCTCAGCTTCACAATACAACTGCCCGTGCCCATATCATCTGTGATGACCGGCCTGCCGACTTCGTCATTCGGCCTGTTGCTCTCAATCACCAAATCTCGCGCATAGACTTTCATGATCTCGCTGCCTGTGCATTTTGCGTTCAGCGTGAGCACCACCGAGCAGTTGTCGCAGTACCCTTCACAGTCGCAGTCGCGCGAATATAGTAGATCATCTACACCCTTTGATGATAGTGGAATGAGACCGAGACGGTGGCATACGAATTCATCAGCAAGGACAGACGTGTTGTCGAGCACTTCTACGACATCGATGGCAAGTGTGGGGATCTCAGCGAGCATCACTCGCCGCAGCGAGTTTGCGGTCTCGAGGTTGAAGTTCTGGACAATGAAGTTGGCGCGTTGGTTATCGGCCTAGTCGTCATGGCTATGTTAGTATAGCGATCGCCTTGAGACTTTGGGTAGCAACAAAGCGGGCGGTGTACCTGGAGGAAGCGCACGTTGATTGCGCCGCCTTCTGGGTCGTAATCCATCGCGTACTGCTTTCGGAGAGGCGGGGGCTGAGCGAGTGGAGGTTTCTGGAGGGAGCCGAGGTATCAAGGCGACTAAGGTGCGAGGCGGAGAGCGACGTGTTGGCAAGTGTGGTGTGGTGCTAGCTAAGGTTGATCTAGAAGTGGAGATTCTTTGAGTGAGCCATGGCTCACGGTTTCCCCGAAAAGTTCTAATCCAGATACGGCACAAATAATCCGCGCCACACCTACGCCACATTGCGCAGAGAATGCCTACGAAATCTAGACAAAATACTTGCCATAATAGCCCAGGCATGCCTGAAATGTAGTGCAGGTACGGTTTCTTAATGGCATAGCTTTCTGAACATGTTTGATTTTCGAATCGTGGTGTTTGAGAAAGGGCGATCCTAGGAAGCAGCAATACAATAACAGTCAACGTATTATCACACCGCCTGCTGAAAGCAGGATATTACTTGCGTATAACCAGATCTTCTTAGATTGAGCCTCAAGAGTTCAACGCAAGTACCAGGTCTTAATTATCAAATGTTCAATAGCCACCGAGTCCATAGACGAAACTACAAAATCATCCGCCAAGAGGGACTTGTTCCACTTTCGGACCGTTGAGATCCAAAACAGAGGAGACATTGCGTATCTGGTAGTCGCACCCTGGAAGACCTCCTGAGAAAGGGCTGTGGGTATCATGGTGGGAAGAATCTTGAACAAATAACAAATAAAAATCTGGCGCACGCGTTCAAGGGTTTTGGCATACACAAAAGCTCCGAGACGCACAGGAGACACAGCGTCATCGTCAGTTAGCCTTGCGGTGCATGCGCACCATGATAGAGGGAAGCCAAGCACCTGTACCAAGCATCATGATATCTAGGCATGACGGACAAGGTCCCGCTGTAACATCAAGGCGAAGCAGAATACCTGCTGACGAAGTCTGGACGACAAAGCGCATGCGGTTCGTGACGGAGACCGCCTATGGCTATGGCGTAGGTGGGCTGACCTGCTCAGGCAATTTCTTTCGTTGCATCGCCATAGCACGTACGGCACGGGGAGGCGAGGGAGAAAAGATAGACAGAGGAGCAGTACATTGTCGATAATCCATCCAATTCAGCCTGCCCAGTCGGACAAGAAAACGGGTCCCAACCAGTACGCACATGGTCCGGACCGTAACATGGATAAGCTAGTGACTAGACGCAATGCTTGATAAGTTTTCAGACGGCATGTCAGTGGGATTGAGACCTCCGAGACACCGATCGAGACTTCTTTTCGAGGCTGAGTTGCGCACCTGTCAAATGCGGGTCATTCATCAGCGAGGCGCAGATGGCCTTCTCCTTTTCACTGCGGATGGTGACCTCGTCAGTGGATTTCAATTATTGACGCGTTTCCGCCGAGGTCCGCAGGCCCCTTGAAGCACCTAGCGTTGAAGAGGGACGGCGGGGCAGTGCACTCGAACGCCCAGCTGGCCAAAGATCGCACGAAGGGGACTTGCAGGCGGTTGGTGATGCCGGACTTGTCCTGGGGCTTGGCGTTATTGGGGCAGTGCTCGTCTCTCTGCTGGTTGCGGTAACTGGAACGAACAACCGCCCGACGGAAGGCGACTTTTGATATAAGACACACGCTGTCTCTGGTTTACTCTTCAACTTACAACAGCAACTCACAAGACAGATCTTCTCAACATTTCTGCTTGCGCATCCATACATGACCGCAAACATGCAGGCCACCATTCCATCACCACAACGCTCGCGGACGTCATCGCGATCCAAATCGCCACTTTCTCTCGACCTCTCAGACCTTCCACCGCTGGTCGAGCCTTCACCACCATCGAATACGCTGATTATAACAGTATGTACGCTTTTCAACTGGGCCAGCGACAAAGCTAACTGTTTCTCCAGAACCTTCTCGCACCCGAAATCTTCGAGTTCTCCACCCTCACTGAGATCCGCGAGACAATAGACCAACATGCAAAGGTCCACACCTGGGCCCCGCTCAAGTCATTCCGCCGCATCGTAGTCTCTTTCTTCGACATCGACTCTGCGATACAGATACGGCAGACCCTCGATGGCGAGCAACTTATGGGCTACCGCATTCGCGTGTACTTTGGGTTGAACACACCGCTGAACCCCTCCGACCAGCATCTTGCTCTCCCCAAATCAGACAGATTATTCTTCATTTCACCGCCACCCTCGCCTCCCATGGGCTGGGAAATGAAAGAGGAAGATGCGCCCAACAAGCTCGTGCACGCCGAGGACCTTGCAGCCGCGCTGGCACGACTGCACGCAAACTCTAGCCATGATGCACACTCGCCTGTTTCAGACTTCGGCAACAGCCCAATTACCAGGAGACGGACCGGCAGCACGACAGTGGTCTATCACCCCGAAGACCATGGCGACTCACCGAATCTTCCAGCTATATCAGTCGAAGATACAACAGGGACACCTGAGGCCATGACTCCAATCGATGTGATGGAGGGTATTGAGGGGCCGATCGCGTCCCAGAAGGCGCAAGGCAAGACGATCAGCACTGCGCGGCCGCCTGTCGAGTTCATGCACTAGGCTGTTTCATCTCTACTTCCTTTCTCTTCTTGTATTTTCCTTTTTTTTTGTGTCTACGTCATCAAAAGCATCATATTGTCAGACCCGGGACATGGCATGTATCGGCGTTCATGGCTTGTCAAACTTAATAGAACTCGTCTCAGAGTTGGCTGGATATGAGGATAAGGACATGATTGCTATTGTCCTGGATATCACTTTTCCTATAAGCATGGTTCAGTGTGATATCCCATTTAGCCTCATGAATACGTTGAAAATTCAAATCAAGTTCACATAATTCTTCGAAATGCGTTGTGATATTCATATCTTGTGAAGGCAGTTTGGTCGTTCGTATAGAAAACACCTCTGTGCGAAGTTTCTCTCCTGATGCCAACGAAGGTACAACGGCTCCTCAGTGAAGATAGGAAGGACCAACATGTAATAATTGCTCTGGTCGGGCATCCCAAAAGTCATGATAGACATAATCACGACCAGTTTTCCTAGCCATGATGCTCAAAAGAGCTGAGGCTGATCGCGCGAGCACGTGACTATGCCAAGATGTCGGCGAAGAGTTTTCCCGGTATCCGCCCACAGAGTCTAAACTAAGCGAACTCTCGCGAAAACATTGAATCTCGACTTCTCACGACAATCTACTAACGTTGCAGCTTCCCACGGTCATCAAGACACCGCAGTCAAGATGAAGCTCAACATCTCCTACCCCAACAATGGAACCCAGAAATTGATCGAGGTTGAAGATGAGCGCAAGCTCCACGTCTTCATGGACCGCCGTATGGGCCAGGAAGTCCCTGGCGACAGCGTCGGCGACGAGTTCAAGGGCTACATCCTCAGGATCACCGGCGGCAACGACAAGCAGGGTTTCCCGATGAAGCAGGGTGTCATGCACCCATCCCGTGTCCGACTCCTACTCAGTGATGGCCACTCCTGCTACCGCCCACGTCGCACCGGCGAGCGCAAGAGGAAGTCCGTTCGCGGTTGCATCGTCGCCTCGGACCTCGCTGTCCTTGCCGTGAGCATCGTCAAGAAGGGTGACGCCGACATCCCCGGCCTCACCGATGTCGTCCACCCCAAGCGTCTCGGTCCCAAGCGCGCAACCAAGATCCGCCGCTTCTTCGGTCTCAGCAAGGAAGATGATGTGAGTTCTCTCATAGCTTCTTCGCCAACCCTGCTTCTTGCAAAGGGTTGAGTCTGAGGACCAATAGCTATATTGTATTTTGCATAGGTTTGATACTGACCACGCATTGCTATAGGTTCGCAAGTTTGTCATTCGTCGTGAAGTCACCTCCAAGAAGGAGGGCGCGAAGCCCTATACCAAGGCTCCCAAGATCCAGCGTCTGGTTACTCCTCAGCGTCTCCAGCACAAGCGCCACAGGGTCGCACTCAAGCGCCGCCGCGCGGAGGCTTCCAAGGATGCTGCCGTATGTCCACCTATTTCACAATTATTCTGGGTTCTAATACTGACTTTTTGCAGAACGAGTACGCTCAGATTCTCTCCAAGCGCATCGGTGAGGCCAAGGCTGCTCACGACGAGGCCCGCAAGAGGAGGGCTTCGTCGATGAGGCATTAGGTTTTGGTTATGAGTGCATGATTTGGTCGTGGAATGATTACATTGGCGTCGGCATGAAAATACGGTGTGGGCTCCTGTATCTGAACGAGGACTTCGGAATTCCAGGCATAGGCGCTTCTCATACCACTGACTGCTCTAGGCAGTTGTCTCAATAAACAATTGCATCACTTCATGATATCTCCATCGCATTGATCACTGTGCTCAATTCTAAAATCTCCAACCAATGATGTAATATTTCCACACGAATCCTATCAATCTACGCTGTCAGTGCCCCTAGCTATTATTCCACATACACCATGATCTAGTTCGTGGGAGGATAACTTTCACACCTAGAGCAATAGTAAGGAGGCAGATAGAGGGTCGCAAGAAGATCAATGTAACCAGTCTCGACGTCTAATAGAGAAGAGGAGAGCCACCTCACCTAATCACAGCAGTTTCCCTCTCGATACCATGCAAACCCTCAAGGATATCACTTCCTCCCAACAGGCCGGCTCTTCCACTTCCTAACAAACCTCCTGCTACATTACCCCTTCTATCCGACCAAATCTCATGGAACCTGATTGCCATGTCGCTGGTTGCCACGACAATGCATCCCTCATCACCTCTCGCTTTGCTGTCGTCCTGGCTGTCACCATCTGCCTGCGGAGGACTCATTGGACCACCAGGATAAGCGACTGCACATAATGCGCGATGCTCGTCCCACCACGGTATCGCAACGACCTGTTCGCAACTCGGCCATCCAAAAACTGCAATGCGATAGGGATGTTCGGGCTGTGCAAAGCCAAATGTTGCTATAATTTCGCGTCTTGTTTTTGACCATATCAGACTAGTGACTTGAGCAGCGCAGTCGATGGTCGCAAGACAAGTGCCAGACCGAGTGTGGTAGAAATGAATACATCGGTCGTTCGAGCCACCACCAACAGCAATGAGACCACGTTGCCAGGGACAAAAGGCCATGGCTTTAACAGCCGCATTGAGAGTCCACCTGTGTTTGGCTACAGTGTAAGGTAAGTGCAAGACAGGCCCAGAGCGATTTGTTACCGTATAGATGGATTCACCACTGGGGCCTTCACGAACATTCAGATTTGCTGAAATGCTTCCACTCGCGTTTCCCGGTTGAAGGATCTTTTTCGTTTCGAAGAGATTGCAATTATTGTCATTACCTCCACTGGCGAATAGCTCACCATCTGTCGACCAAGCAAGTCCGCAGATCTGTTGCGTGTGGATTGTCAAGCGGGCAAGCAGTGTCATGGCGCCATGCCAACCCAAGAGCGCACTCTGAATCTCTGATGGCCACTCGACACTATAGAAATAAATCTGCCCTACTTCATCACCAACGAGTAATTCCTCGGTAGCCACAATCATCGCACTGTCCCGGAGCGAAGGGCGCTCGACAGTGGCTGGCCTCCAGGATACGCATGATATTGGTTTAGGCTGGGTAGCATCGAAACGCGGTTCTGAATCGAAAGGACTCCAGAGTGAGATACGTCCATCTGCGCGTCCTACGGCAAGGATCGCTTGGTGGCCTTGAGCCGAGGAGAAGTCGAGCGAGGTAACATGCAGGACATCTGGAGAGCCATCTGGAGGAATAGAATTGAGTGAATCAGGAGTCTCGACACCCCTTCGTTCGGACCAGAGATGAACAAAGTTTCCTAGTCCAACGGCAAGGCAGTTTCCAGTGTGAGAATAAGCGAGCAAGGTACAGTAGTAGTCATCTCGTAAACGAGGAGCATCAAGCACTGTAGGCAAGGTCAGCGCCTAAAGAAGTTAATTCCTTGTGGAAACGCATCTGAATGGTAAGATCGGAACAGGCCGTCGTGAGGTCTGATGCGATCGACGAGATGCTTAAGGAGATTTGTTAGCGTTCATACGGTGAGGGACATCGGAAGACTCTAGGAACGAACGTGAGGTGATACTATCTTTAATCCAAGCCCCATCTCGCCAAACATGATTTGTGTGTGACTTTATGACGCCTTGTTCTATGCTGTGGATACGGGAGGGTACTGGTGAATGCTGCAAGATGCGGACCGCTTGATCAACATCAAGCGCTAACGCAAGGCGTCGTTCGTAAGCTAGAATCTCCGCTTCAGGATCTGGCCGGTCCAAAAATGCAGATTTATAGAGCGGCGCGTTAGTTCCACTTCCCAGTATGCCCCCTCTACCTGTGGAGACCCCTACTACTGTATCGCTCACAGCAGAGGGTCCACCAACATTCCAAACAGCGCCGGCGCTGACCTGACGTGTGTTCAATAGGAGAGGACCACGTCTAAAGTTAGCATTCCTTATATTTACATTTGCTCTTCCCACTATGAGAGAATGGGCTTCTCTTAGACCGCGAAGCTCGTCGTTCAGACGTCCGCTTCTGCGCAGCTGATGGCTGAATGCGTTTGTAGCTAGATGCCCGCTACAGCATGCAATCTGTTCGCCTTCGACTCGTTCTTCAGGCTTGTTCAGTTCGAAACTGTCCCTGGCGACAGCGAGCGGCCGCCGAGACGAAATGAATCGATCTTGCAGGCTTATGTGGCTTCGGCGTGATGGTGCCAATTTGCCGCCGCGTGTAGTCCATTGGCTTGGCCTCAAGGGAGAGCTGACAAAGCGGAGCGGGAGCTTATGTAGTTTGGCTGGTGATGGGTTCTCCCTTGCTGACTGGTTGGTACGGCTTGGCGACGATGATTCATTGCTTTCGTGATCTGTCGATACTGTATCCGCATGGGTTAGAGCGGGTGATGATGAAGAGTCCAGTCCGACAATAAAACTCTGGGGCAAACTTTGACAACCTCGTTTCCACATACTCGAGGATGTACCATTTTGAGTCCGGCGAGGGAGACCAGTAGTTAATGAGAGGGGAGGGTTTTCTATGGGATGATCGTGTTTACAAGACAAACAACGACTATGCAAACAAGCGATCGTAGTAGACTGATGCAAGGACACTCTATCTTGACTTTGTGATACATGTGGCTCTACAGGCGACTCGTTCGAATGCCGTAGGGAGACGTCACAGGAACTTTGACGAAGTTCTGGAATGGAAAGCGAGCCGAGACGAGAGACAGATTTACATTTCGTAGGAGAGGATGCAGGTGTAAAAGATGGACCGCCTGAGCCATTGTTCATGTGCTGAAAGAACACACAGCTACGGGTCTTGCGAGGTGATTCCGGTGTTCGGGGTGATAACCAGTCTGCAGTGCTGACTGTCTTGGTAGGCGACAGAGGCGGCGTAATGTAGCCGAACATGTACGATAATGCCTCATCATCAGTATCATTCATTTTGGAGGCGTTGAGATGCCTGAGAAAGAGAACAGTTCAATTGTGAGCCTCAGCACATGTCGAAGAGGCTGGCTTTGTACAGTGATGCTGAAAGTCCGATGGAATACCTGCTATCGCTCTATTATTGCGGCTGGGTCAGTAATATCAATGATGGTCTGCGAATCGCTTAGGATTATGCGAAGTATAGGATAGATGCAAGTCGCGCTGACAGCAACCTTCCTGGAGGTGTGAAGTCGAGGAAGGCTCAACGCGTAGTGGGGCAACATTTCTCCGAGGCAGCCACACGAGGGAGCTGCGAGTTCGCATACAACTATCACAAGACAATCATGGCCAGTGTAAGTAGATAATAAAAGAGTTGTACCTCGTGATTTTGAACTGACGGCCTTTAGCACGGCATATCGCGCGGCTCGGGCCCCGTCGTCCGCTCAGACGAGGCGCGACAGAAAGAGCTCCAGCAAATCGCCGATTATAAAGACCTTGCGGACTTGGTAAACACAAAAGTGAGGAAGCTTCCAATTCATAAGCGCAATTGACGAATACTAAGCTCTTACCAGATCCTAGAGAAGCAATACACTATAGAAGTTCTCGGCCTTGTTACAAAGCTCTTGAATGAGAACCCCGAATACTACACGATATGGAATCACCGGAGACGCGTCTTAGGCTCTCTTGTCGTAGCAGAAGCTCCGTCACAATCGCCAGATGAGCTCTTACAGGGTGACCTGCAGCTGACGTTTGTGCTGCTGCGGAAGTTTCCTAAATGCTACTGGATCTGGAACCACAGAAACTGGCTTCTAAGCAAAGGAGAGTCGCTCATGGGGGCTGAGGCCGCATGCAAAATGTGGTCAGGAGAAATGCAGCTGATAAACAAAATGCTGCACGCAGACAACCGGAACTTTCATGCATGGAGCTACAGACGATTCGTGGTCTCGCAACTTGAACGTTTGAACCAGATTTCTGCCGCCACCGAAAGTACGCCAAAGAGTCTCGCACAGTCTGAATTCGATTACACAACCAAGATGATCAAGACCAATCTTTCCAACTTTTCCGCCTGGCATAACCGTAGCCAGCTTATTCCCCAAATTCTCCACCAGCGTAACGCAGAGCCAACAGCTCGCCGCGCCTTCCTCGATTCTGAATTGTTACTGATATGCGAAGCCATCAATACCGATCCTTTCGACCAGTCCATATGGTTCTATCACCAGTACTTGCTCTCGACCTTGTCCCCTTCCTGCCCACCGCATCACCTCATCGTGCAGGATTTGACCAGTGGAGAGCGGCAGAATTACTATGAGCATGAGATGGAGTATATCAAGGAGATATTGGAGGATGAAGCAGACTGTAAGTGGATATACGAGGCACTGCTTGGGCTGGCAGAAGCGTATCTGGAGGTGGATGCGGGAACCCGATCGTTCACGACGAAGGATATGCGTGTGTGGTTGGGCGAGCTGAAGCGTCTGGATCCTTTACGACGGGGTCGGTGGGATGATCTAGAGCGGAGACTGAACATTTAAATGCGAATGATTTGAAACGCAATCATGATGGCTTTCCCTTAACTCCCTCAATAATGTTCTTCGGCGGCGATCCCTGCTCTGTTGCTGATGTAGGCTCTGTCTTCGTATTCCCACCCCATGCCCAAAGGCCCAGCATTGATGACCAGGAGGCATTAGATGTTGTCAATGTCCTAGCTTCCTCCGTCTTGACCGCCACCGGTTCAGGTTCTGCGGATTGGGTAACGTTCGCGGCTATAGTGGAAGAACCCCGACTGTTCAGCGAAGACACAGCAGCGACGTCCCTAATTATGCGAGTGAGTGATTTCTCAGCGAAAGGCGACTTCAGCTTCTACGTACCGTTTGTACTCTTCCTCCAATCTTCTCTTCCTCTGCTCTTTGAATTCGCCATCAAAAGTCGCAACCCCAATCGAAACTCCTGCAACTGTTGCCAACGCAATCGGAAGTATACGACCTGCCATTTGCCTTCAGCTCGTATCTTTGGTTGCAATATAGTTTCGGTATTGCACGTCGGATGTATGACGAAACTTTTGTCGGTGAACTAATTCCGCCCGACGCGCTAGCAGAGCACGGGTGGACGCGTTTCTGGCCCATGCACCATCCAACCAATATCCCACCCCGCCAACGAAGAACTCTACACGAACATGCAGACGCGGCCCAATGTCGAGATGGCGACAGAAAGGATTTGTCTTGGACTCAGATGAGGAAGAGGAGGAGAGCCAAGCTGAGAATCAAATTGCAGGGCAAGATGTGGGCAACAGACGCGTCGAGCGTGCCGACAATGATCGACAAGAGGACAGGAAGGAGGCAGACGATGTCGAAAATCCAGAAAACACCAAAGACGGAGCAGTGAGCACCACGCCTACTAAATTTGCCTTTCCGAAACGCCCTACGCCGTCCCCATTCACGCCGAGATCCAGCTCCAATTCTAGACGACATCCAATAGAGAGCCCTGATCCACTCCAGAACTCTCCAACACCCAAGGTACAACGGAACAGACTTCCTGCGTTGTCACATGGTTCGGAATCGCCAGTCCTCGAACAAGGTTCCCCCTCTTGGGGACGCAACGCAACAATGATGTGGTTATATCGTCGCAACTCCTCGGCAGCGTGATCGTACCATCACGCCCAACCATAGTGAACAATGTGAGGAAGACGACGAACGCTTCTGAGTTACTCGGGGAGTTTGGTATTGCACCTCTTTCAGACGATTCTGAAGATGATTTTCTCTCAGATCCTCCCTCTGATCTGGAATCACCTCCGACCGCTTTCATCACGCCCCATCGACGAACTGCCGTCCAGGTAGTCATACCATCCTCGAATGCACTTCAAAAGCACATTGCTGAACAAAGGTCACGACGCGACTTTCGTCAACGGAAGCCAATTCAGCTTCATCCCTATGCATTGGAGGGCGAGCTTTATCGAAGAGAGGTCCAAAGCAGAGGCCTCAGGCCTGTGCCACGAGAAAGGTCACCGCAACGCCAGCCCCGACACGATGCCACTGAAACGCAGGAGAAAGAGTTCAACCCAAACGAAAGTCCTACTAGTAGCCCATCTGAAGTCGAGATTCCTGTGTCTACACCGGCTGTGCAACGTCCAAAAAAAGATGTGCGCCGACGAAGCTCTGTTGAACGCCACGCTTCAGATCTTGCGGGACGTACCTCTTCCATGCAAACTCACATCTCAGGCGGCGCGAAGAGGCGGAAGCTCAATACGACATTAACACAGGTCAATAAGATACCGACAAGTATATTTGACGATGACGTGGTGCGACGTGACATGTGGTCGATTCCACCCAATTCACCTCCGTACTCGAGCAGCCCGCCGCTCAATGAGGTTGAGCCAGCCCGTCGACTGGATAGACTTCGCGTGATTACTCCTGCTCCAAATCTCCCAACTCCGTCAACCTCTTCAGTCTTCCAGGACGATGCTCGGCAATTGCCAGAGTCGGACTCAGAACTCGTTCCACGTAGCATGCAAAGGTCCGGTGATGAGCTGCGTCGACCTACAAGAATCGTACTCAGCGACAGCGAATCTTCATCTTCTGGTTCATCCGGTGACACTGAGCAAAGCGAACACGAGCTGAAAAAGGTTGGTAGGAAGATCAAGGGCGTATTGCCAGCTTCATGGCTACGATTCGATCGTCAGACTCAAGAGCGGCGAAAGGTCCAGGAGCGTGAACGAGAGCGAGTGCGCTGGGATGCTGCACTCTCTCCTGGACGAGCAGAGCCACAGCGCGGAGTCGCACAGCGGGTGACAAAACGAAATGGCCGGTCAACGGAGATTTCAGCGAGCAATACACCATCAAGAGACATTGTTGCTATTTCTGATCAGTCCGATAGTGAGTCCAGTCTGCCTACTTTGAATCGTGATCGGCACATACAAGACTCTACAAGAGATGCATACACCTTGGCGGCAATGCTCGACAGTCGATACACCGATGGTAATTTGTCAGACATGGAGAACGATCGGCTACACCTTCCAACGCTTGGAGGCATTGATACAAAGCGAAAAAGACAGACAAAGGTTACTGACGCCTTTGGGGGAACGAAGAGGGTCAAGCAATCGAAAGGCAGCCTAAGAGTTGCTGGACATGGGAAGCAGCCGTATGCCAGCATTATGGGAAGAGCGAAGCATGCTAACCCCCGGCTTGTACGCCAGACTTCTCCTCCTGCTATGAGTGTGATCGATATGGACATTTCACCATCAAAGGGAACTGACGATGTACCACAATTCCTTAAAATTGCCAGACGACAGGCGCTTCGACGGCCCGACTTCGCCCGCCAAAGCCTTAGCAATAAGCAGATACGGTTGCACAATGCTCGCGACACCGAGGACGCTAATTTCACTCTTCAGCAATGGCGTCAAGGTAAACTGAAGCTGAAAACCAATACAATTTTGGATCGGCACAAGGTCAGGCAGCCACTCGCCAGCAAGGAAGATAATCAGCAGCGTACGGAGATGCAATTAATTATGCAGGCAAGTGCCTCGAAAGAGATTGATATAGGGTCAACCACAGGACTAGAGACATCTCATTCTAGACGACGTATGATCCCTGCGAACCTTCAAATTTTCCAACGCTCTTCCACTCAGGCTTCGAAAGCCTCGGAACGGCGCACACTGATGCCAAAATCAAGTATAAGACTCAATCAGTCGATTCGCCAGGCTCCGCTGGCTTTCAGGACTGCACAATTGGAAGGCGATGAGACAGAGTTCAGCCGTGGTCATCGAAAGATCGCATTTGAGAAAGGTCTACACCGTGTCGATCAGCAATTCGGCGTCCGACTTCCACAATACCAACCTAATACGAACCCGGTGCTAGCACGTTTCTTAGCTGATGATGCTACGGTTTTACCACCTCTCCCGTCGGCAGAAGATATCGGAGAACACCCTATACACAGCCCAGCGATAAAAGCACATTCACCTAGAAGACGTCTGGTCCGCAAAACCCAGCCGCAAAGGATTGATGTTGATGCACGAGAGTACCGACAACCAAGTGAACCAACAATTGAAGAGATATTGAAGACAGCAACAGCTACAGATCAAGAGGTCGGAACGGAACAAGATATACTCGCGCTTCAAGGCCTGAGCCCGCCTGGTACTCGATACCCTGTCACGTTCGATGTGTGCTCGCTTGCTTCAGAAACATACTTTCACTTTTCGACTTTCATCGGCTCAGACGAGTTCCGGCAAGCTTTGTCGACTGGCATTCCAAGCGGACGTGATTTGGATGAACCGGCTGGTTATTACTGTATTGGGCACGATGCAACCTCAATTAGATGCGGACCATGGAACGATCAAACTTCTTCAGATATACACAATCTCATGAAATCAATATGGACACCTTTGGAAGACCAAGGACATTACGTTCAGAGCTGCATAGCCCCAATCAAAGAATTACTCGAGCGTTCGGCGAGATGCTTACGATCTCTGATAACCTACTTGGCTAGACACCTAAGTTTCCTTGACTCAGTCGATCGGGCAGATTTCGTCACAAGGATGAGCCAATTTATTAAATCCATGGTTGACCGGTTGTTCACTACGTACGCAACGTTCACCGGGCCAAGCTTTATCTCGGATGATGCACGAAGCAACATTCGTGCCTTGTCTTATCTACTGGTCCTGAGCGTTCAAATTCACCAGATTGCTAAACACGAAAATGTTAATTCGAGCCGCCAGAGCGACATTTCTAATGCAATTAAGACTACAGCCAAGGTCATTGTGACGCACTTAGCCCGACATGGTGTCCCAGAATTGAGCAACTTCCTGGAAAGCAACAAGCGGCATGCGGCACGAGTGAATGGTATTCAGGAAGGTGATGTCCTCTCTGAGAGCATTGTCATTTGTATGCATGCATTAGACAGCATCGCTCTACCGGGTCTGGGATTCTGGTCTATCGTCAGTCAACAATTGTCTTTGCCAGCAACGAAGGCTACAAATACGCAGACATTTGAATCTACATGGGCCACGATCTTCACTTTTCTTCCGTTCATCGAAGTCGATGTATCTGGCATTCCCATCAAGGATGGAAAACTAGCTTTTTGTGGCGATGATTGGACTTGCATCAGAGATCTTCTCAAACGACTCTTTGAATTATATCCAGGTACACCAAGGAAGTATAACAGCTCACTAAACGATTATGTGCGTGCCAATTTGGCACGATGCCATAGATTAATCCACCACTGGCACTGGCAACGGCCAGAACAGATGTTGAACGCTGTCCTCGATTTCTTTGGCAAAAATGGTCTCAGACAACTCCGACGAGAAGAAAGTACCGGCTCAGTCTCTTTCATGGAGAACCTCGCTATTGAGCAGCCGTTGACACTACTCCTAAACGAAAACTCGTTCCATGTCGCTCTTAAATGTCTCGCATTGGGCCTCCAGGGAATGAAGGGCGCTTATCCTGAGAAGAAGATTCGCAGCTTCGTCTTTCGAACCATTCCCAATCACGGTAGGACCTACCCGAAAGATCTACCTCTTGACCAGGAGAGTCTTGCAGCGCTACGCAATCACCACGACCTGCTTGCTACGCTCTACTGGGCCGCGCCTCCACCATGCCGGCCAAAACTTGACCACATAAGACACCTTGTCAACCATGAGAATTCTCATCGTGAGGCTTGCAGGCTCAGTGTACGCGCTTGGGCCACTCTCGCCACGTTCCAACTGTCAACCGAGGAGCCATACGCGTCCGCGAAGCAGTTTGCGCTATGGCACAAGGACATCATGCATCAAACGTTGAGGCAATATCGCCTAGCCAAGATCGAGGCAGATGACTACATCAAGTCCGGAATTCTAGATGGAACCACCGATGTATCTGCTGTGATGGTTCGCCAAACAATGGAAAAGAACCAGGAACAAGTCATTGCGACGTTGCGAGACTGTATCGCAGGTATGATTAAGGCCCTCCGAAACGCTAAAGACCATTCTTCATTGAGGGCGTTCCTTATCGACTCCGACTTCGTCCATTTGCTAGAACTCCCCCACCTTGAAGATCATAGGCTTGTGAATGTCATCAGGGATGTGCTTGTGCTCATTCGCGAATACGCAAGGTCGCAAGATATTTACTCTCAAAAAGAAGCCAGCCAACAGAAGAGTGAGGAAAGCCAGGATTATGGCGCCTTTCCAGACCTGGATGATTTGGAAGACACCGAAATTCAGCCTTCAAACGGTGCGGCTCAGCAGTCGAGCCTTGAATTTATGCAATCCCCGCTCTGGCATCTTCTGTCGAATGTTTTCGGGGCGGAAAGCTCTCCAGACGACAATCTTCTTATGGATTGCATTGACACATGGGTCTGTATTGCCAATAGTCAAGTAGTATCTGGCTGGAGGTCATGGTCATACTACATTGACTCCTTCAGTCCAGTATCATGGCAACAATTACGACACACGGAACAGACACGCAAGTTCGGTCCATACTTCATGGCTGCTTTGATCGAGAGTAACGTCGCTGTTTACGAAGAGCATCACGACGATTTCGTTAAAGCACTGTTTCTATCACTGGTAGATCGAGAGTCGATGCTTAGATTTCAACATCGGCTCTTGTACGCTATCGCACGGGCAGACCTCGATCATCCGCTCATGAAAAACCTTCCTTTCTTCCGCGACCAGCAGAATGGCAATTGGGATATCACCCTGGAGACTGTGCGGGCGCGTCGCCTCCCTCTTCTATCCAGCATCTTGTCCAACATGCGCGATGATTTACATGCCACTTCTCTCGCTGACCCAGCACGCTCTGCCGAGCTGCGAAGACTATATGCAACAGTGCTGAAGGACTTCATGACGACAATGAAGAACAATTATCAGCAGCTTCGGCAAGGCGCGACCGTTACCGGTGCATACGTAGAATTTGTCCAGAAGATCGTTCAATTCCTGAAACAATACACCGGCGACATCTGTCCTGTGCTACCGTTTTTCACGGATTCAGTGGCGTTCCCTCTGCCAGCTATGGACCCGACTTATGTTGTGGGCCGTCTATGCGGATACACGCCTAAAGTGACAGATCCCGGCACGGCTAAGCAGCTATCAGTCTTCATACAGACTGTAGCGCAGCAGGCCGCTGCGGACAATCAACAACAGTACCTCGTGAATCAGCTTAAGACTGCCCTCTGCACAGATGAGGCGCCCGCTGCAGACAGAGCAGCCCTACGATCTGTGCTCGTCCAAGGCGTCTTCCCAGCATACATTGAGAAGGCTTTTTCGTCCCGCACTGTTTTTAACATTGCTCGACCATTACTGCAATCCCTACCTTCGATCCTAGATACGATGATCTTCGATCTACGCATCACGCAGCAAGTCAGTGTCTCATCGATTGTGGAATCCATAATGTCCGTCTCGAATGCCTTCATGCGGGGAATGGAGCAACTGAGAGACAATTTTATTCTCTTTCAGCAGCCCTATATCCTCTCCGCGCTCGCGTACATGCTTGAGGCTATGATTTCCCTGCTTCCACTTTTGGAGTACATCTCGAGTCGAATCATGGTCTCTCCGTATCTCTACAAGAAGCCCCCGTTCGTTACGTATATAGCAGACTTTACTGTGTATGTGGCAGAGGTTCTTCACGATATGATACCGCAGACAATGCCGCAATATTCTGAGGATGTGCATGAAACTCCAGCAGCAAAGCAGAATGTGAGCCTCTTGGCGTTTTCTAGGAGGGGTCTAGAGGACGGTATGAAAGCAAATTGGAGTGAGACCGCAGAAGTTATTTGGTTCGGTCAGGGATATGCGAGAAGAGAGGTGGTGGTTGACATTGGAAGTGTGGAAGACGAGAGGATTAGATTGATCGCTTTGATCGAAGCATTCCATGGGGTTTTGTGTACCACTTTCAGGGATGAGCAGTATGATCATGACCGAGGCCACGACTTTGGGAACGACATTGTTGTTTAGCGTTTTGTAATTAGCGGCATAGGTGGCGTTATTGAGCATTCTAGATACACTCACGTTGAATGACAAGCATTACAGATCTCATCTCGAACTATAATAACATGAAGGTTATTCGATACTTCCTCTTCTGCGCTCTACGTGATGATCTTCGAATTGTCAAGCTATGCGCCGACAATCTCATATTCTCATACCAACAAAATTCCATATCATGCTGGGAATCTTTGTGTGAAAGTAGTATGAATGTCCATATATAACTAAAGTTAAGTTAGGTATGATTTACAGTGCTGGAAATTATCTCAGAGAAGTCATTTAGCTCACAAAGCTGATCAAATGCGTGGAGAATGTGGTGCAGAAAACTACGATCTCTTATTGAAAGCGCTGTTCATTTTTCTGCTAAATGGCTAAAAGTTCGACAGGAGTTGTGTTTACAATCTAATGTTAGAGTTTTATTCAATCTATAAACTACCCACTTAAAGATGTTCACAGCTGACATGCTTTTTAGCATATGGAAAGTCTCCCATTTCGCCCTCCATGGTCATAAGGATAAGTTGCCGATGCTCGCCGCTGTGTTGAATCGAATGGTGGTTAGGAGTTGCTGTCGTTGAGCATAAGCTGCTGTGAGACCTAGTCTAATAGGAGGCCGTAGCGAACTTCGAAGCGCCAAAGATGGTTGCTTGATCGTCGGTCGTTGAAAACTGTCTGTGTGAAAAGATCTTGCGTGATTGTTATGGATACTGTGGCTGACTTGGCAAAGATTGATATCTTCAAAGACGAGGCGCTGTTGCAATATTATTAAGTGTATGAAGCAGAAGTGCCGTGAAATCGGCGACGCCCACTTGTACTACACTGGCCAGTTAGATCTGTCTGGGGCGTTCGGCAAAGAAGCTCCTGGCCCGATGTGGGGGAAAAGCTGGGGAAAGATGCGGACCATGCGCCCGCAGCCAGTCCTTCGAAATACACTTGGATCCCCGCGTTCCACGTTTCCGTCTTTCTTTTTGCTTTCAGACTTTGTTCTTGGCATAATCATGATGCGGATCGGAGATCCAGAATGGTCACTGCCCTTATAGTTGCTCTCATTCACGCTATCAGATGGAAGGTGATCACAGGTCCCTTGAAACAGGACGACCAAGAGTAAAAGTACTCACCATGGCACATATACACTCTCATTTGCGAGTTTCCTCCTATGGGGGTTGGATAGTGTATTTGGAATGCTGAGATTTCATTGATCTCCACATTCCGGAGCAATCCTGCAGTAAGACGAGAGCTGCGTCTTACACTAGGCGCAAACTCAACTAGTCAAATAAAAGGATCAACCCATCCTATCCGTTTCCATAGACCTCCTTATTCTTTCACTTGGATAATAATACGTTTGATCCACGATGTTGTACCTCCAATATTTCGCAATCTTTGCAGTCGCGGTCACTGCCTACTTAGCTAAGGTGTGCATGCACGATGTTGCAAGACGGTCTTTGTACTGAATATTGATGGCAGATTCTATGGACATTCCAAAAATCGCCACTTTCCAAGTTGCCTGGTCCATGGCATTCGAAGTACACGAACATTGTACTGCGCTTCCACACCTTGACAGGCCGTCGTATATTCTACACAGATGCACTCCACCAACAGTACGGTGGCGTGGTACGCCATTCGCCAACTGAAGTTGCCATTGCAGATCTTCCAGCGGTCTCCCAGATACACAAAATTGGGTCGGGTTTTCTCAAGTCAGAATTCTACCCGAAATTAACACCCACCCGAGAACCTGGGATCTTCGCCATGCGGGATCCACATGCCCATGCTGCTCGAAGGAAGCTCTTTGCACGCGCCTTCAGCAACTCGAGTATGCGGATGAATTGGGAAGGCGATATTCGACAAAAAGCAGAGTTGGCGGTCCAGAAGATCAAACAAGATGCTTCAGGTGCAGCAAAGGGAGCAGATATTTTAAAATGGTGGACGCTTATGGCCACTGATGTCATTGCGCATCTTAGCTTTGGGGAGAGTTTCAACATGGTAGAGCTGGGGAAGGTAGGCATATCATCGCAATTCAATATCAAAAAGATAGGCAACTAACTGGTGTTTCAGCAAACACCATATATTGATGCGCTTCAAGCTGCTTTACTCGGCGGTGTTTTGCGGGCTGAGATGCCCTTATTACATACCATACTTCGTCACACGCCTATCAAACGCGCCCAACAGATCACGACTGCTGATGATGTTGTCTATGATCACGGCGCCTTAGCTATTAGAAACATGCGCAACGGTAGTGGTAACCTTCAAAACTTGTTCGGTCAGATGCTGGCTGCAAGTGACAGCCAAGAGAAAGTGGCCCTTACAGATAAAGATGTTCGCGAAGAAGCCGGAAACCTCATTGTTGCAGGTTCTGATACCACTGCTGTCACTCTAACATACTTGGTTTGGGCAGTACTTAAACAGCCTAGTTTGCAGGCTCTGCTGGAGGAGGAAGTAGCGCAATTGAGTAATGAGCTAGGAATGACCGAGCTTGAAGCCGCGCCTATTTTGAACAGTGTCATAGAAGAGACCTTGAGGCTCTATGGAGCTGCACCAGGAGCATTACCTCGCGTTGTGCCACAGCAAGGTGTGATTGTGAATGGATATCACATTCCATGCGGTGTCGAGGTCAGCACCCAGGCTTATACGCTTCACCGAGATCCTAGCATTTTCCCAGATCCCCTCCGGTAGGCCCTTTCCCTCCATTGATGCCTATTTGCCAAAAATCTAATACATATACTCAGGTTCGACGGCTTTCGCTTCTTGGACAAATCAACGATGACAAGTCGACAGAAAGCGGCATACATGCCCTTCGGAGGGGGTTCACGAGTGTGCATTGGCCTTCACCTTGCCTGGATGGAACTGCGCCTCGCAACAGCTCTTTTTTTTAGACATTGTCGCGGAGCCAAGTTGAGCGATTGCATGCAGGATGAGATGATGGAGATGGATAACAGATTCTTGATCTCTCCGAAAGGGCACTGCTGTTATATTACCACAAGTTAATGATTGCTCAACTAAATCCACAGTGTAGCTACAAACATCATCACTTCGAGATCGATGTCTGCCTGTGTGAGGCGCAACTAGAGAGTTGCCCAACGCGCTCTTTCAACAATCAAATTGAAAATTGCCTCAACCCTGACAACAATGCTGACAACAGAGTCAATCTAGAATGTGATCGTGCGCAATGTGTGCGACAACGGTACTATCCAGATCTTCCGCCTTCAAAAGACGCTACACAGCTAAGCCATAGTAACTCATTCAGAACTCAGGAGCCAAGCAAATTGCTCGTGTTCTGGTGCAATGATTTAAGAGAAGGGAGGTACAGATTCCTCTTTCGGTTAGATTTCCTCGTAGAGGGAAGCCACAACACCGCGGACCACAGCCTCTCTTTCTTACCCATGGCATGATCCATCGCGCACCATTACCCCGATACCTTGTTTCTCCCCTTTGCCATGCAAAATATTTGAAGAGATCTCCGCATGGTTAACTCGATCGAGCAACCCTTCCGCGGTCCGATGATGGTCCCGCTGTAATTTCCCGGGCCTCGGTGCTCTCGGCGGGACGGTTGTTCAAGGGCATCAATATCCCACCATTGAGGCTGCTGAATACCCCCGCAGCCGTGATGCATTTCATCATAGCCTCACATTAGTTTACTGTTCGCAATATGTGTATGCCGGGAGTTCGGTTCCTGCGTGGTCCCCATAAGTAACCATGATGTTCGAGCGAATGGCAACAGGGTTTATTGGCTTCAACCTCTTCAAACTTCAACGACGATGAAGAGCCTTTATGGGCTTTCGTGGTTGTCTCTTTTGTCAACTTTGACCAGTTTCCCGGATAGCATTGGAGTCTCTGCTCAAAATGCATCCACGCCAAGCCAATGGCCGCTACACGACAATGGCTTGAACAATGTGGTCCAATGGGATCACTACAGCTTCAAAGTCAATGGAAAGAGGTTGTTTGTCTTCTCGGGAGAGATACACTATTGGCGAATCCCGGTACCGGAAGTATGGGAGGACCTTTTAGAGAAGATTAAAGCAGCGGGCTTTACAGCGTTCGCTTTCTACGGTAATTGGGCATACCACAGCGTGAACAACCAAACCACGGACTTCACAACCGGTTCCCATGAATTTACCAAGCTTTACGAGATTGCAAAACGAGTAGGCTTGTATGTCATCACGAGGCCTGGCCCCTATGTCAACGCTGAGACGAACGCTGGAGGCTTCCCACTTTGGCTTACGACTGGAGCATACGGATCTCTACGAAATGATGATCCACGATACCTCCAAGCATTGGACCCTTACTTCTCAAAGTTCTCGGAGCTTACAAGCGAGCATCTCGTGACAAATGGCGGGAATGTGTTTGTTTGTATGGAAATCCAATATATGAAACGTATGTGAAACAAACACTAACATTGTACCTTTTCAGACCAAATTGAGAATGAATACGGCGAGCAGTGGAGGGATGTTGCTAAGAAAATTCCTCATCTTCCCGCGGGCCGATATATGGCAGCTTTAGAGGATTCGGCACGAGCAAATGGTATTGACGTCCCATTGATTCACAATGACCCCAACATGAGAACAAAGAGCTGGAGTAAAGACTATGCTCCGGGTGCTATTGGTAATGTCGATGTTGCGGGTATAGACAGTTACCCATCTTGCTGGTCTTGCAACCTCGACGAATGTACTGGGACAAACGGCCAGTAAGTTTTTCTGCTGCTCTGGCTACACGTGAAGCATTCTCTGACTTCTTATTTAGATACATTGCATACAAGACCATCGACTATTATGACCACTTTAAGGTGTTTTCGCCAACTCAGCCTAGTTTCTTCCCCGAGTTCCAAGGAGGGAGTTATAATCCGTGGGGTGGGCCAGAGGGTGGTTGCCCAGGCGATATCGGTGCCGATTTTGCAAATCTCTTCTATCGCGACCTCATCGCTCAACGCGTCACGGCAGTAAGTTTGTACATGGTATTTGGCGGTACAAACTGGGGCGCTCTGTCAGCCCCAGTGAGTGCGACATCCTACGACTACAGCAGCCCGATCAGCGAGAATCGCAAGATTGATCGCAAATACTATGAGACCAAGAACTTGGCCATGTTCACTCGTATTGCAGACGACTTGACTATGACGGACCGAATCGGCAACTCAACGTCGTACACAACCAACTCAGCTGTGGAGGCCAGTGAGTTGCGCAATCCGTTGACTAAGGCCGCTTTCTACGTCACCATCCACTCATACTCGCCTTCTGGAACTAAAGAATCGTTTAAGCTGCACGTTAGCACATCGATTGGCAACTTGACCATCCCTCAGCATGCTGGTTCGATCGTGCTTGATGGACATCAATCCAAGATCCTCGTGACTGACTTCGCCATCGGCAAAAATACGCTTACTTACTCTACGGCAGAGGTCTTGACCTATGCGCTCATCGATGGCAAGCCGGTGGTAGTGCTATGGGCTGGATCTGGGGAGTCTGTTGAATTCCACATTAAGGATGCTAAGAAGGGTCGTCTTGTCAGCAGTGGCCCAAGCTCAGACGCAAAATTCCATTCTGAAGGCCGTGGCATCACGACAAATATTCCACAGGTTTCTGGCTCGAGTGTGTTCCAGTTTGATAATGGTGTCAAAGTAGTTGTTGTGGATAAGCCCACCGGATACTTGTTTTGGGCACCAAATCTGTCCAACGACCCCTTTGCACCTGTTGATCAATCCGGTTTGTGCTACCTTTAGCCAATAGTTCTGCAGTGTGCTAATTTTTGTTCTAGTTCTTGTCCAGGGACCGTATCTAGTACGTAGTGCAACCAACAAGGGCAGCATTCTGGATCTAAAGGGCGACCTAACGAAGACTACGGCCATTGAGGTCTTTACATCTCAGGGGGTGAAATCACTCTCTTGGAACGGAAAGAAATTGCACACCTCTCGAACACCTTACGGAAGTCTCAAAGCGACAGTCGCGGCGTTCAACGGTACCATCCAACTCCCTTCATTAGACAACTGGAAAGTCCACGATGGGCTTCCAGAGAAGCAGACAAACTACGATGATAGCGGTGCCGCCTGGGTCGTAGCGAATCATCTTACGACGCCGAACCCTACGAAACCTGACACGCTACCCGTACTATACGTTGACGAGTACGGCTTCCATAACAGCTTCCATCTCTTCCGGGGTTACTTTGAGGGCCCAGCTAAAGGCGTTAAGCTTTCTGTACAAGGCGGCCTTGCATTTGGGTGGAACGCTTGGCTCAACGGCGAGTTGGTCGGATCCTACCTCGGTGGTTCCACTGTTGGAATTGGCAACCTCACGTTGTCCTTCGCTAACGCGACCGTACATTCGAACAGCACGAACGTACTGCTGGTCGTACAAGACAACACAGGCCACGATTTGCGCGGGGAAGCTGTGAAGCCCCGAGGAATCCTCAACGCAGCGCTCGAAGGCAACAATTTCACACAATGGAAGATAGCCGGTGAAGCTGGAGGTGAAACCGTACAGCTTGACCCACTTCGTGGCCCGTTGTCGGAAGGTGGCCTCACCGCCGAACGTCTAGGGTGGCATCTCCCAGGCTTCGACGACTCAGCTTGGAACGCAAGCTCTCCATCCACCGGCCTCGAAGGCGCTGGAATATCATTCTACCGTACAACTATCCCTCTCGACATCCCCGAAGGCGTCGATGCGTCTTTTGCTTTTGTACTCAACGCTGTTGGCTCGAAAGCTGTTCGGGTCCAGCTCTTCGTGAATGGATACCAGTATGCGCGATTTAATCCTACCGTTGGAAACGAGAGGAAGTTTCCCGTTCCACCGGGTATTCTAAATTATGGGGGTGATAACGTGATTGGACTGAGTGTATGGGCACAAACGAAAGAGGGCGCGAAGGTGGACGTAGAGTTTGTGACAGAATATGCGATAGAGAGTAGCTGGAGCTCAAGGTTTGACTCGGAGTATTTGAGGCCAGGGTGGACGAAAGAGAGACTGGCTTATGCTTAGATTTTCGACTTTGTAAGCCCTCATGTCTGGGCTAATATTTACTAATTGATATTACTCGTAACTATGCATATCCTCGTACCTCTGTATTCTGTATATCAACTCAGGTTTGCCAGCTCGGTATGACGAATATTGGCCCAGAATCGATCTTATCAGAAACAATTCCACCGACGTGCAGATGGCTATGGCAAGTCACTTTTGCGGTCAACAACAAATCTAACTAAAACTAAAGGCCAGTCAGATGATATCGTGAGCGTGAAAAAGCTTAACATGCACATTATGATTCCGACTGAACAATCTCGCATTTCTAGATCTAGAGATCCGAACCGAACTGATGACGGCGAGAACTCGACAAAACAGAGGAGCAGAGGATAGATCAAAGAAGGGTGATCTTGCGACTGTCCGTTTATGATGAGATAGGACGGTGTAGCTGCTGCACCAGGTACGTCACCCGAGTTCGAGCTCTTCGGTCATGAGTCGCCTCGTAGTGCAGCGCTGGCACATGGGTTCGAGGTATAGATATCACCAATACATAGCTCTTGGCAGTCTGCTTCAGATATGCAGATGCAGAAATCTTCATGACTTTGGCGCATGGCCACAGAGTATTATGATAAGATAATGTATCGCCACATTCGAGCCGCTAATTCAGGTAAAATCCGAAGCAGTAGATACCGGACGATGAATTCCTTCTCACGCGCACGTTTCCAGACCAGTGAAGGCCTGGGTGCGTCCGGACATGCGGTATATAGCCCCATGTCCTCAGCGTGCGCGATGTTGGAAAGAAAGCTCTTCGGGGCGGCTGGCAGATTTTGTTATGGATTATGCTTAGTCATACCCACGCTAAAGCAAAGCTAAGCTCTCGTCGAAGACTTCACTTTTCTCCAAAACCCACCATGGATACACTTGACAACACGGAGTGGGATGTGCTCATTGTGGGCACTGGTCTGCGCCAGTCTCTTCTAGCTTTGTAAGTTTCTTTATACAACCAGGAGGAGGTGACGCGGTCTGACTGACGCAGCACTTGAAGAGCCTTGTCGCGCTCGGGGAAGAAAATCCTCCACATCGACGAGAATGACTACTATGGCGGTGCCGAGGCGGCCTTCAGCCTGCAAGAAGCTGAAGAGTGGGCTCGACTAGAGAATGAAGGTGAGGAGATTGTGTATCTAATACGCTGGCGTCCACTAATCCTTTGAAGATTCATCGAGTGCTGCCTTCTCGAATCTCACCATCACGAGGCCTGAGATTATCGATTCAGACTCTTCAGTATCAAAGCTGTCCTTCTCAAGAGCATACAGCTTGGCACTCAGCCCCCAGCTCATCTACGCTCGGTCCCCGCTGATACAATACCTTGTTTCCTCGAGGGTATACCGCCAGCTTGAGTTTCTTGCTGTCGGAAGCTGGTGGGTGTACTCTGCACATGCCGATAGCGGAAGCTCGGCAGCGCCTGTAAACACATCACGCCGTGGAAAGCTGTTGAGGGTGCCAAATGGCCGAGAAGACGTGTTCCAAGATCACGATCTCGACTTCAAGGCAAAGCGTGCTTTGATGAAATTTCTGCGCTTCATCAGCGAGTATGAAGAACAGACTGAGGTCTGGCACGAGTTCCGGCAGCAACCGTTTTCAACATTCCTGTCAGCACAGTTCAAGGTTCCAGCTACCCTGCAGGCCCCATTACTTGCCTTGATTTTGTCGCTGTCGAGCTCGGATCGAACGAGCACGGAATACGCGCTACCGCGGATCGCGAGACACCTACGGTCAATTGGCGTTTTTGGTGCTGGCTTTGGTGCCGTCATACCCAAATGGGGTGGTTTATCTGAGATCAGCCAGGTTTCATGCCGAGCTTGTGCGGTCGGCGGTGGAGTGTATGTCCTTGGAAAAGGCCTATCACCTGCCGGTGTCGATGCTCCAGATGTCACAGAAAGTGGCATAAAGCTTCGTCTGAAAGATGGCGAAGTCGTCACTGCAAAGTGGGTTGTTGGTGGAAACACCTCAATCACTAAAGAGAACACGCTTTGCAAGCTGATAGCCATCATCTCTTCACCACTCATGCCTCTGTTTCCACCTATTGCCGAGGAGGCACCAGCACCGGCTTCTGCTATTGTGGTTTTCCCATCCGGCTCACTAGACCT
Organism: Pseudopyrenochaeta lycopersici; assembly: GCA_003313425.1. NCBI lineage: Eukaryota > Fungi > Ascomycota > Dothideomycetes > Pleosporales > Pseudopyrenochaetaceae > Pseudopyrenochaeta > Pseudopyrenochaeta lycopersici. The sequence goes on along the minus strand of NHZP01000011.1, from coordinate 925,441 downwards.
AGACGTGGAGGCTGAAGAGCACCCGCCGGTCATTATCTTCGTACATTCAAGCGACACGAGTGAATGTCCGCCTGGCCAAAGTAAGTTCAATCACCTTCGTTCCATGTGCGCTGTTATGATGATCAAACCTTACGAATACTTATCTACATTGTCTGAATTTTATTGAAGACAAAATACTCTGACAACCTGATTACACCCAACACTCACCATCCTGTTCATTTCATGTTTAGCAAGTTTCGGATTGCTAACTAGCTGATCAGGTATATTGTACGCATCCACTGCCCTTAATGGCCAGAAGGGCTTCGATCTTCTCCAGAAGGCTGTCCAGGCGCTACTATCTACAGTAAATATCACACCGCAACCTAGTACACTATGGTCCATCCAGTACCAGCAACAGCCCTCGTCTGGGTCCGAGTCAATACCTACTGATGAACATGTGTTGCGCTTTCCTCCGCCGGCGCTCGATCTTGCTTTTGATGATTCAATACTCGATCATGTTAAAGAAGTGTGGCAAAAGATCGAGGGTGGTGATGCAGACCAGTTCTTGGTATTTCAAGATAGAGAAGCGTATGAAGACGACAATTAATGTAGCAATCTGGGTAATGTGTAATGAAAGTCTTTCTACAGAAAGCATTGCTGACAGCTGTCTGTCCAACGGGGCCCCTCTGTGACTTGCGAGATGATTATGCATGCCTCTGACGTGTTCTTTTCCATGGACGAGGCGGGCACGACACGCTCTTCACACTCCAGCGTTGAGAGCCGGAATCGAAAATATGCAACTTAAAACACTGAACATAGTACCATCACCGAAGTTAGCTTTTGGGTGGACCCTGAGCAGTATATGCATTTGCCACCATCCCTACCTGCAAATGATGCGGTGTGAGATCTCAGCCTTATAGCGCAACGGAAGCGGCTTAGGGCGGGCGAAAGAAAAACGTGCAAGGCGGCGCATTGACCCGCGGTTTAGAATAATTTCAGTCCGAGCCCAACTACTAAGGCCGCGCCTCAACGCACTTTCTGTGCACCAACTTCTTATATTTTCTGTTTTCTTGTATTGTAGAGACTCTCCACTCTTCTGTCGGGGTGTCTGAACACGCACGATACCCTTTTCTTTACAGTTTTTGCTGGAGGGTTCTGCTTACACTTCAGCCCGCGATAATTCGCATCCATATCGATAAGGAGCCCCTCCAAGAAATCCCTCTACGCGAAAGAAAGAAAACGCTTCCTTGATGCCACACTCGGAATCGCCGCCCATGGCTCCCGCTATTGTCGTCGACAAGGCCGGCGCAGCCCCGGCGCCCTCATACGACGATGTTACAGCCTTCATCACCAGTATCGTCACGGCGAAAACATCGCACGCCTCGGTCGATGCCGCCTACGCTCTCACCACCGTCCTACAGAACTCGGTCGGCTTCCGTGGGCTTAAGGGCTATGGGATAATCGACGAGATCAAGAAGGCGGCGACCAACAAGAAGGATGCTGTGCGGAGAGAGGGCGCTATGAACGCGCTCGGCGCTTTCTTTGAGCGACTCCCGCGCTCGCAAAAACTCACAGAGGTCATCTTCTTAGTACAGGAAGAGAACCTCGTACCACTGGCACTAGATGCTCTTGCAGACAAGACCAGCTCGGTCAAAGAATCGGCCAGGTATGCCCTTGACGCGCTCTTTGACAACCTGAGCGCCGAAGCGAAGGTATTTGGCCTCATGCCGGTGCTTTCAAAGTATTTGGGCAAGAAGTCTGGGAAATGGCAAGGTGCTGTCGGCGCATATGAGCTTCTTGGTCGCATGGCCGACAACGCGAAGATGGGCATGGAGAGCTTTGAAGTAGAGAAGGAGAAGGACATCCTACGCGAGGCTATGGGCAAGAAGCTCGAGGGTCTCATTCCCATTGTTGAAGCTGGAATACACGATCTCAAGTCCGAGGTATGTATATCCTTTATTTTCCGTAAATCATGACTAACATTTTACAGGTCGCAAAGCAAGCGCTGAAGACGATGAACAGCCTCACTACGCTCCTACAGAACGACGACATTGCGCCCCGGATACCACTCCTTGTCAAGTCCATCGAGGACCCCTCCACCCAAAGTCTGCAGAAAGCGATTCACGCCCTATCTCAGACCACGTTCGTCGCCATCGTCACATCACCCGTTCTTGCTATGGTCACACCGCTACTTGAGCGATCTCTCAACACTCCGTCCACTTCTCAAGAGGTCACTCGTCAGACTCTTGTTGTTGTTGAGAACTTGACAAAGCTCGTTCACGACCCTATTGAGGCGCGTGCGTTCCTGCCGAAGCTCAGACCGGGTGTCAAGGCTGTCAAAGATCGTGCCTCTCTGCCAGAAGTCCGCGAGATTGGACAACGTGCATTGGACGTCATTGAGAAAGCTATTGCGGACAAGGATGGTAACGTTGATAGCGGTGCCATTGCCCGCACACAACCAGCCGATGTGGCAAAGACCATCGAGAAGCAGATCAATGTTGCTGGCAACTTGCTCAACTTCCCAGGCGACGCTGAGCTCTGGTTGCTGACTAAGAACTACATCTCGGAGATGATTGCCGAAGTCGTCGACCAGCGAGAGCTTAAACGCATCCCGAATCTCATTACCCCATATCTGCAGCCATTGATGAGTGCTGGGGAGGCTGAGAAGGTGGCCGAGACTGTACATCAGTTGTACGTTGATGAAGACCACCGCAGGTTCGGTCAACCTGTCAAGGAGGACGATGGGGAAGTCGAGATTGTCAACGCTACCTTCTCCTTGGGTTACGGTGGCATGTTACTCCTCTCCCATACCAATCTCCGACTACTGAAAGGCCACCGATACGGCCTTTGCGGTCGCAACGGTGCTGGCAAGTCCACGCTCATGCGCAGTATCGCTGGTGGCAAGTTGGAGGGATTTCCCCCTCAAGACGAGGTCAAGACTTGTTTTGTTGAGCACAACCAGGGTGAAGATGCGGAAATTACCATTCTCGAATACATTGTCCAGGACCCGAGGTTCAAGGATGAGAGCAAAGAGCGTATCAGTGAAGTTCTGGAAGAGGTCGGCTTCACTTCCGGTCCTGACGGCAGGCAATCGGAGAAGGTTGGCTCTTTGTCTGGCGGTTGGAAGATGAAGCTCGCTTTGGCTCGTGCTATGCTTATGCGCGCCGATGTCTTGCTACTCGACGAACCTACCAATCACTTGGACGTTGCCAACGTTGCATGGCTGGAACAGTATTTGCAGAAGCACACCGAGATCACCAGCTTGATCGTTTCTCACGACTCTGGCTTCCTTGACGCTGTCTGCACAGACATCTACCATTACGAGCAGAAAAAGTTGGTCTGCTACAAAGGCAACCTAGCTGACTTCGTCAGAGTCAAGCCGGAGGCCAAGAGCTACTATACCCTCTCGTCCTCGCAGGTCCAGTTCAAGTTTCCTCCTCCAGGCATTCTCACTGGTGTCAAGTCGAATACTCGATCTATCTTGCGCATGACTAACTGCACATATACTTACCCTGGCGCATCCAAGCCGTCACTTGTTGATGCCTCCTGCAACTTATCGCTGTCATCTCGAGTCGCAATCATTGGCGCCAATGGTGCTGGTAAATCTACGCTCATCAAGATGCTTACTGGCGAGACCATTCCTCAGGAAGGCAAAGTCGAGAAACACCCCAATTTGCGTATCGGATACATCAAGCAGCACGCTCTTGAGCATGTCGAAATGCATATGGAAAAGACGCCCAATCAGTATCTCCAGTGGCGATACGCCAATGGTGACGATCGTGAGGTGCTCATGAAGCAGACTCGTGTGCTCACCGAAGCAGATAAGTTGCAAATGGAGACGCCTATTGATCTAGGCGACGGCAAGGGACCGCGCAGGATTGAGGCACTCATTGGTCGTGCCAAGTACAAGAAGACTTTCCAGTACGAGGTCAAGTGGCTTCATATGCTGCCCAAGTTCAATACCCAAATCTCCCGCGAGACATTGCTTGAGAAAGGCTTCTCGAAGTTGATCCAGGAGTTTGACGATCACGAGTCCTCGCGCGAGGGTCTCGGTTATCGTGTACTGGAACCAAAGGTCATTTCAAAGCATTTTGAGGATTTGGGTATGGATCCTGAAATCGCCAATCACAACGAGATTTCTGGTCTATCTGGAGGTCAGAAGGTCAAGGTCGTGTTGGGTATGTTCATCTCACTCCTTCTCTCATGCCTCCTGAAGATTTTACTAATTTGTATCTAGCCGGTGCCATGTGGAACAACCCTCATCTACTCGTCCTCGACGAACCAACCAATTTCTTGGACCGTGACTCCCTCGGTGGCCTCGCTGTCGCAATTCGTGACTATAAGGGTGGTGTGATCATGATCTCCCATAACGAAGAATTTGTTGGTGCTCTGTGCCCAGAGCAGTGGCACGTCGCCGATGGCCGTGTAACTCAGAAGGGATATCTTGCGGTCAATATGGATCGATTTGAAGACTCTCGGCCTGGCTCGTCGGTTGCTAGCAGCAATGTGAGCAGCGCGGCGCCTAGTACCACCGGCACTCCGGTTATGAGTGACGCTGAAGGAGCGAGGGATGACATGAAATTCAGGGCCAAAAAGAAGAAGAAGATGACCAAGAAAGAGCTTAAGGAGAGGGAAGTCAGGAGGAGATTGAGATATATTGATTGGTTGAACAGTCCGAAGGTATGTTTCTACTGCCCGTTTTGGGTCAATTGCTTGGTGCTAACAGTTTCACAGGGCACTCCTCAGCCTCCTAACACTGATGATGAAGCTGAATAGATGTGTTTACGAATGTTGGGCTCATTGCATGATATCTTAGACTTGCATGGCACGGCGTTAATAGAGGGCATGTTTGCACCACATTTGCGTGGTTGATAGATTATAAATTGCATCTAGCATTACTCTGCAGATGAAAAGCCTTTTTTTTTCATCGAACGAACACCGAATTCAGGCTCTTTTCCAGATTTCTCTAATCTCAATTAGCCCAAAGTGACATTGATGTGACCGTGCTATGTTGTGCTATGTCTTGTTATGCCTGTGGTCATAGACGCATCGTCACCTGTAGCACTGCTGCTGTAGTAAGTGAATCGAGTAAAGCTTGTGCTTTATCTGCTTAGATTTTTTAGAGTATGAAGCACACATGCGCACCAGGGATATATGTCTCTGCTTCCAAACATTCGCCCCATATCCTATGCTTGCTTCATCGGCGGTGCCACTTCACATAATTCTGTCCAAGATACCGCCAGGATCAGTCAAAGGGCAGTTTGAACTTGTTTCCATATCTCCACCATTCACTTCAAATGCCCTTGGTTTGTTTTATTCGTTAGCTGCTCGTTAGCTGATGCATTTGGTGACCTCTCCAAAAGACATAGTTTTCCAGTGCGCGGTGCTCTTTCCGCCCGCAGTCGCCTTACCGCTTGTGCTCCCTTCCACGCTCTGAACAGGCAGTTCCTGTAGGTTTCTACACGGGGCCGATAAACAGACCCTCTTTCCTTTCGCCAGGAATCCTCACGTCGTCATCCTGGCTTTGTTCTTCCAAACCTCGACTCTGACTTTCTATTCCCTAAGTCTTTTCTTTTCTTCTACACAAACACACACACACACACACACACACACACACACACACACACACACACACACACACACACACACACACACACACACACACACACACACACACACACACACTCTTTCTCTCTCTCTCTCTCTAAATCAATTACTCAATCATTGTCCTACATCACCCTCGCTTTCAGAGTTCGTCAACAGTAGTTGAGATGAAGCTCTCTACTCTCGCCATAATAGGCCTGGCTTCAGTTGTCACGGCTACGCCAAACCTCCTCAAAGCTCCGGACAGTGACGAGGTACTTGAAAGTGTGCGGTACATCAATGATGCTTACTTCAAGTATGTTTTGATTGTGCAAATACCCATATAAACATTGTCGTCTCGCTTCTTTCAGTCGTTCACTGACCTCATACTGCAGGTATTACTGTGACGGCGCCAAGGTTTTTGCTTGTGAACCTAACGATTTCTGTTCACCCATTGAACAGTGCAGCCTAAATCAATTCGTTTCTGCGTCCTGCGTCAGCGATTTGAATGGGGCTACTTGTGAGCGCATGTCGGCTGCCGGACCTAAAGAGGCCAATCCCCTCGATCTCAAGGCCAGGTCCCCTATTTCTCACGAAAACAAACACTACAAGTGTTCCAGGGACAAATTAGGTGTTTTGGACTGTCGATACGGTTTTTGCTCCATCGCATACTACTGCACGGATGGGAATCAGGGCTCCTCATGCTACAATGATTGTGTTTGCTGTAAGGCGCCTAGCCCTTTGCCTCGAGAGATCGGCGGGCCCAATGGCACAGGAAGAGCTACCTTCCTGCGAAAGCAAGACTCTCGATATTAAAATCAAGGAATGGAAGTGCAGTGGGTAACGTCAGGTCACGTAGGATGCGAGACCCATACTGACGATACATCTTCACTTCTAGTTACCGGTAGTGCCAACTGTGCCCCCAACAAAAGCCTGGTCCTCTGTGACAAGGACAGATAATGAAAAGCTATGCCCTGTAAAAGATGCGTTCACCGAATCGGTAGTAACGCATACCGTGGCGACTTCATCACACGACGCCCGTTCTACAAGTAAATCACTGATGTTATTTAGGACTTTGTTGAGGGACGTACAGTCCCCAAAATCAATGATCCTAACGATATGTAGTCAGATAGCGCAAAGGAAATATAAGCCTCTATCCTTGTCAAGGGGGAAAACAGCACCAACGGACAATGCGATGTTACTGTTTTCAGAGACCAGGGAGTGGTCGGGAACTTATATCTGCAGCCATGGAATGAAAATACACTAAGCACTATAGAATGTCTATGCTAGGTAGTTCAGGAGCACGGAAGAGTATCGAAATTGTTCTTACAAGCGCAACGCAAATCCAAGGAGTTCACTCCTGACGAGGCTCAGAGCAGTTCAATTAGAGGTTCAATCATGATGGCTATCGTGGCGTAGGAGGCAAAGCCCACAGGGTTCCAAAAGCCTTTGAGAGTAGAGGAGGCGACGGAGAGCTTCACGGCGGGATCATGATTTAATGATTGTAGCTGATAAGCTGGGTTGAACTGTGACTCAAGAGTACAGCTTGATATCCTACCGAGATGAGCCGCATATAAAGGCTGATGCGTGATCTTTATACTTTTCCGGCTATGTCTGCCGCTCACGGTGCCTCACAATGTGTAAACTGGTGACTACCGAGTAGGGCTTATTGCGACACCTCTTCAAATCCGACATCTAGAGTCACATGCAGCAGACTCGAGGAAATCAGAGAGAGATCACAACGAGGAGATGAAAAGGAAGCTTGAGACCCTTGTGAGGGAATGAGGGAGATGCGTTCGGGCTAAGATCTAGGGTAAACGGGTGGGTCCTTCGCGACTAGTCCAAAATCAGCAAGGTCTCGATCGACAATCTGCGACACCATCGTCATACTCGCGGGACAAACCATGCCAGACCCACCAGGTGACCAAGAAATCGAATGAGCAGTCTCGACCATAGCTCGCCTCGTATGTACGTCAGCTATGTAGTCTCGTATCGCACCTTACTTAGTTGCCCTTCTTTCGCTTGACGTTCTCCCTCAATTGAAAAGTTGGTGAGTACACTGGGCTCGTCACGATGTCATTCATCACCCAACAAGTCCGCCAGGTAAGATTTCATGTACATGCTACTGTAAATCATACACTAAACTTTGCATCCAATCCTGTAGGCGGTCACTGATAAGCAGACCAATGTCGTAATATTCTCAGCAACAGCTATCGCACTCTATGGATACGACCAGGGTATGATGTCCCTTATTAACACGAATTACAACTACCTGCAAACCATGGACATTGACGAAGAGTCACCAATTGTGGGTGTTATCGTCGCTGTATACTATCTCGGCTGTGCTGTCGGTGCCGTCCTGTTCTCAAAGCTTGCGGACGCATTGGGCAGGAAGAAAAGCATATTTTTCAGCCTTGCTTCCGCCAGCCTGGGCAATTTGATCATGTTCGTTGCAGGCATGGGATGGAGCAAAGGTGCATTGGGCGTCATGTTAACAGGAAGAGTTATTATGGGTCTTGGTGTGGGCGGCATTGACGCAGTTATCCCAACGTATTCATCGGAATTATCGGCAGATGAAGCGCGGGGCAAAGCACTGGCTCAAGAATTCCAAAGCAACATCTTCGGTCTCGTGATGGCGTTTGGAATCAATCTAGGCGTCACGATTGCGCTGGGAAAATGGAGCGAGTGGGCGTGGCGAATACCCATAATCGTCATGCAGGTCTACCCCGTCTTGTTGATGGCGTTTGTGGGGAGATTACCAGAGAGCCCAAGGTGGTTCATTTTCAATGATAGACAAGGCGATGCGAAAGCTGCCTTAGATGACATCTACGGCGATGAAGGGAATGAGCGCTTCGACGAATTGGTGGAGCAGCATGAGAAAGAAAAAGACCAAGCCGTGGGATACTTCGATATGGTGAATCCGTATCATCCACAGTTTCATCCAACTATGGTTACCGTAATGTGTCAAATCAACCAGGCGTTGACTGGATATGGAGCCGTTAGCGTGTACGGGCCACAGATCTTTGGTGTAAGTTTTCCTTCAACAGACGTATTCTGACAGCTTGCTGAGAGACACAGCTACTCGGCTTTGAAGTTCGCATCTCTGAATATCTGACCCTTGCAAACTACACCTCCTACTTCTTTCTCATGACGCTGGCATGGCTGCTTATTGACGCGCTTGGGCGGCGACATTTGCTGATTCAGGGCTCTATCATGCTGTCGTCCTGTTTTCTCCTCTTAGCTTTGTTCGGTGGGCTTGCCGCAAACGCTTCAGGAATAAATATCCCTGTCTACGTGCCTGGGATCATTGGCACTGTCGTGTTATTCGTTGCGACAGGAGCCTTTGGGATTGGTTGGCTCTCCACCGTCTGGCTCATTCCCACGGAGATCTTCCCCACCACCGCGCGAGCCCAAGGAACCGCCATTTCCGTGATCATATGGGGCCTCGCCAACTTTGCTATCACATTTCTGACACCAGTCCTCTTCAATAACTTAGACTATTTCATTTTCCTTGTCTTCGCTGGCACCAACGCGGTTGCAGGGCTGTGGACGTATGTCTACTTGCCGGAAACAGGGGGAAGAAGTTTTGAAGAAAATCAAAATTTCTTTAAGGACGCGGGAGAAGCGGGGACATGGAGAGTGAGCAAAGTGGGCAAGGGAGAGTACGCGAAGATGCAGTACCCGAATCCGAATGATGCAGATGGAGAGAATATTGATGCGGAACGAGTGCCATTACTCAGGAGACTGGAGGATCAAGCCCCTAGTACTGAATAGGTTGTTTGTGTTATTTCGCAATCACAGCTCATGAAGACCGAGCATTTGCCTCAGTATGAATATAGACGAAGTAGCTAAAGACTTGTAGGATAGCCTCGGATTGAGGTAAGCACACAGATATGAAACATCGTACTTTATTTTTGCGCCGCAAAGAGTTGCCAGGTGACATCTGTACCCACTGGTCTCTTTAACGACTTTAGCCCTATTGTACTTTCGATATTCTTCACATAGTACTTCCGGGTATTTGTACGCATTCTTGCCCCACCGTCGAATTACGTTCCCTGTCCCCCACAATATCCGGCACATGAAAGCAACCATTACCGAGCACGAGCATTAGAATTTAGATGGAATCCTCTAAAATGCGTCGCTTTTCGTCATTGATCGTTCCCAGCCATTAATGGTGGACTAAGGACGATGCCTTCCCAATTACAAATAGACCCAGAGAACCCCCTCAGTTTATTCATTCATGCGCGATAAACTTTCAGGATGGGGTTTTCCAAACTTCTCTTTTCCTTAAATCTTCTTACTTCGACGTTAGCTATCCTCGCCAGTGCAGGAGCACCGTCAGACTCCCCTCGTGATGCAGATATAGCTCAATCGTCTTACGTTGGTGGCGACCACAATATCGACCTCGAAACAGTGTCTCAATTCAAGCAGCTATGGAACGTTTCCTTCAATCCAGATGAGAGGGTATTTAACTTCCCAGACCTACTTCTGCACCAATCTAATTACAAGATAGCACTGGGCAAGACCCCTGGTCCATACCCTCTCATCGACGGGTCGCCAGATCATCTTCACAGCGTCAACCGAGAATCGCGTTCGGACTTTTGATGCTGCTACTGGCGAGCTACTCAATGAGCGACAGATTTTACCGCCGTGGCCGATGGAACGAGCATATTGCACGACTGTTGGAAAAACGTTGGGGATTATGGGAACACCAGTTATCTACGTTGAGCATGAGATTGCATTCTTCTACGTAAAGTCGTACATTGAGTAAGTCTAGAAAGTCAATAGAAATTTTTGCGAGGGTTGCTGAAGGAGTTGTAGGGACTATCGCTTGCCTGGCGGTGCATATCCGCCCATGAATGCTGTGTACTACTTGTATGCAGTGTATTTGGACACGCTCCAGGACCTGTACAAGTTCCCGCTCATGATTGATGATATGCCAGCGGATAATGATCCGAGAAAGATGTTTCTCGGTGGGTTGGTGCTACAAAGGCCGTCATTGTTGCTGCTCGGCGATGTGCTGTACGCAGGATTTGGCGGACTGTGTGACGCCTTCAACTACACTGGCTCGATTGTTGCAGTTAATTTAGCCACGCGTAACATATACCGCTGGACTACACAAGCCGGTCCTGAGTCGTCTTACAGCGACGATTGGACGCTCTGGCACGGCGGTGGCGCTGGTGGTATCTGGCAGTCTGGTATGGGATTAACCTCCGATGGGAAGGATGTATTCTTCACAATCGACAACGGCGGCGGTTCTGTAGGTGCAAACATCTCAGCCTTACCCATCTCTGGGAAGACGCATCTCGACATTCTCTCTGAATCCGTAGCGCGCATCACACTTGACGAAGAAAACGGGAAAGGTGTACAGCTTGTCGATTGGTTCAGACCTTTCGACTACCAAGCTGATCAGGGTCAGGATATTGGAAGTGGCAGTTTAGCAGTGCTCGACGAACTTTTCTCCGTCCCTGGGACGAAGCGGCTAGGAGTGACGACGAGCATGAACTTGAAAATGTACGTTCACGACCTCGATAACCTGGGCGGATACCGCCAGGGACGCGATGGCTCAGACGGTGTTCTTCAAACTATCCGTCTCGATGGCGAAGTTTTTGGTGGTATTGGCTCTTACCCCCTTGAGGGAGGCTACATCTACGTAAACCCCGGAAACGCAGCCCTCTCAGCATACAAATTCACTCCTTCATCCAATACTTCCACACCATTCACGCTGGCAGGCAAGTCGTCCGCTTCAAACCCACATTGGGGCGCTGTCGGCGTCCCCACAGTGACCAGTAATCAAGGCAAACCTGGCAGTGGTATCGTATGGGTTACAGAGCCAGAGAAAGGTTTATTGGCGTTCAAGGCTGTTCCAGAGAATGGCACATTGGTGGAGCTGAAGCTGCCGAAGGTTGAAGGGGCGAATAAATTTGGGAGGCCGGTGTTTGGGGATGGGAGGGTGTATGTTGTTGATGGCAAGGGGAGGTTGATAGCTCTGGGCGCAAGGTAGAAGGCGCAGCGGCAGGAGGAAGGGGGTAGGTGCGAAGCCAGAGGGGTAGTGTTTCCATTTTTGGTTTGTTGATCGGAATCAGAAAGGCTTACGCCGACGTGATTTCAATTATGTTCTCATATCAAATCAACTACTTAAGGAGTTCTGAATGTTGTTGCCTTCGCCGTTTTCGCTCCTATCGGCCATCCCACGGACATCTCTCCCGCTTCGGCGGTGTTAGTCGGCCGAACCTTTACATTCTCCGAACCCCAGCTACGTCAGCACTCCTTCGTCACCTTTAGGCAACAACATCACATACTCTTTTCGGTCCCAAATTTGCACAATCGGATCCGACATTGCTCATAACATGCAGCGGCTGCCGCGGGGACTGCGTGCACAGACAAACATCGGCGTTGTTGAAGGCCCATCCCCGATTGTGTTCATGCACCGCGCCCGCTGAAACTAGACTTGTTTGGATCTAGCGCCAGTGGTGGGCTGATGGATGCAACGCATGTGCCTGGGTGTGTGATGTTGGACGTGAGGGGTATAAAGATCGCGTAGATGTCGATGTTGGTGTTTCTTTGCTTACAGTGTACAAAGTTTGCTGACTCCGAAAGGCTAGCATTGCTATTCGACGGCCTTTTGTGTAAGCAAGTCTGGACCAACCACAGAGGCCGTATTTGTGAGCATCACCCTGCCAGCGTCCATTCACCACGAAACATATAAGGAAGACGCGAAAGCTTGAAATCTCGATCGAAAAGCCAACTCCCGGACGAAAGAAGCGAAGTATTAGACTCAAGACTCGAATAGAACAGCAAGATGTCGACACACTGCTTGACAATTTATGACCTCCTCCGCATCACGTACACCTACGAAGCTCAGGCGTTAGAGGCACAAGTTCGGAGTCGATCAGATTCAGTATGCTCAGTAAGACATGCCTTTCCAAACACCAGACAAATATTCCGTTGCTAACTCTCTTCAGACTCCAGAGACATGCTCCCACTTATCGCCACCATCATCACCACCAGGCAACTTTGCAAATCTTGAAACCGACTTTACACAGCGGTTCTGTCGAAAAGGGAGCCAATGAGGGAACGTGCGACTAGGATCGCGATTATAGGATTACGTCAAATTGAGAACGCAAACCGCACCTTGAAACTCGAGAGGAAGACATTCGTCGGAATTTTCGTCATCCAGGAGCACGCCGGACAGCGCACACATTCACCCCCACTCATTCAGCTGCAATGCATCGCCCAAATGCATGTCATGCATATGGGCTTCCGGGTCGGGCCGATTCAAGATGGATGGTGGTTGGTTGCTCAGAAAACGAACATCGAACATTAACCGCCAGCAGAGAAATGGAGCGCGTCGACGCGTGTCTCTGAGGAGAAGAATATGTTGGGGCCTGGCAAAGTTGTTTCTGAATTGTGGGCTCAATTGGCTTGTTCAGGATTGTAGAAGGAGGGGGGCAGTGTTGCCGATGATTTGAGCCCTATGACTTTGTCAAGGGTGGAGGGATGAGATTGTGTGATGTATAATACTCTTGTATATATTGTAATAGCTTCGGTTCCGATTTTACATACTTCTTCTACATTTTTGTGGTGCGTGCAGCTTCTAGAGTCTTCAAAGACCAGACGCTCTCCCTGAATATCTAGTGTCTTCAACTCGTGAACTTTAGTGAACTTACTCTCGGAGCCGCGAAGCTCATTCTAAGGCTTAGGTGGATATTCAAGCGAGTTTACCAGCATGTCGTACAGAACTAGTAGCCCGCTAGATGATCCAGAATTTATGCAAAGTCTGTACCATTCTTTTGAAGCTAGTCACCTCACGTTATAGCTGACGTACTCCAAACACCTACAAAACCGTCCACCTCAGTGTTTGCAGAAAGAGATACGGAGAAACCGTAGACTTGTAGAGTCGAAGACAGCTCAATGTCCTGAAAACAATAAGGGCCAAGCATAGTAATAGGGAACAAAGAACGCCCACGCTACTCACAGAGGCATTTTTTCCTGTTCCGTCTCTAAGTGGCCTCCTTGGTCGACCCGAGTGACTCGCGCTTGGATGACATTCTAGCAGAGTTGATGTTCTGTAACAGCCTTTGCCGGAAGCCCTGTGAAAATTAAAGAGGTATGAAAGACACGGGAAAAGGAGACTTGCAGTATATTGCAAGGACAAAAGTGTCACCTTTAGATACGAGCTTTGTAGGCAGTATCAGGATGCCGTAGTTCCTGCTGCTCCTCGGTTCTGTAGAAGCTGTATGATGCACGCATTGGACGGTCACATCGAAGAAAATAGATATTATGAGGCAATGGCGTTAGCCTGCACATAAAAAAGAATACCAGGAAGATTTGAAGTCATCATTCATTTTCATTTATCATGCCGGCCAATATCCGAGTCCGGAGAACCAAAGGGCACCTCGTCATGCCAGGGGATATATCGCCATGATGCTACCCAGATGATCCGAACAACGCCAGATCCTCCAGCGTAGAAAAAGTGCTAGGTCTATACAAGGGGGGAAACGTGAGATCCATCAAATCCGGTTCACCATCTCCAGGCCGGATGCAGGAGGATTGAGGCTGCGTCGATGACGACCATCTGTTGAGGATGCCAACGTAGCATTTATATATCCATGCTCAAGCCTTTGCATACTGCTGCGTCCACTCCTGGGCTGTCTTGATGGCCTGTCCTTGGTCCTCCTTCCAAGCTTGCGCCACATCGTTGGCCAGCGGGTCGTCAGGGTTCGGCGCACCGAGGAGGGCTTGAATCGAGAGGAGGATAGTACGAATCTGGAGCGCCGGCGACCAGTTGCCTAGAGTCATCAGTCGGTGTCTATATGGGCAGGGTTGAAGGTCGGACTCACTCTTGAGAACATCCAGACAAATGCGGCCCAATCTGTCGATATTTGGATGATAAATCTTGGTGAGAAAACGGACCTTTGGTGGGGTCATGGGGTAGTCGTCGGGCAGGAACAGCTCGAGCTTGAAAACGCCACCTGATTTTGTCAGCTAGAGTGCTGGAGGTTTGCCCCGCGCCATGAGCAGACCTTCATAGGGAGACTGGGAGGGGCCATCGATGGTCACATCGAAGTACCGCAGATTGTCGTCGTGAGGAGTCGCCGATATGCCTTGGACACTTTTTCGCACAGACAGAGTCAGCAGCGTCGTCAAAGCGCCGTCCATGTACTCACGGCTCGTTGACCAGCCTCTCCGTCTCCTTGATGATGCGTTTTGGCAGAGACATGGTGGGCCAAGGATTGCTGAGAGTGCAGAGGCCCGGCTATATAGGGATAGACGCGGTGGATGTTGCGTGTGTCGACCCTGTCGTCTGGGGAGATTTTTTGGTGTTTCCGTCGGTAGAGATAGAGGTAGAGACGAGGATGTTGGATCCAGGCCCACAGCTTCGGCATGCCGGGCGAGGCAAGCGGGGCGTGGGATGGCCAGGAAGGCGCCACACGCTAAGGGCCGCTGGCTGGAGCTGCTCCAGCATCAACGGCCCAAGCTCCATCCCATCTCCATCCTCAGACACCACAGCCCGAAGACATCACCGCCAACGATGGCGGCCACAGCGGGTGGGCCATCGTCGGCGTTCGAGAGCCCGACGTTTGATCACAACCTAAAGATTGCCGTTGACGACGAGATTGGCGCGGCTAGCATAAGTCCGGCTGGCCGTGATGTTGTGCTTGCGAGCAAGAGTGGCTTGCGCATCATAGACCTCGACAGTCCCTACTCGCTGCCACTCTTCATTCCAAACCAGTCCTCATGGGATGTCGCCGATGTGCAGTGGTCGCCCTTTGCGGCAAGAGCCGAGTGGATTGCCTCGACTCGCAACCAGCTGGCGCTCGTCTACAACCTGTCGATGCCCTACAATAACAAAAAGGCGCCGATCGAGTATACCCTGCGGGCTCATGACAGGGCCATCACCGACATCAACTTCTCTGCCCACCATCCTGACCTTTTGGCAACTTGTGGTGTCGACAGCTTCGTGTTCGTCCACGATCTGCGAAGCAGGCAGGCTCCCCTTAAGCTTGCCGACTTCACCGCAGGAGCAACCCAAGTCAAATGGAATCGTCAGAACGACAAGATCATTGCGAGTGCTCATGATAAGTACCTTCATATCTGGGACACTCGTCGCGGAGCTACTCCCCTCTCCACCATAGCTGCCCATAGCACCAAGATCTATGGCATTGATTGGAATCGTAATGATCCTGGGAAGATTTTGACCTGCTCCCTCGATGCTACCATCAAGCTTTGGAACAATGTGGGCTTGAAATCCGACATCACTATGCCACGACGTGTTATTCGCACCCACTATCCAGTGTGGAGGGCACGACATACGCCCTTTCCCTCCGGTATTCTTGCTATGCCCCAACGCGGCAACTCAAGTCTCTGGCTATACAAACACGTCAATGACAGCAGTAAAGAAACTTTTACCAATGACCCTGCACATAGCTTCCAAGGCCACGAGCCCGACGCCCAAGTCCGTGAATTCTTGTGGCGCTCGCGCGGCTCCACCGACAACAGCATCGATAACCGCGACTTCCAACTGGTCTCTTGGGGCACTGACAAGCACCTTCATCTCCATCGCATTTCGCCAGACCTTCTCGAGAGTACTGTGGGCTTTCGTAAAGGAGAAACGCTTATCGAGCAGCCGAGTGCGACTCGCAAGGGTGCCAGCTATGTCAGCTATCGCGACGGCCCCATAGCGACGACTACTACAACGACTAAAGATGAATTCGGCCCTCCTCGCTCCCAACGCAAGGGCAACCTTTCTACCCTTTTGCAGAACTACTCATTCAACGATGAGGTCTTCACGTCACGCTTCCGAGGTCAAACTCAGCCACGTGTTAACGTTGAGGGCCTTCCGCGGGAAACTATGACAGCGCAGCCCATACGCCGCAATGACCCACGCGTTGTCACTCACATCACCTGGATGGATGGAGTAAAGTTTAGCGATCGGCACAGCAACGTCAATGATTTTAACGCTCGTCCAAACCAATACGACCGCGAAGAGAAGCACCCATATCAAGAACAGAACGATCTAGGCGCTGAAATCTCATACGTTGGCAACAAATACAAGAAACTCACCTTTGACCAAATCGATGTTCCTGGGCGCTGCATCACAGTCTCTTTCAATGGTCCATGGGGCGACTATGACCCGTCTACCGAGGACCTCAAACTAGTGTTCCTGCGATTTACAATCAAATTCCCTGCAGGATACCCTAAGATGATTGAGAGCATACAACTAGCCGCCCTGCCCACGAGGGTTTGGACGCCTCTGGAGATTGAGTTCGAGAGGACCACAGCCTCCATCAGCCGGGAGAACCAGGACGAGCTGACGTACAACATGAACCGTATCGCGGAAACGTGTGCTGAACAACAGCGAGAAGCATTGGAAGCTGTCCTTTCATACGCCTTAGGAGAACGCGGACTGGATGACAGTTTACAAATTGACGAGGACCATCAGCCGTTGGAGGATCTAGGACCACTGCCGGGAGGCGAGAGTTCAAGTGAGGACGATGAACAGGAGGGCGAGTTCACAAATGATGTCATGCAATCGTCTCATACGAATGCTAATGTCCCTCTCGCGATCCAGTGTTCTGTCCGATTCTCCGTCAATGGACCTTTGGTAATAGCAAGGATACCTTCCACGAAGTCCACCACTAGCTTGGACGCGATCCAGTTCCGGATCGCTAGAACCCTGCGGCACGGCCCTGCCAAAGATGATATTTTTGATTCCTTTGGTCGCTTTACAAGTCAGCACCCGGACGACCCGGATGATGCTTCATCTCCGACCTCTTCTGTCGGCTCTTGGGAAGCATCGAGCTCGCCTTCGTCTTCATCCGGCTCTGACCATGCCGGGAACGCGCATATTGGAAACTTCCAACCACCTTTAGCATGGCAAAAGGCGGCCTTTAGATATCAATCGCGCAATTCGCTCCCTTCTTCGAGTGGTGCAGGGAAGCCTCCTGCTAAAACCAAGTCCGTAGTGTCGATTCTGTCTTCAGTGATAGATGAGCTAGTACCCAGTAAGCGAGCCCTCGCGGAGGAATATCGAATCTTTGGACCTGGACCAGAAATTTGTGAACACAATTCTGAAGTAGCTAGGAGACACGGCTTGGAAGATCTGGCAGATATCTGGATGCTTTGCAAACTAATTCTGAACAATGAGGTGCCTTTGGAAATACTACCCCAAGAACATCGGAGAGACCAGGTTCTTGTGCTCGCCCGGAGAGCTCTCGTGAGGATCAAGCGAAAGGATAGTGGCTTGGACCTCCAGTTTGACGAGGCAGACACCGTGACTAATCCCACGCTGGAAGGAAGGATAAAATGGGGGAACCATGCCGTTGTTACATGGCTGATACCTGCCCTGTTCGATCACTTTGAACGAATCGCCGACACCCAGATGCTTGCCATGCTGTCTTGTATTTTTGCGGAACCTGCTGCCCGTGAAGGAGTGACCTCAGCCATGGCGAAGATGAGACAATCTCAACTCCCAATGTCTATGGAGGCGCCTGCATTCTCATTGGATTACTTCTCCTCAGCAGATGCGGCGTGGAGTTTGTTTAGGCCAACTATCTCTGTTCCATCTACTCCTTCGTATTCACGTTTGGCAACTCCTTCGAATGAGTTTGGTTGGCAGAGACTGGCGAAGAATCTTGACACTTACGGGAGTCATGGTAGTTCAAACGGGCCATGGGGTAGCGATACCATCGTTTCTGAGCCGGTAACACCGCACTCTACTGGGCACACTCCACCCACGTTGTCCAGAGGTTCAACAGTAAGAAGTGCTCAAACAGCCAGTAATACACCATACTCAACGTCGCCTGAGCAAAGCCATACGGCTCTCAAAAGGAGCTCCACCGCAAATTTTGCCAACGCTGTAGCCGCACTATCACGACCATTTGCCAATGCCATTTCCTCATCGCCGCCTGTCAAGTCACGAATCGATGATCTCTCCACTTCTGCACCAACAAGCGGTGTCACGTGGGGAACAACAACCTTCTACGGAAGTGAGTCTCAAGATCGGCGAAGTCTGGCACCCTCTCGCTCGAAACATGGCAAACGGGCAAGTTTTGGTCAAGCAGATCAACTCAATGTGGACTATATTTCCGACTCGGATTCCGAGTACGACAAAATCAATGAAGAACCTGATTTTGTCTACGATGGTGCATCAGAGTACACGGTACCCGGTACACCTCGAGATGATGAAGGTGAAAATGAAGGGGAACTTATCAAAGTTACACTCAAGAACCAGGACCAGTTCGATGATGAAGCATGCGTGAGTAGGCCACTACTAGACATGAACAAAGACTGGCTGCACCGTGCTTGGAGGGGACAGTATGCCGAAATGCTGGCCTGCTGGGGTTTAGTCAGCGCAAGAGCGGAGGTGCTGAAGTTCAATGGCCTTGTTTCTTACTTTCCATCCGAAGGCTCTCGAGGTGGGTCAAGGGCTGGCTCAGTCTATCTTGCCCTCAAGAAGAGCGAACATGAGAACGACGAAAGAACGGTGCCACGACACCTATCAAGAGCTTCCACAACGCTAGTACCTCCATCAGTAGCAACAGGACAACTAAAACGCTCGCCTGTTGCCTCTCCGAGGTACTTTTCATTTAATCCAGAAGCAAGAGAGTTCCAACCGGGTAGTCCCACTATGACAGGGACAGACGAATTCGCTCCGCCATTAGATGCCCCCATCGCCACAGAGCAGTATCTTCGTCTCTCAATACCAGCACCGAACCCATCGAGGGAACTTGACGATAGCCTTGCTGGTCTGAGCACTTCGCCAGGCCAAAACACGCTGCATCCCCAGCAAGGCAGGTCCAGTAGACCCAGCCTGTCACGGGGGACGTCCAATATCTCTGGTGCTTCATCATGGGGTGGCGGCCGTTCACATGCTGCTATGCCCAATACGAAAGCGGCAAAGACCACAAAAGCCGAAGCTATCTACAGTTGCAGCATCTGCTGGATCCGTGTTTCAGGCCGTTTCTACCTCTGCCCTTTTTGCGGCCACGTGGCCCATTTTGACTGCATGGATGACGAGCTAAGCATGGACGAAAGCGAATGCATTGTCGGGTGTGGTTGTGGCTGTGGCCTAGAGGACGACGACGAAAGAAGCCGAATGGAAGCCTATATTGACGAAGTCAGAGCTGCAAATGCTGCTGGGGTGACGTGGGACGAAGACGGTGAATGGTTCCAGATGGCCTCACGTAGCCAGCCAGTGACCCCAGGACTGTATTCTGAAGGCGTCCACGGAGATTTTATGACAGGAGGAGCGAGTAAGATGGCCGCAAGTAATGTGGAAGAGAAGAGGAGGGGGCGGCTCGGTGGAAGTGGAAGGGCTGCAGCGAATACAAGCCCGACTCCTATGGCGAAGAAGAAAGAGAAGGGCAAGGGAAAGAAGAAGGTTCGAGCGTCGGGGTTGAGCTATTACTAAGGTTCAACAGCTCAGGTCCCGTTTCAGGACCGGACACGACGCCTGTTGTACGATTACCGCCAAAGACGATTGTTGTACTAGTAAGGCTCGGCACAGCTCCTATTCCAACACGGGCGACGTAATCTTTATTTGACACATATATGGTCAATTATCGCATACCCCAGTTGCTAAAAACGTTGATTATCTGTACAATACGATTTGCATGTATTTCGATCTATTCCATTGCAGTAAGGGAGGCATTACATTCCATCATTATGTATATATAATATATCAGAGATACCCTTTGACTGCTGTAATTGGAAGACATACAATTGCTGCACTTGAATAGCCATCACATGGTTGGAGAATGGGAACCGCCATATCGCCTCAGCTAGTGAAGTTCATATATACGCAGTAAGCGATTTGGATATAGATTGCACTTGGTTTGTGGGCGTTCCTTGTGGCGCACGGGGACGTGCGTGAACTGGCTTTGTCTGGCGTTCCAATAACAAAGCAAGGAGTTTGAGGGTCCTTTGTAGAGATGATCTCGGTTGGAAGGTCAGCCGCGCTACGAATGGTTCTGTGGCGTCTACTACGTCAAAGGCGGATAAGTGGCGTCGATGTGAAAGTGATTTGGGGCCTTGGTTCTGGGTAAATTGATGTAATGCTTGCATGGGCTCGCGTTGTAGACAGTGTGTAGATGGTTCTGCTGGATTGGGGGGGGGGGGGGGGTGAGGGGGTGAGGGGTTTGCTAAGGGTGTAGGACTAAGACCAGGCCAATGATGTAGGAGATGGAGTGACGCTCCTCTGCATCTTGTCTTTTCAGCACTTGAATGCAGGAATGACCTGAGCTGTGGGGACTCTACCAGAGACCAAGGCACAGCTAGTGGATGGGGCTGGATTCCAAGTCATGTTGGTCTGCGCCGCATTGTCCCCCTGAGGGATTTCTGGGCTGGTCGAGAGATGTGCATGCGAGCCAACTCGAGCTGTCAGAAATGTCATCTCATTGTCATCCCCAGGGTTGGAGCACCCGCGCTCGGAAATTTAGTCGGCTGCAAAGGTGGCTTCCGAGACAAGGCTGAGCCGTTGGTGGGCCAGTGTGAAGCAGGCGAGCAAGGGTGGGCTTGACGGCGATCATTTGTGCAGCAGCGCAACAGTAGCGGCTAATGCCAGAGGACACCGTCACACGCGTGGTGGACTCGAGCCGGCTGCTGATGGCACAGGCCGGCGCACAAGGGATTGCGCAAAGGAGACATGCTCGAGGGTACAACAGTACGGGCCAGACCTGGGAGGGCGCACGATGCTATGCGGCACCCCACGCGTCCTGATTCGCGCCTCGCCAGTGCGTTGCTGATTGCGCTAGCGGCGCATCCCCAGCTTCGACTCCACTTTAGATACCGTAGCCCGCCATCGTATCTGCCAAACTACAATCAATCCTGCTGCGTTCCTGCAAAGCTGGCCAGGTCCCAGGAGCTGCCCACTGACCGTGTCGGTCGCGACAAGCTGGCTCAGCAACGCACTCGACCCCGAAAGCGCGCCTCATGGCCGAGACTGTCATTGTTCCCTCGCCCGCGCTCGTGCTGAAGTCGCCGGGGCAGAGTCCGACCATCCGGGGCACCGTCAAGAAGATAGCCCCTCCACCACTACCCGCCGGCAAAGATGCTGCCAAACCGTCCCAGAGCACCGGGATTACCAAGAGAAAGCAGTCCAAGAGCCGTAACGGTATGTTCATGCCCTGCTCGTGCTTGTGCCTTTTCTTTTAACCAAGAATCTGCGGTATTGATATTTGCCCATAGGATGCATTACCTGCAAAGCAAAGCGTCTGAAGTGCGACGAGACGAAGCCAACCTGCCAGCAGTGTGCACGACGAGCTGTGACATGCGGGGGGTACAAGAAGGACTTCAAATGGCGGCCGTTTGAGGAACCTAGTGTCCCTGCAAAGCCACTCGGAAAGTCAAGAAAAGGTTCACCCACTCGCATCGATCTTTTTTCCCTACATCTCTGACTGCCCTAGACTCTGACCTACCCACCCCAATTTGCCCACCTGCCAACTTTCACGAACACACTGGCATCCAGGATACCCAGTATGGCTTCTCCGCTTCAGCGCCAAACGTCTTCTATCCCCCACCGCCATCATCATATCCCCATGTACAAGGCCTTCCGCTACAGACGTCGTTTCCGCAAACCCCATTCCCACCAGACCACATGTACGCCATTCCGCAGCCGTCACCCTTCATGATTACCTCGCAATCAATATCACCTGTCGAGTCGTTTGCGCCGAGTTCTCTCGAAGGGACACAAAGTTTGTTTGGTGCCGAGAGCATCAACACTAGGCAGACCAAGACTACGGCAGCCTCAAGCGTTTCGTCTGGTCAGTCACCGCGTCTGATGGATCTCCTCCTGCCAGGAACCGATCTCAGCGTACCACCAGAGGAATACTCATCATTTCTCACTCAGCACGAAGCCTTCTATCAGCCCACTGGGCTCACTCCTCCAGCACCACTAGACGACGACATCGAGGAGATTCCCCGCAACACCAATCTCGATCCGGAAGCCTGGGTCATGCGATTACCCTCTCCAGCACCGTCAAGTTCTTCCAGTTCGTCGTCAGATTCTCCCGATTTCAAGATTCTTGCCCAGCCGCAGTTCTCCCTTACTTCGCCAGAGACGCTCACGCGACGCTATGACAGGGACACATGTGGTGTGCTCTCCGTAAAGGATGGTCCCACAGAAAACCCGTGGCGAACCCTTGTGTGGCCACTGGCGCGCGACTGTCCTGCGCTTTATCATGCAATCGCTTCCATGACATCGTTCCACCAATCCAAGGAAATTCCCGCTATGCGCATCCAAGGGATTGATCACATGCGGAATTCCGTTCATGCGCTAGCAGCGGGGCTGCAAGACATGCGCTTTGATGCAGCCATTTCAACAACACTGGTGTTGGCCTTCTCCGAATCGTGGGATCAGCACATCAGCACCGGCATTAACCACATCAAAGGCGCCAAGATATTGATTAATCAAGCTCTTGTGCAACATCACCAAACCCCCAAGCAGGGCGACGATTGGATGCGCCTGAAATTTCTCTGTAATACCTGGATTTACATGGATGTCATTTCCCGTCTTACTTCCGCGGATGATGATGAGTCGAACGATGTTGATGCCGTCCACGAGAGTATATACGCAGCTGGCGAAACGGAGACGGCGCTAGATCCCCTGATGGGCTGTGCTAACACATTATTTCCCATAATTGGCCGTGTTGCCAATCTTGTAAGAAAAGTGAGAAGATCACGCAGTAACGGGCCAAGCATTATATCACAAGCAGTCCTGTTGAAGGCGCAACTCGAGGACTGGACACCGCCATCTTATATTGAGGATCCAGAAGACGAGACAACAAGTCCACACGATTCCATCAAGACTGCAGTCGCATACCAATATGCAACACTTCTCTACCTGCATCAAGCCGTTCCTGAGATTCCATCACAGCCATCAAGCGTTCTTGCAAAGAAGGTACTCTGTGAACTGGCCACGGTTGAACCACGCTCCCGCTCCGTCATTGTGCACATTTACCCTCTTATGGCGGCGGGCTGCGAGGTTATGGATCAGGAAGATCGAGATTGGGTCATAGAGCGCTGGGGCTTCATGTCGTCACGAATGAAGCTCGGCATACTCGAAAAGAGCCTGGAGGTCACCAAGGAGGTCTGGGCTCGACGAGACGCCAACGCAGCAGAATGCATCTTCATCGATAGTATGCGAAGTGATAGCTTCTCGCCTGATACGCCCCGCAAGCGCGACTTTGATTCATTTTTTGATGACAGTGAGGCGGATGGCGAGTTCAGCTGGATGGAGACTGGGCCGAAACGCAGGGCCCTCGATACGTTGACACCGTACGCTGCCCCGCTTCCTAGCCCTAGTATTGGGGAACCGGGAAGGAGACAATCTTCAAGCGCAAACACGGAAATGTTGCAACACGAGTTTACGGTCAAGGGTCGGTTGCATTGGTTAGGCGTCATGAAGGACTGGAATTGGGAAGGTGAGTTACACCGTCATTTGCTATGCTTACTCTTTGCTAACGGTAGCAGTCCTTCTCGGATGAAGCTTACGCCATGTTGATTGACTTACATTCGATGACTACGATCCCACCCATCGTTCGCATTTACGCATCGCATATTGCCGCATTTCGCTGGCTTTGTGTACGTCCAAGCGAGCAATGACACTTGATCAGCGCCATTACGACCTAGCATTTCTACGACTGTGCTCGGCCTTAGTACTCTTCATGGCCATCTTCGGATCTTACTTTTTCGATATCTCTACATTTAATCTGGCGTTCAATGACACGAGGATAATGACCTCAACGGGGATTTGGGCACAATACATGGGCTATGGAAATGGAGTACACCAATCATTGGGCGCCCGCAAGGGCTTCGGAAACTAACTGGGAGAAATGATATTTACACTTTGGAGTTGTGTGTGTGTCTTTGTGTGTGTCACGTCGCATCACATCACGGTACGGCGTCTTTGCCGCCGGGGTTACCCGGCTTTATAATGCCCGACATCTTGTTGTATTAGCAACTTATTATTTCAGAATCTGAATAAGGCCCTTATCCGAGCTCGAGGATCATGTATTCAAGATTCCTCCGAACCCCCTTAATTCCGTTCAGAATTTGCTGTGTTGATCAGTTCATGCATTTGGCACCGTGGCACAGGCCGTTCCGTCTTTGTACGACATCACCGTCTGTCATCCACAGTGCGTCTCTCTACTGCGTGAAGAGATGGAATTTCGGAGAGACTTTCGCAGCTTCAGATACCTGTGATGCACCGGCGACCCGTAATCTGCATCTTGGCATATACGGCATCTTGTGAGCAGCGGCTACGGGAGTATGTGTAATAAGGACTCGAGCTTGCAGGCTTGTTACGCGGGAAAATGACGGGATGTGAGGTTCTCTACCCGTACGTGATTGGAGTATGGGACCTGTTATGGATTAGGTGGGTTTGGGATTGGAGTACAGTCACTGGGGAAGGATTGAAAATGACGGGTAATGCTGCGCTTAGTCGACAAGGGTAAGGAAAGATAAGTTGGATCAGTGTAAGTCAATTGTCAGAGACGCTATGTAAAACTGTACCATCACAATGAAGAGATGCAGTGGAAGGAGGAGAGCAGATGTGTCTGCTCTTTTTGGAAAGTAACACGTCTATTCCTGCTTTACCCCGGAAGACTCGGGTGCGTTCCGAAGAGAGAAAGGAAAGAAAGTTCACAGCATACCTCCTTCCCTCACGTCAGCGCATCAATATGCAATCAGCATGCAAACACCGGATATGCACATACGCGATCAACTGCTATATGCCGCAAGACGTCGCTTACAAACGCCCAACATGCTGTGACGCGGCTACCCGCATATACTCGAGACTGGAAGCTTTGGGCGGAGTGGCTCAACGGCTACAAAGCTCGCACATGACGCATTGGTGGCGGTTGTTCCACCCTACGTACGTCGACGTGTGCAGGTTTTTGTTTGCGGTGGGTTGCTGTGCGAGGGGGAAGGCTGCGGGTGCGACGGCGACGGTGACGACGAAACGCTTTGCTGCATGTGTTGTGTGAGGATTGCCTGCGGAGAGGAGGGGGAAAGAGGAACACAGTGGATCAGGCGGGTGTTGTGCGGATTGAACGAACGAGTTGAAAGATCGAGGAGGGTGCGAGGGGGTTTGGAGACAAGAAGAGAGGTTGAAATGATTGAGGAGAGTGTGGAGATATGGTCACGCTGATGATTTTGGTCCCAAGTATGCTCTGAATGATCAAGTTTTGCAATATTACCATATGCTAGATGATATCATATATACTACTAATACATACTCGAATGGAAAAATATAACATGAATTTACCCAGAAGCCGATTGCTCGTCCTCAGACTGCTCTACTTCTGCATCGCTGACTAGGTCGCTCAATTCGTTGCTCTCTGCGTCACTGACGCCACTACTCTGAGCGTCACTTTCATAATCGTCAACCTTCTTCTTGCCCCGTGACTTCGGTTTTGGCTTTGACTTCTTACCCTTAGTCGCCTTGACAGGACTATCGAACTCGCCCTTTCTCCCACCAGTTCTCTGGACGAGATGATCAATCACACACCCCTTCTCCCAACCTTCACTATTCTCACCGGTGATTGCACGACAGCGCGGACACGTTTTGCCATGCTTGATGAACAGATAATGCAGCGGGTATTTCAAATCATCCGGAATTCTGACTTCGCAGTGCGCATAGGTTGAATTACGTGTTGGGCCAGCGAAGGTGCCTTTTGCGCCAGGTGCGAGACCTGCAGGATCGCCTGGTGGAGGTACCCACCCAAGCCACTTGCAAAGACGGAAAACGTGCGTATCGACGGCGAAGGAGGGGCGCTGGAGGCAGAAAAGTAGCACGCAAGAGGCGGTCTTAGGGCCGATGCCAGGATACTTGGTGAGAGCGTTGAAGGCATCGTCGTTAGAGAGGAGATGTAGGTGGTCGAGTGAGACGACGTCCTGCTCTGCTTTCTCGACCTCAGCATGCTTCTCCTCTGCAGCTTCGTTGGCGGACCCAGGTGCCTTGTCAGGCGAGGATATGAGTGCATTACGTCGTGCTTGATTCTCCTCCCATACCATTTGCAAAATCTTTTTAATATCTTTGCTCTTTACATCCGCTAAGCCTCCGCTCTTGATCGCTTCAAAAATCTCTTTCGTGTCGGCTTGTCTGACTTTGTTCCAGTCGACGCTGCCCTTGCCAATTCCTTCTTTCAAAATGCCAAATTTTGAAACAAGACCAGCAAATGCGCGCGAGGAATTTGTGCCGGATGTTGCTGCTGAGAGTCGAGTGCGAATCAAAGCATCTAGTACCGAAGGCACTTCCCCACAGCCCGAAACTTCAAGCGAGGGTTCAGGTATCGTCTTCGGAGCTTCAACCTTGCCGTGCACCTTCGAAAGAAGACGATTCACTTCTTCACACTCTTCGACTGTTGGATGAGGCCAGTTGGGGTATGGTGTTTGGCCTGGTGTGAGGC
Organism: Pseudopyrenochaeta lycopersici; assembly: GCA_003313425.1. Lineage (NCBI taxonomy): Eukaryota > Fungi > Ascomycota > Dothideomycetes > Pleosporales > Pseudopyrenochaetaceae > Pseudopyrenochaeta > Pseudopyrenochaeta lycopersici. The sequence continues at coordinate 898,466 of NHZP01000011.1, read as the reverse complement.
CATAGCCGCTGTTCTTTGCCTTCCCCTTCTTCTTGGGTGACGCGTCGGTAGTCGTTGTAGCTTTCGCCACAAGTTCATCCACATCCTCTTTCTTTATTGCAGCAGATTTCCTGACATTTTTGGTCCTCCGAGGCTTTTTTGCAGAAAATAAGTCTTCATCTGCTTCCTCTTTTACTGGAAGGTCAGGGATGGTGCCCAGATTATGAGGCAGCTCGTTCACAGCCTCTTCTTTCACCGCAGATTTCTTGGCTCGCTTGTTGCTCTTCGGTGTGAATATTGCTTTCTTTGATGATGATTTGTCAGGGCTATCCTCAACTTTGACGGCCTTCCTTTTCCGTGTGTTGCGAGGAACTGGAGTGGTCGGAGGACTTGAAAGTTGCACTGGCTCTTGAATGGCAATTGATGAAGCCAGAAGAGCTTCAGTCTTCACAGCAGAACTTCTTGTGGTCCTTGCCATATTGTAGGACTTGGGAAATCGGAGGATGCTAGAAGAGGCTCGTAATGACCCGCTGCAGAATGATGCTGTGAACAGTTTGGATGATGACTCAAATACATGCAACCTGGGTAAGTGCACGCGAAAGGGGCAAAGGGCAGAGGAACGGTCCTAATGAGGCCTGAGATTGTAGCGAAGAACACACAATCGATGAAGTGAAGAGCAGGACACTGTTAGGGAGTATTTGATGAAAGTCTCTCAGGTCATGACGTCGACAAGATGATTGGAGCTCTGACCCTGACCGATTCACTCATGCAGGAACGCCTTAGCGCGGAAGCTGCGCCGAGGTCCACTTTTTTGGCTTCCGTCACCTCGACGCCAGAGCTGCCCCGCCGTCTCCAGACCCTCGACTTGCTACCCTATAGTCGTATCTCAGTACTGCTTCAACATGGCTGGAAAGGCACCCTTGGTCGTTCCTGCCCTAAAGCGGCACACCGCTACCGTCATCGTCGCCCACGGACTGGGAGATACCGGCGCCGGCTGGTATGGCGCGTCTGCCTGCAGAAGAGATGTAGAAGCTGATGCATGCTAGGATATTCTTAGCAGAGAACTGGCGTCGCCGAAGCAAGTTCGAGGAGGTCTCCTTCGTCTTCCCAAATGCGCCCAACATCCCCATCACGTTGGTGTGTGAGCTCCGCATTCACTCCTTGAAGCCTGCATGCGCGCCCTCACGGCCCAATCGCTAATGTGGAATAGAACATGGGCATGCGAATGCCAGGATGGTACGATATCAAGTCGCTCAGTAGTCTCGATTCCCGCAACGAAGACGAGGAAGGCATCATTTCGTCCCGCGACTACTTCCACTCGCTCATCGACCAAGAAGTTGCCAAAGGCATTCCCGCAAACCGTGTCGTCATCGGCGGATTCTCACAGGGCGGCGCAATGGCATTACTATCAGGCGTCACCTCCAAGAATCAGCTAGGAGGCATCTTTGGCCTGAGCTGCTACCTGCTATTGCAAAAGAAGCTCAAGGACTTGATCCCAGCAGACAGTCCGAACCAGAACACACCCATCTTCATGGCACATGGCGACGCAGACCAGGTCGTTGCACACAAGTTTGGGAAGCTGAGCGCCGATGAGCTCACTAAGCATGGGTTCAAGGTCGACTTCAAGACATATAAGTATGGCACAATTTATCTACTACTGAGCACCTTCTGACAATACAAGGGACCTTGTGCACTCGGCCGACCCTGAGGAGATCGACCACCTTGAAGCCTACCTCAACCAGCAGATTCCCCCTCTTGGTGATGTCAAGCCCGACACCTCCCTCTGACTCCCCGGCGATACCTCCTCCTTCTCATATCCACAAGTAACGACGGGCTTGGTAATGGTTATCACGTTAGCTATTGCTTGGCTTGCATGGTACAAGAAGCGTGATGATATTTCACAGCGAGGTCAAGAAGCTTCCAAATGATACCGAGCTCTTAGCACTAAGTCTGGGAACACTAAGCTCCAGCGATTGCAATTGGGAGCAAATAAAAGCGTAGCTTGTGCTGGCATAGACTATTCTAAGTTTCTGATGCGGGAGGTATGGAACCATCTCAATTCAGTGAGCCTACCCTGTCAACCTCCCCTGATCTTGAGTTTTGAAATTATCCCAACCATACTGAATGCCACCAGCCTTCATCGAAGAATAATTATTCTCCATTCCCTGACTATTCTCCGTTTGTAATAAATACGGCCGCCTCGTTTCTCACATGTGGGTCTTGTTCTTTGCAGAAATTTTCGCAGATTTTTTTGTCTCTACCATTCCAGCCCCACATCCACCTCATCGTTGCTCTCACCTCCACATCAACTCTATCCATGACGAGAACTCCTATTGCCAGCACGTTGTCCTCTTCAGAATATCTACTACGTACACCTACATTTCTCATATCAAATCATCTCATTCCGATATGGTCTAGTGGCTAGGATTTGCCGCTCTCATCGAGAGTACACTCACAGTGCCGGCAAGGCCCGGGTTCGATTCCCGGTGTCGGAAAACGATCTTTTTGCATCTTTTTTGCTCATTTTGGTTATCTTTTGGTTGAAGCAGCAGCCCGTTCGAGCGAGTCTCATAGACTGTACCATTTTTGCTGGCTTCTGGCCTACCGCTAGAACTCATTGAAGAATGTATAATGCCCCAGATTGCATGACACGCTGTTTCTTCGTCAATCCCAGCAGTAGCTGCGCAGTCACTCATCCCGATCAGATCGTTACGTGATGACTTCACCTCAGCAACACTGACCATGCCCATTTGCACCACCCCCGACTGATCTGGAAACTCTTTTAGAATCAGCGTCTTGCTGCAAGTACGCCTGCGCCCACAACCTCAGCAGCAACATTCGCTGCACCATAGCCACCCATCTAGTTCGATCAGCCAGATAGTGTGATATGGGAAGTTTATACTGACGGCGGCCGATTGCAACACTGCGAACTTTCCGCCCGCCTGTATAGCGCCTGCAGCTGACTGTACACAAGCTGTCAGTGACCCTAAAAAGCGGCCTTAGCGATTACGATGTTGTCTATGAAATTACTGCCCACCTGCGTCAATCCCAGAACTAGTGAATCCAGCGAGAGTCAGAAAGGGGGCTGTAATGACTCTAGGAATGAGCAGACAAATACAACTAATGGTGTGGAAGAGGGAGCGACTTGGGTGCGCAACGACATAGCGAACGATAGGAGGAGCAATCCTGTGGCACGCCTGGACGACATTGTCCTTGATGAATGTGATGGCTTTGTGAATAAAGTTGGAGACGATATTACCCATGTGGATGGCGATGATAGTGTGCGTGCAAAAAGTCCTTGCTTCGGCATAAAAGAGAAAACACACAAGGTGAACTGTTTACAGAAGGTAATTTCAAGCAGCAACGCGAATTTTATAAGGGATTCATTCTTATCATTTAGAAGATTACACGAAGTAGCCTTGAAGATAATGGAGTCATTGGAATATAATGGAAACACATAAGCTCCTCTATCAACCCACACTTCCCAGACGTCCCTCTACTATTCTTTCCTCCTTTGTCATCGCCGGTGTGTAGAGGGCTTAGACTCTATAGTAAAATGGACCTATGACCCGGTAACACATCATATAGTTTGACTTCCACCAGTACAATCTCCATGAAATTACAAGTTTAATTCCTTCGCTCTGACATTTACGGACCTTGCTGGAGAAGTTTAGTTTGGCACTGCCGTAGTAGCGAGTGGATCTGTGGTCAAAACCAAGCGAGGAGAAGACATTCGTAGGTGTGAACACATTGCAAGTTAAAGTGACAAAGGCATGTACCCAAGTGGTTCAAATAGGATGCGAATAAATGCGGCGAATGCTTGAGCCATCCAGTCTCAAACACTCAAAACCTCTATTTCTAGAATCTGTCTAACCACATTCATGTCTTGGCCGGCGTTTCTACTAGCAGCTTTTTCAACTGCTTTATCATCTTCTAAAGGCTGAAATCTAGTTGCACTTTCCCCATTTCGACTGGCACCAGTTGGCGGCACCGCAGAAATCCTCTCCACTACCACAGAAATTGCTTCCTGAGCAGCATAGCCCACTTTTGCACTTCTTGTTGACAATTGGGCCGCATGTCTCTCCTTCACCTGACTCGCCCTTCGGAGCAGTAGGTTCTGGCGGCGCACTCATACTGTCACACTTTCCATAGCCGGCCTGGCACCCGTCGCCACAGTAGATGGCTTGATCCTGGATGTCGTTCTTAGGACCGCAGTGGCCGGCAGAGGAGCAGCAGCGGTAGAAATAGCCGTTCGCACCAGCGCCAGGGCAGGTTACGCCGCCTTGAGCGTGACCGCAGACATCGATTACGGGGACGCTGTTGGGGAAGGTGGTGGCGGGTGAGGTTGGTTGCTTGGTTGCACTGGTCTTGAGGGTAGTGGCGGTGGGCTTGCAGCTAGATGCTGAACCAGAGAAGGGCTTCAGACAAGTTGCCGCATCACAGTGGTCGACGGTGGTACCGCACTGGAAACGAGTGGTTAGTCAGATTCGAGATATATATTTTCACCGATCGCGGATCGCTGAAGCAGATGTCTAACGTACCCAACCATACTGGCTGCCTGAGAGAAAAATTAGCTCGTTTGCGACATAACCAAAAGAGAACAGCACGTACAGCATTCATTACGAGCGCAAACTGCGTTTCCATTTTGAGGACCGCAGTTCCCAGCAATTGCTCCCGACACCAATGATAGGATAGCGAATGTGGAGACACGCATTATGATTAATATTCTTTTCGACAGCGAGTGGCAGGTGACAAGAAACGAGTGAATGACGCAAATAAGCGACGAAAAATAGTTGGGATAGCTAAAAACAAAAGTCGTTGCTAATGTTTCTCCTCCACGAGGAGACGAAGGAGGTCTTTTAATACCCAGATAAGAATAGCTGCCTCGTATCACCCATTACCATGGTCACGCCACATATCCAATCACACCTTCATCCGGTCAGGGCTCGCATGGTTCCACTTAGGGCTGAACATTAGACTGGCACTACTTTGGGCGTCGCTGTCAGAGCTTGTTAAGGAGAAGCTCGTTCCTGACTACAGGGATGTTGACTTTTCGAAACAGGCACCATTCGTTCAGCACATGTGTTTCGGCGATACTACGCGGAACATCGGCATCCTTTACGGTGCAATGACGATCGGCCGGGGGGCGCAGTCAGAAATAGGTGTGTCAAAGTCCCGTGTGGTCCGGAAGAGAAAATATCTCACCTACATGTGTTGTGGCACTCTACATAATATTGGATCCAGAACTGGCAAATGAGGACATCGAACGCCCGGTTAACGCCCGCTGAATCCGAGCGATGATTTTCACGTACGTGCAATAAGGATGGAGAGTTGCAAAATAGCATCGAAGGTCGGAAATAAGCTTGTGCCAAGAACGAAATAGTGGGGCCAATCATAGCCACCCCTGCCATTTGTCTCCTGAGCCACGGTGCAAAGCTTTGGGGCGTTAGCTTGACATTTCAAGTGAAACTAGGGCGGAGGGCATTGATTCGTCATGTCTTCATTAAATGAATATCGCCTAAGTGAGCGTTCTTAGTGCCTGAAATGCAGGAGTATCATTCTCCCCTGCCATTTACTGCGATGACAGGCGCAATGCCCTCAGTTTCCGACTTGAATCGCATAACCTCCATCTACCGTAACGGTTTGGCCATTGAGGTACTGACAACTGACAACAAACAGGATCGCCGCCGCCATATCCTGGTCTTTGCCCGGCCGTTGCGACGGCAAGCCCTCTTTGTGCTCCTTCGGCATCTCACTCTTCTGGTTATCGTCTCTACTATCGTTCGTAGTCATCTCGCTTGGGAAAACACCCGGAGCGATGCTGTTGACTCTGACCTTGATGCCATTTTTCGCAATCTCAGCAGCAAGCATCTTATTCAAATGGATAGTTGCGCCCTTGCTGGTGTTGTATGAGAAATGACCTTGCGAGATCCTGATGTGACCCGATATACTGCTGATGTTGACGATTGTTCCTGAGTATCCTTTGTGCGTCTCCGTGGCCTTTTGTAGAAGCGGCAGGAATGCAGTACTCATTAAGAAGGGACCAACGACGTTAGTCTGGTAAACGTCAAGCCATTCTTTCTCATCAGTGGGTCCGAAGAGATTCTCCTTCTCTTCCTTTGCGCTGCCTGCTTTGGTCTCCGTCTTCCCTGGTGCAATTCCGGCATTGTTGACAAGAATGCATAAGCATTTCTCCCGAGATTCGATCTCCTTGAGGAGCTTTCTGTTGTTCTGTTAGTGATCGGTCTTCAGTTGAGTTGTGTTCTAACTTACTGTACGCCATCCTTTGTCGATACATCTCCTACAATGGGGATTATTTGACCAGCAATATTCTTGCCATGCACTTCGGCGACTGTCTCGAGCTTCTCTTCTGTCCGCCCAACAATATATCTATTGGTGGGGAATGAGGTCAGTACGTAAATAGTAAAGATTCTGCTCGTAAAACACTTACACCTTGGCCCCGTTCACAGCGAGAGTTTGTGCAATCATCAAGCCAATACCTGAACCACCACCTGTAACAAGAGCAACCTTGTCCTTGACATCAAACACCTCGCCGAGTTGGAGTTCTGGATTGTTCGACATTTTGCTATAGAATCTTCGTGAACTATTCGTGATATATTTTGCGTCTCCTTGTGCTTGCTTGCGAATTTCTCGTATTGAAGATGAGTAGATTGGCCGCAGTGCCAAAGTCGAGTTATAGCGAGGTGTTGCTGAGAGGGCGCTGACGTCACATTGCAAACATCGCCTTACAGAGCGCGTCAAGGTGACGTTCGAGGGCTTGATGAGCATTGTCATTTGTTGAGGGACACACAAAAATATGGCAGACTCGGCGAATCAGTAGGAAATACTGGGTTAAGTAGTGTACGCGACATGGGTGCGATGGGTGCATGTTGTGAGAAAACGTTGCCATTACATCATGCTCTTCACCTATGACAGTGAGGTACTTCAATACCTCTTAGCGAGCTCACAAAATGGAATGCAATTCATTCGACGTACCAGATATGTATGCTGTGCACATCTCAAATTCTTGAAAACTACCAAAAATTAAGCTTCGCATATGTCAAAACATTGAAAAATTGAAGAAGAACATACAACAGCGTGGATTGACTGGTGACCACTTCACCTAATTACTAATCTGCCGATACATTGATTGTATATGGCTGAGCAGACGGGAAGCTTGCGTTCCCTTGGCCGTTATCTAATTATGTCCTTAATTTTACTATTTGTAGTGGAAGTTAAATATGCATTACAAATGCCTCTTCCAGATATTCATGAATAATATTCGGGTTTTCAAGTTTAGAGTCGGGCACGAGCGTCCTAAGATCTCGGTGTTCAACATGAATAGTCATAAACTGACGGGCGGCTCTTTCTCTAGACATATTTGCGTGAACCACTCTCTGCTTCGCTCACTCGTCATTAAATTGACAGTCGCGCCAAGTGAGCGAAATTAGGTTAAGATGCAGTGTCCCGAGCGCTTTGGAATCCACAACGATGAAAACCTAATTATGTAGTAGTATTTTCTTTCTCTTAAATTTTTAAATATAGACTTCAAGTGCAGAAGGAGTGAATGAGAGAAAAAAGGTATGCGGGATGGTGTTGAATGATAGTGAAATCCTCTATCACTTGTAACTGCGAGTAACAGCTAGGGAGTTGGAATAATGTCATTATCCGCTATTTAGAGAATGAGAACCTATTCCCTTGTAGATAACGAAAAGTTTTCTAGAAGAACGCGTTACCGACACAACTATTCTGAGTTAAGCTATCGGCCTAAGATGTGCTACTAAGATGTGTACACGATGCGGCAAGATACACTACAGCGCAGAATCAAGAAATTGGTTAGTATAATCAACTTCTGTGTTAATAGGCGCTGAATTCGCTACCCTATTGATCAATATGAAAATATACTGTTCAACGGTCTCGACGTGCACTCATCCCTGACTCGGCGCGCTCGTCAAAGTTGCCTAAGATATGATTTAGTACCTCTTTAATAGTGAACCTTACCACCTCTATTCTCGCGTAGGGATATAAAAAATGTTTACTATCTAGCTCACGTTATTCTGAGCGTCTGTCCAATAGAAGTAGTAATTAATACAATGACTTAGTGGCGGATCGATGATGGCTTGCTCTAGCTTCGCTAAATTTCGTTGAATGCCTTGCCTTGGTCTGAGGCCAAATAGTCAGCACATGCTCAGAACTCGGCCTCTTGTCCAGAATTTAATGGAGTCAGTATATTCTAATTCAATCAGGCGTGCCTGCGCTGTCTTTAACAAATCCATCTCCCTTCGCTCACCCAATCACCAATTTTGGTGCGCGCTTTCGGAGAACACCATGTTTGCATTCAAATTGTATTGAAAATTCCTGAAAACTGGCCCTCCTTGAACATAGTACAAAGAGAACGAATATCTCCATTGATTTTGAAATTGGGTATATCAATCCACGGCTCCATCATGTTAAAGCCTTTGAAGTTTTCATATCAAGCACCTTAATTCCTACTTCATGGTATCACGCCCAGTTCAACCTGCCGGTACCATCCACATGGACATGGTCGATGCCAATTCTTTTTTCATTCTCATCCTGAAACGAATTGCTACGACTAGTTGGGTATCGTTTGGGTCATCATGAGATGTGTGGAGACGGGTGCCTTTGATCTCGGCCTTTTTGACTGCTGGATTCTAAATAAGATATGTTATCCACAATGTTTCACATATAAATAGGCAGCTTTGAGTTATTCATTTCTTTCTCAGTAGTTTCACAGAAACCCTGAACAGTTGAAGCAAGTTTAGGATCCGCGAAGTCCTTAAGCGTGTTGGAGCCGACGTATGCAATCAGCCTTCGTGAGGTTGGGAGCATATTGAAGTCTACTATTGAGGAGTTAAGTTGTGTTGTTGACAATAAGAAATAGTCCTTGAGGCAATGATATATGAATGTAGATGTTCCATGGTCGATGGGGAGAACTTACTCGGTTTACGTATCAAGGTGCCCAGCTCTCCAAGTCCGCATATACTTATCGTTCACTTCAAAGCTGCAGGGTTCGCCACTACGTCCGTAATGGAATCGATCGCGGGTACGAATGTGCTTCAAAAGACCTTTGATTGCCCAGTTTAACGCTAGATACACCAACTCAGGCGGGCAGCTTCGAGTGTACGTTGTGGAAACGGTCCAACCGAATCAGGGTGGGCGTGCAGATTTGCTTTCTTCAAATTCTTGTAAATTAGAGATATTAGATGGCAACAAGCAAGACTTCATATTGAGTGATTATATTGCTGTGCTCACGGTGAAGTTCAAGAGTTTAGGGTTCACCTGCATGTGTTGATTGGCTCAACCTGACAAGCTTGTGCGCTCGTGCACGAACCTACTTTCTCCGTGAAGGAGCGCTGGACAATCCCACCTCTCATCGAAAATGTTTAAACATGTTCATGAAATTCGCCTCCACCAACTGCGACCGTTATACAGAACTCATCTGTCACGACTTCACACGGCAAGAATGGACCCTGAACGACCTTTCGAAGAGGAGTGCCTCCCTTGGTACCGCCCTCATCAGTTCTACCCTGTTCATATTGGTCAAACCCTCGACTCAAGCTACAAGGTACTAGCGAAATTGGGTTACGGTGCACACTCTACAGCCTGGCTTTGTCGTAGCATTAAGTACGTTGAATGATGATCTTTAGCTTTATGTTCTCTAATACTACAATGAAGGGATGCCAGCTATGTCACCATAAAGGTCTGCACTCGAGATGCCGACAATTGGACCTCGCGAGTTCATCGAGAGTTGCATTTCTACAGCCACATCAGTTCACTGAACTCTCAGCACCCTGGGAAATCTTTTATTCGCGGTCTCCTTGGGACATTTGAAATCTCTGGTCCAAACGGCCAACACCTGTGTCTCGTTCATCCTCCAATGCACATGACTATCCGAGAGCTTCAGTACATGAATCAGTCACACAAACTGAACGAACCGCTCATGAAATGGACTCTGTCAAATCTGCTAAAGGCCCTTTCATTTCTTCATGACGAAGCAGCAGTGGTACACACAGGTAAACCTGCGCAATTTTATGTCTTTTCTTTTGCTGACAATTGAAACTAGATATTAACCCATCAAACATTATGTTAACAGTGGTCGACCAGTCTTTACTTGCCAATATTGAAGAAGCTGAGGCGGAAACTCCATCCCCAAGGAAAGTTGTCAACGGTGTCCATACAATATATGGTTCTTATAAACTTGGCCTTCCTAAAGACTCTCTATGGGGCCAACCTGTTCTTTGTGGCTTTGGAGAGACTCGTATTGGCAAATTCCATAAAGGCCTTGTTCAACCTGAGTTGTACCGTGCGCCAGAGGTCTTGTTTGATATGGAACGGAATTCGAGTATTGACATATGGAGTGTCGCAGCCCTGGTAAGTAAATTGTTCATTGATTTCTACCTTTTTTCTCTATTTGTACTTACTGACGATAAGAATAAGACCTGGGATTTATTTGAGAATAAACATTTGTTCAATGCAACAGACAAAAATCAGAACACTTCAGCAACAGACCACGTCGCTGAAATGGTAGCATATGTCGGATTGCCTCCCTTAGAATATATACAAAGGAGTGGTGTTACAAAGAACGTCTTTGACGAGCAAGGTGAGCAATATGTGTTTATTCTTACCTTTTGGCTTAGCTAAATTATCATAGGAGGTTGGAAGGGCGCTGGAGGAAGGTCTGTGCCGCAAATTTCTCTCGAAAAATCAGTATCAACCCTTAGCGGCGGGAACAAAGACTTGTTTCTTCGGTTCGTAAATTCAATGCTTCAATGGCTTCCGGAAAATCGAAAGCCTGCCTCTGAGCTTCTCAGAGATCCGTGGCTGTCCGGGAGTGATGCTGTGGAAAGTGAAGCATCAACTTATCGCGATAACGAAAAAGAGCGAAGACGGCAATATTATGATAATAGAGTACATAATACACACTGGGGTTTATACACCTAGCTCTGAGCCGATGGCTGTAAATCGAGTCTTTGCACTCTCTATAACGGGATGAATATGACGGCACGAGAGCTAGATCTAAATATTGGAAGCCCGATATATGCACAATAGTATTGAAGAATAAGGTAAGGAGCAATCGGCTTCGACTTAATCAATGAGGCGATGCATCACAGACATATGAGACCAGCCCGCCTAGCCATAGGCTGACATGACGGAGTAGAGGAATTTTATATAAGATTGCCGATGAAATTAAGCTGGAGACAAATATTCTGCTTTATGATAACTTCTGGTCCGCGAATGCTGTAGCACCAGGTACGTCTACGCACTAGGTTTTGTTCGGCTACTGGGTTTGCTTCAAATCTCTGTGCACCGAATAGCTGTCACCTTGCTGCTTTTAGGATTATAATTTCAAGATTTATCTACCCATTTATATACGCCATAGGCAATCACACACAAGGCTTGCTGTTCGTTCATGTGGTAGCAATACAACATACTACTAAATCTACACTTTTATCACTGGTAGCGTCGGCCGCATCGAAATGTGGAGAAGGCCTAAGCGCCAGACAATTAATAAATGCAGTTGCTGATGAGATTACACTACGCGCGAGAATACGAGGATCGAAGTTGAGGACGTAAGCCAACCTGGGTATTGCATCGATGAGTGGGTACACAAAGAGCTACCATCACTTATGCACAGGGTATCGCATACCTCGCGACCAACAAGACTGGACAATAACATGATAAAGTCGTTCTGAGTTTAATCTTCCGCAGCCGCGTTGGAGTTTTCGGTAATATTGGTTGAAATTAAGTGAATTGCCCCATAACACTTTCTGTTTCAGAGAAGTGCTCACACCGGTGCTAGAGGCAGGTGTCACTGCAACATGTCACTGTTTAACCATTTGAACGACATAATATGCCGCTACTTAGCACTCACTGACGTCCATAAAACAGAGTCACTCCTGCTTATTTTCGACTTTCATGCTCTAGCCAATGGAGAGGGATTTGGGATTCTGAGAGGTTTTTGATTTCTTCGAAAATTGGAAGCTGGGTTGATCCCATCTGCCGACCAATTGTATGCGATCTTATCTGTCTTTATCCATACATCCATTTTGTATCCTCCAGAGCACTGCTTCTCATGGTCGCGTTCTTTGGTACGGTAGCAGGATTTATTGCCAGTGTCCTTGTTTATTCTGTGCATCCTGCCCTTGCCTCTATCCATGCAAATATTCTGGTTTTCCCCGCACATATTAAAATCTTTGCAACCATCCCTAGATACTGAGAACCCGATACAGTTCCCAATCCTTCACGTGTATAATGTAAGTGGTGCCAAGGGCCCAAGCCGCTTTCTTGAAGTCGATAGCGGCACCGTAGTAAAGGCACTATCCACTAGCTCTACAGTCACAAATATCCCTGCGGGCAAAGAGTTCCTCTCTTCAAATAATATGCTATACAAATTTTGATGCCATAGAAGACCAGTACGCTCCAAATACAAACCGTTGCCATTAAACCATCTCAAAAGTGGCTGATATCGGGCGTTGGGCATAACACTTTCATGTGCATCCATTTGAACCGAACCTCATGTTTCATACTCCTCGCAGCCTTTACCAGAGTCAATTCGCCCAGCCTTACTATCATTCTCTGGGTTATCCACTACCCTCTGAGCTTCGACTCCAACACTGGACCCAGAGTACCCGCCCCGCTCCATGCCTCGTTCTCGAAGCTCTTAAGATGAAAACTTCAGAAGAGTCTCTAAAACGCATCTTCCGACACTGAAAATGGGCAGGAAACATACAAAATCGGGGATTTGCTAGTAGCCATCCACCTAACTACTAAGCCGCCGGTACACTGGTTGTATATGGCTGAGCGGACGGGAAGCCCGGTAGTCTCCTGTTCGTTCGGCACAAATACCACAAAATTTACTGTAATTAGTAAAATGAAACCCAGAGCGCGATAATTACCGTTGTGCACAGGATTTTGTGCTCAGGAGGTTCTTGAGTAGCTCTGGAGAGTAGGATAACCGTGTTTTCTCCTTCAAGAGGTTTAGCCCAGTCACATTAACTGTTCATTGCCACAGGCTTCTACAGATAATATTTTAGTTCCGGCTCCGGAACCTGTGCAAAGGCAAGTAAGTCATGGGAGAAAGAAGCAGAAGAACTTGATCATTGACAACCATAGTTCATTTTAATTAAGTATGCCAAGCAACAAGCAGGACCTTGTCTCAACCGTGGCTCTGAGTAGCCTAGATTCGTCAACAATCCGTACTTTCTCCTACCAAGTCTAACAGCACGTTATAAAACTGTCTACCCGCCCATGCATCGCATCTCAAGGAACCTGAGCTCGTAACAAATGCCCCCAAGGAGACCAGTGATGACAACTTGTCGCTGACAGATTGAACTGAGGTCTGAAACCAGTCAAGGTGGCCTGTGGAGATTGCGCGGTGTTAGCAAGCTATGCAGGACGACTTTTTGCGGTCAGAGAAATGCTTGTCATCACAGGCCGAAGCCTCAGATCGTAACAAATGCCCCCGAAGGGGCGCTTCACTCCACCCGCGTTCTAAGTATGCCGACAGCTTGCCTCCCCCCAACGGATATATGCTAAACTCGGACGTGTTCGTTCGAGATAGGCAGTCATTCGCAGCGGTCAGCGGTATGGTGGGACCGTGATCGAAATGGAATCGGGGACCACTGCAGTTGTTGCGATGGGACACAAAAGGGCGATGCAGTACGAGGAAAAGAGGGGCAAAGATGTGACTCTAAGGTTCTTGTTCTTAGAAAAGATGTTATAAAGATCGGAGATGAAATATATTGCAAGAAAAGTCGGCCATTGGAGAGATGGAGGTAATGGCACGAACGCAGCGTTATATACTGCAAGGTGGTCATGGACGTTTTCCTTCTGTACAATATCTCTCTTTCCTTCGCGCAGAGACTGCCGTTCTTCAAGAAGGCTGGCAACTGCAATACGTGCCGTATAGTAGAAGTGATCAGCCTAAACCGGCAAGGACATTGACTTATCAGAAGCTATCTGCTAGCTAGCTAGAATTGAGGAAAGCATGTAAAAGGCATGTGTATTTAGATAAAGCTATTGATGTTGCAAGTAGGACTCTTGGCGAATGGGTAGATAGTTCTGGATTGATGCCATGAACTTCCTGCCATGTAGCTTCCATATCATATGCAACGACGTCTGGGCTCAGTTGCCTCCCACATCGTACAAAATTTCCTCCCTGACCCGGATTTGGCAACTGCTTATCTAGGCTAATACCAGAAAATGTTCGGTCGTTCCTTCGCTTGGTCTCTTCATCTTCTTCTTTCACCAGGACTGTCCCCTGTCACTTTGTTTCTTCGTCTCAACTTTGCCTGCCCTTTGACTATGATGGATTCGTCTCCCGCCTTTTTTTCTACAGTAATCTTGACGCTTCTCGGTAGCCTTTTCACGATTTTCTCTCTCATTCTAGCTCTTTACGTGGGGCTTGGCAAACGCGACCGGATCTTACCTCGCGTGGAAGAGATATTGGGTTCTGTCATGTACATGGCTAATAATTCAGAAAGCCTGAAGTCAGTAGAGAGGGTCGTTGGAGCATTAGCGGTGGCAATGATTCCGAATGGGGAGTCTCTCACCGAGGCGCTTCGTGAGATATCGACCGGCTTGCAGACACTGGCCAGTGCCGCGGCATCAACGACCCACAAGCGCTACCAACTCCTGTGCTTCACGAGATCCTAGCTGAACTCTGGAAAATGACCGAGAGTGAACCGAATCTCCAGGAGGGCCTCCCGGGTTTCTCCCTTCACTATTTTGTGAAGGCTCAAGCCGAAGTCTTAGCAAGAGAACGGATACAAGCAACTCCAAATCTATGCTATGGTTTGGATTGACTACATTGCGTTCAGGTGGTGGGGGTGTGCTGAAATGTGAGCAAGATTCGCTGAAAGAGGAGCTAGAAAAGACTAGAAACTAAACGCAGGCAGAGCAGGACATAATCAGAATGCGGAAAGTGCGCCATCTTGCATATTAAGTAAGCATGGAAGAGATATTTTGCTATCAGATTGTTTAGAGGAAGACATTTTCTAATAAAACTATAGATTACGCTATAGGATTATATGTATAGGAGAAAATGTCTAAGCTCCGTTGCGATTGGGTTTATTCAGCTACTCAGTCAATGGAACTTCGCCTGCACACTTCCGTACCTCACTCCATCTACCTTGAGCTCGAACACTAATCCCGCACTCTCGATCCGCATATCGAGCGTAAAATCTAAATTATCAAACTCGACACCTTTCGTTGTCGTCAGTCTCGTAAACAATGACTTGGGTACCGTGTTCAAGTCTGTTGTGAGTGTACAAACGTTGATAAGGCCTTTGCGGAAGGAATCAGGTGCGGCGTCGATTTCGCAAGCGATGAGATCGTCTTCAACGATGAGAGATTGGCCTGGCCGAAAGTTACGTGTGTAGTGGAAGGATATAGGGGTTGATTCGGAGACCTGTGCGCCCTAGTGTAGGTGTCAGTATGAATATTACTTGAACTTTGGACTCTTCAAGATGTCAATACCTTGGCAATATGCCACTGCATACGATCGCTGACCATCCATCTTTCCCAGAGCGGACTCCAATAACGGTCTGATATCGGGTGTTTTGCTTCGTCGAAGACGGTGGCATAGCTCGTCCCATAATGCCATCGAGATCTTCTGCTAATCACCATGTTGCCCTCTAAGCCTCTTAGCACTGCTCCTCTCACAACTGCCGTCCATGCATGTATAGGATGATAGATTTCGACCGATTGTGGCGCGCTTAGCGCAATAGCGTGTGTCGGTCTTTCAGTATACGGCGGCGGAGGCGCGCTATTGAAATGTGACTTCATGCGGCCATACAAGTAGTTGCTCTGTCCAAATCCGCCAACTAGCACAATTCCACATACTAGCCCGCCTTTTGCTCGTATACTATTCACCTGTCCTTCTACCAAGTGTATTACCTCTTGGATTACGGGATCAAAAATTTCTTTGACCTGCTCGGCGGTCATAATTAGGAAGCCTGAGTCGAGACCTGCTTCCTCATCGTCTGGCAGTCCTGGAAAGGGGACGTTGACTTCGGTATGCTCTTCTTCGTTGAAATTCCGCTTCACGAACTCTTCGAAATACTTCAAGCCCATATTCCACGTTTTTGCCTTCTTCTCGCGCATCCAATGATAGCGTTCAGTACCTATGCGCTGCTTGACATGGTCTTCGAAACGGTAATTGAGAAACGCTGAACCGCAAAGCCCGCCTGGGGTAACAAATCAGTACTTGTCTCTCAAGCAAAATGTGTATGTGTATTTACCCGTGCCAACAGCGCTCTCCTCGACGCGGAGAGGATTCAGCTGGGTGATCTTGTACGCTATCAAGTCAACAGTACCGCCGCCTATATAACGTTAGTGTAAGCTTTTCGTACAACGACCATCGACTCTTCTTACCAGCGTCGCAGACAATAAAATTATCTCCAATTTGCAAATGATTCGGTTGTATAGCCTTGAGCGTATAGACAGCAGCGGCCTCGGGCTCTGAAATAAGCTTCAACTCGTGTCGGTTTCCCATGCCCGCCCTCTCCGCTGCCTTCAATGTAGCATCCTTTGCCGAATCTGACCATACGGCAGGTACTGTCAGAACAAACTGGACTTTCGTCATGCCCATGAATGTTTCGCCATATCTTCTTGTTAATGTTTCCATTGTGTGTTTGTATATTTGCGACAAGTAATCCGAAGTTGCTTCCATAACCGTCTTATCATATTTGCGGAGCTGCGCGGCGGTCTCGAGAGGGGATACAAAGTGTGGTAGCTTTTGATTTCGGTCGAGGAACAATTTTATGCACTTGAGGCGTGTCTCTTCGGGCTTGAACTGGAATCCCCATTTTATCGTTTGTGCTGGCTTTGCAGCAGCGTCTAGCGAGGAGTTTGATCCGTTCTGCGGAGGGGCCTCAGTGTAGCCAATCTCAGTTGGAACTTTGTCGGATGTGATTCCTGAACGCGTTCATGAGCTTTGGAGAGTCATTATTGGTTGCAAGTGGGGTTCAGCGCACCGTTCCCGCCCGACCATGTCTTGATGATGTCGATGTCGTCCGGAGTTGCACTATACACGGCAGCAACACCTGCACACGATTAACTTCCAAGCCCCTCATAAATGCAGCACATGATGACTATAGCATACCGCTGTATGTTGTGCCAAAATCCACGCCAACGATCAGTCTGTCCTCCATATTGCTGGGCTGGGCAATGCTGCCTGCACCAGTCGCAATGCCGGCGTTAGAGGATGGATTGAAAGCATAGGGAATGTTGCTCCCTCTATTTAGGAATGTGCTGTTCATCGCTTAATACTCGATTTACGTCTGCGCTGTGCTCAGACGGGAGCTGTCGTGCTGGTATTACTCGTCGCGTCGGGCCCAAACGCGGGGCTGAATCCTGCAAAACGACAAAAGATACTCATGGAGGAGGAGTCGCGCGTGGGAAGGGCCTCGAGGTCATTGTTATGTCTGCCTGAACGGCATTGGAGAATTTCAGGCAGCGACAGAGGGCGCGACTTGAAGGTGAAGCCTGGAGATCGTCGGTAAAATGCGAAAGGCGTCCAGCTGCACTTCGGATGATCGTCAGCCACCCATGGCTTCAGCCCCGCGCTCGTGTTCGTGCATTACCCCATCACAGACCTGAGGAAACCCGCGTCAGAGGGTGTTGTGAAGTTTTCTTGATATCGGAGGCTGCGATGGTTGTTCATTCCGAAATGCGACCCTGAATTCGGAAACGCTCGGTCACAGCTATGGCCGGCGAAAAGAAAAGCTCTGGTGAGCCCTAGCAAGTCCTTACATGCAGGCGTGGAAAACAAGCTTCTAGCACATAAGAAACTGACCCGTCCAGATTTGTCCAGTCGTCTGAGTGTGAAGCGCGGTGCAAAGCTCATATCGAAAACATCGAAGCCTTCGTCGACCACGATCATCACCCCACCAAAAGCAGCAATAGCCGCCCCCAACGCAAAGAAGGACGAAGTGCATCGCCGAAGAAACCCATTCAATGACATGCTTAGGCGTGGAGGGGGAGACTCAGTAGAGAGTGGGGGAGATAAACAAGCCCCGTCTGCAGACTTGGAGCCAAAAGGCGATGCTTCATTATCCCTCAAGAGCGAAGAAAATGTAGACGTAAGACTAGGCGACCGGGTAGCGGAGCTGGAGAGAGCATTGGTACTTGCAAAAGGGGACCAAGATTCGCTGAAAGAGGAGCTAGACAAGACCAGAAACCAAGCACAGGCAGCGCAAGACACAATTGAAGATCTGAGGCACCAGCTCGCTGAGACACATCAGAATGCGGAAAGTGCGCCGTCTTACGTATCAAGTGAGCATGGAAGAGATATAAGGCCATCAAATCGTTCAGAGGAAGACATTTTCCGACAAAACTACGAACTACGTTACAGGATTATACAGTTACAGGAGCAAATGTCCACACAAGAGGCACAGTATCTGGAGCGTATTGGGCGAAGCCCTTCTTCACAGAGAGAATCAGAGTGGAATGAACTACGCTCTCGCCTACACACCACCGAGAAAGAGTCACAAGAAAGGTTACAACAACTCGTGTTACTCAAGTCCAGCATATCATCCCTCACTCGCGTAGATTCACAGATCACGGACAGCGAGCTCACGGAATCTTTCTCACAGCTTGCAAATTGTGTTCGAGAGTGGGTTATTACGAACTTCAGGCGATCAAAGTTAGATCTTAACGGTGTTCCACCAGAGACTGTCCGAGCGCTCATATCGATAGCTCCTGAGTTTGAGTTCGTCAATAGTACCGATAGACTTGCACTGTATCAAGCCGTTGTTTCAAAATCTCTCATGCAGGTATTCGAAGAACCCATAATGGTTGGGATACCGAGGACAGGTCCGCTGGAAGCTGTCCGACAAAGTGCTGAATTCATTCGCGATACCGGAGCCGAAGCTCAGTATGGAGAGTGGAGGCGAGCGACCATCCGAGCGCTGGAGAGCTGCGAAGCCAAGCGTGCAATCGAAACAGAGCAGCAAACCTCGTTATACCGATTGGCAGAAGAAATCCAACATTTGCTATTCACGCTGACTTCTGTCAGCCTCGTGTCGAGTGCGCAATCAGCACTTGTAGGCATTTTGAGTAACGCTGCCGATTTACAGCGTACTCTCGCCCTTCAAAAAGCAACATACCAGGTGCTATATTTCCGTAAGCAATCCGCAGAAGGGCTCGATTTCGACGATAGAAGAATGGAATCAGTCAACGACTTAAATATCGTCATGGACGAAGACGGCGACACGCTCATTGAGCGTAATTTCCTTTTCTGCGTCTTCCCGTGCCTGGAGAAACATGGTGATGAATGGGGCGAACATCCAGAGACGAGCAATATTCTCTTGAAGGCCAGAGTATATTGTGGTGTTAGCTAGTACTGGCAGGTTTCTACCCTGAAGTACACAGATTAGCTGCAAGATGTGCTAGAGGCTTCTTCTCAATTTAGCCATTTAGAAATGCCACGAAGAGCGGACCAGACCAATATGAAGATGCCAATGGCGATAGCGCCAAGCTCCAAAACCCAACCGTACAAGACGTACATTGTCGAGATGGAGGTCATGGGCTGTTCATTCTTCGCACGTAGACTAATTGACACAGTATTGAGGAGTAACTCGTGGCAATTTAAGAATGTGCGGGTTTCAGAGAAAGTGCGTGGTTTTGAAGATATAACGACGGAATTCGTCCTCATATTTGTTCATACGCAATCGGATTATGATCTATTCATTTTGATCATCATCATCGTCGTCACCTTGAACATCCATGACTCGCTCTCCTGCCTTCTCAAGAGTTCGGCGACTCCAGGCGCGTACACCTTTGTAAATGGCCTATTAAGGTTTAGCGGTCTCTTAGAGCCGGAAGGGAAGTGTGATACGTACCGCCAGAAATGTACCGACTCCGATCAGTATGATGATCCAATTGACCTGCTCATACCGATCACGACCAGTGTTTCGACCTCGATGACCCCCGATCCTGAAATAAGAAAGCGGGCTAGCTAGAAGAACTTTTAAGAATCCGAGCACACCCATACTGGCGAAGCCCTTCGCAAAGTGCTCGTACCAGGTGAATGGCTCATCGTCGTCGTCGTAGTAAGAAGCGTGGCCAGATCTAGACCAAGTCGACCAGGGTGTAAGAACGCTCCATGGGTCAAGATACAAATTGATTATCGGGTCTGCAAAGAATCCGAGAACAAAGACAATTGAAACCAATATGATAGCTGTCAATGCAACTTGAGCGGCTGTAATCGTTGTTAGCATTTCCTTCGCTGCTGATTTTCCAAGAACAGACTTTTAACGTACCAACACTGCCGATGAAACGTCCAGCACCCAGACGTGCAAGTCGATACTTAAAACCACAGGTAGGGCATTGCCAGTAATTTCTCCGTCCATAGCTCGGGTCGGCATGGCGCCACGCTTGTAAACAACCTTCGTGAACGTATTTCGACGAGCCTTTACACATACATGGCCGGATCATGCGCCCACTATCATCTTCATAAACGACGTTGGGCGACTGTAGAAAGCCGGGAAGATTCTGTGAGGGCACATTGAAAGTAGGCTGGACGGACTCGAGACAAATTCTGCACTGTCTAGGCGGCCAATGGGTGCGCCCGGATCGCGCTCTTTCACCTGCTGGAGGTGTCTCATCAGTAGCTGAGGCGCTTGAAGGCTGTGATCGCGATCGCGATGACGATGGGCCTGTAGGTGTTGCGTGAGAGGCTTCATCCTTAGGTAGATCGTCTGGCCAGTACCATCCAGGCATGGCCTGAAATCCAGACGAAGACATAATGTGTATAATGTGCTGCTATCCACGTTTGACGAAGGTTAATAAATTAGATCTCTTACTAGTAAGGAAGCATGGGCGCAAAGATGGCGATATGATCAATCAAAGCAGCAGGGAGGACATTCGCCAACTTAAGCGTCGCGGATCATATTCCGGCACAGCCTCCTACTGCTCTATGTGACGCAGAAGACACGGTGGCAGACACGGCGGAAACGTGGGCGAAATCGGGTTGTAGAAGGTCAAAGAAATCGAAAGTTAAAAGACCTTAACCTGGCAGGGGGAGGTGCTCGGAGGGGGTAAGTCCGATCGCCGATCTTGGCACTTGCGACTTACGACGAAGCTCCCGCAGCCTGGAGCTCCAGCTCGGATCACCTTCAGTAGTTACGCCCATCTCCCTCCCTGCATACTTCTGCTTTCTTCGTCGAGTGCATAACTTTCTTCCCCACTCCTCGTTCACCCTCACAGATCTCGCCATGGCTGACAGATACTCATTCTCACTCACCACATTCTCCCCCAGGTAAACATCTCTTTAAAATGGTGATATGCATAAACTGTTTGCTAACTCATAGGTAGTGGCAAATTGGTACAGATAGGTACGCGCTTCTAAGCACTACGTCACTCGCTCGCATTATTTTAACTAGCGAGTTCTAATATGCTTCTAGAGTATGCCTTAAATGCTGTCAATCAAGGTGTTACCTCGCTGGGTATCAAGGGTATGCTGCTCTCCGTGTTATGTACAGAATAAGGCTGACTATTGACCATAGCTACTAATGGAATCGTCTTGGCAACCGAGAAGAAGTCGTCATCACCGCTCATCGACTCGCAATCATCGTCTAAGATTAGTCTCATAACGCCCAATATCGGCATGGTCTACTCTGGCATGGGCCCCGACTACCGAGTTCTTGTTGATAAGGCCCGTAAGGTCTCACACACTGGCTACAAGCGCGTTTACAACGAATATCCTCCCACGAGAATATTAGTCCAGGATGTGGCGCGGGTAATGCAGGAGGCTACACAATCAGGTGGTGTCCGACCATACGGCGTTAGTCTGCTCATTGCAGGTTGGGATGATGGGATTGAACCAGAGGCAGAAAGCAAGAGCGAGGAGCAGGCCACTGAAGAGAAGAAGAAGGTGAGCGGCAAAACTGGCGGCATTCTCAAGGGTGGGCCCAGTTTGTACCAGGTCGACCCCAGTGGCAGCTACTTTCCCTGGAAAGCGACAGCGATTGGCAAGAGTGCAACCAGTGCGAAAACCTTTTTGGAGAAACGATATACCGAGGGCTTGGAGTTGGAAGATGCGATCCACATCGCTCTTCTTACCCTGAAAGAGACAATAGAAGGAGAAATGAACGGCGAGACTGTCGAGATTGGCATTGTTGGCCCACCAGAGGAGAGGCTACTTGGTTTCGAAGGAGTTGAGGGAGCTGTTGGTCCACGATTCCGGAAGTTAAGTCCTTCGGAAGTTGAAGACTACCTGACCAATCTGTAAAGAACACGCCATACGCGTGGGAAAGCACAGTGCCACATCGTAGCTCGGGCACCGCGACAGCGACTTTCCGGCTTATGGAAGTTGAGAGTCGAGGTTTGAGCACTCGTGTAGCAATTATGACAATGACACTCCAAATGCCCATTAGTTCTTCGTGTCCCCAAATTTACCATCAACTCTTCACATTTTCATTGCTGACCAAGGCGATACTCTAGAATTGCACCTGCCTTTTCTGTGATGTCACCCAATACGGCTAGCGCCACCTTTGTACTTCCCTGGCAGCCTGACACTCTCCCTTCAATCACTCTAACACTCCCAAACCCGTTGTTCTCCATTATACACATGGATTCTACAGAAACTAAAATTTATGATGGAGTTACTGTGACAGCTGAGACGGCCGAATCGCCGTTCCGTCTTCGGTCCTATCAGGCTGAGATGGTCGAAGAGAGCCTGAAATCGAACATTATTGTTGTAATGGATACAGGAAGTGGGAAGACACACATGTAAACTTATTTGCGTCAAAACACCCATATCAGAGTACTGACCAAATCATAGAGCCATTGACCGCACAAGAGCAGAGCTGGAAATCTGCCAACCAAACAAGGTGTGAATATCATCGTACCACACGAATTAGAAGCTGGCTCATAAGACTCAGCTAGTCTGGTTCCTCGCACCAACTGTTCCTCTGTGCGAACAGCAGTACAATGTGTTCAAATCCTACTTACCCGGCCACGGCA
This sequence comes from Pseudopyrenochaeta lycopersici, assembly GCA_003313425.1. Taxonomy (NCBI): domain Eukaryota; kingdom Fungi; phylum Ascomycota; class Dothideomycetes; order Pleosporales; family Pseudopyrenochaetaceae; genus Pseudopyrenochaeta; species Pseudopyrenochaeta lycopersici. The sequence continues at coordinate 875,498 of NHZP01000011.1, read as the reverse complement.
TTCAGCTCCTCAGCGGAAATGACGGGATCGACCATTGGACCGAGCAAAGTATTTGGGACGCAGTGCTACACGGCGTTCGCATCGTGTTATCCACGCATCAAGTGCTATTAGATGCGCTCACCCATGGATTTGTCAAAATGAGCAAGGTTGCTTTGCTTATTTTCGATGAAGGTATGTAGAGCGATGAGGACGACGCGAAATTATCAGCTGAAGTTTTCCAGCCCATCATTGCACAGGAAAGCATCCCGCTCATCGCATTATGTCTGACTTCTACAAACCTCGCACAGAAGACTGCTATGACTCGCTACCCAGAATTCTGGGGTTAAGTGCAAGCCCAGTCATGAAGGCGAGGGCGAATGCTCAGGAACTTCAGTAAAGATCCCTTTCAGAACTGTAAACTCATATTTAACATACCTAGACAGATTGAGCAAAATTTGTGTGCTACTGCCAGGACTCCAAAGATCCACCGATCAGACCTTATTCGATATGTTCACAGGCCCAAGCTTGTTCAGATTATATACCGTCTTGAACCATGGGATATATCACACTCTCATTTGCTCCTCGCACTCGAGGACGCGCACGTCAACTATAATTTAATGGAGGACCCTCATGTCATAGAACTATTAAAGAGGCAACAAAACACTCGCGATGTGATGCATCTACAGAACATTCTTATTAGTCGAAAGACGTACTGTATCGAGCAATTGAAAAACCTTGTGTCTAAGGCGAAAACCATGGCGCAAGAACTGGGGCCTTCAGTTGTGGAATGGTATCTGCATCAGTGTATGGCGCAATTTACAAAGATGGTACGTGCCTCAGATCAACAATTGCTCGACTTTTCTGTGGACGAAAGGCGGCACCTCTTCAGGATTCTCAAAAATCTGCCATTCTCCAGCTTTACGCTTAGCCCACAAATGTCTCTAGACAGCATCTCTCACAAAGTTTCAACACTTGTGGATTTGTTAGTTAGCGAAGCCAGCCAAAACCCGAAATTTACAGGTCTTGTATTTGTCGAGCAGCGCGTCTGGGTAGCAGCTCTACTGGAGATTCTTTCTGTTCACCCACGAACAAAAGATCTGTTCCGGGTTGGTTCCTTTGTTGGAACCTCACAATCAAGCAAGCGCAAAGCAATCATTGCCAGTTTTGCTGAGCCTACAAATCAACAAACCACCCTTGAAGACTTTCGAGCGGGTATGACGAACTTGATACTTGCAACTAGTGTACTCGAGGAAGGTATCGACGTATCTAGTTGCCATCTTGTTATTTGCTTTGAGCGACCCAAGAATCTCAAGAGCTTCATACAGAGGCGCGGTAGAGCGAGAAAACAAGAGTCAAAATACTTCATATTTGTCCCTGATACTGAAAATACGCAATCTACCGTTTCATGGCAGTCATTGGAGGTAGAAATGAGAGCAGCATACGAGAGCGACATGCGAAGTGTCGAGCACGCAGAAAAGTGCGAACAGCAACAAGAAGATGGTGAACGGTATTACGAGGTGCCTACCACTGGGTGAGTCTCTCCGTGGTTGACCCAATGTCTTGTTCACTCGCATCTCCCAGAAATACCCTATCCTATCAATCATTGACTTCAATATAGGGCCCTATTGACACTTGACAACGCTGTGCAACATCTCAATCACTTCTGTGCTTCAATTGGTTCGGGAGCGTTTCTAAACAGTCTTCCTCAGTTCGAGCTAGCGGAGACACACCTTGGCCAATTCACCGCCAGAGTTGTGCTTCCCATTTCGGTTGATTCTACAGTCAGGTATGCGAAAAGCTTGGAAAATTGGAGGACCGAAAGAATGGCAAGGAAAGATGCATCATTCCAGGCATATAAAGCCTTGCATCTTGCTGGGCTGGTGAACGACAATCTACTTCCTCCACAGACTGATATAAATGAGCAAGCGAGTTTCCAAACACCAGACCATAGGCCATCCAAAGTACTGGTGTTGCCGAACTTTGATCCTTGGCCATTGGTCGCTCAGTACCAGAAAGACAACCCTCATACATGGTATCACACCCTGTTGGAGGTGAAGGCAGCCGGAGGAGAAACAATGGAAATGGTGTTACTGACGCCAGTCGTCATGCCCGAAATTCCAGAGATCTTGCTATTTTGGAACGAAACAAAGCAGTATAGGGTAAAGGTTTCAAGAATATCAGGCAGAACCTTGACAGACGAGCACATTCAACTATTGCGCTCGGCTACTTGGAGCATTCTTCAGTCAGTATTCAATATCAAAGGCAGTGGACACGATTTTCTCTGGATGCTCGCTCCTTCCAACTCTAGAGGCCAAGCCCTTGACATTAGTGCACTCTTTGAGTGGCATGCTTCAATTATTGGTGAGCAGCCAGCATTGGAGTTTGTGAAAAGAGGCCGATATGATCCTGCAGAGTGGGGGGTCGTGATACAGCAAGGACAGAAATTCATATTGAAGACTCTCAATATGGAACCAGCTCCAAGTCTTTCTAGCTTAGAAAAGCAACAGCTCCAGGCGGTCCGGTTTCCCAAGCGTCGGGACTTTCTTCATCCAGTGCCAGACAACCAGAACGATAATGATGCATACACGAAAGCTGAGACCCTCTGCACTTCCGAATGCATAGTCAACAAGCTTCCCGCTACATACTCCATCTTTGCGCTTTTGTTCCCTTCGATCTTGCGTAGACTTGAGGTATACATGATTGCGGAGGAACTCAACACGACTCTACTGAAGCCTGTTTCATTCCAATCACAACACCTATCCGTTCTTGTTACAGCACTCACTTCGTCAGCAACAGGCGAAGAAGACAATTATGAGAGACTTGAATTTCTTGGAGATGCCATTTTGAAGTTCATATCTTCTGTTCATCTCATGGCAGAAAACCTTACCTGGCCAGAAAGTTACCTTACTGGAAAGAAAAGCAAAATTGTCAGCAACGCCTTTCTAGCTCGAGCAGCTCTAGAGTCTGGCCTTGATCAGTATATCATCGTGAAACGCTTCACGGGGGCAAAGTGGAGGATTAGATATGTTGGTCAAGTTTTGGCTGACATCAATCCCTTGCAAAAGGAAGAAAGGTCGTCAAAATTGGTTGCCGACGTGATTGAGTCTCTCATTGGCGCTTCTTATGTGATTGGGGGGCTTTCTAAGGCCTTTGCTTGCATACGAACCCTGCTACCGCAAAGTTTTATACCTGTCACTGAAGCTAACCAAGCTCTTTGTAAGTGACTATACATGAAGTATTTTTGTGAAAAGAAGACTGACTTCAAACCTCCTTTGCCATGTAGATGACGCTGCTTCGACTCAGGCAACCATACACAGCCTTGCTAATGTTGAGAATATGGTAGGACATACATTCACCAGGAAGATGTTACTTCTCGACGCGCTCACACATGCATCTTACAACGGGCCCAATGTCAATTCCTCTTACGAACGTCTCGAATTTCTCGGCGATGCTGTGCTCGACTATATCGTCACAACAAGGCTCTTCAAATCAGAGCTCTCTCATGATGTAATGCATCTAGTGAGAGCGGCGACCGTGTCTGGTACTTTCCTCGCTTATAGCATGTTTGAGATGACCTTGGTTGAAGAGATCACTAACAAGTCAACGCTGCAACCGGAGATTCACCATCGAGCCCTATGGCAATTCCTCAGATTTGGAGACCATCAATTGAGCACGGCGAGAGATAATGCTCTGAGGCAACATGAACATGTCAGGGAACAGATAAAGACTGCTCTCGAGTATGATGCTAGGTTTCCATGGCATCTCTTTGCTTTGATTGACGCGCCCAAGTTCTTATCCGACATTGTAGAGAGCGTCATAGGTGCCATATACATCGATTCGTATGGCGACATTTCTGCCTGCGAAATTTTTGTCCGTCGCTTGGGTATTCTTGACCACGTCGACCGTATCTTGCGCGATAACGTTGACGTTACGCATCCGAAGGTTCGATTAGGGATCATTGCCGTCGATAAGGATGTCAAGTATATTCATATCCCAGATGATCAGAGTGAAAATGCGAGTACGAACATGATGTATCGTTGTCAAGTCAAAGTGGGAGGGGAAAGCGTCGGAAATGTGGTTGGAGGATTAAAAAGGTGGAACGCCGAGACTCTCGCTGCCTGGAACGCAGTTGGGTTGCTTGAGCGGGAGAAAAATGTGGTGATGGGGGATACCAAAGACGAAAATGTGTCTTTCGATGGTGGAGAGGCCGGGGTGTGATGTTGGAAACCTGATGGTAAGTCAGTTTCCAACTAAAGCGAGCAGTGTAGTCGAAGAGCAAGGCAATTGGTAACATGTGTGAAGCCTCTAGATCAAGGTATACGTACCCTTTGAGATAGCTACAGGCACATCTTCCTGTTTCCGTATGTCAACTTTCTCGCTGACGTGGGCCAACCAGGTCGTGAATTGTAAGTCACATTGTGACTACGTACTTCATCCGCAACTGCCCAGGCTGGGCATCTTCATTGTTTGGCATGATTCTCATCCAAAATGCAAGTAGATTCCCTGATTCTCTTGCGGTTCATTCCGTAGTGCCTACTGGTTTGGAAAGAGGAAGAATAATAGTGGTTTCAGGCATTGACATGTGGTAGAGTGGGTGCAAAATGTCGAAGAAATCGAAGAAAGATACCACGACATAATCCCCCACTTCTGTGGCCAAGGTCTCATGACTATGATTGGTAAGTTGCTCAAGGGTCGCACTCTTCCGGACGTCGAGCGATCGGCACAGCTTCTTACTTTGCCTGCACAAAGGTCGATATGACGAGCAACAACGGAAGATCGAACCGTTGAAGCTCTCAGCCCAACCTGAGGACAGCATATGAATGCCCCTGATTGAACTGTGTCGCCGGAAACGTCCTTGTGCAGAAGACTAGATATTGCGGCGGTCAAACAAAGGATCGACCCAAAAATGTTCGACTCACATTTTCTATCCAATCCTCGGAAGTCTTCCCCTTCGTGTGCTAATGATCAAATGACGGTTGACCTGAGGTTCCGATGCTCTTGTCGTTGTGGCGGAGGCACAGTTGGGGTCCTGCCCTTCCGATAATCCTCCGTTGTGGGCATGAGGCGTTCGTGCCGTGTGGCGCTCGCCGTTCTTTCAAGACTGCCTAACGGCCTCTCGCTGGGCCCGAATCTGATGCAATGTGACTGTCCTCGAATGGGGCGGGTTTGCCTAACAACCGTTGTTCGTCTAATGTTCCTTGATTGAGGCGCGGAAACAAATTTGGCATGGGAGGAGCTTCGAAGGCGACAGATATCTTGTGCGACTATAAAGCGAGCAGAGTCTTCAAAACGGAGAACATCAACTCAGCTCAACAAACACTATTCAGTACATCTGCACACCTCTCGAGTTATCTACTACCAGTACAAGACAGTCGCCTTCGCTCAACGCTTTCAACACCACTCTTATCGCCATGTCTGGAGCAGGCGCATCACAGAATTCGCAACGACCTTCCGGCGGAAGAGCCACTGGCGCAACTGGGGGAGGATACAACAAGTTTCGCTGCAGGAACTGGCAGCGAGAGAATCACCCAAGAGAATACATGCTCGTTGACAGGGCTGACGCGCTATGTGCACATTGTCAAGTAAGTCACTGAGTATTCCATATTTCTGTAATCCGCTAACATCCACTCCAGTGTGAGCCCCGCCGATGAAGGCGCCGTTCAGGTGACAAGAAATTTATGAGAGGATTCTTCGATACTGATTCCGCTTCATATGACTTGCGCGCAGGAGGGCATTTGCGGTTTTATGTTAGGCGCTGGCGGAGCTAAGCCAAATGTTTCTCATGCTCGCTATCCCTTGCTTTGATTGAATGGTTTTTGTCTTGGATTGGGGTTGTTAGAATGGTAGCTGGAATGTAAATATATCCACTGTGAGGCTTCGCAGCCTCGACACCAATAAGACTCTGTTGAAACATTGACTGTCTCCCATTAGATGCTTTCATATTGTAATCAAGTGTGCGCAAAGGAGCTGTCCTAGCTTCCAGGACGACCGAACTCGTAGGAGTTGTGGATATGGAGCGTCCCATCAAAGATCTACATACATCTGCCAATTTTCATTCGCTCTCGCGCAATAATTACATCCATTTCAGCCCCTTCTTGAGCTCATAGGATATCGGTGCGCCCCGATACGCGTCATACGGGAAATGGTAGGGTCGAGGAAAGTGGCGCGAGCAGTACCGGCAGCTATGAAGCGGGTACCTTCGCCGAAACTCACCCACGTCCACAAGCTCCTTGGCTTGAAACGTCCTCAGCCTGTCTCGATCAGCTGTCTGTGAATAAGCAAGACTCGTGCTATGAATAAAATCTATCCCTTATGAAGCCACGCCTCCATCGTGCCTCAGAATGCTGGAGGGGGAGGTCCCCGTGTGGCACTTCCGCAACACTTATTCCACCTCTGGGAAACATGGCCAACATTGCGAACAAAGTGCAACTCGAACTTTGAATCGAGTCATACTTCCTCGCTATCCGCACGAGCTCCATGTACTTCTCTTCTCAACCCCGCTTATCTATAAAATGGTTCTAGTCAATGTCCCAGCCCCAGGTAGTGGACTGAATATTATCTTTACTGAGAGCCGGTGTTGGGATTGTGTATGTTTCACCATAACACTTGCCCCACGAGAAACATGGCACATTCTCTGTTTGCTACCCCTTGCATCAGTGTCCAAACGGACGAATGTGGTGCTTTTCCAAGGCCTTGAGCAGCGGTTCTGGGATTTGTATCAATTGTATCACAAAATTTGATCTGAGTGGCTGATTTTGCTACGATCCAGGTGGGTTGAGATTGCTAGGATGGATTGCTAGAACGATGGTGCGAGCAAGGGACCCGCCGCGTATCCAATACTTCGGCGATCAGAAAGCAAGGCCAAATTCATTGGGTATTTGCACCTACATCCCACAACCGATCTACCGGCATGAGCTTGCTGGAACTGGCGCGAGAAACTCGTGCGCACACTGCGGAATGAATGGAGCGACAATCTGTGCTGAGCTACTCATACTGTCATCTTCCACACTGAAGGTAGGCACCAGTAAGTCCCTCTCCAATCATTAAGTCAATCGTGTCATGGCCTTATAATGCCTGATAGGGTCACAAGATGTTATTACAGTCAACTGACTATCACGACCGATGAAGGGACGACTCGGAAAGCGCGCAAAGGGCCCACTGGCTGCAGGGATACAACATATTGGCAAGCCCCTTCATCCGAGTCCTTGAACTATCATCGATTGTACCCATGGTTTCTATCGTTCAATTACCTTCCTAGTGACCCAAAAGGGTGCTATGCCTAGAGTCAATGACCGCATGATCGCCTCTTGTAGCGCACGAGATGTGGTGGGGTGTACGATGCAGGAAAGTCTTCTGAGCCACACAGCATTTGCATGACGGCTTAGAAAAGCAGGGGTTGTGCTTGCTGAGGCCAACGAGAGATCTGATCGATGTCCGTTTCTCCATGATATATTGCATATTATGATCAGGTCGACTCAGCCTGTCTTTGGCCAGATGACACCTGGAACAAAGTGGCGCAAAAGCTACCAACCAGACACATCCGAGACTAAATGCATCACAACCCGCGGACCGGATGATCATCGTCATCCAAGCCCCTAAAGTATTTCTGCAGTCCGCGAGGTTTCGAACAGTTCCGCAACCCAAAAGAACGTAATCATGGCAAACGTTGTGCCGCTCCGCGTCAGCTCAAGTCTCATGCCACTCACAATAGGCGGATGCCTTCATGTCACACCCGATATGGCCCTCTTCCACAACCGTGCCACCGGCAATTTTAAGCCCAACCAATTCTTTATCAGGAAAGTGAAGACATACAAGATTCGAAGCCTGAAGCAAATGGCTCCACTTGTATCAACAACATGCTCTCAGAGCTTAGAAATTAGTACATACTAGACTGACCGGTCTAAACGGTTCGAAAAGGTGCTAATATTCTACAACCTACCCAAGATTACAGACTTCGGGCAAAGAACATGGCTACCTATGAAGTGTCTCTCAAAACATGTGACCGCAATGCCATGCATGCATCTCGGTACGAGTAATGACAATCTCGCAACTTAGCATGCGCGTGCAACTTAGCCGAGCAGAAGCGCGAATGCGAGCATTTCGTATTGGACGCGCCAACTTGCATCTGCCCTATCATTTCTGACTCCCGATGTCGACGGCAAATGAAAGGCTTGCGGTCTGTATACCGTCGCGGCCTACCATCCCGGCGCAACTGCAGTATATTGCCTTCAGTCACACGCAAGGCTACTCACAGGCATTAAGTTCCAGGCACTCGGAATGTCCGGGACTGTGTTAGACACATAGCGCAAATCGAGGCGCTTATATGAATCGACTTTCTCCCAGGGGGCCATGTCTCATTCACCAGGCTTCTCACCGAGCGAGCAACTCGCGATGTCCACAATGCTCGCCAATCACCGATCTTAAGAGACCTGAATGATGAGGCTCAACAGTCCTAGGAGTGGAGTACACATGCCACATCTCCAAAATCGTCGAGGCTGTCGCGAATCTGGCAACAGTGCAAGGCGTTTCAAGCGTCATCCTGCATCCGCGCGGCACAGCTTCAGCCCAGTTGATCATTACCTCTTTTCAGCTCAAACCCCACACCAGACACTCTCCAATCACAATTCTGCCTTAGCCGTTAATTGTGGCTCTGGAGCGAACCAGTTGCACAAGGTTGAACTGTGCCGCATTAAGCGCCGAGTGCTGAGAAGAAGCGAGAGGCTGCCTTGACGACCACCCTGTCGGGACGAGGGCGGAAATCACTGGATAGAACATCACCATCGGAAAAGAGGCTCAAAGAAGGAAAAGACTTGAAAATTAGTCCATCGGCATAACTTCGCAAGGCAGAACGATGTTTGGTCCACAGGGAAGAGGTTGACGATACCTTTGACTAAATCGGAGAGACATTTCACTGCTTCGCAGGGTGCCGGAAGCGCGCTAAGATCCTTGCTGCGGCCAGTCTCCAGTCATTGCGCCTGAGCATATCTCAAGATCCTGGTTTCCTAAGTGATGTGCCTGTGATCCTGGCACCGTGAGCTGGTCGGCGGCTACGCTGTTGGCGGCGGCCGTCATGCGCGTTCGCACTGTCTACTCATCGGTGACGCTTTGGCATTCCGGGACCAACATGATTGCTCAACGAGATGGCCAAGGCCGGATGACGACACATTAAAACATGTTCTGTGGTACAGTAAGTTGTAAGTGTCCCAACGAAACTTTGGGCTAGTAGTAAAAGAATGGAAAAACTGGTCATGGTAAGGTTCATTAAGAAATTAGGCATTGCTTGTTTCCGTACGCCGATAGTGCCCAAACATGCAAAAGCCGGTAACATGAAGCCGAAGGAAAGAGTCCAGTACCATATTTTTCAGTGTCCGTTCCCATACCCATCGCTCAAGTGTCATGAAAGTGCAGCTAGGAAGCGCTTGTCGTCCCTGTTATACTCATCATGAAAAGATGCGTCCACTACTAACATTATATAAAATCCAGGTTTTGTATTAGTTTCCAGTTTCTGTGAACAAAAGTCAGTATACAGTATATCCTAAGTATCAATAACCAAATACTTACCAGTTTCCACGCCAGGTTGTCTTCCATCCAAACCTCCAGTAACCTTCTTCTTGAGTTTAGACATACCGATCGATGCCTGACTCTTCGCAAACCTCGCATTCCGCGCCGGCTTCCACTGCATCAATCCGCGATGCTTCCGCTCTTCTGCCCTCTTATTCTGCTTGTTGATATCCTTGCTGGATGAGGCAGAGCCACTTGAAGTTGCAGTGGTGTCGGTGCGAGCTGTGGATTGTGAAGCACGAGGGTCGCTTTCTGGTGACAAATCGGTTGGCTGATGCTTGATGCCCCCGTTAGGATCATTCTTGCTTTGGCCACCACCACCAGGGCCGCCGCTCATGGCTGTTGCATTGCCAACGTTGCTTGCGTCTTCAACACCTAGGTCGGATGAAGAGTTGCTGGAGTCGTCGGAATCATCGTGCTCTTCGTTGTCAGACGGGTGATAACGATCGTGCAGCGGCTCTTCGACACCTGGTTCCCTTCTTTTTTGGCCCTTTGTGTTCATGTATGCCTTGGGATTCTCTCCAAATGCACCTGACCAGTCTTGTCCGTCCCTTGTGAGCCACTTCTTCTTCTCGTTCTCGTCCGCATTCTTGAGGATGTCACGTCCTGCAGTTAATGATTCCTCGTGCAATTGCTGAACCCGCTCAGGAAGCTCCTTTTCCACCTTACGGGTGCGAACACCTTCCGAGAGACAGGCTTCCCAAGTCTCATACGTTTCGCGCGAGTCGTTGTCGGAAACGAATGCTTGATGCGACTCATCCATGCCGGCCTTGAAGCGAGCACGGAATTGAAGACGCCCAACCTCCTTTAGGTCTTCCAGTCCAGGTTCTTTACTGCAGTTGTCCTCAGTAATGTAATTCTGTGTGAGACGCGCTGGGTGGGCTGTAGTCCAGATGGGTATGTTGATATCGGCATCCTCATTATCGACGAAGTGTTGCAACCAAATAACCGCATAAGCATCAGCTTTGCGCTTATTCGCGATATGAAACTCGAAGACAATAGGTGACCTGTAGCGATGTTTCACTGGTAGACGAACGTTATCCCTCCCATTATGTTCCTCAAGGTCGAAATAGTAGCCATCGCCTTCGTCTAGTTTATGGGCATGAGCACGACTGATCTTGCCCGTACTGCCACCAGTGCGCAGGCGAAGCTTTGGATTATGCTTATAGTTGAGCACCAGAATACGCTGAGAACGGAACTCAAATGTACCAACATCCCAGCCAAGCATCTGAGGAGGAAGGCGTGTTTCAATACTGCGGAAGAGGAGCGAAATCCGTATGCGGCCGAATCCAATACCACCATCGAGCGGGTACCAGCGTGTGACCTGGGAAGATGTTTCGAGGATATCAGATAGCTTTAGAGGTACAACACCCAGCACGGGGTCATGCTCCCGGTTCCGCTGATCACGTACAGTGACAGTTAAGATAGCCGAGCGCCAGTCGCGTACAAAGCGCTCAGTGCCTGCATTGAAGATGGGCTGAGATGACACTGCCTTTGAGCGTGTCCGATATACCAGCTCGTCGTTGTATAGAATGGTGCAGTAGCTGGTAGGCAGATCACCACCGGTCTCCTCTTTTGCCTCACCGTAAGGCTTCGCGGGCTCATACTCACGACCTCTGTGGCCCCCGGTGGTACCTTTGATGTTCTCAAGCTCGAGGTTGACGATCTGGTGAACGACAACGCTGCAGACGCCGCTGGGCCAAAGAGGGTCTGGTGGAGTGTGCATAACAGCATCATCTTCCTCGGAGTTTATCACACCCTTCTCATCCTGCAACCTCGGGTCATCCTTTAATTGATCAGGGAGTGCCTTGTTCTTTCCGTCCGTCCTGAGCTCCTTTCGGAACTTGGGCTTGCCGAAAAAGCCGACTTCCCAGTGTAGCTCTCCCGGCATTTCGCTGTCGGCTTCCATTCCAGCGAGTTTTGAGACCTGTGGATACATCTTCCCGGGGTGCTGGATCATCTTCTGCATAGAAAGCTCAACCTTTCCGACAATATCATCCGATGTATGCCTATCAGAGTCCCACAGCTCCACGCTAAGATTTTCGTCCGCCTTGATGAGCTCGGGGCTGACGAGTAGGGCAGCTGTTTCCTCCCAAATTGGGTTGAGGTCGTCGGTAATGACACGAGTGCAATACATTGGCTTTCCATATTTGGAGAAAGCCAGCGTGATGTACGGATCACTGCCACCATGCTTTGATCCTCGTCGATCTTGCTTGCTCAGGCCAACAGCGCGATGAATGCGAATCCACAACACGCCCAGAGCTTCAGTATCTTTCTGGACTGAGTCGCCTTGAAGAATAGCCCTCATATCGAGGGACATAGACTTAGGAGCAACATACACTAGGATTATTAGCGCAATTTTGATTTATAAACGCAATTAGATGATACATACTGCTTGCTGCCGCCTTGATGGCGTAATTGACAAAGTTGCTAATCAATGGAAGATTCAGTATATTGACACCCTTCTCCATCATAGGTGTGCAACCAGCCGTAACTTGCGGTGCACCCATTAATGTGAACGTCAAAGTCTTGAGGAAGGGTGGCTCCGGTGTCATGTTCATTCGTAGGCGGACGGTACCGACGAGGCCCTGCAACTCGACGAAAATGGGGAGAGGTACACCAAAGAGACCTTTGATTCCAAGGTAGAAGACCAGCTGCATATGCATATTCCGCGCCTTCTCTGATGCTCGTTTCCCGCTAGGTTTTGCGTGGTATGCGAACGAAACCTCTAGGTTATAGTAGTCACCGCCTTCTTCGTCAGCGGCTGCTTCTTGCGGATCCTTTGTTTTCTTGTTCTCTTCATGAATCGACTTTTTCATATCTCCCATATGATTATCCGGAAGTGCTCGCAGGCTGAGAATACGTAAAGGATTGCTCCCCTGATTGATCTCGGCGACGCGGACATTTTCAATAATACCGGGTACTGAGGCCTGCATCACGTCCTCAAGCGTGTCGGCGACGCCTTGGAACATGTCAGGATTGATCAAACCCCAGACAATGGCGAGTAAGGTGTTCATCCACTCCACCGATTCGGGCAAGAGGTTAAGAGTAGCCTGCAATTACGTTAATGATGTTTGATAACACCTTTTGAACAGGTCAACGCACCATTTGACCCCGAGTCTGCTCGCTGTGCCACTCGACCTCCCTTCCGCTGCGAACAACTTCTTTCATCCACAGGAACACTCCGGATGACAAGCACATGCCAAGGGGTATGAGGCCTTTAAGTGCGCCTCCAAACATCTTGCCGACAACAACGGTTGCGATGAGTATCCCGGCGGACAGAATGGTAGCGCGCTGCTCCAATCGTTTGAACGTTGGCTCATAACTGACAGACGGTGTAGGATGAAATAAAACGTTAGTCTTTTCGCCATGAATGGGGACGTCGGAAGTGGTGCCTTCGGCGACTGGATCTGGAGGAGCTGTGACATCTTGGTTATATTTGTAATCTTCGAGGGATTGGGAAGGATCTGTCTTGATGGGCTGGTACCGTTAGCACTGCTATAATAATGCCCTACATACACTTACCGTATCTTTGTTTAGATTGGCATTGGGTATAACCAAATGTGGGTTCTCAACCTCTTCCATCATATCTTTGTTGACATCGGAAATGACGACCTGCCTTCCAGTAGTCGGATCCGTGACCGTTTTCTCAGTCCCTTTTACTTGTCTCTCTGCCGCTCTATGCGGTTGTGCTTCGCTCCTCGCACCTTTTGCTTGCTTTTGCGCCTCCTTGTTGAGAGCGGCTTCTTCATCCAGCTTTTGATCTCTGCTTTTCTTGTCTTTATCCAAGTTCTCCACAAATTGCCTCACGGTCGGGATTGGGTTGTGCCCAGAGTAATGGCCTCCCGGCCCATGCTGCTGCTGTTGTTCCGCCATGTCATTCAGCTATCCTCTCCAAGAAACCAAGGCAGAAGCTGGGGACGGTCAAGCAAGCCTCACCCAAGCGCAATTGCGAGTGTGGAGGAGAGGTTGGATGGCTCTGTGAAAGAGAGAAAGAGGCAGAGAAGGATCATCATTAGCGAAGATCTTCCTGCGTAACACGCGAAAGCAGGAAATGTGCCCGTGAAAGAACCGCGGGAGAGTCTCTATGACGTATGGCAGATCGGAATCGTTCTGCAACGTCCAGCCGCATTTCCGTTTACGCAAGACGCGTCGCCCACAGCTCTGGCTGATGCGCGACAAAAAGCTATTCAAATCTCCACTGTGGCTGCTTTTCCTTAGACGATCCTGGTATGCGCATCGTGAAAGTCGCGCCGTGATCGACGTGACGTAGTGAAGGGTGATCATCCGTTGAGGCTATTGGCCAATCACAGCTACTTAACGCCGCGGGGCAAGCCTTCCTTCCGACTTAGGACAACGCACTATCTGCCACGCTCTTCTCTAGGAGGACTTCCCGTCACTGTGCCCAGGATTGGCACTCTTGTTGTGCAAGCTGCAAAAATGTCGGGCTGGTTCACTCTTTTCACCAACTGTCGCTATGTCCTCAATGGTGAGCTTGTCGAGGATCACCTCGTTATCTCAGACGAGACAGGCCTTATCCTGAAGAGAGAAGGATATATTGGAGGCGAAGCCATAGATCTAGATGACAACATTGTCGCCCCAGGTTTCTTAGAACTGCATACAAATGGTGCGAATGGGTTCCACTTCACGCATTTCGAAGATGAAGACCGCTATACGAAGGAGGTCGACAACATCGCAAGATACTATGCAACTCAGGGTGTCACGGGATTCTGGGCGACATTGCCTACTGTTGAAGCTAAGGAATTTCAAAAGGTTAGTTGTTGTATCACAATGTGTCCAGTCATTGGCGCATAACCACACTGAGCCCTATTTCTTTGTTCAAAATGCCATCATACCAACTCAAGGACATGTCCTAGCGCGCCTGACTAGGGTTAGATACTTCCCTCTCTGAAGCCTCGGTCGATCCCAGATTCCGCCTGCCTCCTTGGTGCTCACACAGAAGGTCCATATCTTCATCCAATTAAGAAGGGTGCGCATAATGCCTCGCTGTTCCAAATATGTAGTACTCCACCGACTTCGATATATGGGTCCGCGAACCTACAAGATACCATTAAGCTGGTTACTCTCGCCCCTGAGCTACCGGACTCGGCTGCACTCGTCAAATCACTGAGTTCAATGGGTATCAAAGTATCTATGGGCCATTCCACCGCGTCGTTCGATGACGGACTGGCAGCCCTGAGAGCTGGATCGACAGGCCTGACGCACACGCTGAATGCAATGTCCACTCTCACTTCGCGAGCCCCGGGCCTAGCGGGTCTAATCTCCCTCCCTTCAACACATAATCCAGCTCCACCGTACTACACCATCATAGCAGATGGCGAGCACCTCCACCCATCGACCGTCTCCCTCCTTCACCGTTCAGATCCCAAACGCTCAATCCTTGTTACAGACAGCATAGAGCTCGCCTCCCTTGCGGATGGCACTTACCCAGGGCACTCACAGATTCCCTTCGAGCAGGTTAAAAACGGGACCCGAGCCACAATTGCGGGGACTGGTACGCTGATTGGGGGCTGCATATCACTGCAGCAGAGCGTGAGGAACTTGATGAAGTGGTCTGGTTGTGGAATTGCGGAGGCTGTGGGCACTGTGACGGAGAATGTAGCGGCCTTTATGGCAATTGATGCGGAGGGTGGAAGGGGCGTGTTAAAGGAAGGGAGGAGGGCGGATTTGACGGTATTGAGTGAGCAGGGTGAGGTCTTGCAGACGTGGGTTGCGGGACAGAAAGTGTGGGATCAGGAAGACGAGATAAGAACGAGGGAGGATGACGGCGAGAGAAGAGGATAGCTCGTTTTGAGTGATTAGCCATACAAGCGCCTACATCTAGTATTGTGGGATCAGGTTTAAATGTGATCATGCGGAGGCTTCTAGGATGGGTTTACTACTCTGATGAATCTATTCCGATTGCATGACTATGTCCTTGAGTATAACTTTTTAAACACTCTATGCGGTGTGTCAAGGATTTTCGAAAGTATCCGAGCTCACAGCATCTCTATTACAAGTCCACAACCCATCTCTTTCGAATTGTGCCTCCCCACTTTAGAAATGCGAATGGTACTGGTGTGACAATTAACGCCAATATACCTAGCAATGTATTGCCCCACCCCAGACCTAAGCTATCGTATGTCTTTGGTCCTATAAGCGGCAAAAAAGCGCCAAAGATAGATCTCATAAAGACCAGCGCTGCCACTGCCGAAGCAGCTGTAGACAAAAAAGCGTCGACCGCGTAAGTTTGGCATGGCACAAATATACCAAGTAGACCGAAGCCGAAAGGTATGAAGGACAGGCAGGGCACGATCCAATGAACAGAAGCTCGAGTCGTCCAGGCATACATGAAAAGCGCGACTGGGATGAAAGGAGCGAAGTAGACGGTGTTTGCGAGCCGCATCTCGGCTATGGGTAAATTAGACCAGCTTCAGACGAAGAAGACAGGTAGACATACGCTCAAACACGCCTCCGTTCTTCTCTCGAAGATAAAGCACAGTGTTGTCGTTGTACTTCATCATGAAGGCAAGTGCAATCTGGCTTGTATGAGAACTTGGGGGTCTGATGTTTGCTTTCTTGTGAATACTTACGAACATGCCTATGCCAACTATGGTGGGGGCGTTAGTTAAGTCAAAGGAAACAAGAGTGGAGCGTTTAACTTACGACCAAGGTATGCTAACCCTGTGTATTGTATCTCAAAGTGGTAGATGTCTTGGAAAACATCGGGTATGGTGGTAAACATCAAATCTTAGGGACGATGAGCTTCTCCAGTAGAGTCTGAGTATTCTGAGAGCTTACATAAGATGCCATAGATAATGCTCACATATAAAGCCACCATCAGGATGATGGGCGACTTACAGATGAACTGTTATTGTTAGTATGGTAATTGTACGGAACTCTTGAACAGAATACTTTGATAGGCCTCACTAGGCTGCGGGTCAGCACTTGACTAGGAGGCAATTTCATCTCCAGCTGCGAACGAAGATCATTTCGTCTTAGTTCTTTCCTTAGGCGTGCAACCTTCTTTTCTAAGATCGTCGGGTGGTTTGACTCTTGCATAAAGAAGAACATTAGAATGTTGAGTGGACCAGTAGCCATGAGCATGATCCAGTACGCCCATCGCCACCCCAGATTCTGAGAGATGAAACCCCCTATTATGGGCCCGACTATTTGACTAAGTTAGCGGAATAATTCTCAATTCCGTTCCGGCAGGTTCATACCAACTGGCGAGAGCGATGGTGTTCCAATAACAATAGCTGATGCAGCTGCGCGCTCGTGCACTCTAAATACATCCCCGATGCATGCTGAGACAATGGTCATGATAGCCGATCCTCCAACACCAGCGAGCAGCCGCATAATAATCAGGCTAGGCATATTTGGTGCAAAAGAGCAGCCCAGTAGAAATGCATTGAAGACGATGCTAGAGCAATTGACGACGAGAGGTCGCCCGTACATTTCCGAGAGTGGCGCGAGAAATAGAGGTCCGACAGCGTAGCCCAACACGTATATCGATATCATGAGAGTTCCTACTGTCCTAGATGATATGCTAAACTCTTCAAGAGTAAGGCCGGTTCCTGGGGCGCACAGGGAAGACACTGTTGGGGAGAAAGTGGACATTAAGATGACCCATGTCATCAACATCCATTTCTTCGACCAGCTCCAATTCCTCAACAGTTGTCAGAGTGTGCTATTGGAAACGAGGTTCTACCCTCAGGAGCAACTCACTGTGGATTTTCGGGGTCGTAGGCACTCTCCCAACCGACCAAAGCGTTGTCGAGGTCCATAAGAACGAGGGCGCGGTCTCCGGAAGCTTGAATAGCCGTTTCAGGTTTGTCTGGTTGTGCATCTTGGACAGGTATTATAGCAATTCCCTTTTCAATGTCGTCTGGCATGCTCTTCTCCGAGCCATTTCCATGATGGTGAGGCATGCGAAGAAAGTGAACGAGCGAAAGCTAACAAGCTGAACGAAGAAAGAATAGGACAGAGAGACTACTCATTGAAATCAAAATGAATACTACAGAAATTCCCGGAGTTAACAGCTCTACATTTCCCGCAAGCAAAGATATCAGTCTGGCTAGCGTGCAAGTGCTTCATCGTGGCGGAAAAGGTGTTCCGGATACCCTCGCAACCTTGATTGCGAAAGCAGGAGCGACAATAGACGCTTGTGATATTATATTGACTAAGATTCCCATCATTTGAATGCCTTCAACGCGTCGAATATCTCATGTTCGCGTCTGACTATGTCTAGACGTTGTCGCCATTGAGTGTGTAGACCATCTACCTGCGTGGCATGCAACTCGACCATAAATGTAAACTGGACTGAAATGAAACCTAGTCAACCAATTGCCTATCTTCATTGTCACCGTGACTGATGAATAATGTCCGCGATAGGTTAGGGAAGGGTAGCTTGAGGTCAGAGGAAATGGTTCATCCCCACCAAAAAGTTCTGCGCCCCGCCACAATATCCATCCCACTTCAACCCCGCGACACGCTCGAACACGCCACGCGCAACATGGAGGACGACAGAGCGGCGACAAACTTGGGCCCCGAGGTTGAAGAAGGGATAGCAGAGGAGCCCGTAGCTGTGTCCAAACAACCAAAACGACGTTTCGTAGGCAGGAAGACGGCGGGCAAGACAGACGAGCCACAGGCTGATCCAAACGCCAATATTGAGGACTCCAGCGCCATACAAGGTGTGAGGAGCCAATGTCAAGAACATCAGCCTCAAGAAAGGACTAACGTATGTTTCAGTGGCCCAACCTCGCCGTACAGCTCGTGCGCTGAATGCGATACCCGATTCTATCCTCCATGACCAAGAGATCAACGATGCGATCGCGCTTCTTCCCCCAAACTACAATTTCGAAATCCACAAATGCATTCACCGGATACAAACATCAGGTGCAAAATCAATAGCCCTACAGTTCCCTGAAGGGTTACTCCTTTTTGCGACCACCATATCCGATATCTTGACGCGGTTTTGTCCGGGTACCTCGACACTTATCATGGGAGATGTGACATATGGTGCATGCTGTATAGACGACTACACGGCACGAGCCTTAGGTTGTGACCTTCTCATACACTACGCGCATAGCTGTCTGATTCCGGTGGCTGTGACCAAGATTGCCACACTCTACATCTTCGTCTCGATTAGCATCGACACGCAGCATCTCATCAATACCCTCACAGAGAACTTCCCCGTCGGAAAAACCATAGCCCTTGTTGGAACTATACAGTTTAACGCTACAATACATGGCATTGTGCCTATATTGAGGAGGGAAGGATACAATCCGATCGTGCCACAAATTGCTCCTTTGTCAAAAGGCGAAATCCTTGGCTGCACGTCACCATCCATGGCTATCAAGCCAGGACAACATAATGCAAGAGGGAAGGAGGAAGAAGTTCCAGACCTGATACTCTACCTTGGCGACGGACGCTTCCATCTTGAGAGCGCAATGATCGCCAACCCTTCGCTTCCGGCATTTCGCTACGATCCCTATTCGCGACGCCTCACACACGAGACTTATGAGCACGACTCGCTCTACGATATTCGTCGCACAGCTATCCTCACAGCCCGTAAGGCACGCACGTGGGGTATCATCCTAGGCTCACTAGGCCGGCAGGGTAATCCACATACATTGACGCTCATCGAGAATGAGTTGCAGCGACAAGGCATTAAATGTGTAAATCTCCTCATGTCAGAGATTTTCCCTGGAAAGCTGGGAATGATGTTGGACGTCGAAGCTTGGGTACAAATTGCTTGTCCAAGATTAAGTATCGACTGGGGATATGCCTTTCCCAGGCCCCTACTAAGCCCCTATGAGGCCCTTGTCGCACTTGGGGTAAAGGATGCGCCCTGGCTTGATGAGGATGATGCGAAGACGAAGGTAGAAGAGAGGGAGAGGAAGAACCTATATCCAATGGACTTTTACGCGAAAGAAGGGCTGGGACGGACGACACTGGATCATATCAGGGCTGCAGAGGTGGAGATTAGAGGTTGACCACATATACCCTCTGCATACGGACGGCGTTGGCGTTGTTTAACAGCTTGCACGGCATTGCATGGCGCGAGAACGTGATCTTCACACCTCGGTCTCCAATATATCTCCTACCATTAGGAGATATTGGATTCTTTCACTGAAGCCAAACCATTTTCCGCATCAGCACCAACAAAGGAAATTCTCGACGTGAAACCGATGTTACGAATTTTCTCGACATGATTCACGAAATGCTTCACTGGTGGTTATGTCAAAGTCTCAATGCCAGAATCACTGTGCATGTTCTATGTATAAGGATGCCGGAGATGCATGGAGAGCCCCCCAGAGAAACTCAAAAAAGACAGAGCCTCAGGGTAGGGTATGAGGCAGTGATGATTTACGACAAGTGCGATTATGTGCATAACGGACTCGAGAAAATACCAATGGCTGAGTGTCTCTAGGACACTCTATCTTGAACTTCAAAACTTGTACAGTGGAGAAGTGCAAGCTAGAAATGCTCTCAGGTTCTTACAAACAAACACGTTGTCCTATGCCTGTTGCTATTTGTCCATCCCTCACATAAAGTGAAGCACCATGGTCGAAAAAAAAATAAACTGAAATTAAAGACTTACCATTAGCTCTCCTTGGGCGACCCATCAGGATTCTCACTACACCCGCCCGGCCCTTGCACACCATCACACCCATCCTCACTGCACCGCCAACTCACAACCCTGTTATCAAACCGCCTGCCCCTCATATTCCCAGTCCCAGGCCAGCGCACCCAGTGGCTCGCGCCAAAGCAGTCCTCGTCGTCGTAGAAGATGCACAACTGCCCTTTATCCGGGCGGATACTCGAGACCTGCTTCTGCAGATGCGCAGGCAAATTGTGGCACTGGTACGTGACGTCGTGCAGGTACTCGCAAGTCCCCGTGAAGGACGTGTCGGTGCAGACGAAGATGTCGCCGGGGGAAGATTCAGGGTCTGCGGATGCGGTGGGAGGAGCGGGTTGCGTGAGGGTCGTAGGGTCGACCCAGCTGGCCCATGAGATGTCGTCTGTGTTGAAACTGACAGGGACTCTCGGGGCTGTTTCGAGGGATGTAGACGTGGGGGTTGGAGAGGGGAGTTCAGTTGCGTCTGTGGTTGTTGCTGTTGAAGTGTTCCAGAGCCATAGTGAGCGGTTGGGCATGAAGTCTACGATCTGAGACGTAGCTGATGTCGAGGTCTGTGGGGGGGAGCTGGGAGCTGTGGAGCGAGACGGCCAGATGAAGTCTGAGCGGGTTTGAATGTCATTGCCGATGGTAGACGAAGTAAGTGTGGTGTTTGATTGCGGTGCTGCTACTGCGAGAAACGGCAAGATGTGAATGACTGTGAAGAAAATGGTGTACATATTGATGGTTCAAACGAGCGAAGTGATTGAATGGTATGGGATGAAGATGTGAGTGAGTGAGGAAAGCGTGGCGAGGACTTTATGAGTATAGTATGACTGTCTTTGTATGTTTCGAATGCACTTCAGCCTGTCTTGGTGCAAATAGAGGATGAAAGGGAGCAGATGCGGCACCGATGAGTTCGCTTTGTGCTGGGGAGATGTTACAACAATAACATTGACATGTTCACAATGCATGGAATGTTATTTTGAAAAAAATCTCCCCTGTGACAAAGAAACATCTGAGCATTAGGGGATGTGGACTTTGCATTGTCAGAGTCGATCGAGTTTTTCGACATGAAATAGTCATCGCCATCTCTACTGCTCAAAATCAGGCAATACTACACGGCCATAGGTGAATATTGGGAATATCTTTATTACAGCTAGAGTATCCACTGTGGTAATATTCTACTCTTGAATATACTTTTTAAGCCCTCTAAGCCTCTCCATTGCCGTTTCTAGAACATCATCGTTCTTACATACAGCGAATCTTAGCCAATCCTCCACGATATGCGCGTTGCCGGGTGTGAAGAATTCGGTTGGCGGGATTGCAGCAACACCGACTTCCTTGATTAAGAACCAGCTAAGCTTGAAGTCTCTTGGGCGCTCGGCTACATGTGGTGGGAAGTCGTAATTGTCTGGTAACCTGACTTTGGACATGTTGACCAGAACAAAGTATCCACCCTCTGGGTCTGAATACGGGAGATTCAGCTCGTCAAATACAGCGGTAAATTTGTCCATCTTGGCCTTCATCTCCTTCTTCGAGTCCTCCCAGAAGTTGTGCGCGTCGGCTTGCTCGAAACCAATTGCTGTCGCTTCTTGCAGGGGCGAAACACTGCTGTAGCAGATGCGGGTATGTGCTGCACTGACATATTTGATGAGATGCTCTGGTCCGATAAGCCAGCCGACTCTCCATCCGGTAGCATAAAAGTTCTTGCCGCCTGAGCCGACTGTCAATGTGAGCTTCGCGATTTCGGGCGAAAGTGTGGCGACGCGTGTGAAGGGAACGTAGTATAACCGATCGTAGACTTCATCGGAAAGAATGATGATGTTGTGCTTTACGCATATGTCGCCAATGGCTTGGAGCTCCTCTTTGGAGAAGACCTTGCCAATAGGGTTGTGTGGAGAGTTGAGCACAATCATGCGAGTCTTAGGCGTAATCGCTGCTTCCAGCTCTTTCATATCAAGAGACCATTCTGCTGCTGAGGTTGTCTTTGTGGCTCCTTCCTTTGGTGGGTGCATGGGAACGTAGACGACCTTTCCTCCCGGCATCTCGATGTTACTGATGTACTGGTCGAAGAAGGGCTCGAACACGATGACCTCGTCGCCTTGCTCCAAGAAACCCATGAAGGCTGACAGCATGCCCTCGTTTGCGCCTGTTGTAATTGTGACCTCGGTCTCCGGGTTGATGGTGCGGCCAAAGAAGGGCGAGTAGGCGTCGGCAATGGCCTTCTTTAATCGCGGACGGCCTTTGGTGGGCGAGTACTGATTGCAGTCGACTTGGTCGAGGGCAGATTTGGCGGCATCGAGGACAAATTTGGGTGGGTTGTAGCCAAAGAAGCCCTGGCCCATGTTGACAATAGGCTGGACGGGCGACGCTGCTGCTGCTTCGTTCACAATGGACCTGCGTCAATTAGCGGCAGTAATGCGCTTCAAGAAGATATCTTGCCTACCAGACATCCTGCTTCTGCCCTGCAACTCTCGCTGCAGGCTTGAAGGGGTCTTCTCGCCGCATAGTTGCAGACATGGCTCGCAGCGGGGTGAGGCTGGTGGGGTTTTTGAGAGCGGTTGGAGGTTTGATTGTCGAAGAGCAAACGGCTTTGAAAGCTGGCGTCACAATCCTCCGCATGGCAGGTCTCAAGCGTCAGTTTGTGAAGGACAACGCAAAAGTGCCCGTCTGCTATTGCGTGCTTTCATGTCAGAGTCCGTTGCGTGCCGTCATCAAGCGCAACCAGTCCGAGCTTGCGCCGATGCCGCTGGTCGCGTTACCCCAGATAATCGCCGTCGCGTAAATTTAACCACCCATCGAAGACATGGTACTTTGCCCGGTATGCAGCAAGCCCGTGAGAGATCAGCGAATCAACGAGCATCTCGATAGCGACTGCAGTGAGTATTTACTCGAAAATGAGACAAATGATACTCCAGCCTCCGTGAAGACGCACAGCTTCTTCACGCCGGGCACCCGGAAGCCGCCAACCACAGCGCAGAAGAATGGCCACCCAATATCGTCGCCTCCAGCGCTGCCATCAACGACGCAGTATGTAGCACGTCCCAAGACACCGCCCCCGCCACCGGGCATAAAGCGGACCTTCGAAGAGACTGTTAATGGGCAGACAACTGGCGAACAGTCACCCTCAGCCCCTAAACGAGCACGGAGGCTGAAGGCAGTCGAGGATGCAATGCCCCTCGCCGAACGCATGCGCCCGGTCTCATTGGATGACGTCTACGGGCAAGAGCTCGTCGGGCCTGGTGGCATACTACGAGGAATGGTGGACGAGGGTAAACTTCCCTCCATGGTGCTCTGGGGCCGGCCTGGGACAGGGAAAACCACCATTGCTCGCCTGATCGCAAACACATCGGGCGCGCGGTTCGTGGAGATCAACAGCACGAGTACCAAGTTGGAGGAGGTCAGGAAGATATTCGGCGAGGCAGCAAGGGACCTACAGCTCACAGGACGGAAGACGATCGTCTTTTGTGACGAACTGCATCGCTTCTCCAAGACACAGCAAGATGCATTCCTCGGGCCAGTAGAGTCGGGAACGATAACGCTGATCGCAGCGACAACTGAGAACCCGTCGTTTAAAGTCATCTCCGCCCTGCTCAGTCGATGCCGGACGTTTACCCTAGATGAACTGAAAGAACAGGACCTGGTCCGAATACTGGAACGCGCAATGGCAGCCGAGGACTGCACGTCACCGCTTCTTGATCAATCCATGTTGGAGTACTTTGCAGGCTTCTCCGACGGAGATGCCCGGACGGCATTGAATCTTCTCGAACTTGCCATGAATCTTTCCAAATCTCCCGACATGACCAAGGAGAAGATAAAACAAAGCCTTACCAAGACCCTCGTCTACGATCGCGCCGGTGACCAACATTACGACAGCATATCTGCTTTACACAAGTCAATACGAGGCTCCGACGCAGACGCCGCCCTCTACTACCTGGCAAGGATGTTGGAGTCAGGCGAGGATCCACGGTACATTGCGCGTCGTCTTATCGTCGTTGCATCCGAAGATATTGGGCTCGCGGACAATACCATGTTGTCCCTTGCAACAGCTACATATTCTGCCTGTGAGAAGATCGGTATGCCAGAATGCCGCATCAATCTCGCACACACTGTGGTTGCCTTCTCCTTATCTCCGAAATCAACACGCGCGTATCGCGGCTTGCACAATGCCCTGGACGCGTTACGCGAGCCTGGTATTGCTGCGCTGTCAATACCCCATCATCTACGGAATGCACCGACAAAGTTAATGAAGGACATGGGTTATGGAGATGGCTACAAGTACAATCCACATTATCTTGATGGGAAAGTCAAGCAAGAGTACCTACCCGAGGCCTTGAAAGGACGATCGTTTCTCGAGGACGGAGATTTGGGGATCAAGATTGATCCGGATTTGATTGAAGATGACGAGCTGGTGCCAGAGCTAGATGACTGAGATCAGTTCGATTACTGTGTACAAAGCCTGTCTCGTATACTGGGAGACTAGGGGAAATATTGGATTTCAAGCGCAAGGAGTTTTGAGCAAATTTTCTTTTTAGCGATAATATGATACCCCATTGCCCGCTTTACCACGAAAACTAATGTTGTGCTACGTTTCTTTGCGTCTCAATCACCATGCAGCCCTCAGAAATTTAGGGCTTAATAAGGTGTTGGGGAAACCCAGACCTAGTCTGCAATCATCTGCGCCCGTAAGCAGCCAGTCTTCTTCGCGCCGAGGCTTGAAACATATCCCATCAAGCCTACATGTCAGCATACGCCCGACCACTCCAATTAATAAACACACACAATGTACCCTACCCTGTCTCGTTCTATCCATGAACAGCCACCCGACAGAAACGCATTCTCTCGTATACAACCCTCCCCTTCTCTGCCACCCGCACTTTTCAGTACTTGCTTACCACCCCTCTCACTGCACCTTCATCCCGACTCGCTCAACAATATGCTAGAGAACACCACTATCGTTATCATCGTATTCTTTATTATCAGTTCGTACTTTGGTCATGTGCTTTTGCACAGGGTCATCCGTACGCCGGCGCAGTACACTAGACCGGACGTGCCTGCGGCATATGCTGCGCCGATCAAGCAGTGAAACGAGGTGGTGTCACATGACGAATGACTAGGATTTGGAGGATTGAGTAAGGGCTAAGTCAGAATGATGAATGTGGATGAAGTGGAAATGAAGCGTGGTAGGGTGGAGGTATGTCAGCAGTTGATACTAAAGAGTCTGTGATTGCCGAAAGGAACGAGCTGGCCAGGATACCAGCATGTTGAAGCACGTATCATTATTCACATAAAAGAACAGCATTTTACATGGAGATACTATACCTTGATGGTTTCCCGTTGCTCGGTCATCATCTCCATCTTGATATCCATGTCCATTTTCTGTCGTTGCTCGTCCGTCGCGTCGGTGAGTTGGACAATGACGGGGTCGCCGAAGAGAGCTGCCAGTTCTTCGAGCGATTTACCGTTTGTTTCAGGGAACATGAAATAGATGACGAGAACTGAGACGAGGGTGAGGCATGCGAAGACTTGTTCATGTTAGCTAAAGCCTTGATGATGGAAGCGTGGTGGCACATACGAACGAAGTATTTGTATCCGATATTCGCAATCGCCGTTGCGCCAGGTGTGACGAAGGTGATGCAAGAGACAAAGTAGGTGGTCGTCGCCATTGCAACGCCCGCGGAGCGGATGTTTGTGGGCAAGATCTCGGCACTGTAGATGAAGGATGCTGCATCGATGAACAGGCCGTAGAAGAACACAAACATCATAAACGCAACGATGGCCACCTTTTGCCCAGCGATGCTCTCCACTGGGCCTTCTATGAAACGCCCAATCATTGCAGCTTCCACAGCAACGCAGATTCCACAGCCGATAAAGCCAGTCAAAAGCGCCTTCTCACGTCAGTAAGGGCTGCGAGTCAAGGATGAGATGACCTACAAACCGTCGACCTGTCTTGTCAATAGTCAAGAGTGAGAACAGATTGCCCAAAGCTCCAATGAGTGTATAAATACAGTACATCAGAAGCGGCAGATATTTTGTTAATCCTAGGTTTGTGTAAATAATGACCGAGTAGTAGTTGATGACTAGTCCGCCTGTCGCATTCGCCGCATACTGCACAAAGCACGACAAAAACACCCTCTTCCGATACGACGGGGTCCTCCGGATTGCTGGGTATCCCGTGGAGTTCTGCGCCTCGAATTCAATCTGCTTTCTCATCTGGTAGAATTCCTCATGTGCCGCGACTTCGTCCACGTCCCGTGGGTCGTGATGCAGTCTACTGAGAACCGCCCATGCTTCTGGCACCCGGTGCTGGGCAATGAGCCATCGCGGTGATTCAGGTACCCAGTAGCAGCCAATGAGAAGAATCAATGGAGGAATGCAGGTAAACGCTATGGGGCCTCGCCATCCAAAGGTCAAGTTGGAGGAGAAGAAACAACCGAAGCCGACCCAGGCAGAGATATTGTAGCCGGAAACAAGGAAGAAACCATGAAGACCAGTTAACATGCCTCGTTTGGAGGGAGTCGATGCTTCGGTGAGGTAGATAGGGACTAGAGTGGCTAATGCACCCAGTCCCATACCATGAATTATGCGCACAATGATCAACATCGCGACATGGACGCTTCCAGCGGCAAGTGCGCCGCCCATGATGGCGATTATAGAGGCAGTGATGAGACTCCATCTTCGTCCAATCTTATCAGCCAAAGGGCCGCCCCCGAGGGCGCCCATACAGGCTCCGAAGAAGAAGAGAGCATTTACTGCACCAAGGATATTGTTGGTATACACAGATCCAGGGCCAGTGGTCGCGAGTCTGAAGTACTGGTAGAAGCCTGGCTGACCGATACTAGTGGCGAACGATGCGAAGCCTGATGTATTGTTAGGCAGGGCTGTCACAAAAAGCCAGTCTCATGTACCGAAACCATAAGTGAAGCTGCCGACGGCAACGATCAGCCCAACAGCAACATTATATCCACTTGTCTTCGTCATGGCTATAGATGACGACTACTTCAGGACAATCTTAACGAGAAGAGAAATGTTGAGGTTTCATGCATCAGACGCATACTTGAACAGGTACAGGGCATGAGTGGCTTTATAGCTCAATTGCTACCTTTGACTTTGGTCGAGTTACAATGTCGGCAGCCCGGGGAAGTGGAGACCAATGATGATGTGTCTGAGGTTGCTCCCCACGGGGTAGCGTGCATCGATCGCCATGAATCCTGGGGTTACAAACCTTAGTGCGGAGGCATTAGGTTCAGTTATGACAGTGCCACGGGAGACGGTACCCGCAGGTGCGGAGTGCAACCCATTTTGCCAGTGGGAAGCAAGCAAGCGATGAGGATAAAGAAATCCGCAAAGTGAACTGCAAGGCAAATAATGTCTTAGTTCAGAGGAAATAAAAGACGCTAGGATATCCATTTTCATTTGTCCAAAATACATCGAAGAGGTTTTCAGTATCAAAAAGCCATGTGCTATGAGGAAGACGGAGCGCAGACTCCTGCAAGGGCGCGCTAGCGGAAAGCTTGATGTAGCGCTATTTCGACATTCGCATGGAGGAACGGCAGATCACCATTGTCTCCACAAACGTCGTCTCTCGTGTGCCAAGTATGATTAGCGACTTAGCCACTCTTAATCGACACGTCAAAGTAGTTTTAGAATTGACTTTATCGACTCGTATTTCTTGAAATGTCCTGACGTCTAGGGCAGCGTTGAAGTAACGATTTGTCAAGATGAATCGTTATAGAATGCTGGAAGGTTTGGAGAGGACATTGGCCTATATACCTTATCCTAGTATTATCACGCAGCTAGGTTTAACGGCTGCTGTTGGGACTAGTACAAACTCGGTCAACATAGGAAACTACTCGCTGCTGGCAGTCGTTTACCGAAGTGCTCTATTCAGTTGGTTCAAGGCGTTGGTCCTAATTACAAATGGTTCTATGATGGACACAAACTTCCCCACTACGTCTGCTCTAGCATGGCGTTTCTACTTGCTTCATTCATATCATTTGATGTGTGACATTCCCATCATAGTCACGGGGATGGTTTATCACAGTTCAGAACGCAAGCACCCAAGAAACGAATACTTTATGTTCTTCAGTCTAGACTTGAAAGAATCTATCCAGGAATACACCCGCCGACGGCCCTTTTCAAAGTCCATAGCTCGATAACGATAGAATTTACTCTGCCAGACTCCTGAACCAAATACGGACAACTGCGACACGGACCACTGATTCCCGATTAGACAGAGCTTCAAATAATATCTAGCATGTTAAATAATCGGATAAACTGTAATCATTTACGACTATACTAGCAGGTATTGTCCTCTACCATAGAATTTCTTAGCATTGCTCCACGGTCAGCCGATATTCTCACGGGGATTACTACAGGAGAAGTCATGTGGCGGAAAAATATTGAGTTGATGGAATGCGTGGGAAACATCGTATCAAGACAGGGATGTTCTTCGAAATATGATACGTGCAAAGCTTCTTCAATTATTATTTGTGCCACAAATTTACTGTA
Source organism: Pseudopyrenochaeta lycopersici (assembly GCA_003313425.1). Classification (NCBI taxonomy): domain Eukaryota; kingdom Fungi; phylum Ascomycota; class Dothideomycetes; order Pleosporales; family Pseudopyrenochaetaceae; genus Pseudopyrenochaeta; species Pseudopyrenochaeta lycopersici. Next base: position 846,820 of record NHZP01000011.1, on the reverse strand, counting down.
GCAGCTAACATGCACTCGCCGATGCCAACCACTCCAACATGATCCAGCTTTTTTAGATATAAATACAAATATCCTCCACGACTTCGGCGATAATATTGACAAGATGGCCCCAGTGCTCAAAATTTCACATCTTCGCACACTTCCGTAAATAGTAAGACCACTTCGACAACGGTATCGATGGGGCAACCCATAATGTTGCCTCTGGACTGATGCTGTCGTAGACCATCTTAGAACGTAAAATATCCAACCAACAAATATGTTCGCAAGAGCAAGATGAATATCCCAGCACATCTCACTAATACTATCTGAGTTGGCTATGATAGCTTAGGCAAAGGCGAGGATATCTGTCTTTCAAGCCTATTCGCGCGTCATTCCTCGCATGAGAGCTCGCCGCACCACATGAGGGGTTGATACAACGCTTGCTAAGCGGATAACTGCTGCTACCCAAGACGCAACATATACGGCAAGCGATGAGAACGTCTTCTCTTGTCCTCAGTTTCCCATGCCAGTCGTTTAAAATTCTGAAGCCTTACCGTGCCATCAATGACATCCTACTCACTGTTTCCTGCTTTCCAATTGTTCCCCTCGAACCGATTGTCGCCGGCCTTGCAGCTCGCTCTCTGCTACGCGAGGGCTCCGCTGCAATAGTTTGTAGCTATTGTTTTTAGCCCAAACAGAACGGCGATACCGACATCTTCGACTAAGTTTAGGCTGAAAATATTCCTTCTATTGACGCTGGATAAGGATGTCTGTTTGGGTTCGCTCAAGGATTACCCAAAATGTAATGCGGCACGAGAATCACCTCGCGTATGCGGTCTAGAGCAACTACGGAGGTTAAGAGTTCGAAGGCGAGGCAGAAATATGGATTTTGTCACAGGAAAACAAACTTCAAGCCAAGGTGATGGCACAAAAGACATCAACGCGACATCCATAGGTCACGGCAACGGCTCTTGCGATATGAGCTGCTTCGAATACGACACACCACGGTGAAAGCAGCAATACGGAATGAAAAGGCGCCGAGACTGACGAGAAGTGCATGATCAAAGGGCTCAAACACATACGGCCCTACGATTGGGTTTGAAGAGTGGCCTCAAGAGTTGAGCTTGTCCGGATCTTCGGCACCGAACGCATCTCGTCTGATCAGGGGAGCCTTTGAAAAGTACTCTATCTTTTATTAGACATACACAGTATCTATTCTGTTTGGGCATCAATCACTCCATTACTAGCTTCTCAGCCGTAAAGTATAGAGGGCTGCCTCACACCCCTCTTTGCGGTTTTGACATGGATTTGCACACCGATAGCCCGTGTTATTCCGCATTTTCCCGCACATATGCGTTCCCGTATCGTACGGTGGCATGGTCAGTAGCGGAGACTGGGAAGAGCGAATTTCTATCCAACTTTGGAGGAAGATGGTGCAAGATGAAGGAAGAACCACAACGCTTATGAAGCAACTGTACGTCCTTGGGCTGCAAATCTAGACATATCGATTGACCTTCACTGCAACGGTACATCGAACCACTTGACGACACTCACAGCGTCTCCGGCCCTTCTGTGGTGGTTTTGAGAAAAGCCCGTTCTTCATGATTAAGCTCCATTAACATGTGTAGGCCCAGCTATGGAAAGCACGGTAGGGTGCTCCGTTGTATAGTGTGTATAGCTATATGGGAATTGCGCTAGAGCGACCTGCTAAAGGTGTTTCTTGGTAAGTTTGACCTGTAAATGCCGTATTATTAGATCAAGACTAATACTTATCATAGCAGAAGGGGGTCGCTACTAGTGCTGCAGAGAAAAGGTTTGGATAAAGAAGAAGTAGGGCACGGCACGTATGTCATCAAACTTTATTATACCCATCATTTACCTTTGATCTATCAGTAGTCTAGCGCTCGATGGAGCTCCTGATGGATTCGAAGGCTGTGCTAGAGTATTAGTCAGCTTTCCAAGGGGGGTGTGGTGTAGCGACATTGCAGTCGTCCCGCCCAGAGATTGCAATCAGGAAGTGGATGGCGCTAGTGCTCATCCTTACGCATTGTAAAATGACCGAGTCGTCGAACGCTGCAATGATGGTGTGGTCACCCCGCTGTTCTCAAGAAGCCGGTGCTTAAAGAACCTCCCGTGTGGCTCTGAGCCGTTGCTTGCCTGCTTGCTTGTTTGCATGCATACATGGTGGCTTAGCGGCCGGTTGAAAGACTTTTGAGCTTTGGAATTTGAGGCAGACCCGGTCGTTCCGCGGGTCTTCCTGGTGCTCTTCCCGTCCACGTGGTAGAGACTACCGAATTCTGCCTCGTGCATTAGCTGCGCACTTCGATCTGGGACATATTGATTAAGTCGTATCTTGTGTCTAAGGAGCTTGATATTCATTCGCTGGTACCGAGACGGATATCCGATGGCGTGCGATCATAAGGCCGAGATCCCATTAATCTTGATCTGACTTGAGCTTTCAATACTTCAACAACACGCTTCTGACGTGAGACACACGCGATTTGAATATCTGCATCTGCCGGGCCGCACTCCGCTTTGCCATGCAACCTTCGCTAAGGCATTGCTCAGCCTTCTCGAAGCCATCCTCGTAAGTGATGCATAGCCAACCCGCGCGATCAGCGCTAGGTTGTGATCGTATTCAGCGATCACCCGCCCCACACCAGCGTCCAACATTGTCGAAAGGAACACTGGCTGTGCATTAATATAACAATGATAAGGCGTTTATTAACAGGGCGCCGTTGCCGCACTCTGTGCCACGCAGTGTCGGGATCAGGGCTCATATTTTAGGCGGCTAAGCGATGAGGGTGCACATATACTGTGGACGTCATAAGCGTGGAACAAGATCGACCTTGCGTATGTGGAGCACGTTGGATAACTTTTGTAAAATACACTGGCGATAAGATTGTCAATTATTGTGATGGATTCTCGGGTAGGTCCTGTAAGTGATGTTGGACGGCCCTTGCGGAGTGCTTACTCCAAAAACTTCCGCCTATCACACTGCCCAAGTCTAGTTCCAGGGGTCGAATGGCCGAATCCTGTAACTGATAGGCTTCTGTCGATTGAAAATTAAAAAAAACCCAGTCCTCTTGTAGGTGTGATCGTCGTTAAATCTTGTTGCTATGTGATGTGGCCTGTTTATGCCGTCATATAGTCTTGGAGGTGCCTTCATGTTGAAGTTCCCAAGTACTTCAGTTTCGTCATTAGCATTGACAGCGATACCGGTATCCTGCTGGACATTAGTCCATCCTTCAAAAGTAAGTATGTCGTCACGGATGCTTTCGTCCGCGCATCACTAGCCATGAGAGTGACACACCTAGATGTACTGGAAAGAAGGGGCATCCATACAGTTCGGAATGCGCTCAGCTTACCAACACGAGAATTGAAATACCCTTGTATGATCCAACTGCCTGTATGGGCTGCATTATTCACACGCAAAGGCCCTAGCATAAGTCGCTGAATATCAAGGTTTCGATAAAGTACTGCATACGGCCACACATCATATGGCCATGCACACCCGACAGCCAGGTTGTAACGTGGATCCATCTGCCCTCAAATCTGAGAGACGGCGGCGTTGGTCTTGTGCCCCATGCCCCTCGGCCTGGGCCTCATCCTGTTCGTCCTCTCGGCGTTATCTAGTCCCACTGGCAATAACTCTTTGCAGCAGTAGCTTCGGAGGATAGTGTACCTCCTGCATGCCTAGAGCAATACTCTGGCTTTCGATCAGCAGGACCCTGAACAGGGGACTTGCATCGTCGTCGCAGGCCGAAACCTGCTGCTAAAACTTGATGCTAAAACTCTATTGTGGGTTCTCCACCATGTGACAACTGTGCAGGCACGTAGCGGAAAGAGATCCGAGTGCAAAGTGTGTTTATCGGACTTGAGAACCCAAGCATGACACTGTCCCTCGTACTATTCCTTCACGGCAGATGAACTGCCCGCATTTTCGGGCCCCCTCGAGGCGCCAGGATGCAAGCCGCGGTTCAAACAAAAAAACCATGGAATCTGACTGACGCGTCCCAACAGCGGGGTATTGCAATCCCGCGATTCCTTTACATCGCCGATGTCAGGACGCTCTATGTGCCTGCAGCAACATCTTCCAGAACCCTTTTTGACGGTTACTGTAGTCAATGAAGGCGAAAGCTTCACCTTTTTACAAATTGGCCAAAAGTCCGTGAGCAGGAATAGCGGTAAGTGGCTATTTGAGCTTAGCCTTGTAGTCAGTGTGCGACTGTGAGTGGGACCAAATGCTGAATAGTCCGCTTTCCCATTGTACAGTATTTGCGCTGTGGATCTGTAGTGATCAGCGTTGATCATATCGTTTTGACGCGAAGGAAGCATAGAGCGACTCGTGCAAAAGTCAGTGGTGGAAATGTCCCGGCGAAATCAAGCCGTCTGCGGCCGTCGTACGAGTTCACGGTGCGGGCCTGCGTTGCCGCGTAGAGCGCCATCGGCACCCATGCTGGAATAACATTGGTCTCATAAGCATCATGAGCTCGGGATGGGACGCAGACCGCTGTGCTTGATCGATGCTTTCCAGGAACATCCGATCCTTGTCACCTTCACTCTGGCTCTTTCCCAGGTTCGCGCCCAATATAGGGGCTAGCAGTTGATTGCAAGCACGTAGATGAATAATGCAGGATTCTGAGCACCACGGAGACTCACAACGTCTGGACGTTGCCGCGAGTTCGATACTAAGCTCCTGTCACCCAAACGTTTACGAATGAGCGTTCAGCCATGCAGCCATAGAGGCCGCGCTAGACGAGTTTGCTGAGACAGGGGGCGAAGGGCAAGCCGACGCGGACGTTGGTGGATTTGCCCGGGAAACATCGACATGGGCTGAGACGTAGGGCACGAATGTGTCCACTTATGTTCTGCCGAGACCGCCAGTCCCACTTTCTGGCTGGTATGGGCGCGAGATGATACTGAGATGATCAGTTCAAAGATTGCAGGGAACCTCGCATATTGAACAGGATCGAAATCATGATCGCCTTGTGCGTCATTCGAATTACTGTTCTGTATGCGCATCTTTCAAGCCAGAGAGTGTTAGCAAGTGAACGGCTTGACCGTCTTGCAGAAGTGGATCTCAAGGCTTGAGCATAGCTGAAACAGGAGCAATCGACGAGCCGTGCTCATAGAAAGTACACTATTCAGATTTCTAGAGAGCTGCAAACCCCCACGGCATATCCCGCAGATCATAATGGAAGCTCTCCCGAGTGCCATGCGCATACATGCGGCCGGCACTTCATTTGTCTCGCGACGATGTGCAGTGACAGAAGAGGATCGAGGGATCTACCCTTCACCCAACAAAGACGGCGAGGAAGAACACGCTTAGGTTCCGGCTGATCTGAGACTTGGCCTGCATTGCATCCCAGGGAATCTCGCTGGTCAGCCGAGCGCATCGCTGCATGCTGGTGGTCAGGACTCGAAATGGATCTACGTCAGCCGTTCTCAGGCCCTTGTCGCGGCGTAATGGATACGGAGGTTATGCTCAAAGTGGTGGAACATGGGCCAGGGCCAAGTCCCGGGCTGTCCACCTCATTTTCGCCATTGACCGTTCTGCGTTCCTTCGTCCCATTCGGGCCGCAGACTGGATCGCTCATAGTCATTGTCTCTATGTCGAAACCCGAATCCCTGCAAGCTGATAAGGGAGGTCCTGAGCAACATCATATCAACACCAGGATCAAGGTAAGCTGATGTTACTACGGAGAGATGGCAATAGTGCCTAGATTCTTTGAACGCTGGGACTTGACTTGTTATGAGGATGGCACCAAGCGTCACGAGTTTTCAAACGTCTCACAACGCTCAACACTTGAAACCTGTATTCGTCGAGGAAAGCGCACGATGTGGTGATAATTAAGACCCTGAGAGCCCAGCATTGGCAAATCGTTGGGATGAGGGCACTACGATCGACGGATTTGGGAAACTGCCGAGTTCCGGGTCTGGATATTGCAAATCAATCTCGGTTGGGCAGAATCCAGCTAGGCTCTAACAAACAAGCAGGGCGAAGGTAAACATTGGAATGCCAATAGGCCGGGTTTGGGTTGTACGCATTAATCGAAGTGCAGGGAAGCTGTAGGCCTCACCGATCGATCTCAACCTCGTAGCGGAACATGCGTTCTCGTAGGAAGCCTTCAGTCCATGTGCATGCCAGGTTCTGCTTGCCTCGCTTGCTCGCTGTATGCCCTGTTCAGGCTTTTGCCCGCCTCACGTCGTCTGCGGATTCATTTCCAGACATGAAGGCATCCTAATTGGCACAAGTAAGCGCTATGATTCTCGACAGGCAAGACACCTGTTGCGCAGAAGACTTAAAAGCTCTGAATTGACGTACGACCAACTCAAAACTTCATTGCGGTCTTGCTTGTGAGACTTGGCGAAAGGCTTTGTGTGGAGATTGTGGGTCTCTCTACGGACAAAAAGACCGTTCCATGCGACGAGCTCTGGTCATTGCTTAACCAACAAAGTGCGACAATGGAAATCCGAGTTCATTGTACTTGCGGCGCCTTCACGGAGGATATTTCCGGAAGACAACGGTAGGTTCAGTGTACGTAGTAATATATCCAGGATGATCGACGTTAGGCCCCTCTAAGCGAGTAGGCGAGGCGGCGGCGTCATCTCTCTGATTTCGGGGAGCTTGCATCGCAATATCGTACGACTTTGGTCGACGCGGCAGATCACCGGGACGATATGGGGACTTCACGGCCAATGAACAAGTGTGGTAAGTAAGACGGCCTTGCCCTCTTTGGGCTGGTGCATGAGAGCGATTTAGCCTTAATAGCCTTGAGAACGGCCAGTCTATTTTACGCACACGAAAAACCCAAGCACCAAGTTACTGTCTTCCATCGACACTAATATTGCTCGTACTCATTTGAACGTGGAGTGGACAGCAGGATGGGCCATGAGTGTTGAATGGGCAAAGCTGGACGTGCTTTGAGAGAAGTACTCGGCGTGGTGACAAACAGCAACCTCGGGAGCGATAATGGTGGAGATGCCGTTGCATGCCGACTCATGATATTGACACGCCGAGATGATCGCTCGGATGGCAGAAACGGAGGCTCACTTGTGGAAGCAAGCGTGTTCCGCAGATGACGGATCATAGTACGGCCAAAGTATCGATATCCCTGTTAATCCCACGCACCCTGAGACCGGACAGACCGTCCCTGGTTGGTGCGTCTTCCCGGAAGATCATGCATATTTCCCGCACAGCAACTCCATCCGCCCAGGCGGGTTCATTACAAGCAGAGCAGAGTGTTCCTCTTATTGCTCTACGTGGGTTGCTTGCAGGATGATTTGCAAAGCCAGAGCTAAAGAGCTATGCATACGTGATCCCAAGAGCGATTGGGGATGTCCCAAGTCTGGGCAAGTTGAGATCAATCGCAGCTGCGAGAACCAACAGAACGGTATTACGTTGCGCGAATCGCGCGACATTCAGCCATGCCCGAGGGGGCAGTTTTTCCATCAACAAACACCCTGGCTACTCATCTCGCACATTGTCCATACCCCTCTGATTCCAGAAAACCAAGTCTGGGTGCTACGACATTGTGTGCAAATGTTCATGGCGCACAAATGAAGAAGGCTGTTTTGTGCGCGGTGACCTTTGTTGAACGAGTCTGTTCTTTTGTTCCGAAGCACAGAAAGACACGTGGTTGTGGGTGACACAGAGTTCAATGTACGCTGCAGGACTGCAGAGCTTGGCTGTGTGTCGCTGCTCTTGCTTGACGCCGAGTTTATCTCAAGATTTGCATACGACGCTCATGCGTGCCGCCGCAGAAGGGCCTTTGGTAGATGCGCAGTATCCCTTAATTGGCACTGCACAACCGCCACAATTACAATTCTAGTTGAACATGACCATGTGGCCCATAACTGCCAATTAAAAAAAAATGTTACGCTGTGGTGTCATCTCACTCGCGTGCTGTGCTTCGAGAAGCAGCACCAGTTTTTGGTGGGGGGAACGGTGGTTGGGTAGCGGGAGGTCGGTTAGAGGGAGCAGAGTTGACAGCCAACGTGGCTCCAGGGTTAGCTGCATACGCTTGTGCTGATCGACCCGCCTCTTTCTGAAAGATCCTCCACAGACGAACTCAGCCAAGACATGGGATAACGCCGCCATCCGCCCTGGCGGCGCCGAAAAGGTCTCGCGTACGGGGAACGGAGACGGTTGCTGAAAGAGGCATCAGCCGTCCAGCCGTCGCTCTTTGCTTTCCCGCGCTTGCCATCGCGCTGAAACTGATGCAGACTGCGCGGGCCAATACTTAGTGGGGAGCTTGCCGTCCAGCAAAGGTGCGGTGAAGGCTCTTTGAATGGGCAGGCGTCGAGATCGGAAGGCTGCCGGAGTGCGAGTCACGGCTCATGATACCTCTCCACACAGGCCGTCGCAGTAAATGTGTGACACGGTCTTCTGTGACAGCATGCGAGAGAGTGCGACAACGATGAAGGGCAGGCGCCTTCCAATATTGCCATGAGGATAATCCTGTCTTCCACGCTTCGCTTCGCCAGCGGCTGCAGCCATGTGCATGGCTGCAGACTGGCCATCTCTAATGGCCGATGCGGATTTTGGGGATGAGATTCCAGCGAGTGGTCGATGGAGCAAGCATGGGCTGCCGTATACGGTCAAGCTGGTACCAGGATGAGTGGCGTTATACAGTTTTGGCAAACGGTGGCGCTTTCCTGGCATCCCAATTGCACCCTCCACCGCACCATACCAGGGCGGGACGATGGTGCTATCGTCTAAAGTGACTTTCTGTGGCTCACGCCGGCACGAATTGCCCGGTGGGTTCCCTGTTGGCGACATGAGAGGGCAAGCGGCTGGGGGTCGTTTAAAGCATGCAGAATCATCTCTCGTCTCACGTTTGTCCCTTTGTGAACCCCAGCGTCTTGCCGTTCCCAAGCGTTTGCCCCCCTGCGTAATCCTTCGTCAGCCATTCCGCACTCGTGTCGAAGCCTGGTGGTGCTTTGGCTGCACGAGTCGACCACGGGTTCCTCCCATCGGCGGGTCTCTCTCGCCCTGAGCACAGCCGCTCTGCTCGCATTCCAGGACCGGGCCTCTTGGAAGAAACAAGTCTGCCGCAGCAGCAGCTCACAAGGCCATCGATCGCACAGGCGAGCGGACCGTGCAGACATCCTCAGCGTCACGGGTGGCCCAGACAGTGCGTTTCCAGGTGGTGGCCACGCGCAGTCGGCGACGCACAGCTTGGAGTAGTGGGTGACTGCACCCTGGTGCAACAGCGCAGCGTGATTCGGCGAGGGTTGTTCCGGTCCGCTGGGAGGAAGAGGCCTGCCAGTTCGGCGTCCTTTCACTCGATCCCAGCAGCGTTGGCAACTTGCTTCCGAAGACTTAAGAGGATTGCCCTCAGGTTTCTCCTGGAACGGTCGATCTGCAGTGCATCGCAGCCTGTCCTGGAGGCCGACAGGGGCCCCTGGAGCCTTCTCGTCCCAAAACCGCTCTTTCGCCGGCGCAGCGTAGATTGGGCGGCCTGGGATGCGTGGCGGATCGCTCGGCCAAGGCATTGTTACGGGGGCGTGCGCATCTTGACCCTAAACCGCCTTCGTCCACCATCTGCATTGCCGTTGCAAGGGTTCTGAGCGTTCAGCTAACTGCACTGGGAGGTGGGCTTCTTGACAACGGTCCGCCGCCTCATCGCCCGCTCAAACGCAATTTGACCAGGGAACGACAGGCCCACCGACGACGCTACGGTGCGAACGGGCTTCGTGCTGAATCTCGCCAACCCAGTGGACATCGTACTTGAGCGCTGCAGGCCCGAAGTCCTGGCACATCATATCACATCTGCTTGTACCCGTCCCTCTGACTACCCTCTCCTCTCGTCATCACTTGCTCTCTTTCACCCGCTTCACTTCACTTGTTACGCAGCCCTGCTGTGTCCCGTGACTCCTCCATTCTCTATGGCAATGCATCTGGCCAGTATGGTACACGGCAGCGTGAGGGAGCGAGAGGCCATGCAACACCCACAACACGCCGCCTACTACCAACCAGCCCAGCCTCGCGGATACCCTGCGTCGGCGGCTCCCTCTTACCCCCCACAACCACCACACGCCGACTACCAGTACCAGCGACAACGGCCTCAGTCGCCGCCCTCGCCACCTGCAGAGGAGCAGAAGCCCTCTCTGCCGTCTATCTCGAACCTCCTCGCATTTGCTGGCGGTGACAAGCCCGCCGCTGAAACAGGTACCTACTCATGGCCCTGCATTGTCCTGGTTCATAAAGCTAACGCGACTCCCAGTTGCCACAAGTCCCCAGTCACAGCAGCGACAATCGTTGTCGCCGCAAATGAGGCAAACACAAGATCGAGGGGTAGGAGCGATGCAGCAACCGCCACCAGCACAGCAGCAACAACAGCAGTTGCAGCAACAACAGCAGTTGCAGCAACAACAACAACAACAACAACAGCAGCAGCAGCAACAGCAACAGCCCAGCCGTCCAGATCAACCTGCCGCCTATGCACCACTGTCTGCAGCCAGCAACCCTAGGATGACGCTGCCTCCCACGCCGCCCATGCATCCGGACGTAGCTCACGACGGCAACCAGTCTCCATCAGCTGCTTCAACTCACTCTGCCGCATCAGCTCCCTACTTTGTTGGCTCGCTCAACAACATGGAGCCCCACCACCAGCGGCAATCTGCTTCCTCTCTGCCCTCCCTCAAGCGGGAGTCGCTGCCCTCCCACTCCATGTCCCCATACAGCGCATCCATCTATGGACAGTCCCCTTACCAATCCTCGCCGGGCGCTGCTTCGGCAACATCCTTCTACTCGCCAGAGCAGCAATCGTATAACAGCGCAGCCATGTACGCACAGCGACCGCTCCCCTCAAACTTCCAGCCGCAGACGATGCCGCTTCCCGTTCCCGTACCAAATCCTGCCGCAAATAGCTCCAACCCATGGCAGCACCACCACTACATCAGCACTTCTAGCCAGTCACAGTTCCAGCAATCCCAGGATCGCTACATTTGCTCCACATGCAACAAGGCCTTCTCCCGGCCCAGCAGTCTACGTATCCACAGCCACAGCCACACAGGCGAGAAGCCCTACAAATGCCCACAACCGGGTTGTGGAAAGGCCTTTAGCGTGCGAAGCAATATGAAACGACACGAACGGGGTTGCCACGCGGCGACGAGCACTGCGATCACGACTTGATGATTTAAAAACTAATTTCAGTATTCCGTTATCAATGGCGTTGTGTAATTCTGCCTCGGTCACCAACATTCTGTATCGGAAATCAGCGAGGCGCCATTCAGTCATTTTTGCACGCATTGCTAGTCGGGCTTTCGCCTTGGAGTCTTCGGAGGCGTCTCATTTTACCCTCATGCATCTCACCGGAGTCCTTTTCTTTGCACTACCGATATCCTAGATCGCCGTTAAGTCGCGATATTGTATGTCTATTCCGATCAAAGCCAGCTGCTTGCATCCTAAGATTGTTGAAGAGATACCAAATCTCTCGGTTGGGCGTATTGGAGGGGTCACAGGGGTTGCTCCATTTGTCTGTACCATAGTAGGGATTTTGCATGAGCATTTAATGCTCCGACATGTGTCAAAACAGATCAATTCAATGTTATCCAACAAGTTTCAAGGCATATCCTTATTTTCCAATGTGCAACCCGAAGGCAGACTCCAGGCTTCCTGGTACTCGAATGTTTGCATTGATGGTAAGTGTCCTTCTAACCTTAGTGGAAACTGAAAATGTCAGAACAACAATTGGACAGTCACGACTCGCGCCCGCACGCAGCCATTGACCACGATGGATAACCCATGCTACACACACTGCATAGAAGTTCTAGACATGAGAAGGACAGTCGCCCTTTGTCTTTCCATTCCCAGGACTACTTGCCCACGCATTGCCCACACCACGTCAGCAGACTGGCCTCCCACGTCCTTCCCTGCTCTTTGGTGTGCATGAAGAAATCATAACAACACTTTGAGGCTTGCAGATCTTAACAAAAGACCCTGCGCATCTCCCGTGTTCATGCCGCGCGTGCCGATTCTTAATGCAGGATGATATTACCACAATTACCGTACGTCCATTACTCATTTACGCTTACTCTCATTCACCGCTCTGTCTAGTTGAAGAAGATTGCAGTCCTTCCAAAGCATTCGGCACGACGCGGAATCCTAGCCTCATGAAAATGTGCATATACTTTACAGATCCCAGCAGCACCATTGACCCCTGACACGACAAACTACTTGCCTTCGTTGTCGCTTTCGGAATTTCCTAGCGCCTCAGCTTCGAAAGCTTGGCCTTGGGTCGGAGAGGTTGAAGCGCACGAAATGCAACGCCATTATTCCCCAACCCCATCGCTGGTCTTGACTGGATTACAAACACTATGGCGCTTTCTAGTCTACTTCTGATTGCCTTCTAATTGTTAGTAAGAAGGCATCGAGTACGGAGCGAAAGTGAGTATTCACATGAGACAATGAAAAATTGCATCTGCTTCCTGAGCAGTACGTCCAATCGAGGGCCGTTGAGGGCGCCGGTACTACTGTGAAACACCTATCTTTGCGCCCTTGTGTCCATGTGGCAGCAGATCATCAGTGAACTGCATACCGAGCGATACAGCTCCACAACGGTACCGGCGTATTTGATTGCCAGCCTCAAATGTCCCGGGTCCTGGCGAGTCCCATTGCCGCTCCGTTCTTCGGACTCTGACTTGTGTAGCGCCTGCCTCAAGTACATGGGAAGCGATGTGATGGAGCCGCATGTGGCTTCAACAAACAATATACTAAGATTCGATACAATACCTCCGTGGGCGTACCTTCAGCACGGCACATCGTGACTTGAGTGACGATCATCGCATCGCTGCTATCCGAGACCATGGGTCGCACGCTGCCCGACCGTGGAGGCCTGACCCCAGATTTTCCAGAACCGCTCTGCATTGGTAATCTACTCAAAACACTATAAGCCGATTGTAAGATGGAGAAACGGTTCGCCTTCGCCCCGAAAACCAATTGTCATCTTTTGCACGAGCGCTTGACGTGGGAATTAGATTGTGCCCTGGTTATACTCGAAAGGATTTGTTCCCGTTAAAAAGCAAAGCTGAACTGTTTGGTTGCCCCCTTGCACCTCAACGGACGAGGGATTCCTTTCCGCACAACGGCAACGGGGCAATAACGCCGAAAAAGCAGTCATTTTGGTCCACGCATGCAGTGCCGAAAAAAACAACAAAAATTTAAATAATACACCACTTCGATCTCCCGTTGAGCAGCAAAAAGCAAGAGCGAAATGGTAGAATAAGGTTTGCGCGCATGGGATATGTTGGGCACGCACTACCCGCTCGGTACATGATTGACTTTAGGCGAGGTCAGCCACTGGTACACAAAGAAGCAAAGAGCAGTTTGACGACCTGATGACTTTGGGAACAAGGTCAAAGCTCATACGTGTTGTGCAACCACTGCCAATCAGATGCATTAGGACCATGGCGTTACGCCATGGCTCGAGGCTTCGGGGTAGAGGCCTCAAAAGATCTACACAGCGTGAGGACAGACCACGTTGTGGTGAATGGTGGCGGAAATTTGGTCGTTTGTGTTTCAGACTTGCTTCCCTCAATTTCATCATCGCCTCTCGCGTCGGACACTGGTGTGCCGCGATGCGGTCACTTTGCATATGTCAGTCCCTGGAACCAAGATTCGATGCATATCGCTTCGGGCAGGTTTTATTACTCGTCGTATGATTCTGCCGTCACCACGTCGTGAAGTCAAGATAACAATTCAGGTTCCGAGGAACAGGTACAGCCAGTTAGCGTGCAGTCTGTCATCGAACACGACTCTGAAGGATGTTCGAATCGGAAGCGTCCCTGATGTACGTATCGACGTGCTGAAAATAACATCATAACGTGCATGTTATGATGCGAAGATTCTCGTATACGTGTCCGGGTACCAAATCTCGCAACGTGCGCCAATCTTGCCAATATTGACTGGCAATATCCGAACTTTTACCACATTATTCATCAAAACAGGGCGAGTTGACTACGGCTTCTGATTCGTGCTACCGCCGCAGGCGACCACAGCACGCTACCAACCACACTGGTATGCAGGCTGTATCCCTGAAGTATAAAACTTCTCGAAGGAGGTTTGCGCGGAGGTACCCAGACGGCGCGCGACCGTTGTGGCCCCTCTTTGTTCCTCTGCGCTACTCATGGGTACACAGGTACGGCAGGGAACGTGGGCCTCACGGCACCCACTTTGCTCACCGCAGTTGTCGCAAGGAGATCCCGAGGTACAATTGTGGGGTTCCTTCCGAGATAGAATGAAGAAGGCCCTGAGGGTGTTTGGAGATGAGTATCGTGGGTGTTGCAGAACAGATCAGCTGCCACGACAACGGACCGTACATTGCTTGGGAGCTGTATAGGCCGCGTAGACATGTTCGGGGAAATTGTGGGGGGTTGTATAGGTCTCAAAGGCATGGGCGGTGAGTATCATGACTTCAAGGACACCACAGTCGCCTGACCCGCTCCTTTGAGAAGAAACTTCGCGACACGTCAACGTCTGAACACCCGCACGACCTGCGCTTCAGAAGCAGGCGGACACGACTCAGTCACAAAACCGGCGACAGCTGTGATCGCCAGGCTCCCTCTGTCACATCAAACCTTACCGGACACGATCGCATCATCTTACGACTCACTATGTTAGCGGGTCCCGGCGAAGGCTCCGAATCTGAAAATCAATCTTCAGGGTGATCCCAGACTCTGGTAAGTTCAGGGCCGACCCTGCACATCTGCGCTCAGACTCGCAATCCGGACTCTTGCCTCGAGTCAAGATCAGGTAGGACCGAGCAGCTCGGTGTGTTAAAATCCGAAGTCATTGCGCACGCACGCTCCGGTACAAAATCTGGCCCATTCCAACCATGGATGCCCAAAAGTGGTGCAGCATCCTTCATTGAATCCTCTCGGAGCATGACCCTTCGAAGTTTGGGTCGCTAGCGGGAGCTAATATGGCGCATATCGCGCGTTTTGTACAGTCTCGCGTAGGCAAGCTTGCGGGGATCATGCCCGTTCGCAAGGCGGCCATGAGGAGGAGGCTTGCAGGTGGGATGGAGAACGCGGCTGTTTGTTGCGTGAGAGGCACGGAGGATGAAGCTCTCTGTGCGTAAAATTCGGCATTACAGGGCTGTGTTTATGGGTTTCTCGATGCATCCAAAGGCCCGAAGCTCGGTTTTGTGGTTCTCGGTGCAAGGACGCTGGGGAATGCCTGTTGGCTCAGGTACGAGGAGCGCCTGAGCAGTTTACGGAGGGTTAGGGGGTTGGGCGACAAATTTGAAGACATGGAATAGCATGCGTTCATAAAAAACGCTAAGAAAAATTATGGTCATGTTAACTTCGTTGTCGGACTTTAGAGTGAGCTCGCAGCGACACAGTATCAACTACTACGGCAAAGTTCGCCCCCCTTCATTTCGTTCGATACGTGCTCAATGAAGCTAAATACAATTTGCTACTGATGACTATCGCCACCACTGCTCCCACCGTCCTGCATGAAGTAGCAATTAAACAATTAGGTAGGAAAGTCCCAGCAGAGACAACACAAACTCTGGAGGCAACAGGAATGCACAACGTAGGACCTCTGAGCCGCCCCATCAATGCGTCTATACTAGGTATGACAGATTCACAGCTCGAAGATGCTCTGCTCTTCCTCGCCTAGCCCAAGGTAGGCTTTCCAGCTACCCCAGCGGCCCTTCTTCTCACCAGGCAGGCGAACGCTGTCGATCTCCTCGGGGGTCACACTCTGCCACTCCTCCAAGGGGATCCAGCCAATGTATGCGCGGTCACCAAAACCGCCAATCCAATATACCTCCTCAACCACCAACCTCACCCACTTGCTCTGGTGAATGCGGTTGCCGGGAAGCCACCATGCGGCGTCTGGATGGTATTTAACATAGCAGGCCGTCACGCCTGCCTTTTCGACGGCATCTAAATCAATGTCTTCAAGGCGGCCAACGAGTGAGAAGCGTGGCAGCGAGGCGGGACTACGCCATTGGTTGTCTTGAGGGTGCCAGCGCAGACTCAAAGTGATATTTGAGCCGGCATCGACGTTCTTGAAGGACGTGGCAATGGTAATGGCGAGAATAGTAGGGTTTCCAGTCTCTGGCTCACAATCGCCAAAGTAGTCCATCAATCCGATGGGCGCGCCTCCCACATCGGGTCGACGCTCGGTGGCGTGAGTAGAAGGGAAGACGGTGGAGAGAGTGCCGATGGTCTCGAGGCGAAGGATGCGGCGCGCCTGGACGGCAGACTCATGGACAGTGGGAATCGTATATGCTCCATCGTGCTTGCTGTCGGGGTTCGTAAAGAGACGTTGAGGCGATGGCAGATGCGACGCCGAGGTCAAGGAGATAAGGCCGAGTAACGCACTTCGGATATACATCTTGTCAAGCGGTGGTAGAGTGTCTAGGTGCAGAGAATAAGTTAATTTGTTAGACAACCACCACCAAATTGTTAGTGACGTGGATGGAGCGGTGATGTGGAGGAGTCGAGCAGAGCAAACAAAGTCGCGACATCACACGATCGAGCTGGCGGGGACGCCCAGCCAAGGCCAATAGTAGCCGATTTAGGAGCATGGCGAAATCTCGTATAGCTGAGATACCTGAAAACCTTCAATGGCATGTGGACGAGACGTGGTATGGTATACATTCGTACTTGAGGATTTGGAAGTCGTTGTGCAACAATGGACGCGCTCCGATGATTGATGGTCTTTGTTCTATCTTATCAGATTGATCTTCGTGAGCTCAACTTTAGTGGGGCGCCTTGCAAATATATCAACATCCAGCGCAACAATCACAGTAGCGCTGGCACCAGGGATAAAATTTACTAGCAAAAGCTTCCTTAGAAGTACGTGCCAGTGCTATTTAAATTTTAAGTGCGATCTCGAACTGTTCGTAGTTTCGCGATGATTCTTCAGAGCGCCAAGCTAGCCCGGTCATGTGATCTCGGTTAGCCAGCTGGAACACAGCGATATTCGACCACCATGTCGCCGCCAGTCATCGACACCCACGACCGCAACCGCAGCCTGTACGTATTCAAACCACCCACACAATCACATCTACGAGCTCTCCAACGATTGCAACTATCTGGATTCGCAATTTCCAACTCGCCTCGTCCAGAGGAAGATCGCTGACTGGACATTTGCCACAGAAAACTCCGTCGACAACACCCAGCGCTCGCCATCACACCCGTCGAATTCATCAACCGCAATCATGGGTAAGGTTCACGGATCCCTCGCTCGTGCCGGAAAGGTCAAGTCTCAAACCCGTAAGTACCAGGCCTCATCCGAACTGTCGAGGCAATAGCTAACAATCTGCAGCCAAGGTAAGCCCACGCACACTTCAGTGCACCTCCGCGCCCGGTCGCAGCATACACCTACCAACTCGAAATGATTCATTCGGACGATATCCGTTGGATGCGCGATAAAATTGGGGGAACAGAGGCTAACACAATGGACATTAGGTTGAGCCCCAAGAGAAGAAGAAGACCCCCAAGGGTCGCGCGAAGAAGAGGCTCACTTACACCCGCCGCTTCGTCAACGTCACCATGACCGGTGGCAAGCGAAAGGTCAGTGGTGGAAATACACATCGATAAAATTGCGAAATTGACTTGGACACAGATGAACCCTAACCCGACCTCATAAGCAAATCAATAAGGGAGGGCGTTTGGAACGAGCACGATGAGCTAGAGACTACGGTCATGAAATCGGGTTTCTCGGGATGGCTATGACTCTTGATCAGAGGGGGAATCACGACACGAGGCGGACGTTGTCACGGCACGTCTTTTCGCAGCAGCAGGATCCCACACTTTGGGATGATGGGGCATATTCATGGCGTACATGTACATTCGGCTTTTTGCACAGCTACATCCTAAATTCTAGCTGCTTGTGTCTCCATTCTCACTTTTGGTCATGCTTGCTTCCCCGTGATCCACGCCACAACACTCGCTGTGTTTCTATGTACCCATATCAACTTGCAAGCTACCTGTGCAATTAAATCAGATCCCCCGCAACAAAATGTACAGCGCAAGGCTGTCGATCTGGGCCAGTTCGCGCATGAACCATAAGCTCAAGCCAAGGCAGGCACAAGCGAGCCGATCTACGTCACTCGAACCTCAACTCAATCCAAGCTCCCAGAGCTCTATCCCAAGTTTGCTTTCTTAGTACCACACCTTCATCACAGCCAATCACAGCAATCATGTTCAAACGACTCTTTGGCGAGGTACTCTCTTCTCGTATTGACTGCCAAACGTGTCTGCTAACAATTTGAAAAGAATGGCGCGAAGAACGTCGTAACTCTCTTCCACAAGCCCTCCAACCAGGCCTCCACCCGTGTTCTCACACTTCTTAAGCAAGCCAATGCGCAGTCAGTTTCTCACGCTACGGAAGACCAGGCCAGCTCCCATAATGCGCAAAATAAGGCGGAAAGAACGGACTTCGATCTCGACGTGACGGAAGCCCCACCGACACCGGACCAGTTGAAGAACATCTTGGAGTATTTGGGGGGATCGAGTGCGGCTGGGAAGGTGATCAGTGGCGCGAGTGATGAGAGTGATGCTCTAAGGAGGCTGAAGGCAGATGGGAATACGTTCCAGCGGCCGTTGGTGGTTGACTGGAATCAGGGCAAGGCTGGTATAGTTCCATTCACATCTTCTTGAAAGTGTGGTAACTTGCTAATACGTGCAGTGACCGGGGCAAATGAGTCTGAGATTCTGAGTCTCCTCCGAGCGGCTTCAAAGGAGGCTTAGAAGGCGCAAGCGCGATGATTGAATGTGTAAAATAGCGGTCACTCTCAGCTCAGGAACCCCTCTCATCACATTAGAATGACTATGTTGTGGGATTCACATCTGCGAATCGATGCAGCCTCACCGCCTAGTGGCCTTCTCAAAAAAAAAAGTCTGCTGCTACCCTACGGGTAGCTGCACATATAACAGGATATTTGTTCATTTATCTACCATGTAGAACATACTTCTCACAATGATTCTATCATTGCTGTAAGGTGGCTATGCATATCGTCTCTCCTTCTATGTTTTCTCATCAACACGACCTGAAAGTGATTTGACATTTCCGTCACACATCATTCGTCATCGTTTCTTCCAATTGTGCGGTCATAGTCCTTGAAGTCATGTAAACCTAGAGGCTCCTACAACAGTCAAGAGCGCAGGGGCACAGGCGGAAGGTGGTCAATGTGCACATGTTGGCTGCCATAGCTCTCCGCACTGCTGCTCTCACCTTCACCTCGTCCTCGTCGTTTGCATTGGGGCTTCGAGAGACGCTTCTTCCTTCCAAAGCTTTCATTGGTTTCATGTTCTTTCCCTCGCCTTCCGTCAATTGCTCAACTATCTGAGTCGACATTCCTTCCTTGCTCTTCTCCCACTAGGGCTACAGCGCTGCACGCCTTCTTCTTTCGGCACAGAATTTCTCTACAGTCATTCTTTCCTTGTGCAAAACCCCGTCAACCTGTGCAAACTTGCACTTCCGTGCTGAACAAACAATCATTTACGGTGTTAATTGAGCCATGTCTGACTCCGCTCCAACGGCGCCAACGACGCCTATGCAGGATAAGACAGCAACTATGAAAGCAAACCAACAGCCAAACACCCTGACTAGGTCCGAGAGAACCGCTACACCAATGCAGAATGGAGACACGCATCACGAGTTCTTGCCGTCCTGCGGCAGCGCCATCTTCTCCACCGAGCTATGTAGTCGCCCTCCACGACCGACTCCAGGGCCGCCATACCCCCCTGTCATTGCGCGCGGCAGTCATTCAGTCAAGGCTGTTGTAGATGCGGCAAAGTTCTGGCAGCGCAAGTTCCAGTGGCAATGCCTATGCATCTTCCCGGGCCAGCAATGGAATGTAAAAGATTTATGGGATGATGAAGATATCCATATCGATACGCGCTCGTTCTGCGAGAAGATGTTAACATTCATTGAGAGGGATACTTACTACGCTGCGAAGCAGTTTGCTGAAGACTGGTTGCGTGCGCATCTAGACCGTCTACATTGCGCTGCTGGTGACATAAAGAATGCACACAACCCTTCCGAGCCTCTTGCTGTCGTCGATAAGATCTTCGTCTACGGCGAGACCATTGACTTCCCGCGAACATTCCTCTACCATGTAGCTCAGCTCATGCGCATTACCGTGGCAGAAGTCAGTCAGGCAAGAAATACTGCACCGGCGGTTACTACTCTCCAGGAGCTTCCTAGCGTTGAGCGCCAGGAAGCCGGTGACCCTGTTGTTATAGCATCAAAGCTAGAGACTGAAGCACTCGCCACGGCAGGATCTTCATCGACGCAGCACAACGCACCCGAGAACAACACACCAAGTAAGACAAATCGTAAGATATCGCGAACGCGATCACGAAAGCTGACCCTGTCGACAGAGTCACCGTCTCTAGTCGATTGCTCAGTCTCTACGCCATCTGTACCATATACAACACTGAGCCAACCTGGCTCACGACCTGCCTCAAAACGTGTACCTTCATGCGGTCCCCCACAGCCTGGCTACCACACTGAGCCAATGGGTAGCTATATGGGAGGCATGACTGGGCACTCGATGGTGTCTTCCAATACGCATCCTCAAGTCCTCAAGGTTCCCAAAGGCAAGCCTCGCAATATGAGATCCGGCTCTTATAGTCACTCCATGACGCAACATGGGCGGACTGAGAACAATAACCGCATTGCCTCAGGACCGTACTCTCGCCATGCCTCTGGCAATATGTCGAACTTTCAATCACCTCATTTTCTTCCTACGACGTTGGCAATGGGGCAGCCCATGCTGATCCCGCCTAACGCAATTCCACCTTATGCTCAAAGTCCTTTGATGATGGTGCCACCCATGTCAAACCAGCATTTTGATTCTGCAATGGTACAGCGGGGAATGGTGCTCGGTCAGCCTATGCCAATGCAGCCTCCGCCAATGGGTCAACCCTATTTGCACCATCCTCTCCAAATTCACGATACGCGAGGAGTGCCAATGGGAGACAAGACTAATGGCATCTACTACTCAAACAATTTGCCCACACAGCATGTAGATCCTGGCAGAACGATGTCACGTCGCACTAGCAACATTCACCACAATGGTGCTCTGTACGATCCATACAATGGAGCCAATCCCAAATTCAGCGATGCCACAGTTTTCACGGGAAGTAAAAAGACAGTGCCAAACAATATTACGCATCATTTTAGTCAGCCACGTAAGATGTCAACATCTAGTAATCGGCTCGGATACGCTCCAAGCGGCGTTGACCGACCAGGCGACTTGCCTATTAATGCACCTCGACACTTAGAGTATAATGGTTTTAGGAAAGGCCGTTGTGAAGATGATCCAGCAATCACACAGAATCGCACGTCTGGATGTCACGACCTCTGGATTGGTCCCAAGAATGAGACTGTTACAGAGCTCTTCGTTGGTGACCTCCCGGACGATGTAAAGGGTCACGAACTGAGGTTGCTATTCGAACAACAGATTGGCGTCAGTCCTAGTCACGTCGAGGTTAGGCATCCTGAGCAGCAACAGCATCATCAATATCACCACCATCATTATCAGCGCTTGCACGCGTTCGTTTCGTAAGTCTCTTGCATTGTTGCGTTCTCATTTCCGCTAACAATTATAGGTTCTTTTCAGCTTCTGATGCGAAGAGGGCGCTTAAAATCCGGGATCGACAACCTTGTATCCGTGAAGGCTCAGTTCCAGTCGCAGTAACGGTTCCCAGGCGCTTCTTTCAGAAAACAGTGAACTCCGTTCGAAGGGGGTCGGTCTTGTCGGCCACCTTTCATGGTCCATACAATTGTCAGCCAGATGAGCTGAACACTCTTAACACTCAAGACAAGGAAAGTGCAGTTACGGATCCGCCCACTCTCAACGAGCAGCCACAGTACTCTCCCCAGGATGCCAGGAGTGATCTGCTGAAGGGGGCCCAGAAGTCTGTCTTCAGCAACCGCACACTGACTGGAAGTCCTGAGGCGCGCAAGTCCAAGCTGCGTCAGAGCCCTCTTACCAAGAAACAGGCAACAAAACATGAATCACGTGGAGGGAGAGATAGTGTCGTAGAACTCGCCAAAACCACAGAAGGTGTTGATCTTAGTGGATCGCTTTTGCTTGGCGTAGAAGTAGTCACAGATAAGAGCAATACACATGCCCAGAGCCTCGCCCACACTACGGCCGAGTCCTTGAAGCCGGTTACGACTGATGAACTAAGCACCAAGGTTCTCTTCAAATCGCCAACAAATAACTTGCGCTCAATTGGCAAGGGAACAAACGAGGTAGGCGACCCTAAGCCTCACTCTGCCCAACATGAAGGAGACTCGAAGGTAGGGGATGACGAAGAAAAGCTACAGATTCAACCAAGACTAAAGCCATTGCTTGATGAGACCAAAGAACTTGAAGTGGGTATGGCTTGGAAGCCTGCGGCAGATATTTGTCCAGTGATTCGACCAGGAACATATTCCATAGCTTCTGAGGGTGAACACCCACTTGAAGCTGCCACAGGTTCTTTCAACAAAGTCACTGAGGATAGCTCATTAAACGATGATGCGAGAGACAATTGCCGTCCTAGCTCTGCCCGAAAGTCGCAGAACGATCCACGGAACGCGGACCCACAGCCAGAGCCTCGGGACGAAACAGGCTCTGCGCCCCCAACAACTGACCCAACAGTACACCCACTTGAAGAGCTACCGGCGCAAGATATCATGTCTTCTCAATCAACTTCTACTAAAAGGCTCTCACAAGAAACCTCCCAGTCTTATTCTACCAGTCTCGACCAAGATGCAACTACAACGTCGAATGAAGACGCTCTAACCAGGACCAGGGCCAACTACATGGTTGTATCTTCACATAATACTCCCGCTGTATCTGCAGAGGCCGCTCATACTGCACCTACGCAGAGCCTTAGAGCTGTATCTCCGCCAATCGTTGATCCTTTGATTATGTCACAAACAGTGCCAGCTGTTGAGGCTCTAAAGAAAGGTGGCGCCCAGAAGGTTGAGTCTCTTTCCCCATTTGCGAAACCGAGTAAGGCTCAGCAGAAAAGAGACAGGGAGTTGAAGAGGAAGCAACAAAAGAGGGCAGAAGCAGAGAAAGCGGAGAAGTTGAAGCTAGAGAAGGCCACATCTTCTGCTAAGCCCAAAGAAACATCTACCGCAGCAAGCACTATTATCACTCGACTAGATTCTCCTAATCAGGCGAGTTTCGAAGCCAGGAAGTCGAAGGGCAAAGGCAAAGTTGTAATTTTGAGCACCATAGACAAAGATAAGGGGGTAGATGGCGAACACAAAGACTCTGGTAAGCGAAATGGGGGTGAAATTACCCATTGTCCCCAGGACACCGGCTCAGTAACTCATAAGACGAAAGTCTCCCAGATAACCAAGTCGGAGCCGTTTCCAGCCCTAGTGGGGGCCATAGGTGCACAGTCATTTGAAGATACAGCGGCAGAGGCGACAGATCGCC
Source organism: Pseudopyrenochaeta lycopersici (assembly GCA_003313425.1). Lineage (NCBI taxonomy): Eukaryota > Fungi > Ascomycota > Dothideomycetes > Pleosporales > Pseudopyrenochaetaceae > Pseudopyrenochaeta > Pseudopyrenochaeta lycopersici. The sequence goes on along the minus strand of NHZP01000011.1, from coordinate 823,421 downwards.
ACCATAGTCCTTCACACTCTGTTGTGGATTCTCGAGGCTCTCTTACTCTTATATCTCAGAGGAACCCCATTCCAGCTGTGCCAAATCTCGACTTATGTTCTCGTACACTATCGGCTCACAGTCCGGGCCCACAATTGAAATCTGCTGTAGTTCCTGTCACCTTGTCATCACCCACAACCGCAATTGAATTAGGTGAGTCGCGATCAGATCTATCCTGCGTTCCTATCATTTACTTATCCGATGACAAAGATGTTCCTCAATCAATTCATCAACCTGACGCTTCCTCGGTTGCAAGTTCTGTCACTTTGCACGCCGAGGACACAACCCTGGCGCCTCCTTTTTCAGATGGTGTCAACATTGCAGATCAGTTTTCTATCACACCTTTCCATTCCCAATTAGGAACTCCCGAGGTTGAAGTTACTCAAACCAGCTCTCCTCAAAAGGAGATAACCAAGAAAAAGAAGAAGAAACCTAAGAAGAAATCAAAGAAACCGACCGCAACTGCTGCCAAGTCTTCCGAAACCACAAATACTGTTCTTCATGGCGACTCTACCAGACCAGTGGGGTCTAGGAGCACCAAGGAGAACCAAGCTGATGTTGAAGATCTTGCTCTCTCGGAGGCCGGCTCTGGTATTGATGAGCGTGATGCGTTTTATGACCCCTTTACTTCGCAATTGTCTCACATAGACGCGATAAGGGAGGGCTTGAACAATCCGGACTCATACTACGCTCAAGTCAATGCAAGAACGAAAGACAGTGATGACGAAGATGCTGCTCACGCGGAGAAAGTGAAAACAGTATGTTAATCTCAGATCCGTCACATTTTTGTCCTTTAGAAACTAATTATTTGCAGCTATCTGAGCCTTCCCTCATACGCCAGATTGAGGGCTACATGAAAGAGAACGGTTCCAGGTTTCTCTCTGGAGGAGCAAAGAAGCTCTCCCAGAACGATGTCAACTAAGCCCTCTTAGACCTTCCGCAACACCATTGGCGAGCGTTTTCACTTCGTAGATATATGGTACCCACCGCGGCGTTTCATTGTGCAGTCATATGACTTCTTTCTCTATTTCATGGAGTTCTTTCTGGGCCTTGGTCATGTTGAGTGGAAGACTAAGGTGTTTCGGGCAAAGCAACGTGTTCACTGGCACCTCCATAATATGGACAACCATGCTCAGCCGTATGCGAGCTCAGTATTCATGGGTTGTGCAAATTTTGGTCAAAGATCTCAAAACCCCAATTAGTTCATTTATGCTTGTGATTTCATACCGCGATTGTAATGCTCTTGCATCCCCTCTCAATCATAGTTGCCTCAGCAGAAGTTATGCATTTAGTCTGACGTTCTCCTGCAGAAATTGCTTCATCAGGATCTTCACGTCAACGCGGGTATGTCTGAAGTTTATCCCTGTATTTTAATGCCTGACCATAGCGACTTAAAAGGAAAATCGTCACCAAATCAGTATCCCGCGGAGCTCGATGGCGTAGTGAAGCCACATTGTCTGCTTCTAGACACGGGCCGTTAGTGGGAACCAATCAGCGCCCATTCGCCGATATATGTGTTTCAAAGTTCCACCACGGGCGAGTCAAAGCAGGGGTCGGGCGTCCAGACACTAGAGCGAATGAACATGGCGCTGATCTTAAGGTAAGGAATAGACAGGTATGAACTGAGGACATGGATGGGGTTGGTGCAAGGTGAGCCGCGAGCATGGTTTCCAGAATCAGAACGTTGGAAAGAGAACCTGTGTTTTGGGAATGAACCTATCCATGGCCTATCGGTCGTACGTTGGTTGAGGCTATGTGAGGGTCGAGCGGAGGCTGGCTGCTTATACTTTTGCGGCTACATGTCAAGTCTGATAGCACATCATTGTACCGTGTGCTGATGTCCTACCACACTTGATGGAATGGAACGGTTGATACCCACTCAAGCGGTCGAAACAACCATGCTCTATACTAGGCCTGCCGTGCCAGACACCTTGCTAGGGCAGCGTCTAGGCTGCCCACCATATGGAACCATAGCTGTGCAACACCTGAAGAGCATGCAGACGGGTGAATATTGAGCACCTGCAGGTTGACGGAAAAACCAACCAAAACTCAGCGTGGGGGTCATGGCACTAGATTCAATCAGCCACAGGCTCGTCTGGATGCACGGTCGATCACCGTGCTGGGAACCCGGTTCAGTCGGCATTACATTCATTAAGCCCTGTCCATGCATGGTGGGTTGTCCATGACAATGAATGACGACGCGCCTCAATTTGTTAGTCAACGAACAGCAATGCAAACGGTGTGCGTTTTAATTATCATGTAATAGTAAGGGAGTTCCATACTAAACATAGATAATATGTGAGAATAACTACGCTAAGTTACTGTATTATTGCAACTTTGTGTCACTCTATGTCTATATTCCTGTCTACTTCATGCAGGATACAGAGTGTGCATTGATTTTACTGCACAGCTTTCCGCTAATAATGCGGCACGCTGCGCGCTCGATTTGGTGTCCCCTGAGTCTGACTCTTTAACGGCAAGGCAGCTTACTATCGTTGGATGATGAATCTAGGCGTCCCATTGAATATTCACCTTAGTACATATTAGGTAAAGCTAGGATCAGGTCCGTGCCGTTTACAGTGACCCCGCAAAAGTTTCCGCCGCGCATGCACGAGCCACCCTCTCAAGCACATGTACACCAAACTTCAACACCATATATCTCAGCCAAAATATTATATAATTAATTTTTTTTGGGTCAAGAGTTGCATAGATGATTAATATTTTGTTTGCCATCCTCGTGCCTTTTTACATGCAGCAATTCGTTGTCGCATACTCAAGATGAGGCGCTTGATGAGCTTGGCTGGTATGCGCCGCCAGCACTCTTTCAATGCACTGCAAAAGCCATCCCACTCTTCTATAGCTTGGCTGTAATTGTTATATTGTGGATAGAATTTGTACATGCGCTTCTTCAGGTACCACCAGAGGTGCTCAATTGGGTTGAGATCAGGTGAGTATGCTGGCCATTTGATGGTGGTGATGTGGTGCTCGCGCAGGAACTCACGCGTCGCTGCAGCTGTGTGTATGCGCGCGTTATCCTGCATAAAAAGCTGAGAACGACGCCAAGATGGTAGAAGCCCTTTAGTCAAGGCCTTAATGTAACTTTTAGCGGAGTACCCATACTTTAGAGCATCGAAATCACGCTCCATTATGACTAGAGGACTTCTCCGGGCACACCCACGTTCATCCAACCATATTGAACCCCATACCATTTGTGACACCTTTTTACCGCAGCCATAGGTTTGGAGCATTATTGTCTTCCATTTCTCTTGTGAATTTCGAAAAACCCACTCTTGGTTTTGCCCTGAGCCCTTCTGAACTAAGCATTCGTCAGAGAACTTGAGCGTGCGCCGATGCCATGGGAATTGAGAGTACTCCTTGCAGAACTTGAGGCGCCTCAACGCATCCCCGCGATGGAGCTTAGGACGCTTTTTACAAGGAGATTTAGTGAGGCCTTGTCTTTTGAGGTATCGGGATAGTGTGCTAGAGCTAGGCGGCTTCGAAGAGGTGCCATCTGGATTCACAACCACTGCTACTTCAGCTAGCTCTTTGTAATCAATTTTTGGCTGCGCACGTGCTTTGCGATAGATGATCTTCTTTTGATGAAGCGATAGTATAGGTGGCCGGCCGCTGCGAGGTTTATCTGCAGTTGTGCCTGTTTGGTGATATTTCTTCCTGAGGTCGCGTATAGCGCGTTCACTCCGGCCATACGCGTCAGCAACTTGAGCAACTGTAGAACCACCATGCAGCATCCCAATAATTTGATCTCGCTGCTGGACTGTTAAATTAGGGCCTCTGCGCGTATTTTGGTCTATTTCTTGTAAAATTTGGCGATGTGGTGGCATAGTTATGATACTTGAAAGTTGAGAAGGAGATGTTGTGAGGGAACGCGTCGCGACTAGTGTGGCGGAAACTTTTGCGGGGTCACTGTATGTCGGTTTCCCGAAAAGGACGACAATTGACGACAAAGGCACATGAATGACACCCCCTCCCCAAGCACTGCAGGGTGGCCCCGGCGTCCTTGCGGGAGAGCTGACGACGTGCTAAAGTTTACTAAAACCACCTAGGTGACACAGTTATGCAGTTAGTCGTTGAATATGCAGATTACGAAAAAGCAGACGTAGCACAAGTGGCATGGTTTCAATGGAAGAGACGGTATCACTGCGTATAGAGTGAGCTATACTCGATTGCGATTACCCCAAGCGGCAGTCTCCTTGCTTCCATTTGTACCGCTTTCCGCAAAACATCCGTCTTCCTGGGGTGGGTGTGTGTGTGAACACGAGGGCGCACAACCGACAAAGATTGGTTCATCGAATCTTCTCCTACCTCTCAATTGGCGTTACTCACAAGCGAGTTGGAGCTATAGCGGGCATTATCCAGTTGTCAATTAGCCCTGTTGCGCTGAACGCACAAATCAGATTTTCATGATTTTCAGGTGACACTTGATTTCACACTCTATTAATGTTTGAAGGGGTGGCAGTTCTTGTTATCTCTCAGCTATGCGATCTCGTTGTTGTTTCAGGGCTAGACAGAATATGAGCGTTCGTTCTTAAACATCGCTGCATTGCTAGAGGCAAGGGAAAAACATTATGTGGAATTACTTGGGCTTCGAACGGTTTTTGGTCATCTTGTGAATGATTAAGTCCGCACGCTGGCTCCCGGTTACTTTCACAGTGACTCTTACATACGTCTACGGGAGAGCTTGTTCCGACGGTACATGGGAGTGTTTGGTAAAAACTGTTTGATGTATAGCATGTATCGTGGGGCTCGCAATGATGGATTTTGTTGACCAGTAGTAGAATTCTGGTTCACGGGATCAGAGCCTATGTCATTTGTAAATTATCCACTCTCAGCCATAGAGGTCATTCCTAAGAAATCCAACTTCGAACGGTTTACATCACAATCCTATTGTGGTTTACTACGCCCCTTATAGTCCTTGACTCTCGATATCAGCCATCGATGAGGTCATGGAAGTTGGGTAACCGAGAACAACACTCCCGTCAGCGAGCAATTCGTCGGATTGACACTCTTTTCAGGTAGCTCTAGCTTAGAATATGGTTTCAGCAATTAGATGTGGCATATCTGGCCATAAGATGACACGCAGAATATGACCAGCACCACTGGCAAAACTTCTTTCTTTACTGTCATTATATATACGCCAGATGATGCAGAATATCCGCAAATCCCCACACCTCGAGTATAGCTAAACCATGTGATTCTTCTGAATACGCTCAAACAAAACGACAAAGAGCAAGCATTTACAGTGATGACGATGACGATAACAACAATTTATCTTCACGCAGACTATCGAAATTCAGATTCACTGCTGTCTCAGTGCTCGGTAATTTTTTCAACTAATATTTGGCCGATTTTGGCGCCGGGGTCTTCGATGTCGTCTAGAATGGGCTCGTTGCCCAGAGCTTGATATGAGACGACTGGGCGAATCCGTAATATCCAAAACGACCTGCTAGCGCTAGGAGAAGACAAAAAACAATCAAATAAGAGCCATTACTATAATTACAAAGTCACTTCCCTAGAGAAGTGGTTAGAAAAGGTTGAGAAGGATACAGTTTATTGAATCCATAATCAATCAAGGTTGGCGAAAGAGCGCAAAGAGAAAGTCGCGAAACTGTAGAATGGCCTTAAACCCAAAGGATCACCACAGACTTTCAGAAAGACATATATTTGAGAGCAGCGAACGAGTGATAAGGTTTACTACGCGACAAGGATTAATAAGATTGAGTCCAAGATCACACGGAGGAGCTTCAGAAGATTCCAAGGAAAGATATGGATGAGGTCGAGACCAGAAATAGAAGGCCAATCGACGAATTTTCCGCAATAACTGGAAGATGGCTTCTAAATAATCGAAATCGGGGATACGCGGAGTGCAAATAATCTCACCGTTGGCTCACCTTGAGCATAGGGAAGACCTTAGAAATGATGTTTGAGAACCAAACAGGAAAGATAAGAGACGGGTTGAGAGGTAAAGAGAAAAGGTAGCAACATCTCGAATCAGTTGCTATGATCACTCGAGCCGACGAAGCTGTTGTCTTGATACAAGCCATAATGGCGACTTCTGAGACAAGGTACTTGAGCGGGCAGACTACGAATATTATTATTGTTCGCAAAGACGTACTATCCAATCTCGTGCCCGACAAAGAGTTCAGAGAATATAGTCACCGAAGAAGGCCATCGAGAGCAGGCCGGAAAGCGTGCTGTCCTCCGTCAAAGCGAACAAGAATATTCAAATTAAAGGCTCCATAATTGGAGCTTATTAGTAATGAATATAGCTGAAACATTGCGGCAGTCCTCGAGGGTGACTATAAGGTGGCTGAATTTCAACATAGAGAAGACACGGAGTATTGATTTGGGACTGGAATGGGCCCTACATAAGTTGCTTTGCGATACAACTGTGGCGATCTCATAACTTGCTTGATGGAGACGAAGGCGTGAACTGACGAAGATCGAGAGTTATCACAGATCGAAAAAGCTTTAGACCTTTGTGTGAAAGAACAGGCGAAGTCTTCTAGGACAGCAGTCGTAGCACTCAGTGTCAAGACCCAGCATTTACAGGGCCTGAAGTCTACACAAGAAACAGATGACGGCTCAATGGCATCGCCCAATTCTCTCACAAAGCAGGTGGCAGGACTTCAAGGCGGAACAGCTACGTCGACAACTAACACAAAGGTCGTAGGTCCATATGGGTTCAGCCCGCTTCGACTTCGATACCATGCAACCAAGCCATGAGAAATGTCAATCTCCGGCGAGAGATGAAAAGCTAATCAATGGTACGAACCGCTCGTCTAAGCACAAAGCACACATGTTACAGAGGGGCAGCTGAACGGTATTGCAAAGACTTGAGGAAGAAATAAAGCGATCAGTAGGGTTGATGATTCAGAGCAGTGATAAAGCGAGCAATAAAAGGTATTTCAACTGAACGAATGATCTCAAAACTCAGCCAAGGCGCGACAAGGCGCCTGGCAAGCCTGAAAAGCTACCAGGAATACTACTCTGTACTCGAGGCGTGAGGTACTTCAACTAGTCTTGTCGGCGTAGAGTGCGGGCCACGGACACAAGTCGATCAAGAACGAAGGGTCTCTGAACGGGCCTGGGGACGGCCGCGAGAGCTGCGACTGAGTCTGCAGTAGCACTCTCCATTCGTCTAGAGGTCTGAGAATATATGGGCACACAGTGTACTGATATGCTAGTTCTTTGAGTTCTGAACGCGTATGGGAGGCGATATGTTTGGTAGAAATAATGCTCAGAATGGGCATGCTCTCTGTGGGCCATGGACCTTCTTCGGCATAATGACGATTTCTCGGTTGGTATATGATGGGTTTTAATGGGTTTTGTTATCTTGAATGACTCATGACATGCATGTCCATGTCAAGTGGTTGATACTGCTTGCACGAATTGTGTGGATATGCCATAGTGTTACACGCGGTCAAGTCAGGAATGGATAAAATTTGCTGTTCATATTCACATGATGCTCGCTTACTTTTGCTTATATACACAGATTTTACAGCATTACTTTTTCACTTCTCCCTTTGCCATGGCCGTTTACAACTTGGCCTGGTATTCATGGGGAGCAATCATCAACTCAGGTCGGACATACTTGTCAAAGTCTGCCTCGCTGATAACCTCGAGCTTCAGCGCGGCTTCCTTCAGTGTGAGGCCGTTCTTGTGTGCGTACTTTGCGGTCTTGCTGGCAGCATCGTAGCCGATGACGGGGTTAAGGCAGGTGACCAACATCAAACTAGGGCAAATTAGCAGGTGGATTGATAGATAGGCTGGGCACGACTCACCTCTCGCTCATGATGGAGCCGATACGCTTCTCGTCAGCTTCAAGTCCAGCAACCAAGTTCTTCTCGAAACTCGTCATTGCGTCTGCAAGAAGGCGCGAGCTGTGGAGGAGGTTGCGGATCATGACTGGCTTGAAAACGTTCAGCTCAAAGTTGCCCTGGGAGCCGGCAAAAGTAGTAGCGACTTGGTTGCCGAAGACCTGGGTGCAGACCATGGTTAGAGACTCGCACTGAGTGGGGTTAACCTTTCCAGGCATGATGGAGGAGCCAGGCTCGTTCTCTGGAAGCTTGAGCTCGCCGAGACCGCATCGTGGGCCAGAGCCGAGGAAGCGGATGTCCTGTGCGATCTTGAAGAGGGATGTAGCGAGGGTGTTCAGTTGGCCGTGTGCCTCGACAACAGCGTCGTGGGCAGCGAGAGCCTCGAACTTGTTGGGCGCGGTGATGAAATCGTGGCCGGTCATCTTGCTGACTTCGGATGCAACCTCCTCGGCAAAGCCCTTGAATGTGTTGATACCAGTTCCAACGGCAGTTCCGCCCTGGGCCAGCATCTTCAAGCGGGGCAGAGACGTCTTTATCCGCTCAATGCCGAAGTCAAGCTGCTGCACGTATCCTGAGAATTCCTGGCCGAGCGTCAAAGGGGTGGCGTCTTGCAAATGGGTGCGGCCGATTTTGATGAGGTTCTCCCACTGGTCGGCCTTCTTCTTGAGGGCGTCTCGCAGGCTGACCAGGGAGGGGAGCAGCGACTCCTCGAAGTCGAGGACGGCGGCGATGTGCATGACGGTGGGGAAGGTGTCGTTGGACGAGGCGGACATGTTGACGTGGTCGTTGGGGTGGACGGGCTTCTTGGTGCCCATCTTGCCGCCGAGGATCTCAATGGCGCGGTTGGAAATGACTTCGTTTGCGTTCATGTTGGACTGGGTGCCGGAGCCCGTCTGCCAGACGACGAGGGGGAAGTGGTCGATGAGCTGGAGGGAAGCGACCTCGTTGGCGGCCTGCTGGATGGCCTTGCCGAGCTTGGGGTCTATATGGCATCAGCGAGGCAGGTGGGGGTTTCTCTGGGGCGGCGTACCCAGGCCATACTTCATGTTGACCGTGGCGGCGGCGCCTTTGAGGATGCCAAAGGCGCGCACAATGGGCGGGGGCATGCGGTCCTGGGGCTGGTTGATCTTGAAGTTCTCCAGCGAGCGCTCTGTCTGGGCGCCCCAGTACTTGTCTGACGGCACCTGGATCTCGCCAAAGGCATCGCTCTCGACTCGGGTGTTGGCCATGGTGCGGGTGACGCTGAATTGGCGGGTTTGGAGGAACGGCTGCGTCTTCAATGGCGAGGAGCTGGTGGGCGCGCGGCCGGCCGTGGCTAGCGGGCGTGCGCAGCGGGCGCTGATGGAGGGGCTTGCCGTCGCATGTGCCAGTCTTCGCAGTGCTCCGGCCTCGGCTGGCCGGAGCCTCAGTCGAGCGCTTCGGAACATGGCAGCAGGCAGGTGGTACGAGTGGTGAGATGAATACGCGGGCAAAGTGCAATTGGCGGGCTGGAGAGTGCAATTGATGGCCACACGGGATAACAAGGGGATAGACAGACGTGCAGAGGAGCAGAGGGCCGACTAAAGAGCTCAGTGTTTAGAGTTGCGTGAACTTTGTGCGGGACATGTCGGAGCCACCCTCCCGGCTTTTCCCCGCCGGCCTCCCACTGACGCTTCGGCCAGAAACGAGCAGGGCCATGTTCGTCCAGAGTTCACCAAAAAAAAAATATTATTATTCCCCCACAAAAGACATGACCTTTCCAAACTACGACAACAACTACTGCTACTAATACTCACCTGCTATCACAGTCTCAGCGCATGCTCTCTCCGTACTGTGTGGGATTCCTGCACCGGCCCTCAGTTCCGCACGACACTCAGCATGAGCCCTAGGATGACTGACCTCTGCATGCAACGATGAGCGTTGGAGTTCTCGTTTGCGTGGATGCAGCGGTCCGCAGAGTCCCACCGCTCTGGCCAGCCACTTTGTTCGCGTCGCCCTGAGGAAATATGGCACTCATTGACTGGCGGCAGCCTGCACGGCTTCGCGCTCGCTCCTGCGCATCCCCACTGCATGCTGCAGATGTGCAGTGAAGCTGCCCGGCGTCTTCTCGGCTGCCGTGGTCGTCGACAAATTCTGACCGCGGGCCTGCGTTGATCACGCTTCCCAACTGGGCAACAACCTTGGTGTCTTTCGGCACAGAACGCCCGCCCTGTTGAGTGAAACACACCCGTACCTAGACTGCTGTCCTTGGCCGTCCTGCCGCCCCGAATGGCTGTGTCCGCTTCGGCTCTCAGCGCAATTTATTGGCCAATATCCGCCCCCGTTGTTGTCCTCATTCGTTGCTCTGCCCGCAAGACGGCGTACGAAGAAGAAGGTTTAGTGAGTTGCTGCTGCGTTCAGCGTGACGCCTGAAGGCATGACCTGCGGGACCAGGTTGCCGCCAGTGCGTCCGCTCCTTGCGCACGCCTACTTGACCAGAGGGAGGCCGCTCCCGAACAAAAGGCCATGATTAGATTACTCGCTGCGAGTCAAGCGGAGAGCAGCTGACTTTGCTCGCTTTCCCAGCCCGTCTCCACCGTACTTTCGATCAATGCCCGCGCGCCATCCACGCTGCCAACGTAACATCGAGCTAATCGTTTGACCCCTCATCCTGATGCGGCGGCCCTGCTTCCATCTTCCAACAAACCATTCTGCCCGTCGTCGCCTATGCCATCCATCGACCGTGTTCGCTCCTCGGGTCATTGCCTCGTCTGTGAATCACTGGATCCAGCACTTATTCTCCCGCCTGCACGTCTAGGCTACAGATAAGGCTTTCACCTTGCCCGGCCACTGACTGACCTCTTTGCTGTCCGAGAAAAGACTCATTAACCACAACTCCCGTTCTTGAGAATCTACCATTTGACCACAGCGCCTTCATCCTTTGCCCTCTGCTCATGAGCTTGACCGCCGCTAGCTCTCTCTTCACGTGCTGCCCGCCCACCACTTCAACCTCGACTATTCAGCCTCATCAAAGAGGACCTCCAACTGAGCAACGAAACAAAGCACTCATGGCTGAGCCCGACTTCAGCCCGCCTTCATGGCGTCCAATTTCAACAAGTTCAGGAGCTCAGGGTTCAGAGTTGGCTGCCCCGCTCCTCTCCGCACATGCACTCCCGTTTCCACAACCTTTCCCACCTATGGCTTACGAGGCTCCGTACGGTCCCATCAGCAACGCTCCCATGTCTCAATTTCCGGATGTGTCGAATGCTCCGTTCAACAATCATGCACAAGGACGGTCACCATATCCCCTCGATGGCAGCCATTACATGTATCCAGCACCTCCTCGCTTGTATCCGTATATCCCGGCACATCCAAGGCCACCTCCAGCCTTTCGAACCGGGCCTATGAATCAGCGTCCAGATTTAGGTGGCCTTCCTGAACCTACCGACTGGTATACCAGGACTGAAACTCCCTTGCTTCGCGGCCCTCAGCCTTTCTATTCGTCATACCCTCAAGAATACGAAGCTCCCTTATCGCCGCCAACAGGTCCCACTCCGTTTGCTCGACGCCAACACTACACAATGATGGGCTTGAATTCACCTCCACGTAATTTTAATCAAGAGCCGGTACGGCCGCCTCATGGTGCAATGCCGGATCAGCCTCCTCGTCAGATGCAGTCACCCAATCGACGAGCCCCACACCAAGACCAATATCAACCCAGCGTCCGACCATACGACACTGCAGAACGACGTTCATCCATGTTTCTCAACACTCAAGGTCGTCGCTCAGATCGAAGCAGCTCTCCGCGAACCTCGAATCGCCGGAGTTTTGACAGGTATTCGTTTGACCTCTCACAGTCGAGCACGTCGTCTGACGCAGAGGAAGCCGCTGCCCGTGCGCCACCGTCCAACCGTATGAGGCATCGACCAAGGGAGGTCCGACCAAGATTCATGGGACATCATCAACAATTTGATCCCAATATTGCTACACCCCGCCAAATCCAGGAGCTCAAGGATAAGCTCCCACGTCGCCTAGCAAGTGAGCTTCCTGAAGAGACGTCGACAACCTGTGACATATGTCAAAAGGATTATTCAACCAAACATGTGCAGCCAGCCGAGGAAGAAGAGGTGGCTATAGAGCTCCCTTGTGGTCATGTTTTTGGAGAGTTTTGCATATTTCAATGGGTACGCGTTCTATTTTCCGAAAGCTGCTGGATATTTGCTAATCACACGATTTAGTTTGACACGTGCAAAGCACACAAGAACAAGGTCACCTGTCCAATGTGTCGGAAGCAATTGGTCGAACCATCGCGATATCACCCAGCGTTGCTGAACGCCATCTCACGCGGTGGCCAGGCCTTCCAGGAGCTGCTTGCTAATGAGCTTCGAGGCGACTTCTCTCACATGTAGAGTTGATGAGTAGCAAGAGTCGACATTATGCGCACCAAGTTTTAATAAAATGGTGCATTTTGACGGAATACGAGTTTACGGCCTTTTAGCATATATCTTCCCGTTGTTCGGCATTAATGCGGCGGGTGGTTTTCAAACTATGATATCACTTTTTTTTTTTGGCATGATGGCCTTATCAGAGGTCAATCAATGGCGTTTCTTCGGGGTTTGGGGCACGGGATTACCCAATCGGAGGTACTTTGGGTGTTTAATACCGAAGGCAATTGGCAACATCGAGATTGGATCTGTAGATGATTACTATCGAGGATAGGGATAGTCAGGAAACATAATACCAAATATATCGTGTTGACACAGCCTGTTGTAGCTGGAGAATGGGACCCACTTAGGAATGCCGGAAATGATTCGTTGCCCGGAGCAGCCCTAGCCCAAAACACCAACACCCCGCAGATCAACACAAACTTGGTCAACGACAGCATCTTGCATTGCTCTACAGTCGCCAGATATTCAATCACACTGTAGGCAATAGCGTGTGCTTGTATTGTTTCTGTCCACTGCTTTGATCCTTCTCCTTTTGTTTTTGGTAGCGACAGCCGCTGCTCACGACGGCGCTTTCCTGAGCGTAGCAATACGGAGCAAACATGACGGACTCGAACAGAGACAGTTTTCAATTGCCCGTCCCACCTCCGCCACTTCACACCCGCGGCGGCGACATGAATCGTCCCGGTACGCCTCAAGAGGCTTTCATCAGCCCGCAGCAGACACCCCAGGGCAGCCCGAGTAAAACGCACCAGCCGCCAGGCGCATTCGATCTACCCCACGTCTTCGAGAATGCTATGAGACTGCTGCCGACGCTCGGTTCGCCCTCCAGGACAAAGCCTGGATCGCCTATATCGCCCAACAAAGCAAAGCTGCAGACCGAAAGCGACGCAGACCACTCGTCGGGAGACCTCACTACACTTACACCAGGCAGTCCTACCCGCAAGTCGAACAAGGAGAATACGCCCCCAAGCGCCCGTCCAGGCGTTCAAAAGGAGCCGAGTTACCTCACCCATGCGGCACAATCGCGACAGGAACCATATCGGGCGCGGGACGCAGACCAAGGGACGCGGTACCTGAACGGCCCACAACGACTTTCAGCAGAGGAGCTAGAGAAGGCTAGGAAGCCAGCAGTGAAACGCCTCGCCAACGTTACTCAGCTGTGTGAGTTGTATAATTTGTACCATTTGTGGGACCCCGCTCATAGACGTACAGATTTCCTCGATTACTACTATGACCTCCTTACATACGTGCACACGCGTCAAAACCGTCTTTCTCAGTTCAAGGCTCAGAACCCACCGCCCCCAGCCACACCAGACGCAGAGTACAACGATGCCCTCACACAGTACCTCGGCCGCGAACGTGCCAATCTTCGCAAGCGACGGACACGACTGAGGCAGGGCGACTTCCAGATCCTCACACAAGTCGGCCAAGGAGGCTATGGGCAAGTGTACTTGGCTCAGAAGAAGGATACCAAGGAAGTGTGTGCCTTGAAGGTGATGAGCAAAAAGCTGCTGTTCAAGCTGGATGAGGTTCGCCATGTCTTGACAGAGCGTGATATTCTGACTACAGCAAAGAGCGAGTGGCTAGTTCGGCTGCTCTACGCTTTCCAAGACGATAAGAGCATCTACCTCGCCATGGTATGTTCATTTATCTTGTTTACTACCTCTCCACTAACAACGCTAGGAATACGTCCCAGGAGGCGACTTCCGCACCCTGCTGAACAACACTGGTGTCCTGCACAATCGGCATGCACGCTTCTACATAGCCGAGATGTTTTCATGCGTTGATTCTCTACATCAGCTGGGGTATATTCACCGCGATTTGAAGCCGGAGAACTTCTTAATCGACAGTACTGGACATGTTAAGTTGACCGATTTTGGGTTGGCAGCCGGTATCCTTGCTCCTGCCAAAATCGAGTCTATGCGCATCAAGTTGGAGTCTGTCAGCGACGTGATTTCACCATTTGGCCGTCCCATCGAGGAGCGGTCCGCAGCCCAGCGGCGAGATAATTATCGATCGCTCCGAGAGCGCGACGTCAACTACGCAAAGAGTATTGTGGGAAGCCCAGACTATATGGCCCCAGAAGTCCTGAAAGGCGACGAGTATGATTTTACTGTCGATTATTGGAGTCTGGGATGCATGTTGTTTGAAGCTTTGGCTGGGTACCCACCTTTCGCCGGTGCTACAGTCGATGAGACCTGGCAAAATCTGAAGCAGTGGAAGAAGGTTCTGCGAAAACCCGTCTACGAAGATCCCTCGTACTTCCTTTCGAAACGCACTTGGGATCTCATCACACGACTAGTTGCATCCAAAACCACTCGCTTCCGTGGCATCTCCGAGATTCATGCCCATCAATACTTTGCAGAGGTCGACTGGACGAAGCTGAGGGAGAACAAGGCACCCTTCGTTCCGGAGCTGGACAGCGAGACTGACGCTGGGTACTTTGATGACTTTGGCAACGAAGCGGATATGGCCAAGTACAAAGAGGTCCACGAGAAGCAGGCTGCATTAGAGGCGATGCAAGACCGCAATGATCCGATGAATAAGGGTCTATTCGTTGGATGTAAGTGCGATCCTGACTTATACTTCAGCCATCTTGCTAATGATACGGTAGTTACATTCCGACACAAGAAGACAGCCGACGAGAACGGCAAGCCATCGGGCCCGAGGAAAGCTTTGTCCACTGTCGACGAGAGTTTCGGAACCATCTTCTAGGGGTAGTCATACTATCTCACGAGTCACAGCACTGGTTGCGTTGGCTCTGTTCCTGCTATTCTTCCACCCACGCTCGGGTATCATTTGAAGCATATGACGTTTGTGGATTTGTAACGAGTAATGAGGGGGGCGAACGAAGTGACGGTGTCGAGTATCACGGCATCATGTTTTCATTTTGCAGTCTTGGGGACTGGGCGTTAGGAGGTGTTTGCCTGAGCATACTTCAATGACTTCGTGTGGGCGCGTTGTACGCATTCGTGAACGCAGCGTGTATTAGTAAAAAGAAAGAAAGCTTCACGAGATATCCTTGTCAAAGACGGTGATGATGTATGAAGTGATCCTTCCGCTGCAAGGCACTTTAATCAATTCCACTGTTGTCGCGCTATCACCTGACTGCGCCTTTGCCCGTGCACTTTCACGCTAATCAACGGTTCGTACATCCCCTCCAGGCAGTGCACTGTCGACGCACTCAAATACATCGCGACGATGCCTGGTGTCCTCCAAAGAGGGCGCAAGCGACCTTCACTTGCCGTCAGCGACGATGAAGACGAACAGTCTGATTACCCCTCCTCCGTATCCGTAGGCAGTAAACGCGCTCGCCATGCCCGCGACGCGTCCGATAGTCCCGTCCCGACGAGCAGCCATCAGCGTAGTCACCCGCGGACACAAAGTCGCCATGCGAACGGTACAGATACATACGCCGAGGACGTCTTCCAGCCAGGCTCACTTGTGCGGGTCAAGCTTAAGAACTTTGTCACGTACACGGCTGCCGAGTTCCATCTAGGGCCCAGCTTGAACATGATCATTGGCCCGAATGGAACAGGAAAGAGTACACTCGTCTGTGCCATCTGTTTGGGGCTAGGATGGGGCAGCGAGCACCTGGGCAGGGCGAAAGAGCTCGGCCAATTCGTCAAGCACGGCGCCGCTGAAGCGGAAATCGAGATAGAACTTGCCGCAGGGCCAGGCATGGGGAGGAATACAATCGTACAACGCACCATTCGCAAAGAAGACAATAAGTCCCACTTTCTTCTCAACGGAAAACGTGCCACTCAAAGCGCAGTCACAACCATGGCCAAGGGATACTCGATTCAGATCGATAATCTATGTCAGTTCCTGCCCCAGGACAGAGTCGTGGAGTTCGCGAAAATGACCGACGTCGATCGGCTGAGAGAGACCCAGCGGGCTGCCGCCCCTGCTCACATGGTGGAATGGCACGATCAACTAAAAGTCCTACGTACAGAGGAGAAGGGGCTCGAGACAAAGCTACAGAATGAGACAGGTCATCTGGAGAAGTTGGAAAAACAGCAGAACTCAACTAGGGACGACGTCGAGCGTTGGCATCAACGCGAGGGCTTGCTGCAGAAGTCGAAGTGCTTGAAGAAGGTCAAACCCATTATCGAGATCCGCTTGCGTAAAATGGAGCTCACCCAAGCGAAAGAGGACTTGCGCACTGCTAGACGAGAGCTCGACCAGATCAATGCCGACATGGAGCCGGTACGTGTAGCTCAAGAAGAGATAGAAACATATCGGAATCAGATCGAGCAGGTTGTGAAGCTCCGCAAGAATCGCGTCGAGAGGAGCAAAACCCAAGCTGATAAGCTTTTATTGAAGATCGACAAAGATAGGCAATCTATATTGGACTATGCAGATGAGATCAAGGGGGAGGTGAGCTCAAAAAAGGGACGTGAGCAGGACATAGTCCGCATAGACGCCGCTATTAAGGCGCTCCAGCGCCAGCAACAAGACAAGCCTTTAGAGTACGACGCGAGTGCTTTTGATCAGCGAAAGACGGAAGTTCGTGCAAATTTCTCCGCTGCGTCAAATCGCCTTGTGGAGGTTGAGGCTACATATAACAGCCTGCGATCCAGAGGACATGATCTGAATCAAGAGAACAAGGATGCACTGAAACAACGAGAGCAACTGGACACTCAAGGTGGCAAGCAAGCAAGTGTCTTGATGAGAGCTTCCCGTGATACGGCAAAAGCATGGGATTGGTTCCAGAAAAACATGGACAAATTCTCTTTGCAAGGTGAAGTCTATGGACCCCCAATCTTAACTTGTGCAATACCAGATTCACGGTATGCACAGGCTGTTGAGAGCCAGATGAGGAGGGGTGACTTCCTTGCCATTACCTGTACGAGCGGAGCAGACTCGAAGCTCCTATCAGAGAAGTTCTTTTCCAAACAGCAAGACGGTGGTCTTGGACTCCACGATATCTTTCTTCGAACTTCAACAAAGCTCTTCTCTACTTACCAATCCCCTGTGGCAAGAGAGGATCTGAGTAAGCTTGGTTTTGAAGGCTATATGGTCGACTACATCCAAGGGCCTGATGTTGTGCTTGCGATGCTCTGCGACAATGCGAGACTCAACCGAGTTGGATTTTCGTCAAGGCCAATCTCCGACGAGCAGCACAACCTGGTATCACAGAGCCCTATTCAGACATGGGTCAGTGGTCGGGACATTTATAAAATCACAACTCGCAGAGAATATGGTGCATCGTCGACCGCTGTAACGCAAATCCGAAACGCTCAGTGGTTTATTGACCAGCCGGTCAACACGGAGGAAAAGAGGCAGCTCGATGAGCAGATTCAACGCATTAAACGGGATGGAATAGAGCTGAAGGAGCAAATTGACAGCACTAAACAAGAGATTGCAGATCTCAGACGACAGAAGGATGAAGCAAAACAGCAGAGGGTTAGTGCCCTGCATACAAGCAGAGCTCCGGAGCTGACATGTCGATAGGACGAAATTCAAGCGGAACAGAATCGCATGCAGAAAGCGATTGCTGAATGGGCAGCACTCCCTGGCAAGATTTGTAAGTATGTCGAGTCGTTGGGTTATCACGAAGACTAATAGCAGCTAGCTCAGAAAGAGGCCCAGAGGGACTCCTATGTTCAACAGAATGCAGAGACCAATAGCCGTATACGGGCGATCAAAGCGAAATCACAAGATATGTCACTCAAAGTTGCTGCGCTAACGCTTGAATATGCCGTATGTGTTCTTCTTGCGCATTATGTGACGCCCTACTAAATCTTCTTAGAAAACCGTAACACAGTTGCGCACCTTTCATGAGTCGCTTGTGGAAGCTGAAATCCGCTTGATTGAGGCCAAGTCTGAATCCAATGCACTTAAGGCCGAGAACAGTGACATTCTCCAGAGAGAACAAAGGAAGCAAACCGAGATACAGCAGCTAGATCAGCGCAATCGATCCCTCCGACACGAATACGAGCGAATGGTGAAGAACACGCAACAAGATATCAATAGCTTGCCGGAGGAGGAAAAAACTATCATCCTAGAGTACCGTGAGCTTCCTTCCCTGGAGGCTCTTGAACAAGAAGTCCAGGCTGTCAGCGCTCGGCTTGAGATGATGGCTGAAGGCAACCCAGGAGCGATCAGAGCTTATGAGAAGCGCGAAGATGAGATTAATAAAACTCGAGAGAAGATGGGGCAATACTCCGCTGCGCTAGAGGAAACAAAGAACACAATTACCGAGATTCGTCAGCAGTGGGAGCCGGAATTAGATGCACTAATTGCCAAGATCAGTGATGCTTTTGCACACAACTTCCAGCAGATCGGGTGTGCTGGACAGGTCGCGGTGTACAAAGACGAAGAGGACTTTGACAACTGGTCTATCCAGATATCCGTCCGCTTCCGGTATGCCATTCCCGTCGTTTTCTTTTGTATGCAAATCAACTAACGCTCTATCAGTGAAGGGGAAACTCTCTCAGTCCTGAACTCACACCGGCAATCCGGCGGCGAGCGCGCTGTTTCAACAATCTTCTACCTCATGGCGCTCCAGGACCTTGCACAATCGCCCTTCCGCGTCGTCGACGAAATTAACCAAGGTATGGATCCGCGTAATGAGCGCATGGTGCACGAACGTATGGTAGATATTGCTTGTCAGGAGCGCACAAGTCAATACTTCCTTGTTACGCCGAAATTGTTGAGTGGCCTGAAGTTCCATCCGAAGATGAAGGTTCACATCATCAATAGCGGTGAGCATATTCCAGATGTGAAGACTGTGCAAAGCGGGTGGGATTTGAAAAATATGGCTAGAGTGGCATTAAGGAGTAGAAAGGGAATCGAAGCTGCATGAGGCATTAGCCAGCATAACGAAGCATGGGCATGGGACATCGGCGTTTGGAGTTCCATACCCACCATAACCCACCACAGCGGTCGACACATGGTGATGATTTGACGGGTTACGCATGGATAGGAGTGTGTGTCTTGATCGCACGACCAGGTACGGAATGCAAGTGGACAATCTTTGTCCTGACTGTTGTCCTATACGATACCAAATCCGACTTGCCAAACTTATGATCCTTATTATTATCGACAGTGCATATATAATTTATGCGAGTCTCCGACCACTTCATCGTCAAGCCGAACCAACAGTGCTAGAGTTCAGAAACGGTTCCAGAGACTGAAAGCCACCAGAGCTTATCGCGACGGGTGTACCAACGCCCCAGTATCAAGCATCCGACAAGTCTCCCGTGGCCCAGACATTACATCCTATCACTGCGAGCATGAAATCTCATATCGGCCGTATTGCGTCGCATGCTTATCGCGTTTGCCTGATGCAGACCTGAAGATAGTGCGTGTTCGTGCAGCAAACACGGCCATTGTGCGCTTCGCGGGAACGGCGGGACCGACAAGTAGAGATGTTTGCTCGGGGTACTACGAGGGTATGCTGGGCTAACGGACGTGGAAGAAGGATTCGCTTTGTATTTGCGCAAGAGATGGGAGCGTGTTTGTCAGGGATGCTCGTTGATGTAACTTGTCTCTACATGCAAATAGTGGAAGCTTTGGTACTTCTTCTTGGTTTCTACACCATCACAGTACGGATTCTGATACCCCTTTGAGTCATCCACGATGTTCGCAGTACTTCTATTCCTCTTCCCTGTCTCCCTCGCCTTCCCAACATCATCAATCCGCAGCATAAACAACGAAGCCTTGACGGAGCTATGGCACATCCCCCGCCTCGATATGCATATCCTTTCCTCAAGTACTGGCATTCCTGGCAATCCTCCGTGGCCTGAGAGCGCGCGCTTCAACTCGACAATCGACTACGACGCCATCTTACCTGATCATGCACTGAAAGAGGACGGCTCACCAAGAGGCAACATCACAGTGAACTGTAAGGCATCGTTCGAGAACGGAACACTACCAGCAACACCTCTAGAGTGTACAGGAGCACCTGAGAACGAAGTGATATGGTTTAGTATGACACGATACATGGACTTGGGAGAGAATCGGCGGCCAGAATTGAGTTTCGTGCTCGATATGATTCGGTTCGACATGAAGAAGAGCCAATTGTACGTCATTCCACCTCTCCGTTGTGCTGTTCATTTTCCACTATTCCACTCCCTTGGCTTCGAAGCACACATGGAGTTGACATGCTACATAAATAGGCTTACCTATCTCTCGGGCGGTACACCCATTACAGCGAACAACGCCGCCAACGAACCCTCATCGTACCTAACGTGCCTTGAGGGCGCGCCGTACGATGGCTTGAGATGCAAGCTTAAGAGCTACATGAGTGTGGGAAGAGACCTCGTTATCCAGGCGAGACGCTCCAAAGTTCCCGAGGAGGACAGGGATGTAGTGGCTATAATGGCTACTACGGGTGTGAATCAAGGTTAGCTACCATGATCCTTCCCAGCGCAGCGGCACCCGTGCCTAGATAAGGCATGCGCTGGCTCCAGTGTTTTGCTGGCACGACTACATTTCCCAGAAAGAAGAATCGCTGATGATGTGCACGCAGAGTTTCGGTGGATTGATCGGCTGTGTTGGACGCGCTGTGTTTTCTTCATCTTCCCAGTACCGCTGTGTGCCTGTCCTGGTGGGCCCGTGTGACGCACGTCCGTAGGGAGATGAGTGATCCTTCCCTTGTTGTTTCTCCTTTGTTTTGCGGTGAGTCTGCAGATTGCCGTGTCGCACAGCAGATGCTGTGCGTGGTGGTGGCGGGGCTTCAAGTAGATCACAACAACGCTTTTCAACAATATCGGCTTTCTGAACGTTGACCGTATTTTGGGGAGACTCTTCATGTATGACGGGAAGCTCATTAAATTCGATCCAAAGACGTCCTTACGCGTCGTTCTGAGGGGGCTGATTGTTGTTTCCTTTGCAACTGCTGTCGAACTTGTGCGACCGCAGCTGCGAAAGCCAACCCTTCACTTCTGCAGAACCAAGGCGGTAGAGAGACACTGCATATATACCACATCATGCATAGCAACCCCGTTATGGTTTGTTTGCCTCTGAGAGCGACACATAAGTCGAGATCGCTCCTTTCCCCCTCGTTTGTGATCACTTACGATTGTTTCTTCCCCACCCGTTCACGCCCTTTAGTATGAGACCGTCGACATTCGTGCCTCTCGTTGCGATGTTATTTTCAAACAGTGTTTGGGCTATGTATGGTATTGGTGGTGCACCTCGAGCGCCTCAGGAGACAATTTGTGTGGTAAGTTCTACAAATAATCTACGTGCACAAATTGGCCGCTAATCTGGGGCATGTAGAACTGTGTCTTCGCTCCTATAAACTCCAGCACTGTGCTCCAATCTCGAGTTTCATCATTCGAGACCCCACTACCAATATCGTGGGATGGTGTCTCTACCACATTCCCACAATCTGTAAAGGAGACGAATGCAGCTTCCCCGACCAACACAAGCTATCACACAAACAACACTCTCCATACGCCTCCCGCATCAGAATCCCAAGTGATCGACATCGCTGGACTTAGCACCGCCGCAAAGGCAGGTATTACCACTGGTCTTTCCATCTTTTTCCTCGTCATTTTCCTTATCCTATTCGAACTCGGCTATATGCGCCGAAAGCGGCGCGAGCGCGCACTTCAACGTGCCATCGACGAAGTCGAACGTGGAGGCATTGAAATGCACAAGAATGAGGGCGGTGAAAGTAAGGAGAATATGGTGCTGGAAAGTAGAGTGGAGATTGTTGTTGATGAGGAGAGTGATACGGATGAAGATGGAGATGGGTGGGAGGCCGATGGGGAGTGGGATGATGGCTTTGATGATGATAGATCGGTGGAGAGAGGTAAAGATATGGAGAGAGGGAGATGTGCGATGAGTTTGCCGAGGCGGGAATACTGAGCTTGTAAGATTGATTTGGCAGATTGATTTTAGTTGGCGAGTTTCACCTGCCCAGCACTCAAATCCGTTAAAATACTTGTATTGTAGTAGACTTGTCCTGTAATCTCGATCAAAAGTTTTGAAATTGCGAACTAAGTTTTGAGATTTCCAATTTTCCTGTCGCTCGAAACTTTCTTGGATTTATTCCCACTTCATTAGCTGATCCTGAATAATTCAACGCCCAATCGGGCATGCTGTTCACACTCATTCGTAGTATTCCCAGAAGTACTGTAGTGAAGTCTGAATTTTGCAACTGTAATATCCCCCAAATCCGCTTAACCATGACTCAGTAACTTTCTCATATGCCTCAAGGGCTGATTTTTCGGCTGGAATAAACCTCTCAGTTATTCATGGACTTACACCCACTGATCACCATGACAAGATTTGAAATAGTATGGCTGGAGACCATCTCACATGGGTAGGAACTTTCACTCAGTTCCTCGTATATTAAACACCTCATATAACTACCCCTCTTCATCACGGTATTGATAGTGGAGTGGAAGAGTTTGGCGATTGGCTTTCGAGACTCTGTCGAGCCATCTGCCTCCGCGGATATTGAAGAGCGTTCCGAGGCAGTGGGAAGAGCTTTTTGGTCTCAATCTATGGGATTGAATAACGACTCTCCCAGAGACATTCTATGAGCATTGCAGGAAGGAGCTTTGAAGCAGTGTAAGGTGGATAAAACTTGCTACCAATGACAGCGTGACTGGAGTTTGGCGTTACAGAGAGCACTCTCGACTACTGGTGGTTGAGGATATCAACTCTCGAAATAGGAAAGCACATGCGGAGTCCACGAAACGCGAGAAGACAATGCTCCTCTGCAGGCATGGAGGATTTGGTTTGTAAAGAAGGCAGGTGGATAGAGGGCCCTTACCCTATGTTTGCAGAGAACGTGAACTTAAAAAGCAAAATTAATAAGTATATGCTAATAATCTGGGCCTATTGGTCTTGATCCAGCGAATGAGAAGTGAAGACCCACCTCCACCATCTTTGGAGGTTAGTCTTATCGTAACCCATGCCTCCCTGCGATAAACTCCACTTTCACCCACCTTCATGCAAGCAAATAAACGACATATTGGAATGCTATAAAAAGGCGTAGACTAGACAACTCATTGCGTACATTGAACCACTCTCTCGGTACCTACCACTATCCAATCAGTTTGTGTAAGCATGCTAGGACTACTGCTCACTCTCGCCCTCGTCCTACTGAACGTGGAGGCCGTACCTGTAAGTACCCCACTACGACTTTTCTAGCCATAGCTCCACTGACATGGTCTTGGAAGTTCTCTAGCAAGTTGCACAAGCGAACGGCACTAGTCCTTGTTGACATTCAAAACGACTTCATCAATGGTTCCCTTGGCAGCTCACGTGCGCCCGCTATCCTTCCGAAGGTCTACCAACTGCTTGATGAACACGAGTGGCCGTTCATTGTTGCCTCACAAGACTGGCATCCAGAAGGACATGTCTCTTTTGCTTCCGCACATGCTGGTGCAAAGCCAGGAGATGCTATTAAAATAGAGTTCCTCGACACTCCCGATAAAACCGAGAGGCAAGGCGTGTATGCAGACCATTGTGTGCCTGGAACCTGGGGAGCGGAGATCGAGGATGGCATCAAGACACGATTGCATTACCTAGAAGGATATCGAACTCCAGTAAACTACATCAAAAAGGCGCAAAATCATTCAGTGGACTCTTACTCTGCCTTTGCAGACAACCAGTATCACCAATTCACAACACTGAATTCTGAGTTGACCCTCCACAACATTGAGACGATCATAGTGACAGGGCTTATTACTAACGCTTGTGTTCGCGGTACCTCCATTGATGGTATCAAGCTCGGATATGAAGTTGTCCTCATCGAGGATGCGACTGAAACTATCTCGGATGAGATCAAGAAAGCCGCCATCGAGGAACTGGAAGGTTGGGGTTAGTTTTGAACGCCATTACTAGGCTCACAGCTAACAATTTAAAGGTGTTCAAGTCATGAATCTGACCGACTGGGAAGTTGCGAACCCTGCGGGGTCAAGAAGACGATCCAAGAAAGAGCTGTGACATGCTAAGGAGTAACGAGTAAATTGAGAGGAATGAAATGGTTGTATGAGGTTATTCATGCTTCGAGGGCGACCTGTTGTTAGTATTCTGGCGCAAACACGCCATTCTGTAGCTTCACTCGCCATTCATCGTCCTTCCCAAACCAGACCGTCGCCTCGCTACTGGCAATCACCAAACCGCATCACGTCAATCCACTAGTCAGAGCACGAGATCAAGTATCTTGAAAACCCGGGTCTCGAATTCGCCCTATCACTTGGCCAAGACCAATCGCCACACTCGTTTCATCCTACCTGCCTCAAGCGAACTAGTGAAACGCCTCCGGACCAATCACCCATCACGCCCACTCAGCCCGCATCGAGCGCGCCAAGGCCGGCCATAGATTACACGACCATAGACATCACAGCATCTTCTTTCGACCTCCTTCGAGCGTGCATCTCCCGCGCTTGCAGTAGATCTACCGAGAGTTTGGAGTAGGTACCTGCCTATTTGATGTGACATTATGAAGATGGTTGGGAAGCGTCGGGCATACGACGTGATGGGCAGGTGGGAGATTGCACAGTATAGCGCCCCAAGCATCGTGAAGCATAAAGGCTAGTCCTTGCCACCGCCTTGGATGTGCAGTACAACACCACTCTCGCACACGGTCGTTGCGCCCATCATCCATCATGAGATCTATTCTTACTTCTGCGCTCTTCCTCTCGACCGCCTTCGGTACGGCCGTGCCAAGGGCCGATGAGAAAATCGACTACAATGGCTTCAAGCTTCTTCGTGTCAACCTTCCAGAGGGCTCCAGTGGCGTCAGGGTACAGATTGAGAACTTGGCCGCTCATATTCTCAATCCTGGAAGGGAGAACAATTTTGATGTTGTCATCTCACCAGACAAAGTCGATGCTTTGAAGGCTTTGGTGACGGATAGCATAATGATCAATGAAGATGTCGGCGCTGCTCTAGCCGAGGAAGGCGAGCTGAAGCCCAGTGGTCGTACGTTGCTCACGTTGCTTTGCCTCAAAACGATCTAACATCTACCAGTTAAAGCTCGAGCTGTTCCAAGTGAGACCTGGTTCACAGCGTACCATCCATACGCAGACCATCTTACCTTCCTGCGGGATCTTCAGGGCGGTTTTACTGGCCAGTCCGAGATCATCACTGCTGGAACATCTGTCCAAGGACGCGTACTGACAGGTATCCACATCTGGGGTAGCGGCGGAAAAGGGTCGAAGCCCGCAGTCATCATCCACGGCAATGTGCACGCTCGCGAGTGGATCACCTCAATGACAACAGAGTACCTTGCGTGGCAGCTGCTCACCAAGTACGCTACAGATGCGTCCGTCAAGGCGCTTGTCGACAAGTTCGATTTCTGTAGGTTCCTTGGCAGGAGATATATGTGATACATTCACTGACTAACACAGATATCACCCCAATCGTCAACCCTGACGGTTTCCTCTATTCCCAGACGACTGACCGTCTCTGGCGTAAGAACCGACAGACCGTCAGCACCAGCACCTGTGTCGGTCGCGATATCAACCGTAACTGGCCATTCAAGTGGGAACTTACTAATGGTGCATCAACGAACCCTTGCTCTGAGACCTACAAGGGCTTAGCTGCTGGAGACGCCCCAGAAAACCGCGGTCTTGTGGCGCAAGTCACCTCGCTGAAGAATTCGCGTGGTATCCGTCTATATCTTGATGTCCAGTAAGTCTTTGCACGCTTTTTGTTCATGATTTTACTTAACTGATCAAATCACAGTTCCTATGGCCAATATATCCTCTGGCCTTACGGTTACGACTGTAGTTTGCGCGCGGAGAACAACGCAGCGCTCAGTTCCGTTGCAACTCGTGCCCAGGCCGCTATTCGCGCTGTCTCGGGAACCAGATACACCATCGGTCCTAGCTGCTCTACCCTCTATGCTACGACTGGCAGTTCAGTTGACTACCTCGACGTAACCGGTAACTCCACACTCTCCTACACATATGAGCTCCGCGACACCGGCACCTACGGATTCACGCTCCCGGCAAACCAGATTCAGCCAACTGTACGAGAGACCTGGGCTGGTGTTGTGTCCATGTTGAACGATGCTTAGAGCGTTGTTTAGTCTTAAATGATGTATACTTCGCCTGTGGGGATAGATAGATGAATGAATGATTGAATGAACGAAAGAGAAATCTATCATTGATTTCGTAATTTTCCTCGCTTGACAAGACGGTAGAAAGGGTTTGATTGTGCCTATTCACTTCCAAGGAACGCCCAGAGTAGAGTATCACTTAGTCTACAATATGGCCACTGTAAGATTCTCAACGATACCAATACTTGGCTCAATGGCCAAAAACAGTTTATACCTACATATCGACCACCACAAGGCCAAATGCCTCTTTGAAGGTAATTTCAATGCTTATGGTCTCACGACTGTTGAGGGGGCTGACACTGTTTCCGCCCTTCAAATATTCTGCTGCGTAGCCACTCAGTGTACACCTACTCGCTAGCCAATTGTTGTGCTAAGAGCTCCTCAATTTGACGATGGAGAACGTCTCGGATATCGAATCTTCAGGAGTACAATGCTAGCCTCTGCAGCTATTGCTGGAAATGGGTTGAAGAAAGAACTCGGATGCGTCGAGCGGGCTCTCGATCATTCGGACGTTTTCCGGTCATTTTCAGGGCGGGTCTTCGTAATCATGGGAGTAATGTCTTGTTTAATACTGCTGCCATGTCAACTCGTTTGCATCGTGACAACTACCGACCGTCTAGGACAAGGTTTTTTGTACACTAAAATCTGCCGATTGGTGTGCATTGGTCCGTGCATGTAACTATGTAGGCTCGGTTAAATAGTACCTCCAAGTGCTGGCGGCAACGACCCCACTCGATAAAACCCCAGATGTCCATAGTGGGGCTGGGTGATATGAGTTCTCTGGCTTTAATTGAGTTATCATGGAATCACTTAATAGTGCTAAAATTTGTATACGTAGCGTAATGTTACTACTTTAAGCATTGCACTACATTGAAGCAAAACCGGCAGCTTGAACCCACTAACCTTTCTCCTGACTTATCATATCTATGTAGTTTTAAAACGATGATAAATACTTTCCTGCCCCGCATTTTCTCGCTCCAGACTGGGGAAGGCCCGATAGTGGATGGACTGATGGCGTGTTTCATGATTGTAGTGTCGGAACGTTCGATCCGTACATGCATATGAGATGTTAAGAAAGATGTGCTGAAAGTATACGTTTATTATGTTATTTTCTTCTTTCTCCTGTTTATATTTCTGCATCTCGTCCTACGAAGGATATCCGTGGCTTGCAAGTTACAAGAATGTCGCTAGCACAGAGTGGTGCCTTCGGTACTTCTCGAGGAGCTGTTAACAGTTTCTTTACTACACTCTTCTCGTTTTCAAATCTTATAGTTCCAGCTCTTACATCACCAACAAGTCCGTTTTCTGGTCAACATCTTCTCGGCTCTTCCTTCGGCACGCCTGGAATTGACGCAACCTTTGACTATGTCATCGTCGGTGGAGGAACAGCAGGCCTTGTCCTCGCAAATCGACTTTCGGAATCTGGTGACCACACCGTCGCTGTCATAGAAGCAGGCGGTTTTTACGAGCTTGATAATGGTAATACTTCGCAAATACCGCGCTACGTCTGGACGGGAGCAGACCAAAGCTTTCACGACGTGAATCCACTGGTAGATTGGGAGTTTGAAACAGAGCCAGAAGAAGGTATTAGTAAGAGAAAGATCCACTATCCCAGGGGACGAACGCTAGGGGGCTGTTCTGGTAGGAATCACATGATACATCATAGCGCAACGAAGGGTAGCTTTAAGAAGTGGGCCGAAGACGTAGGCGACTCTAGTTACGAGTGGGACAATTTCTATAAATACTACGATAAAGCGACCACATTTCATCCTGCTGATAAGAGCAAACATTTCGCTAATTCAACACCACTAGACGATGCTACAGGCAAACGGGCAACATCTGGTCCATTACAGCTCTCGTACGCTAGTTATGTGGTACCATTCACGAGCTGGGCTATGAAAGCCACCGTGGCACTGGGTATGAAATTACTGCCAGGCTATCTAGATGGCGAATTGATTGGTTCTAGCTGGGTGGTGCGGACCACAGATCCAAAGACCATGGTACGGGACTCTTCTGAGACGGCATATCTCAGACCGGCTTTGAAGCGCCAAAACCTTGTCGTGTACCATTCGACAATGGCCTTAAAGGTTGTATTCGAAGACGAAAAGGCTGTTGGTGTTTCTTGCAGTACGCGCGGCAAAGAATATAAACTCATCGCGCGCAAAGAGGTGGTTATCAGCGGCGGGGCAGTCCAGAGCCCGCAGTTGCTGATGGTCAGTGGGATTGGTCCTAAGGAAACTCTCAAAAAGTTTGATATCCCTATGATTGTGGATGCTCCAGGAGTTGGTGTTGGCCTGGAGGTACGCGCCATGCCGTAGTCCGAGATCATGTCCAGGGCTGACTCCATATAGGATCATCCAGCCGTTGGAGTAACGTACAAGGTCCGAATGGAGAGCTCCACGGTTCTAAACTCGCCTGCAAAGAATCAAGCAGCGATTGATGAGTTCATCAAAAAGGGTACGGGTCCGCTGACCAGCACAGGTGTTGATGTTCTAGGTAAGTAAATCCCTTGTCATCAGTCTGTTACAAGCAAGTCCACTGACACCCAATCCTCGAGCTTGGGAGAAAGTCCCCCACCGTCTCGTGTCTAAAGATACTGCAGCCGGCCTCAGTATAAAACCAGAAGACTGGCCAGATCTAGAATACCTCACTTCAGATATTTACCCCGGCATCCCGCCGGACCAGGACGACTACGCTGGAATTATAGTCATCTTGATTAACACCTTCTCACGAGGCACGATATCCATCTCCTCTGCATCCATGTTTGATCCGCCTGTCATCCACATTGCGTTCCTAACAGATCCTCGAGACAAAGACCTGGCCATAGCAGCCATCAGACGCGCTCGAGAGATCTTCGCTAACCCTTTGATTGCTTCTGTCGTTGGCGCAGAAGCTATTCCCGGAATTGAGACAGTCACAGATGCGCAAATATTGGAGTACATCCAAGGTAGCGGACGGACGATATCACATGCTAGCACTACTTGTAAGATGGGCAAACGGGAGGACAGACTGGCAGTGGTAGATTCGGAAGCGAGAGTATTTGGGGTCGATAATCTACGGGTTGTGGACTTGAGTGCCGTGCCGTTCTTGCCGCCTGGTCATCCGATGGCAGCCGTATATGCACTTGCGGAGAAGATCGCCGAGAACATCTTGCAGGACGCGAAAAATGGGTCTGGAAGTCAGGATCATGATGAATTATAGTAGGTCTAGGCGATGTATACAGCCAGGCCAAGATATGATGAACTATAAGCAAAACTTGCGCATTGAGGCGCTGTGTATCGTCGCGTTAATCAAAGAGGACAGAGCTGATAGTTCCATCAATACTCGCCCTCAAATGCCAATCCCTATGCACGATGTGCTGTGTGTACAAAATGTGAAATCGTAATAATCATTATTCCCACTCGGGCTATCAGCGCTCATACACGCGATCCCACATTGGACTCTTATTTCTCTTGTGCCCCGACCCTAATACACTTCTCAGCGGCCAGTCTGTCTTCGAATTTCTACGCGGTGGAGATGGGTCCGGGTATCTGTCTAAGCTTCGATTTCCACCATACAAGCCGTCTTCGAAATCGAGATATCCATTATGGGAGTACTCTGGGCCGTAGTCTTCTACGTAATCATATCCGCCAGCGAAAGGATTCCTTGGTGGCGAGGATGATATTGGGGAAATTGGCGATGATGTATTGGTGTGGTATCCAAAGGGCGAGGAGGTATTGACGCTGCTTACTGCGAGGCCACTTGAGCTACTGCCACTGTGATCGGGTAGGCTCTTGGTCAATATTGGACGCAGTAAAGATTGGGACGCAGCGTCTGCAGCAGGGCTTGCGCCTGTTGGGCTCGTAGGTACAGCTTTGCGTTTGATAGTTGCCACAGCCGGTACAGGCGGTATCTCCATATGTAATGGTGTACTCAGTCTGCGTAGACTTTGCCTCGGCGGTGAGTTGCGACCAAGCACTGGAGACTCTGTCCACTGTTCGTCCGGTTCAGTAACCTCTGCAACAGCGTGCAGACTTGAGTGGCTTGTCCGCTTCCCTCGCGCTCGGTTCGAACTGTGCGTATGGTATAAAGCTGGTGCCATAATTGGTGTCGAATTGTGCATCGCCATCGCGCCTGGAGCTGGCGGAAACGTGCTCGCTCTATTTGGCGCATCTATTCCTGCAGAACCGTACCCATCATCTTCCCAATTCATGGCGCCGATATCTTGGCTTGGCTGATCAACACCAGGATTCAGCGGCGCGCGATGCTCGTAATGCTCAGAGCTCATAGGCCTGTCCTGGAACGAGAAGCGAGGGATGAACCCTGGCGATGATGGAGGCTGATTTCCTTCAAGGTGCCGCCGGCGGCGACGGCGCAAGAAAAAGCAGCATCCAAATAGAATCGCCGCGATACCGAGTAGCGCGAAGGGTACACCGACGCCAATACCAATCTTCTGGCGTCTGGTGAGCCCAGAGTTGCTGAAGGCTGGAGCTGCAGTACCAAGTGTGCTGCTCGAACTTGGGGCTGGGCTTGCAGTCGAGGAGCTTGATAGCCTTGAGATTTGAGACCTAGTTGAAGATCCGGCAGCGGACATGCCGCTGGATGATAAAACCGAACTGGAAGTTGTAATTATCGAGCGGGTAACGGATCCTGACAGTGACGATGAGGGTGCTACGCTGCTAAGCATTGAGCCTGATGCCGATGGCTCCGTCTGTGATGGCTGCCACCAATTTGTTTCTGTCGGCTGTTCCGCTGCCGTTGTAGTTATTCCACCATTCCAGTCGTTAGTCGTAGGAGGTGCTGTCGGCCATGCTGTCTCTGGCCCAAACTCTTTTATCAGATAGCTCTGGATATCCCATGGTAAATCTAAAAACCACTGTGGTTTCTTGTCATCTAAAAAGTCCTCCCATAATATGCTCGATACGGCGGGCACGTTGGTCGCAGCAATCAAGCGGAGCGACAAAGGTAGTGCTGTGAGGAGCACTTGAGCAAGAGACATACTATGGGTCTCGTTAGTTGTTGATCCTCAAGGTGCTGTATGTGCGGGACTTACATGTCTGGATTTTGCCTCTTCTTCAATGCTCGTATATCAACCTCAGCGCATCGCGGCGCTGGCGTGATAGCTGGTGTTGGCAGAACCGCGCTCCTCACACTACCAATTGCACCACCAAGCACCAACAATCCCCATACTCTAAACGAATGCATTTGCGAACGAATGTAGGTTTGGCTGAAAGCAGAAAAACAACTAAAATATGTTGGCGTGGAACGACAGTCAAGTGTGCTATGAAGGCTTCATTTTCCGGGTGTGTTCTTCCAGGAAACAATCCAGCAGTTGCGGTGGCCATATCTTTATTATCACTTGTTTGCACCCATGTAAGCCACTGCAGGCCCACACGACTCCAGATTCGTTGCATCAGAGTGTCCACGTAGAGAGCGGCGAAATCCAAGCGATCAGCAACACAGCCTACCGGTTTCTTTACCGCTCTCGGAAATCTTTGGTGTAGATCAGGGTCCATCAGCAAGCTGTTAACCGGTAATGACGAGCGAAGATCAGGTTTGCCCCTCACTAGCCACACATTGCATGGCATTTTGAGCAAATCGCATCCCGAGAATCCGATAGCCCTGGGGGTCTGGTTTGCAGATACGCCTGTGAGTGGTAGAAAGGAGGAAGTGGCGATCTGTGGCGCTGACAGGAGATGGCTTCGCTTCGTTGCCGAACTGGAAGCAAGCTTGCCGTTCTAGCGAGGGAATCTGGATTTCGCATAGATTTTCGATGGGTAGAAATTGAGGTGAAGAGATTGGCTGCTGTGATCAAGGTGATATTCAACGTACATGAATGCCAGTTATTTTTGGAGAAGCATCGGCAAAAATTTACGACCAATAGTGAGCAGAATGGTGAAGAATATACCAGTGGCATCCGTCCGCCATCGTCCAGTACCTCTGAGGATGGCATTTGGGGCCTTTAGACGTTTTTTAAGTCCCAAATTGACTTTTAGGCTCACCCTTGGGATTTTTGATTGCTTGTGCTCATCTCCCGGCCTCACAACTTCAGTGATATAAAAAATATCGTGCTAAGGTCAGTACAGGAAGCATGTTTCCTGCGAAGGACAGAAAAAGTACCCCATTTGATGTGGCTGGCAACAATGTTGGCAAACAATTTGCAATCAGAAACTTATATGTATCTTCTTTTCTCTATCAAGTGCACGCCGCTTATGAGCAAGGCCCAAGCGCGATCGTGTTCTACCAGTCGCACAATAGTTTCGTATAACCGTTGATCGAAATGCGTCATATCAACTAGACCCTTCATGCAGTTGACTTGCTGAACTGAATCAGCCTCTTGACACCGACCTGTCTCATCATTAGCATCCATTCAACAGCGCATACTCAATCAGTATTACTCACCATCCAGTTGCTTCCCTCATCTGTCTTGTTTGTCATCAGGTCCGAGAAAATTGCAACTGCCTCATCGTACTGTCGGGCTTGGATGTTGCTCGCCAACTCATTCATTTGCTGGATAGTGTCTGGCTTGAGCAGATCCTCGTTGTTGAGATGATCGAACAAGATATTGAGCCGCTTCTCGGTATCGGCCACATGCTGCTTGTATTGGGCGGGGGCTTTGGCTTTAACACGCTGCATATCTGCTTCAAGGATCTCGTAGATGGGACGAGAAACGTTGGGGATATGTGATCGATCACCCGGAGCTGAGACTTGTTAGTAAGACTATGCCAGTTTTGCGTTGAGATTGACTTACGGTGCTTCGCCGCGGCCGAAGGAGCAGTCTGTGATTGGGAGGTACCAGGTCGAGAGTCCGGCCTTGGGGGTCCACCCTGGGGAGGCCCGCCTACTGGAGGTCCAGCGCGAGGCGGGCCTTGAGGAGGGCCCCTTGGCGGTGGTGCAGCTGCTGCAGGGGGTGCCTGCTGAGCTGGTGATGAAGCATATGGGGATGGAGCAGACGGGAAGCTTGGCGGCGGTGCAATGTTTCGGGGTGGCGGCATTCCCCCTTGCGGCGGAGCGGAAGGTTGTGAGCCCGGAGCAGGAGCATAACGGTTGGATGGTGGTGCCGCAGAAGATGGAGCTTGGTACGGTGACGCTCCGCGTTGCAGTGGCGCTTGCGGTGGAGGAGCGAAGCCACTGGGCTGTGGTGGCGCGTATGAGTTGCCTGCAGGTGATGGCGCATAAGGACTCGGAGTTCCTGTTTGTGGAGGCCCAGTTGGAGGGGAAGTCATACGAGGAGGACCCTGTGGCGGGCCCTTCGGCGGTGGTGGGGGCGTTGATCTTGCTCCAGGTGAGAAGGGACCCTGGGGTGGACCTGCAAGTGGCTGCTGCTGGTTAGGGAACGGAGACGCTACAGTGTTGAGCGGAGTACCGCGGCGCGATGATGGCTTTGGCGGGCCAAAATCTGGCGTATCGTTCCACGCTGGGATATTAGGTCGGTTTGCTGCAGGTATGATTGACGGCGAGCTCGCAAAGTTACGCGGCGGAGGTGCGATGGTATGCTGCTGTTGGGCTTGATAGCCACCATAACCAGGTTGAGGAATAGATGGCTGCGAAGGCTGCTGATAGCCGGCTGGGGTATATGCATTCCGGCTTGGTGCTGCTGGTGTGAACGACGACTGAACAGCAGCCTGGGCTTGCGCTCCAAGAGGGTTTACTGGAGCATAGGGCGACGCCCCAGGTTGCGCTTGAAGTGGGTTGACGGGAGTGAATGGCGACGCTGTTTGCTGGACTGGTGCCGGCTGTGGTGTTGGAGTAGCTCCATAAGACGGAACCAAACGCTGACCCCGTTGAGCTGCAGCAGGCTGAGTCTGTCGCTGCGTAGCCGCCGCTTGTGGTGCACTCTTCTTTGTTGCTTCCTTGACCCGGTTCCTTGCAACGTCTGCTGCAGGATACTTTTGAGGGAGTAGATCCAGGTATTTCTCCGCGATCGACAGTTGGCCGTGGGCTGATGCAATATCAGCATACTCCACATACTTTGCGTACAACGGTTCAAGTTTCCAGTCGGCGTCCTTCTGCTGCTCTTCATCTTTGAAAGTGGTCACCTTGCGGAACACCGTAACCTTTTCGATGAAATCCTGTAGCGACCTAGCATGTATCGAGAAGCTGTTGTCTTCCTTTGATTGTTGGACGCCAGCTGCTTCGCTCTCCTGAAGCTCCTGGGCCCAGTTAACCACGACTTTCTCCAGCTTGGAACCAGCCAAGTAACAGAAAGAGGCATCTTTCCGGAAAGAGCCAGCCTCATCTGAGACAGCCTCTTCCAGACGATCTCCGAGAGCTTCGCAGAGGTCAGGGAACTCGGACTGGTCAGCAAAAGTGCAAATGGTGGCCATAACCTCTTTCCAGTCCTTAAGATCGGCATTGTAAACAACATCCCAGAGGTTCTTTCCCACAACAGAGGCCAGTAGTCGCAAGTAGTTCGGTGCGTCTGACTGTTTTTTGAAATACGCAGCTTGTGCCTTGGCAATGCATTTCTCTCCGCCACAAATGGCGATCATGAAAGCATCTGATAAGCGGTTCTCCTTAAGACACACATCTAGTGCCGCATCAAAATTGCCGAGCATAAGAGCACGAGTAATTTTCGTGTCGGCTGCCGACTCTGAACCAGTATATACCTGGAATGGGTTGTTCGTCTTCGCACCCTTCGAAGCTGCGAGATCCGAGAGGAAGTTGCCTTCGTCTGTCGTATTGTCAAAGAACGAAGCACCCTCATCAGCATCGCCATTAGTCTGCACATCTTTCTCTACTTCCACTGGTTCCTCCTCTTTGCTATCCGCGAAGCCAAGATATTCAACAAGTTTGCTTCGTGGGTTCTCTGATGTCAGAGTCTCGATAACTGTCCAGTCGGCCTTCTCCTCGTCATTCGCCGCCTTTGCAATCTTGGATTCGCAAAAAGCGGTAAGGTCACCCGCCTCTAAAGCCTTATCGAACGCTTCACTAGCCGCGCTGATTTCCGAGTCTACCGCAAATGTCGATATTGTAACCTTTGACTTTTCGTCCACGATGCCGAATCGAACCAGCTTTCCACCAAAGCCGAAAGCTACACCTGCCCTTCTCTTTAGCCACTTCGGTGGTGTCTTCAATGAGAAAGATGCGCCCTGTGGTTCCGCATGTGTCTGTGCAAAAAAGTCCTCTCCCTCAGGCGCTTGGGCAGCTAACTTGTTCTGGTCTGCCGTCGCACCGGTGTTCTGTAGAGTTTGAACCGCAATTTTGCCATCAAAGGATGCAGTAGCGAGAAGATTCGGATTCGAAGGGTTGAACCTTGTCTGGAAAGTCCAGTTCGTCACGACTGGGAATTCGCCTAATTGTTCGCCGCTATTTGGGTTCCAAGCGATTGTGCGGTTGTCTTTGCCACAGGATAGTAAGATGTTGCTGTCTTGTGTACACCATGAGAGAGATAGTACACCCTGGTCGTGAGCTTGAAGTGTCTTCTCGGGCGCGTTGGTATTGCGGAGATCCCAGACTAGAACCAGCGGGTTCTGGTCTGTCGGGATCGCGGTGACTAGCCTAGTGGGCTTATCCGGGTCCCACGAGACAGCGCTGACTGTCTTCCTTCCAAAATGATTCAATGTGAGATTCTCCTTCTTGCCCTTGACGTCCCATACGGTCACAAAGCCGCCGCTACTTCCAGTTGCCAGAATATGTGCAACTTTCTTATTCCAGTCCAATGTAGTATACTCGTCAGGGTTGGCTCCGGCCTTGCCCAGACGGAAGGACTTTGACTCGTCGTCAAGATCGTGGATGAACAGTTCGCCTTTGGCGCCTGCGGAAGCCAGGATGTTCGATCGGAACGGATTGAATTGTATGGCTTGGATGGGGCCGGTATGCTTATCGATCTGCTCAATCTGAGCACCACTATGTTGAGTTAGCCTGTTTTACCGCGCCCACAACATTTTGAGTTTCCTGACCTAGCACCAGTTCGCAGCTTCTCCGCATCCCATAGTACCAGTGCGCCGCTGTCGAGTGCGCCAGCTATTATTCCCCGCGGGTACTGCTCGCTAGGCTGACTCCAAGCAATGTCGTTGAATCTGCCATATTGTCAATTGTATGACCTCTAGGTTTCCAAGCAATTGGGTCCATACCTCGATTCGACATTGACTGTAGCAACCGGCTGGAGCTCAACGCCTTGCTCACTGTCGTCCAGCTTAAGCTCCCAGAGCTCTAGCTGCGTATCATTTGAGAAGTCTGCATCGACGGCGCCAGCCTTTGTTCCCGTAGCTATCAATGGCTGCGTTGACCCAGGCGACCAGGCAAAAGTGGCCGTTCTGGGGATTTGTCGCAGTCGGACCATAGTGGGCGGCGATCGCACCAGGTGTCAGATTAGCGAATTGTGTACAATAACAAGATCAAAAGTGAGGATAACTGAGAGAAAGGGTCTTGAAGGGCTCAAGCGGAGGTATACGTGGAGGATTCGGTGTCCGCGATGTGTCAATAGCCGAACTTGAAAGTAAGGCAGCGAAGTGCTTCACCATCAACATCCACCTGTCCTTCCCTGGTCATCGCGGGCGCGGCCAAAGTGGGTCCCGCTACCCCACGTGATATCGAATTCTCGCCCAACACCAAATCTCCCATCAAACTAAGATCCGTGATTCTGCAAGCTCACATTCTGCGAAAATGTCAAACCTATCAGACACATCTCGCCTAAAATCCACAATATTTGTTGGTGGTCTCGACCAAGCGGTCACGCAGCAAACTCTGTTCCATGCTTTCCTGCCTTTCGGCGACATTGTCGAAGTGAACCTGCCAAAACCAGACTTGCCAAACACGAACGAGCAGCATCGAGGGTTTGGTTATGTCGAGTTTGAAGCCGCATCGGACGCGATAGATGCCATCGACAATATGGACCGGAGCGAACTGTACGGGTCTGTCATCAAGGTCGCAGCGGCTAAGCCGCAGAAAGATGCCAATGAGGGGCTGGGGAGCAAGACAGCGATTTGGGAACAGGTATGTTGTTATTAAGTAAACGCTTTCGAATTGGCTACTGACTGGTGGCAGGAGGGTTGGCTGGCGAAGCACGCCGTGAGCGAGGAGGATCGTCAAGCCACTGAGGATGTACCAGAGAAGTCCAACGGGCCTGTTGATCCCATGCAAGGCCTGGAAGGACTTGATGAGGCTGGTCCGAAACCAGTGTGAGGCTTTCCTTCTTTGGTTTGTCGGTTTCGAACGGTCACGTTGGAGTTGGGCGTTCAGGTGCAGAAAAGGTTGACGACAAGTTTGATACCACATGTACGTCTGTGAACAAGCAGATTAGGGTTTATCTCTTTGGGTGCATGCAACAGTAGTCGTTGAGCGTTTCCCATATCCCATGTTGATGATTTGGGGTGCCATAGGATTTCGTATTTGATCTTTCGGAGGCCTTTTTAATGACTTCGCTAAATCTGGCATATGTATACACTTTCACAGCGAATCGAGAGATATCATGATGCATAGTACATAGGAAACTTGATGCTTGATTCTGAACTTGACAGGGATTTTGTCCCACATGATGTACCTATACACATGGCTCCTCAGCCCACTACAAACTTTGCGGATTTTCTGCATTCTTATTTGGTTCCAAATGCTTATTCCTTTCCTTGTCGCTTCAAGCGGAGAGTCCTGTCGACGACGAGTTTTCGGCCGAGCGAGAAGAAGGCAGCTCCAACGGCGACGCTGTACATGTATCAGACCACTAGATGCAGACCCCACATTTGCGAAGGGGAACTTACGCGACGACCAAAACTACGGAACATGTTAGCATCAATGCTTGAAAATTTTAGGAGGCTGATATCACGTACTGACGGGCCAAATCTCAGTGGGAATGTTCTTGAGCTGGCGCAGGCGCTGGGAGACAGTATGAGCTGTATATCATTAATACTAGCCTTCTTGTGCACGTCTGACTAGTCAATTGGCTTACCGCCCTGCTCCTCTTTCTAGTCTCCAAGTCAGCATGCCTTTCTGGGCTTTGTCGGGATGCAGAGAGACGTACCGGGACAGGAGTGCGCATCCTCAAGGTCTGCCTCATGAACAACTGCGGGCTTTGGCGCATCATCATCGCGCGAGTCGGCTGCATAGCCATGGCCCTCGTGATTTTAAACATTGTGATTGAGTGGAGATTTGTGATTGAATAGCGGGGAGCTGGTGTCGCGGTGCTGGGTAATTGGGGTTTCGTCACAGGAACGCTGGTTGAAGCTCGCGGAGCTTGCTTGCCCGGAAAACGCCGAGCGAATTATGTGGTGGACAAAGCGCTTCTCGGGTCAGACCATCGCAACCTCACGACTTCGCTTCCGTCACCACTTCGACCCAGCACCTGCCATTGCCGCCGCATCACCCCTCTATACACCCGACAAACCACCGCAATCATGTCTGACAACGAGAACGGCGATGAGCTCGTAACGAAGCCCTTCAAGTTCGTGACTGGTGAGCTTTTCCCGCGCCTGCCGCTAAGAGTCGAAACCAGAAGCTAACCTCTCACCCCACAGCTGGTACGCCGCCCCAGAGCTCCTAGAGCTTCCTGCGATACTTGCGATATACAGCAATTGAGCTTCGAATATGCGACATTAGGTGCTGACCAGCTTCGGCGCCCTCTAGGCTTCGACGCCCGCTTCCCCAACCAGAACCAGACCAAGCACTGCTGGCAGAACTATGTCGATTACCACAAGTGCATCCTTGCCAAGGGCGAGGAGTTCGCTCCCTGCCGTCAGGTGCGCAACTCCCCTAGATGCGTGGTTTAATCGGAATGTATACTGACGGCATGTAGTTCCTGCTGGCCTACAAGTCTCTTTGCCCAAGTGGCTGGACATCGCGATGGGACGACCAACGTGGTAAGTAATCATCAATGCTTTTCGTGAATGCTCATTATCCTTTTTGTTATTGCCACGGGGGCAGAATACGTATATAACAAGCGCTAATAATCCTAATAGAGGCGGGCAACTTCCCTGTCAAGCTCGACCAGTAAATAGCTCGTCATGGCGTAGCTCAGCATGCAATGATTTCTTATGGCGAGAGGGGGGTGAATCAGAGTCTGGCATGCGCAGTTTAGAGCACCTGTATCATAGCGACCAATATCAGCAATGCAGCTCTGGTTCATGTACGTTGCCGCATTAACCGTTCAAGGCTTCGTGATATCAGTACTCAGCTCATCCGTTCCTATTCTTTTGGCTCCTTATTTCGTTATGTTTGTTTCAAGGCCATTTCGACATGCGGTATGAACTGCTCGTTAATTGCTGGGTTTGGGATGCAAGAACAGTCTCAATCATGTGGAAGTAGCCATTTCAAGTGCTGTAGTGCATTTGTGCATTTCGTGAGAAAAGATCATGAGATACGGTGGCAGTCAAAAGTCAACTTATTTTAGCAGTAAAGCTGCAAATAAATACAGTGACAGGGTGAAGTTGTGCTTGCTAGCATAATCATAAAGGAAAGCATAACGAAGCACGTTCCAACGCGAACAGACCAGCGTTAGAGAAGCATCCTGTGCAATTCCCTCGGCTTAATTTGAGAATCTATGGAGACACTCCACTATCAGTTATGCGTTTATGAAAGTTGGTCTGCCGTCGCTAATGACAGAACTGCTAATTTGAATCCACAACACCGCGCTTCAAAGGCTTCGCTGAATACATGGCAATTTTACAGATTCGTAGACATCGTAAAGGATCCTAGATAGGAAATGACTATTAATGACGGATACGAGCGTTCACTGTCTTCAGATTGGCCTCGCATTCCCTGCCATTCG
The DNA here is from genome assembly GCA_003313425.1 of Pseudopyrenochaeta lycopersici. Taxonomy (NCBI): domain Eukaryota; kingdom Fungi; phylum Ascomycota; class Dothideomycetes; order Pleosporales; family Pseudopyrenochaetaceae; genus Pseudopyrenochaeta; species Pseudopyrenochaeta lycopersici. The sequence goes on along the minus strand of NHZP01000011.1, from coordinate 783,419 downwards.
ACCCACATACGACGGTCTGCTACACTTGAGCAGTGGGTGACTTCTTCTCCCGTCGTATGCGCTGAGGATTGGCACGTAAGACTGGTAGGGCATCGTCCCCATGAGCGGTTCGTAGAGTCTATGATGACGCTTCAGTGCCCAATTAGGATCCAGACTTCGCATGGCTTCAATGTCCTCTTCCTCCTCCAAGGTGTCCATAGGCGCAGCGTCGTCACCCATGGCACTGTCTTTCCGCTCATGCTTTGATTGCTCCATGACTTCTCCTATACTGAAGAGGGAGGATGGCGCGGAAGCACGTGCACAGTAATTTAAGTCGTAGGCTTGGCGCGCTTCAGGGTCTCTCAGCACATCGAAAGCAGCTGTCAAGGCTTTGTACTTGGTCGCGTCACTCTGGAAATAGACTCCCCTTAGGCGGCGGAAGGCAGAAGTAATGTTGTCGTCTGATGCTTGCGGGCCAAGTTCCAGTATGGCGTAGTGGTCGACAAAATCTGAGGCCCCTTCACTGCTCGGCGATAACAGCGTATCGTGCGGCGATAATGGCGAGACCAGAGGCGTTCTGTGTGCGAGGATGATGGATGCGTCGGAGACATATATCGATGCTCTTTTGGTATGCTGCATCATCGGAGGGCTTGCGATACTAATGGGCCGTGGTCGCTGAATGGTTTCGGAGCCGTGCCGTTCGTGATCAACACGTCTTCTCGGTCGCAGAGGGCTGATGTTGTATGCATTCATGTGCGGGTCGGGAAGTGAAGAATAAGAGAGCATGATGGATCTTGTGAGGCGAAGCAATGGTTACACGAGACAAAGCGGTAAGAATGTGGCTGGTTGCTAAGGTTGTGACAAAGGAGAATGCTGTTGTTTGTGTGAGCAAGGTGTGGGAAAACATTGAGGGAGCAACATGTCTTAGACCAGGTCCCGGGGGCGCAGCGCAAATGCAGGGGAACGCTGTAATAAGCAGGGGGGAAATAAAGTGGGACCAGCTCGCGGGATGCGAAATGTTTATTGCTGGCACACACTATTCAATCACGAAGGGCCGCGGGGGCTTCACATCTGAAACAAATAGCATAGTGCTTGTCTGCTGCGTGGCGATTCATTGGTAGGCTTCCAGCGCTGCGGAGACTTTCCTCGTGCACGTGCCGACGCGAATGCACTAGGGTGCAACTGTCTCGCTAAAGCTCAAGATTTCTGGAACCGTTGGCTGCCGTCATTCCACCCACCAAAATTCACGTCATTGGAGAGGGATGGCAGACAGTTCGAAGAAGAGGAAGCAAGCCTCAGACTCGGCCCCAATCGCAAAACGACCACGCTTTGCGCAAAGGCCGCAACACCACATCGCCGCAACACCAACCAAAACCGCGTACCCCAATGGCGAGGTCAATGTCAAGAACTTCCTCAAGTCGCACGAGAATGAGATCAAGGCACTGGAACATGCCATGGGGGCGGCAAAGAAGGGATTGGCGCGACGAGCTTTCCAGGATGTTCCTAGAGAATTGAGGAGGAGAACAGCAAGTCATAACCCACAACGCGTACCAAAGAGACTTAGAGCCAGGGCACGCCAGGAGGCGAAGGAGGACAACACGCCAATAAGTAGGGGGACGAGCGGGAGTGGTATTGGGAAAGGAAAGAAGAAGTTTCTGAGGAAGGAGGGCAGGGAGAAGAGCAGGAAAGATTGGGAGGCAAGAGCAAAGAGGAGGAAAGAAAACAGCAAGGACCATGCTGTTCGTGGGAAGGATGAGGATGGAGATGCACACATGGAGGACCGCACAGAGAAAGTCATGGCGCCTGCCGCACAACAGAAGAGCAAACGCAAATTTCCAGCGTTGGCCACTCCAGCCACCCCTCCATCGCGATTCCGCCGACGACAGCGAGACAAGACATGGTTACCGACACATGTATGGCACTCAAAGCGTGCACGTATGGCCGATCCAAAAGAACCTCTCTGGAGATTTGCACTCCCACTGCAGCCAGGCCTCAAGGCGTACCGTCTGACCCATCGAGCAGCGACCGACCGTGGAGCTGTCGCGTGGGATATGAGCTATATGTCTACAATCAGTCTGGCGGGTCCTGAAGCTAGCGTTGCAGGAGTGCTGAGGGGACTGCACTTTGCTGTGGAGGGCATAGAGGACCCATGGCAGGAGAGGGGAAGGGCTAAGAAATGGAGACACGGCACAAGGGCTTGGGAAGGATGGATCTGCAAAAGGGAAGCAAACCCGTTCGTGAAGATTGCTCGAGTTACTGTCATCTGGTGTGTACCAGAAGTTGGCAGTAACAAGAGAAAAGTTTTCATTCGAGTGCACCCCGCTGCGTTTCTGCAACTCTGGAACGAGGTGGTCAGGATTGCGAAAGTCCAGAAGCCAGCTGTGACCGTTCAGGACTTTCGTTTTGACATTGGATCTATCGAGATTACGGGGCCTGCTACTGCGGAAACCCTTTGCTCTATCCTGTCTCCGGTTGCCACAGAGAGCCCTTCTGACTCTCCACAGTCCGTTTGGCCCACACTTGCCTCCATCACTGATGTGGCTTCGTTGCCAGCAGGTGCATTACTGGCGTTCAACATCTCAGACCCACGGTTTCGCGACCCTCCAGCAACTTCCCCACTATTGCAAGACGAGCACACCTTGGAGTCTTTGACTGAAACACTTGCAACCTGGCCAATTGACAGCACACAGAGTGCGCCATCAATTTTCGACACTAATGCGAGACTGACCGCTGCGCGATGTATGCCATCTCAGAAATCCATCAACCGCCGTAAAAGTGCATGTACATTAGGCGATCACCCCGAGGCTCGATCGACCGATCCACAGATCCCAGTGCTCATGTACATCTCGCGAGAAACCAAGTCCTGGACAATAATGATGCCTTGGAAATGCGTTCTACCAGTATGGCGCGGAATCATGCGCTATCCCGTTTCAACAGGCAGTAACCCAAGATTTGGTGGACTAAAAGAGAGGCGTCAGGTAACCTTCGAGCGATCAATACCACATTTTCCATACGATCACCCTGGTACCGATGCAGGCTGGGGGTGGGAGCTACGAGAACGAGCAGTGAGAGAGCATGAGTGGACAAAGCGTCCGAAGGGGAAAAGAATTGAATGGTCCACTATTGACCTTGGTGGTGGCAGGAAGGGTGAGATTGGTGACCCTTGGTCCAATGATTGGAAGCGTCTGCTGCCAGCATCAGACCAGGCGGCAACAAAAGCTCAAGGAGATACTGATATGTCCCGCTCATTCCAACAACTTTCGTCCAGCCCTGCAGCCGGTCTAATTGAAGGAACTGGTACTCCTATCGATTTTACCAGACCACCATATCTGTGTACGGTCAAGATTCGCATGATTCAGCGCGGTACTCCTACTGATTGTGCCCGGGTTTATCGGCTTCCAACAAACAACTCGGGACTACGGAGCAAATGGCTGTCTCTGCTACCAGTCCCTGGGTCAACGCGTACGTCAACGAAGCAACCCAAACGGCCCTCTAGCAATGCGCAAGAGCACATTCAGCGCAGACAGCTTGCAAGGGATTTGCTGGAGCCGCCGAAGCTCAACGATGGTCCAGCTAAAGCGGGAGAAGAGGATTATCCCATTGTTCCTGACGAGAAAGATCTTGTCGGCTTTGTGACAACGGGCAACTACAACCTTGCCGAAGGTATGCCAACCGCTGTGGCCAATTTGGCTCTGCACAGGATTGTCGGCGCGAGTACTGGAGGGACCAGCGTTCCGAAAGAGGATCGTATGTGCATTATTAGACAGGCTGGCAGCACTATCGGTAGATTGGCCACATGGGAACTAGTTTGATAATCTATTGTATCGAGATGCCCCAAACCCGGATGAATTCAATACCTTTCATCTATCACACATGTACAGCGATTTGAGAAGTCCAAGCCCCGCACTGAACGGTGGAAACAACACTGTGGTATTGGTGTTTGTGGGGTAGGTTTGTCAGCCTCGCAGGGGAGATGCGTGGCGCGAAACGGCCCCGAGCAGGGATGCTATCGATATCTCCCGAAATTACGCTAACGTCTCAGCACATGTGCAGTGCCAACACCCGTCTCTCCAGCCCTGAACGCCATCGTGGAGGGTCAGCAGCATGTCTGAGGACCGGCCGGCAGACGACCAGGGCGAAGGCGTCGTGTCTGCCGTTGATTTATCCCGGGACATTCTGGCAGAACTGGTAGGCTGACAGCGACCCGCCCCCGAGCCTGAAAGTTGCCATTGCTAAACTATAGGGATATGTGTAGACAAGGGACATCCTCGAAGACCTTTTGAGCAACATCGTCTTCAGCACCGCGCTGTCATGCCATCGATCCGAAAAGCTACTGCGCATGCAGTCTGCTGCCACCCAAGCCGAGTCCATCGCCCTTTCGAGCCTCGAGCCGCAGTCGCAAAAACAGAATACAAACGGCTCAACCATACCAATTGCTGAGACATCGGCAGCCAAGTACGAGAACGGTCGTGTCTTCCTGAAGGGCAACCCCCTCAAGACAACGCCCGAGATAATATGTCCGCACTGCAAGCTGCCCCGGCTGATGCACCCCATCATGGGCAAAGGGATGCAGAACCCAGACCTGACTAAGGAGTACTGCATGCTGTATCCTTGGGTGCAAAGGTCAGGGCATGACGTCTACGGCAACCCGTTCCCGACAGACATGGCTAAGAGCAAGAAAGAGCGCGAGCTCATCAAGCAGCAACAAAAGAACGCCGAGAAAGAAAGCGTAGGCACACCAGGTTCGCAAGATACAGATATGGCTGCCGGCGATACCAAGGAGATCAAACTGAACACTGGCGGGAAACCAGCAAGCTATATTCCGTGGCACACGTGTCCAAATTGTAAGCGCAGCTTGCTCATAACGCGCTTTGCACAACATCTGGAGAAATGTTTGGGCATCAGTGGTAGACAGAGCTCACGCAATGCAATGGCCAAAATTGCAGGTCAAAATGGCTCTGGCTCGGGCCTCGGTAATACGCCACTAGGAAGCAGAATGGGCACGCCGGCACCCGGCTCGCAAGATACCACGTCGGTCTCAATGGCGAAGAGCAAATCAAAGGGTATATCTCCTGTGAAAAAGCTCACTGCCGCCGATGATGATGATGAGCTTGGCCTTGACAATGACACACCCGAACGCAAGAAGATAAAAAAGAAGAGCTCGTATGTCAAGAAAGCGGACCGTGACAGAACTAGTTTGAATGGCCCCCTAAAGGTCAAGCTGAAGTCGAGTGGTAAACCCGACCTAGAGAGGAGGCAGAGCGAGATGAGCGAGCGCAGTGATGGGAAGAGAGAAAGGGATGCGGATGAGGTGGGTGAAGGCGCGCCCCAGAAGAAGAAGATCAAGCTCAGCCTGGGCAAGGGAGAAAATGGGAAGGGCAGGGAAAGTACAGAGCCAGCATCTGCGGCGGAATGATCAAACTGAAGCCTCTGGAAGCGAAGGAGGTAACATATTACGCGTCGAGGCGACAATGGGTGTAGGTGTAGGTGTACATGTACAACGACAAAGCAGCATCAGGAGGCGTTTTGGCATTTCAGGGACGGGTAATACCACGACATGGGAAGGGCGACTAGTTGCATTGATTTCGGGTGTTCAGGTCCTCTATTCCTTCTATCACTGCCCGCATCGGGTCTTGACTGTGTGTTTCCATGAACGTTTAGTTCTGTACATCACGCATTGTGCAAAGGGGACGAAAAAGTAGAAGCATCTTAGTAATTCATCTTTTCTTTCATAAAAAGAGCCATGGTTCCACTTCTCTCGACGTAGTGCTGTCTTACAGTTTTGCTACTGTCCCTTCCATCTCGAATACTCACAGAGTGGCTGGACGTCAGTCTTGGCTTTGAACACGGGGGAGAACTTGGATTGTATCAAACCTCGGCTGATCCAATTTTTTTCCCTGAAAAATGCTAGAATGACCCCTCATCGGCAGCTCTACGCGGCTTCCGACGAACCATTTTGCACTGACTCAATGTTTAAAATCTTATTCAATATTGACAATATATACTTTTATATAACTGAATCTTCCAATAACAACTGGCTCGGTGGTGTAGTTGGTTATCACGTCAGTCTAACATCAAAGTTAGTGCACTGAAGGTCCGGAGTTCGAGCCTCCGCTGAGTCATTCCTTTTTGCCCTGAATTATAGGAAGATAGATCAATTATATCTTTTTTTGCCTGGATTGACGAATTACGTTTTCTGAGGCCTGTTTGGGGGCGGGGGGGGGGGGGGTTGTGGGTTGAAGGTCGCCTCTAGTTGTGCGTTCCTACTTGGTTGAATCAAGCGCATTGAGTTCCTACCTCACCAAAATCTCGCTGCACTCGATTTTGGCGAGGTAGGAAAGGGGATCCGGGGAAATGGTCCCGAGTTCAAGCCTCGGCTGAGTCATTTTTTGCCTTTTGTTTCTCTTTTTCCTTAACTTTTTAACGAGTCTTTTATATATTCTGTGGCGATGATAAGAATGATGGGGGAGTGTTAAAAATAAATGGGGCACTGACGTGGAGAGGAAAGACGTGCATAGCCTTTTTTTTTGGGTCACCGTTTGCGATCTGGTGACGGAGTTAGGCTTCTCAAAAAGTACTTGGATCTATTAGGATTATTTCTTGCTATTACATTCGCTGTAATTGCCCTTTGTCGTAGTACATAAATGGCAAGAGGCGTTCAATTGACTTTTACGTTGTCTTCAACTCCCTCCATGATGCACACGAAAGTTGGCAGCGTCATCACGAAAAGGAGAGCATATCGTCGGTCATTGGATCTTCCGATGCAATATATTAATATGAGTAAAGCCGCTCCAGTCGTGAACCATTTGGACGACTCCTTGCTAATCAGACATGCCCAACAATTCGCCGAGATAACATGTATGCAACCGAGCCCGTGGATCTTGATATGTCGGGTAGATTTGCGACGCCCACTACAGATCATCCTCCTTCAATCAGCTATGTGAGCCTTCCAAGACGAGTTCTCGATGGCATTGTTGTACTCAGACCAGATTCACACTTGTACAAGCGTACGGATGCATGATCTGCTTGAGTTCACAGGGGCAAAGTCGGTTCAAATTTCTAGAAGCACTAGCCACGTGCAAGGTTGGCCAGCGGGCCGAACGGCGATCAATTCTTCGCGAACAGTCTAAAAAGAAAAATACTTAATACCAAGCAGCATTCGTACGGCATTTAGAAAAGACCCGCATTCGAGGATCCGCAAAGTGGTGGCTTTGAAACACGAGGGCAAACGCTGCTCTAGCCACACCAATGCAGGTGCCCCGCAAGGTATATAATTGCTTTTTGGCTTGTCTTGATAAAGAAGACCCGCAGCCGGCGCGATTATTCATGCAGCCTGTTTCGACGACGGGGAGAACATCCCGGCCGGAGCAGTGATGTGGTCCACTTTGGTCACACCGAGATCGCTTCCCCGGTCCACCCCGCACCACCCGTAACAGGCGAGTGTCGCAACCACACGTCGCACACGAATGATGTTCTTGGATACTCGTGGATGTCAGTGTATTGGCGATTGTGGTACAATAAAGGTGTAAAGCGAGGGCGGAAAAAATTGGGAAACATTGGAATGCAGATGGTGGCAACGCATCATGTGGCGAGCCGTCCATTTGAGCGATCTAGCGAGTCACCACTTTGCATGCATTTTTGTTGCCTGGGCAATTGAGGGACCGCTAGAGTGAGCACAAGGCTATCGTGAAGCTTGTACTTCTTAAGCAGGAATCGCGGCTGTTGATCAGTCAGACCGGACATGCCTAATTGTAGCGTCATGCGTAACCTGTAAGCCAACGGTGGTCCCCATTCACGGATCCAGTCAACAGACACCCACGCGGGGTCCTTCGATCGGCCGCATTAGCGACCTGCAGACCCTACTGGATGTGTCGCAAAAGGGCAAAGGCATGTTCCAGATTTCGGGCGTGAGACGAGACGTTTATTGCAGTTCATGAATGGCAACTCTGTCTCTCCCCGGAGTGCTGGATAGTGCCCAGCCAGTAGTAGATTGACGGCGCAGTATGCGAGTGAGCACAAGCATTTAAGCGCCGCGTAACTTTCGGATATATCATTTGTGAAGATCTAGTAAAGAGCAGCCGGATAGTAGACGTGTAGTCACGGACTATCCAGTGTGCTGGAAAGCGCAATGCTGGCTAAATAGGCGACTTCAGGACGGCTGTGCGCCAATATGTGGGCGTGCAGGTCGCAGCCTGAGGGGTTATTGATCACGATGATCCTCGTGTTCGAGGCTGGGTCGTGTGGGAGCTGTTTGCTGGCGTGAAGCGGATACGAGAGCTGGTAGTACAACAAGCAGCGGCACGGGAAATCATGTCAGGCAACAGCTTCTGCTGACGTAGGAATGCAGCGCGGGTGTTGAGGTTGTGAACGATAATTAAAGCCGTCCACAAACGCCACAGGCGGGCGGCATCTTCCTTTCCCCAGATGCTGCCAACACAACGCTCTTGCCGTGATAGATCCGACAGGCCTGGAAATCGCATGTGATGTATTTATCCCATACATACTTAGTGAGGCAGTGTGGTAGACACTCGGAATGCTCCACTGTTATCTATCGCGACACCCTATGTGCAGGCCGCCATCCATGAAATATGCAAAAGATAATTGAAGGGGTTGTGCATCGTCCCACGCTCTCGGATACAAAAGGCAATTCAGCGGGTAGACGGGATTGATACAAATGCGGGCCTCGACGTGCTGAAAATATAGCTCGCACGTTGAAACGACCATTTGGCGTGTTTCGGCCTCATGCGCGTTGCCGTTGGTATGCAGACCACGCCCTGTCAGCAAAGCATCAACTACCGAATCGGAGCGACCACAAGCAGCACAGGATATGGATGATGAGGCTCTGAATCTTCTGTTGGAAAAGGAGCGGGAGATAAACTTTCCCTGGTCAGTATACCTTCCGCTTTCGTGATGCACAAGTCCCTTTCCGTCTGGTTCGCTTGCCGGCACGGCTGGCTTTTGATGACGCGCAGGCCTCCCCTGGGTCCACATTGTGTGGCGGTGGACCTTTGGTTTCACGTGGTGCAGGTGGCTGCGGTTCTGCAGTTCCACAAAGACCCCAGCACGCCCAGACTCAATGTGGCTTTTTCTAGCGGCGGCTGGTTGTTCTTTTTCAGTCAGGCTTCTCCGTGGAAAGCCATGGCCCAAAAGGGTATCGACAGATGCGCCTCTAGTCACATCCACCCACGGCAGACTGCAGGAAGGGCCAAGAAGGCTCTGTGCAATCACCGGTCGAGTGCGAGGTGGTCGACACCAAGGGCCAGGAACGTTTCTCTTCACTGCAGGCTGGGGCAGCACAGTCCCGGGCAGCGTGCTCATGCGCCAGCAAATGACGGGCTTTTGTCATATTGCAGGCTGCGGCAGGGTTGGATTGGGTGTGACACGAGCTTTCTGCCGACGACGCGGGAGCGGAGGACAACTGCGTCACCGCACGGATGCACGCCAAGACAGGCTAAGTAGACGACCGGAAGCTTCAGCGACGCGAGGATGTGGAGAGACGTGTAGTGCTTGGCGATCATCCATCGTTAATCATCGCTCCCTGCTCCTCGTGCGCCCCCGTGCAACCATCACCGCCTGCGGGCTTTGTGCCCCGTCGAGCCTGCAAGGCGCCGTCTGCCTTCGGCCCAGCCTTTGGCGGCTTCGGTCAGCACTGCAGCGTTGTGTCGTCGCGGTGCAGTGCGTGTGCGCTGTGTCGGCGGTGTTGTCGCTGCGCGCATTGCTTGCATGCCCCTTTCGCCGGCGCTGCACATTAACCCAAGGTTCCTGGCCGCGTACCGTAGTAAAGAAAGTGCCTGCCTGAGGTTGGCGCGCCGGCACCACATGGTGAGCATTCCGCCTCATAGGGCGACTATGGGATTCTGAGTGGCTGGGAGCGCGACCATGGCAGCGCCTCTCAGCAGCGTAATAAAGGCCAGCAGCGCGACCAGCCAGTGCCTGGCCAAAGGCGACACATGGCCAGCATGCAACGTTCTGATCATCTCGGCTTGCCTTGCCTTGGCTTGGCTGGAGCTGCTGGCGGTGGTTGACAACAATCGAACCATTGTGGGAGGCGCCAAGGACGTTGGAGGCGATCAACGCCGAGGGTGCAATGATGAGTTTGTTGGCGTGTCAGGGCTTTCGGCGAAATGTATCCATGGCCGGATCTGTCCTCAGCTGGATGAGGCGGAGGGAGCCCGCACCCATGAGAACCGAGGAGCGGAGCCGACACGACCCTAGGACGAACGGTGCCGAGTCGTCATCTTCGTTCCGTGACAGGCGCGCACCGAACAAATTAGAGTTTCGATCCGATGCGGCCTCGTGTGGCAGCTCTCTAGCACGGCGAGTGTGTTTCACCCAGCAGCGGCTCTAGGCAAGGCACTCAGCGCGGTGGAGGCGCCCCCGCTGAAGCATCAGGTGCGGCGCCAGAGAGGCAGCGCGTCTCGCGAGATGCTGGGCACGCAATTTGCTGTCAACGGGTTGTGCAAGACAGTGGGCCCCGGTGTGGCTTGCGCTAGTCGGGGTTGGCGTTAACAGGGATGTCTGACCCATGGATCCGTGCGGGCTTTCACCACACCTCAGACCCAGCATCTGGGTTAGGGTTCGCGGGCCATCTTTAGGGAAAGAGCGTTGGACCGCCCTGCCTGCCCCTTCCCTCTGCGCCCGCCTGCTACTTCCTCACTCTCCGCTCCTTCTGCACACCAGGCTATCGTCGTTGCCTCCCCTCCCCAACTGCCGTCGCCGCAGCCCCTCCAGGCACTGTTGCCACTAATTGCTCTGCTGTTCGAGCTCGGGTCCACCTTGCCCGTGTTCCTCTGCGCGCTGCTGTCCTTTCTCCGCGCCAGCCTTTCCACGCCGCGACTCGCACCTACCCGCCACGCCAGCGACACGCGCACCCACGCCTGTCTGTGAGCAACCCCCATCTGCACCGCCATCAACTCCATCATTACTGACCCACGCAGTCCATCCCGCCCACCACCCTGCAGCGCCTGGCCGTCTAGACGTGCTCGCTGCCCGCCATCCCGTCACCGCCGAGCCTTGACTGCGCTGATATCGCATTGTCCGCATCTCGGTCGCAACACGCCTTCATGGCCACCCATCAGCAGCCCTCGCCCACGGCGGGCATACCGCCGCACCATGTTGCCCAGCACCCCGCGCATGCCCAAGTGAATGGCCATGCTCCCCATGCCAACCAGCCAAAGACCCCGTCGCAGTACTTGGGACAACTGACCGAGGCCGTCTGGACTCAGATGGGTACGCAATCCTCGCTGTAATCACCATGCTTTGTCAGCTAACCCCGTGCAGGCTCTCTCTCAGAGCAAATGCAGGACTTTGACGGTGCCATGCAATGCTACGAGCAGGCCTTGAAGTACAACCAATGGTCTGTCCCTGCTATGCAGGGAATTGCGTGCATCTTGCGCACCAAGGACGCCTTTCCAGCCGCTGTCGAGTATCTGCGCACCATCCTCAAAGTCGATCCTGCCAACGGCGATGTTTGGGGTAGCCTTGGTAATGTCTCGCTCTCATTTGGTAAAACAGTCGATTAACAGTGACAGGTCATTGCTACTTGATGATGGACGATTTGCAGCAAGCCTACTCGGCTTACCAGCAAGCGCTATATCATCTGTCTGATCCAAAGGTTGTTCATTTCATCCCCTTCGTTATTCTACCGTTCCTAATGGCTTTCAGGAACCCAAGCTTTGGTACGGCATTGGTATCCTGTACGACCGCTATGGATCCCTTGAGCACGCCGAAGAGGCCTTCTCACAGGTTATGCGTATGGAACCAAATTTTGAGAAGGCCAACGAGATTTACTTCCGCCTCGGTATAATATACAAACAACAGCAAAAGTTCAATCAAAGCTTAGACGTAGGTATCCATACACTGTAGGCCTTGGCACCTGCTAACTCCTCAACAGTGCTTTAAATACATCGTCACCAACCCGCCTCGACCATTGACTGAAGAAGACATCTGGTTCCAGATCGGACATGTATACGAGCAGCAGAAAGAGGTTTGTCCATCATATCTAGCTCTGAGTGCATTGCTGATACCTCGCGTAGTTTGAAGCGGCGAAGGGTGCCTATCGCCGGGTCCTCGAGCGTGACCCCAATCACGCCAAGGTGCTTCAGCAGCTGGGCTGGTTGCACCACCAGCAGAGCACCAATTACGCAAGCCAGGAACAGGCTATTGAGTATCTTGAAAAATCTGTCGCTTCAGGTAAGTCTTGTACCGCTGTACTTGATCACGCGCGCGGGTCTGATTGCTTGCGCTAGATCAAACCGACGCACAGAGTTGGTACTTGCTTGGCCGCTGCTATATGTCACAACAGAAGTACCCCAAGGCATATGAGGCCTATCAGCAAGCAGTCTATCGTGACGGCAGGAACCCAACCTTTTGGTGCAGCATTGGTGTGCTGTACTACCAAATCAACCAGTATCGTGATGCGCTCGATGCATACTCCAGGGCCATCCGGTTGAATCCAAATATCTCAGAGGTTTGGTACGATCTCGGTACTCTAGTAAGTAGTTCCATCCTCCACTCATCTAAGTACAGGTTCTAACATCAGCGCAGTATGAGTCTTGCAACAATCAGACAGCCGATGCATTAGACGCTTATCAACGCGCTGCTGACCTTGACCCGGCGAATGTACATATCAAGGCTCGCCTTCAGTTGTTGCAAAATGGCCAAACGTCTGCAGGCGCGCCCAACCAAGGCAATGCTCCTGTCCCGCAGGACGTGCATCCTCAGGCTTACCAGCCTGCCTCTGTCCATGGACCTGCTGCACCACAGTGGGGTGCTCCTCAACCACAACAACCACCTCAAGGTCCCGCTCCGCCAGCACTGGCAGGCGCTGGATGGGATCGGCCCCTAGCTCAAATCCGCGATCCCAACCTTCCTCCTCAGCAGTTGAACCCATATGAGCAACGTGAAGGTATTCGCCCACCCACTCAACATGCTCCTCATAGGCCCATGAGCCCGAGGCAAGAGCCTCTGAGGTCGTATGCAGAGCCTCCGCGACCCCCTACAAATGGCCCAGGTCCGCAAGGGCCGGCTGGACCTCCACCCCCTGGCCCTGGACCTATGCGTCGTGGCATGTCGCCTTCCCCAAAGACACACCACGTTGCTCCCAGCTCATACCATCCCCCACCGCCCCATCTTACGCCGCAGGCTTCACAAACGCAGCCGCCACCTCCGCTGCACCAACAGCAGCCTCCGCAGCCAAACCGCATAACAAATCCCAATTACAATCCTCAATCTACTACTGTCCCCCCTCCGCCCCCGCCTCCGCCCACAGGTCTCGGGGTTCCGGCAAGTCAAGGCCCCAGTCAAAACCCTATGCCACCTTATGGCCGTCTCGCCAGCCCACCTCCAGAAGTCCGACCTATTGTCGAGAATCGTGCAGGGTCCCCACGCAACGGATACCAAGGACCTTATCACCCTTCTGATCCTTCTGCCAGCAGCGGCATTGCTAGTGGTGCTCCTGCCCCAGCTGCTGCTCTGGCCGCAGCTGAAGCGGCAGCTCGAGATCGCGATGAACGCCCATCGACAGCGGCTCCAAAACGCCATCGGGAATGGGAAGAAACCGATCATGTCAACCCCAAGCCTCCAACCAACGACGAAAAGCGCCAGAAATTGGAGGAGCCGCACAGCCGTCGTCCAACCCCCCCACATCGCATGTCCTCGCCGCAAGTGCCACGTCAAAGCCCTCAAGATGGTCAGGATCCCCGAAGATTCAACGACGGCTACCACCCATCTGACGCTGCTCATCATCCGCAACTACCGCCGATGGGGGCTGCGCCGCCGCTTCCCCGCATGTCGGAGACACCTAAGCAGGAGCGGGTTGAGCGACCAGAGCATCACGAGCCGGCTGCGCGCCATATGGATGTTGATGAAAACTACGACGACGAGGCAGAGGATGTGAAACCGAATGCCGCCAAGTCTGAGCGTGGCAGCCCAAGAAATGCGCCTACGAATGGTGTGCCCCATGCTCCGACGCCAGTTGAGCAGAAGTCATAGGAAGACTGGATTGATTGGTCTTCTGCATCATGATTATTCTCTGCCTTTGCGACATGTCCAGTTGGTTACACGAGGCGTCTTAACGAACGAAGATTGAAGATTATTGCTTGGAGAGCAAAATGCTTCATCATTTCCTTGTACTGTTCTACTTTCAGATTGCTCTCATTTATTCCTCATTATTCAATCAAAATATGCATAGGCGAAGGATACTCGGTGGTTGCTTTTGTTTCAGCCGGATACTAGTAAACACGATCTTTGAAGACTTTCTTCCCAGCTGGGTGGAGTTGAGTGAAATGATATCCATGGGGTATGGGAGCGTTCCCAAGCAGCAAGACTCTGTCGTAGCTGGCCCTGGCGCGCGGGGGATGGTTGTTGATTGCACTTTCTTGGGGCTGTTAAATGTATTTCCGTCTTCAGTCACGAAAATGAAATAGCCATGTAGCACTTAATTTGAAAGACTTCTCTTGTCATGTGCGAAGATGTCGCTCCTTGCCTAGAGGCTAAGACGAGGTCCAGTCCGCGCCCGTCCGCGCCCTACCTAACCATTGGGTCGTAGTGGGGCAGAATTTCCCGCATCTCACCTGCCCCCGTAACTTGACAAGTTGCGTCATCGCTGCGCGAAATCATGGGCAAGCTATCCCGACCAACTCCACGCGCCTTTCTACACACATTACGCGAAGGGATTTCACTTGGGTCTACGGTGTCTCATCGCACAAACGTCGCTCTGTCCAACAGTAGAGTTTTAGCCTCCCTGTCCGCTAGCTCACAGCGGTACCAGCATACCAACTATTTCCAACCGCTTACTGGCCACCGTACATCGACAGCGGGTACTCGGATACTCACGACCTTCACGCCCTCGTCACTCACAAAAAGAATCCTAATAGCAGCGCGCAACATGTCCTCGGACGCAGACTACGCGTCATTCCTCGATAAAGCGAACCAAGCTACGGGCTCCGTTGAACAGCAGAGCACCTCCAAGAAAAGCTATGGCACAAAGGGCGTGAACACTGCTGTACCAAAGACACTAGAGCAGGTGGAGGAGTATTATACAAGTGATGCGGATGAGCCGTTTGAGCCTGTTGCATTAAAGTTTGAGGGGAGTGATGTGAGCGCAGGTATGCACGCCCTTCACTTGCGCAAGGAAAAGCCACTGTGACAGTGCTGTAAGCTGTATGGGTCAAAGGCTTACGTACATTTAGATGACCTAAAGAAGCTCATTGGAGGCGACAAGGAAGTGGAAGAAGTCAATCAGAAGGGCTTTGAGAGCCAGTACAAGAAGGTCGTGGACGCGGTGAAGAAGGCAGGGAATGGGCAGGCCAAGGTATTCAAGGTGAATCTCGACAGCACAAGGGCAGAGTACTACGTCGTGACGGTGGACGAGAAGGAGGGCAGGATTGTAGGGCTGAAGGCGCTGAGTGTGGAATCGTGATGGCCAAGCTTGGGTTTGGGCTTATCGATTTGACTGGCCGTTTTGAATGTCTATCTAATCTTAGGGCATAAGAAACACATTTCGGACAATTCTTTGGCAATCCAAGGCCAATCAAAGTGAAAGGTCGCAAAAACTATGGAAATTGTGGGGAAATAGTTGCTCCTCTCAGATACAGTGGAGCAAGCTGTCAAGGTGCGACACAGCTCATTGCGATCGTCACCTGAAACAAACGCACACATTGTACCAAAGCGCCCATTAGACTTTTTGCGATGCGTCCACTGGCCATGACTTTTTCAACGCAGCCTCATGTACTGTGCAGCTCGGTACTTGCAGTATCAGCTGCTATGGGGCGCAGATACATTTGCGATACAATTCAGCTTGCCCTGGCCGCGGCGTGGCACTCAGCCCTGTGAAGCCATGTGGCTACTCTTGACGCTCATTCGCTGGGTGAAGTTCAGGGATTTACGCCAATGGCGGGCTGGCCTCGGCCTTTGGATTCAAAAACTGCATTGCGCCTTGCGCCCAATTTCGGGTGGTTCCTAGCGCTTGGCGGGTAGAGCAGGAGTCGGGGACTCAACCAGTTTTTGCTGGTCATGTCCGACGGGTTGACTGGCTTCTGCGTCGCGAGGGCTTTTCCTGGTTTTTTTTTTCCCTTGCGTGTCCGTGAGAGGGTTTGCGGCAGGTGGTGACGTCTGCACAATCATGGCGTTGGGAGCATGTTTCTGAGGGTAGAGGCATTCTGGGCGGGCGGGAGTGGCCATGACCAGGGGAATGACACGATGGTGAAGGATCACGAGGGGAGATCGCCACGCTATATGCGGCAGCGATACGATGGACAGTGTGGAACACGAGATAAGGTCGCAAGATTAGCCTCAAAACGGGATGTGGCCCAGTATGGAAATGGTTCCCTGTGCACGTTTGCTGCACGATGGAGGGTTGGACAGGGAAGTTATTGTCTGTGGTGCGACGCGTAATCTTGGACAAGGCGAGGGTCAAATTGGGGCGTCCTGCGGGTCACGTCAAAGTTGGCGATGATGGCATTCTTACACCATGGTGAGAACAAGTTCGGGTAGGGGAAGCGAGTGTGTTAAAAAAAAAGTTTCTATAATGCTGCCGAAGGACTCGCAGGACCTTCGCTCAACGGGACGTGGTGCAGGCCAGGCGGGCTTATCAGGGGAAGGCTGTCACCATGGCTGACTTTGGCTACAGCGCATGACAGTGCATGTCGGTAGTGTAGTCGAGGCCAGGCATAGTTGTTTGCAATTTCGATGGCAGGGGGGCTCCACCATAGGAGAGGCCGGGTAAGGATGGGGGCTGCGGATTGCTGAAGGCTTGGGGTTGAATGGCCGGCAGGTAGCTGCCAGGTAAATTTAGCAAGCCTCCCGCAGTGGTGCGTAAGCGGCAGTCCAAGAGTCGCCGCATGCAAGCGCCCGGTCGGGGCACCATTGGCTGCCTCCTTAGTAGAGCTTCGAGATCTTCGTCTCCCTGAAGACTCTGAAGACCGGGGAGCAACTCCCAACCAGTGCCACTGTCATTAGAGCTGGGCAAGCTCCACTGCACTCTGATTACCATTCTTCCCACACTCTCCTCTGCGACACTTGCACCCAGCATCTCCACCGTTTAGCCTGCTGCTGCCCGCCTGCAGCACGTTCAAAGTGCCAAGCTATTGCGCAGTGCGCGTTCCTGGCTTGACTTTCCTACCCTGGACACCCCCGTCTGCAACCAGGAGCCACCCACCTCTCCTTGGACCTCGATCCATCCTCAACTGCGCGCTCGCCCTCTCCTGCTACTCAACACCAGCAGCGATACCGAGCAGCATTTCGCCCGTCGGCTCTCCCTACGCACCGCTACTAGGAAGGGCAGAATTCCGCATTGCGACGCTGGTTGCCCCGTCACCGGCCTGCAGCACACTTGCAGATCGCTCCCTTTGCTGGACGCTTCCCCCTCCCCAAACTTGCGTGCCATAGTCTACCACAACACTCGTTACCGGCCACTCACGCCCGCCCTGGCGCCGACATAGCAGAATCGTTCTGCTAGCACACTCACCCTATACACTCGCTCACCATGTCGCCGCCGCAGTCTCCAAGGGGCTACGGCCCTCCACATATCCGCCTCAACTCGGGCACCCAAGAGGCTCGCACCGACGATAACGCGCCGCCCGGTGTGCGACCAAGCACCGCAAGAACAAACTCGGCGCGCTCATTAACACAGCCAATTCGCCCCGGCACCGCCCCAGCACCAGCTCTGCGGTCACCAACCGTACCCTCGTCGCTCTACCAAAATGCTGGCATCGCCGAGTCGGCGGAAATGCTGCTGCCACCAAGAAAGCTGCGCACAAGACCATACCGAGACGAATCGCCATTACGCTCGCCGTCTGGCATGTCGTCGCGGCGCACAAGCTGGAGTTCAGATGCCACACGCGACTCGCCCTTTGCCTCGCCATTCGACGACTCGAGAGCACCATCACGAGCTGGGAGCGAGGAGGACCTCAACACACAGACTGTATCTGAAAAGTTCAACATTCTGCCCTCAGCCGGGCTGCTGCTGTTCCCTGAAGACGTCGAGAAGGACGATTACCTGCACAACCCCGATCCCAACGACAAGGACAAGCGGGACTGCGACATCTGGAATCGAAGAGGTCTTGTCAACGTTGGCGGTCTGGCCCTGCTTTCGCTTGGTATTCTTGCCTTGTTTATCGGTTATCCCGTGCTGTATGTTCCCTCCACACCTCTCCATCTGCATTCTCGGAGCTTTTTACTAACTAGGATGCAGCACATTCGTTGATAAGCTCACGACACCCGAAAGGGGCCCTTGTACAGACAATCCCTTGTGTATAAAAGGCAAAGACAACGAGCCGCTCCTCTCTAACCTTCGCCATGGACTCATCGACCCTGACACCCCAGAAAGCGCCATGACGCGGACGTCGGCTGATGGTACCAAGCAAGTATTGGTCTTCTCAGACGAGTTCAACAAAGACGGACGTACATTCTACGACGGAGACGATCCATACTTCCAAGCTGTAGACATTTGGTATGGTGCTACGCAAGATTTGGAGGTGAGTCTCGCTGTCGAATAAACGTCATTGAACCGCACTAACACTCATCCAGTGGTACGATCCTGATGCAGCCTACACCGAAAACGGCACCCTTAACCTCAAGTTTGATGCCTTCAAGAACCACGGCCTCGATTACCGATCCGGAATGGTCCAGTCATGGAATAAGCTATGCTACAAGGGTGGGCACTTGGAGGCCAGTATCTCACTACCTGGCCGTGGCGACGTCAGTGGTTTCTGGCCTGGTTTCTGGACCATGGGCAATCTCGCCCGTCCTGGCTATCTTGGCTCGACCGAGGGTCTCTGGCCGTACAGCTACCATGATGAGTGCGACGTCGGCATTACCCCAAACCAGAGTTCATACGATGGCCTCAGTTACCTCCCTGGAATGAGGCTACCAGCTTGCACATGCAGAGGAGAGGACCACCCCAGCCCCGGCAAATCGCGCAGTGCTCCTGAAATTGATGCTTTGGAAGGCTCGGTCCACTTTTTGGGTCCTGGCCAAACAAACGCTGTTGGTGTAGTGTCTCAGTCTTTCCAGGCAGCTCCATTTGATATCTGGTATCAGCCAGATTATGGTGAGTCTTCTCAGTCGAGTCATGGAGCTCTTTACTAACTCCGCTTAGACTACCTTGAGGTGTATGATACTTCGATTACCAGTATGAATGGTTATAAGGGCGGTCCCTTCCAGCAGGCTATCTCAGGTCTGACCAACTTGAACACGGACTGGTATAACGGCAAGCAATACCAAACGTACTCTTTCGAATACAAGACTGGCAAGAGTGGATTCATCACCTGGTATGTCGGCGAGGACAAGACCTGGACTTTCAAGGCTCCATCGACCCGACCCAACGGCAACATTGGCACTCGAGTCATTCCAGAAGAGCCCATGGCCATCATTGCCAATTTCGGCATGTCGAACAGTTTCGCTGCTATCGATCTCGCCGAGATTGCAAAAGACTTGCCGGCCGTCATGCGAGTTGACTACATCCGCATCTACCAACCCGAGGACAGTCAGAGCGTGACGTGCGATCCCGAGGGCTATCCCACCACGGCTTACATTGAGAGGCATCCAGAGCCATTCGCAAATCCAAACTTTACTGACTGGTAAGTCGGAATCATTCCCTTGAATTTGAACCTCGCTCACGGCTGTACAGGAAGGGCACCGGCTATCCTTGGCCAAAGAACTCATTCATGCATGACTGCAAATCATAAGCTATGGAGTTGCCCGATCGTTTTTCATCAATGGATCCGCTGGTTCCGGTTCCTATTTCCCTATGTCGACTACCTAATGTGGCCACGGCAACGACAATACCCGCAAAATGGACTACCGCAAAAGCACGTTAATTATAGACGTTTTCCTTATTTCAACATCCACCTTTCCAAAGGCATAGTACGCAACAAGCATTTGCATGGAGCCCGGAGATGGCATTATTCGGCGCTTTATCTACAATCTACTTAATCGCCCTGATCTTTCTGGAGACGGAGCGACACCAGACGACCCACACCTAGGACTTACCATCAAGCTCCTGCGTCGCGGCTCCGTCATCACTCGCTCATCACCCAGTCGGATCTCCTGTTTCAGCGACACCACATTCTACTTGACAGAGTTGGTAATTTGATGGCGTCGATTTTTCTTCATTATTCAAACATACTCGGCGCCCTTGTATATCCTGGCATTTGCTCACCCATGCATCGCTTGTACAAAACATTCTGCACTTTTCAAGACTTGACTTCTTGGTTACCTTGGTTGTGGAGGAGCTGCTGGACGTTCACCACACTCGTTTTGTGTGTGTTTTTTTTGGTTTTGATTCTTGGAGCTTATAATGCATTTCTATCCGTTCGCTTCACCCTTTTTGTGTTGTTTAGCGAAAGCAAAGCGATGATGATGTTGGAGTCTTTGAAGGGGCGGCATTTGGGGACGAGTTGACGACTGCTACTGCTTCACGTTGATCGGGCGTTATTTCAATGTCCGGGTAGGCCGTGAAAGGAGAGCAAGGAGGCGCCGAGGCGTCAAGGAAGAAGAGGTTTGGAGAAGAATAGGCATGAGAGCTAGATAAGGAGCATACTCCGATATCTGAAAAGCTATTCAGAAAAAAACATTCAAAACTGAATTAGGCACATGTTTCCTACATTTTCCATACACCCAGTGACTTGTAACAAACCTCAGTTCATGCGATGATCGGTTCCTGGCTGCCTTGGCTTGGTCGCGCTTACCATTTTACTATGGACCATCGGCCCGTTTACAATCTTCCAGCCTCAAGCCAGTATCTCACTAACGCATTAATCCAAATCCGCGTGACTTAATTGAGTGTCAGATTTTAGCGACGAAATCTACACCTGCGAAGAAACTTTCCTGTTTGGGCTTTTTTTTTTAGAAAAAAAAATTGAAAAAAGAAAAGGGGCAGTTGCTTGGGGTTGGAGGGATTTGTTTGAACACCTCATATCGTAAACTTTTTATTTTTGTTTTTCTTTTTGTTTTTCTTTTTGTTTTTCTTTTTGTTTTTATTGGGGGATACAGCAGAAATCTGGGGGAAGGGGATTTATGTCTTGAAATTTTATAATCGAGCTGAAACGTGCTGTGGGGTTTACTCCCAGTACGAGGAGTGGTGAAATGAGATTGAGTACATCTTGAACCAGGTGAAATGTAGAAATGTAATTGCTTTCAAAAATCAGTCCCATACTCCCTCTTTCACTCCATGATAAGTGTCGCTCAACGAAATGTAGCTTGTTCGCCCTAGACCTATACCACCTTCTTGAACATCAACGGCTTTCCTGGGAACGGGATACTTGCTCTTCCTATATTCATCTGCGGGTACCTGTTTGTGCTATCGTCTGGCATCTTGATATCGTACTCAAGCAACAATCTCACCAGGACCATCTTAATCTCGTTGGCTGCGAAGAAGCGACCCGGGCAGGCGTGTCGTCCGTAGCCAAACATTAGATTCGACTCGTTTGAGGTAACAAACTGATTGCGTGCATTCTCAATAGCGGTCCCGCCCTGGCGAAGTTTGTAGAAACGGTAGCCGTCAAAAGTCTTGCCGTCAGGATAGATGGATGAGTCGGTGTAGATCTCGAGAGCGGGGACTTCAAGAAGCACGCCAGGGGGTATGTATTGCCCGTTAGAGAGGGTGATGCCTTTTAGCACAAGTCGGTTGAAAGAGGCTGCAAGATGTCAACTAAGTCGCGGTTGAGGCCGGGAAATGGCGATGACTTACTGACACCGGTAGAATATATGCGTATGACTTCTTTCATGTAGCTGTCGAGTTTCTCCATCTGCTGCAAGGCTTGCGACGTGAGGATTCCCCCATGATCGGCCATGGCATTGCGGATCTCCTCGCGCAGTGGCTCAATATATTCGGGTGTTGCCGCCAACGTGTACAAAATATTAGTGGCAGTCATACTTGTAGTATGAATGGCAGCGAAGATCAAGCTGAGTTGCGCCTTGGCAATATATTCTATTGAATAGACTCCCTCGCTGCGGTCCAACATCCACTGCATCATATCGTCGGGCGGCTGCCAATTAGGATCATTTTTCTTGGCTTCCACACGCGCTCTAATGAGAGGTTCCACATATTCTGCAGCTTCCTGCTCTCGCTGGCGGAGTAGACGAACCTCGGGTAGACGAGAGGCCAAGAAGGGTCTGAGCCATGGACGCATTCGTTTGACGGCGTTGACGGCGGTCATGACATTAATCGTGTAGTTGACGCCACTGTCGAGATATTTTGGGTCCTTGCAAAGGTCCAGGCCGACGAAGATGCGGCCTGATGCCTGAGCGATAATACTCACCAACTCCCTTTCGATGCAAACCTCTGTCCAATCCTTGCAGGGTGGCATACACTGCCGCACTGAGGCATCCACTTCATCAGCAATGATTGGATTCAAACGATCTAACTTCACATTAGCAACTACGTTCGTCGGTAGTAAGGTCAAGTGCCATACTGAGAGCGGGCGTAAGGTCTAGTTGAACACTATGTGCAATAATCTTCGGGTCAGCGATAATCTTGGTGTACTTGACTTCCATAGTCTGTGCATCGTTAGTGCTGTCAGTTTGACACAGGGGGATACCATCACTCACTCTGTAGAGAGCTTGAGGGAGGCTCAGAACGTCATCCGGAAGTTTTCGAAGCTCTGGTATTAGATTTGGAGGGATGACCACATTGTCATCTCCTGGATTTTATGAGTGTCTGCGTTCGCCTACAGATGAGTATGAGTGATCACTTACCATCTCCGGTTACCATACGATAGACGGAACCCTTGAACTAAAGCCTTGTCAATGATCGTGTGTCGAGGAAGTCACTAGTCAACGTACCTTTTTGTATCCTTCAGCGTAGTCCTTTGCTGCGCTTGCGATATAAGACTGACGCCGTTTTTCTGTCGGCATGTCATCTCCCATGGCAGGTAGTTTTGCGAGTTGCGCTCTGTATTTGAGCTTTTGGAAGAATGCGCCAACTGCGAAGATCAACAGAGCAATTGCTGCTGTCTGCAATGCAGGCGATATTCCTGCGAGGGTCTGAGTCTCCATGTTCGCAGCGCAGTTTCCCAAAGGTGACAACACTAGAATACAAGGACGGAGATAAATTTGATCATCTAATTGGCAAGGTGAACTTCAGGTGCCAGAGATGGGCTGTGTGAAAAACAAAACTGGCCAAAACCCTTCACCTTTATCAATCCCATCCTTCACCACCGGTGAAACAAAGGCACTTCAAATTATGGATACACAACAGCCAAAATACGGTTTATACGGTCTTGATGCATCCATACGGTGTGTTACGGTCTTGTGTTACAAGCAATGTGGCGGCTAGAGAAGATCCCGTTGCCTCAATGCTAGTCACCGAAGGGTATAGTGCCTGCAGATCATGCCGCCAACAATGTATAGAAACAACCCTGAGAGTCCCAGATTGACTTGTTTCGATTTACGTCCAATGAGAGTACCCCAAATGCGGACGTAAACGGGATAGTTACTGTCAGGAAGAATTAGGATGTGGGCTCCCAAGGAAACCTACGTCCCTGCTGTGACATTGATCATCGGCCCGGCCATTACACTTCCTCAATGGTGCACTGCCACCAAATAATGCGCGCTTCTTTTGTGGATATACGGATGGGGTGCCTTGGAGACGAAAACGAATACGATGGTGTTTGTGCGATTGAGAGTGATGATGATGTTCGGAAGATTCCGAAGGCCTAGTGCGTGGCTGACGCCCCTTCCGCAGTGCGTCATTTTCGCCAGTCTAGCGTCGACTACATTCGACTTCCACCCGAGGACAATCAGGAAAAGAAGTAGAAAGAGTGGACGGAGAATGTCGCTATGCTACATAGCTGTACAACTTCGCTACTGGATTATGGGTACCTAGAAGAAAATAGCCACGTTGAGCAAAAAGCACAACTTACTTATGCGGTTTAGCAGACTTGGCATCATAGCACGTGAAAATGGCCATGATCTTCGCAGACGCGTATCACCGGACAAACAAGCGCGGCGCGAAAGTCGTTGGCCCGGCCAATCGTGCACAAGACTCTCCGTGATGCTTGGTGCTGTGAGATCAAGAACAAGGCAATATCGTAGATTAAAATTAGTGCTCATTTCTAGAGTGATTATATATCAAATTGGCGTCCGGATCCTGGCAACTCCATGTTATAACCAAGTTTGAGGTCGCTAGCCCGTATGTAACTTTGTGTTGAACAATCGTGTACAGAGGAAGATTGACTGAACGGCACCTATAAAACCCGGCCTATATGCCTCCGTCGTTTAGATGCCCCTGTTAGATGAGAAGTCTTCATCACGAGCCAGGAGATGATAACTTTTCTAAGGGAGATTTTACCCAACCAAATTCACAGCTACAACCCCTCCTGTGCGGGGCCTCTGCGCTACTATCTTCGGCATGAATTCCGAATGGTGCCTCAAGAGTCTTGGGAGACTTTATTGCATCGTCGACAGTGCGCCGCTTTGTACACAGGAGCAGCTTTTCACATGATCATGTACTTTAGCTCGACGATACTTGCCAGCGGAATAAAGTTCAGAACGGCTCTTGCCCTGTCATCCAAGGAGATTTCATTCAGCATTTTCTCTCATCATTCGTATCAAACTGACTATTTCTCATCAAGTTTAAAGTCGGAAGTATCGCTCAAAGAGTTTCCGCAACAACCATCGGTCCTGCAACTTCATCTCTTTTCTCTTTCCCAGAAATCAACTCGACAATCGTAAGTGCAAACAGAAGCGCTGTGCCCGGGCTACATCATCGTGTTAGCTCTGCTACATCGCGAGTGACGGATTCCAACTCACCCTCGACTCGTTATCACCTTTCCATCCACCACGACCCTCTCCTGGCTATACTCCCACCCCGCTCCCTTGACCTCCTCCGCTACACTAGGGTGGCTCGTTACTTTCGTCGTCCCGCCTCCAAGTTTCTTCTCGGCAGCAACGAGTGCCGTCGTCCCCGCGCAGATGGCAGCAACCCACTTCCCTGCTTTTCGGAAGTCGCTGATCATTTCAAGAACAGTGTCGGATGTGGAAAAGGTCTTTGCGCCTGGGCCGCCGCCGGGCAGGATTAGAATGTCATAGTGTTCATGAGCATTTTGTGATGGCACAGATTGGAGAGTGAGATGGTCAGGGATGATGCGGATATTGCGAGTCATACTGGTAAGTTTCGTTAATAAAGGTTCTAGCGGAAACCATGAGGCGCATGGAGGACGAACTGCGCGTGTCCTTCATCTTTCAGCTCCACGCCTGCGGACTTGACTTCCCAGCCCGCACGTGTCAGGACTTTGGGAACGTTAGCGAACTACCGTCCTGGACTGACTACGTTTAACATAATGAAACAGTATCGCATGAAAGGCTCACCATCATAAGGAGTAACAAATTCAATTTCCTCAGACCCATGTGTGACTAGTATCAAGGCTTTCGGCATTGTGCTTCACGAAAGAAAATGTCTCGAGTAGTAAGAACGCCAGAATACAAGTGTTCAAAAAGAGTAGCCGGGAATCCAACGGCAATATAGACGCAGAAGTAGAATCTCAAATCACGGTATTGGAATGCAGAAAAGGGTGGTTGTAGAAATGCTGAGGGTTGTGACGTAAGTGTGGCCTAAGCGCTTGTGGGGAAAGAAGCTCCCACGACACAAAACGTATGGCCCTCTGATTCGTGCATTTTCTTGCCATTAAAGGCGGTGAAAGTATAGTGTAAGAATCAAGTTGGCCGTGGAGCAGGATCACGATGCGTTTTGAATGAACCCCTCCCGAAGATG
Organism: Pseudopyrenochaeta lycopersici; assembly: GCA_003313425.1. NCBI lineage: Eukaryota > Fungi > Ascomycota > Dothideomycetes > Pleosporales > Pseudopyrenochaetaceae > Pseudopyrenochaeta > Pseudopyrenochaeta lycopersici. The sequence continues at coordinate 757,726 of NHZP01000011.1, read as the reverse complement.
TGCAAACAGAGGAACTATGTGACGTCAAAAAGTTGAAATCGTTCAAATGGCATTCGCTCATTCACTTCGATCATTAAAGTCGGCTGATCAAGTCATCAAGGATATCACAAAACCACGCCACGCCCCTTATGTACATCCATGCGTGTGTGCTTCCCCCAAAAAAGCCCAACCACATCCCCCGGGATGTATACCGGATTACGTAGAGCCGAACATCAAGCGCTGAAGCCAAACGCTAGGTAACACCAAAAGCACGCAAACACCCAGCCAACCTCTATACATCGCAATCCCAGGATATCTCTTGTACGCTCACGTAGGAAACGGGAAGTTGGTGGACGACAACCGACTGTGGTCGAGTTGCCATCCAGCATGTCCTCGTCTCCCATGTATATTAGAGCAGTATACAGCTTAGCGGAGCGCCTGCCTCCTCCACTAGGCCGTAGAGAAAGAGCCGAGGTGGCTGTCTTTAAAGCCAACAAATACCAACCATGTCTATCATTGCCGAATACGCATCGCAGAAAACCAAGGTATCACAGCTGATCGCAAGGTAAGATCAGTTATAACAGAGACCAATATATCAAAACTCCAGACACCGAATGTCAATCCGAAAAGAGATAGATTGCGGGGTCGATCGTGGGATTAAGAGCGGCCTCGAAAATGGTCACAAAAGTCAATCGTGAAGGAGGCCACTTTGAGGTGGGAGGGAATGCATATGAGCAATCACAAGCTCATTGTGAGCCATTCCTGAACAAGATCATTAGCTACAATCAGTCACGAATCGATAGAGATTCCTTACCCATTCTGCAGGACCAGAAGATTGCAAGCCCTGGCCCATAGCACCCATGGGAAGAGCACCAAGGTTCTGACTTGGAAACGGACTTGGAGATGCGGCGGCAGTGTCCTTCCTGCGTGGAGGTGCCTTTCCCGTTGTGTCCTCGGCATCAGCCATTTCCAGCTCTTGGGGCTCACTTTTACTCTGACCACGCGCCCGCCTGGGCGCCACGGCGACTCCGCGAGACTGGGTTGGGGTCACGGAGGAATTACTGGTTCTTGGTGGACCAGGAGCAATAGGGACAACGCCATTACTCTTTGAGGTCGGCGTAACAGCTGGAGCCAAACTGACATTTGACCCTCCGCCGCCACCAGATCCGGTAGATTTTGGAGATTCAGACTCTGTTGCCTTGTGCGAGGTCGGCGTTGTAACCGGGGTGTGTGCGATCGAATTCTTGCGCGACGACTTCTTGGATGATCGGGTCGATGCTGAACCAAGAGGCGCGTTACCACTGCCCCGATTGCGCTTCTTGATAACGTCTGTTTTCAACGATAATGGCCGCACTACTCCGTGCAGTTTCAAGAACAATCCACAGGCGTTGCATAATGGGTGGCCTTCTGGATTTCGACGCCACAAGGGCGTGGTCTGAGTAAAGCAATTCGTGCAGGTTGTGGGTGCACTGCCTTCGCCCGGCTTGGTGCCATTGGGACTTTGAGGTCGTGATGGCGCAGCAGAGTTGAAACCTGACTCGGGAGGCGAGTTTGGCGACGATTGCGAATAGCCGTGCATGCCCTGGTGGGCCAAACTAGCTGCATTTGGAGTTGAACTAGTGCGGGGTATCTTCTGACGTCGTGGGTCATTACCGCGATTGCGAATATCACTGACAGAGGCTGCCGAGCCATGCGTCCTGCCAAGGCTGGCCCCCGGACTCCAGTGATCTTGCGGTGAGTGCACCATCTCGGTTCCGCCAATCGTGACAGTCTTGCGGGGGGGCCCGGCCGGGTATCGCGCCTGCATCGGGTTGAACTGATTCGAGAGGTTCGTCTCCCATTGGTAGCCGGATGTGAAATCCATAGGTCCCTCTTCCATGGGTGAGAATTCCTGCGAAGGAATGGTGCGATCCGCAAAAGCGCCGCCATCCTCGTCCTCTGCGTCTGAATCGGCGCCAAACGTGAACATGTTCTCGTGCCGTGATATTTGCATTTCGTGCTGCTGTCGCAGGGGAAGGTTGTTGTGCAGTGCTTGAGCGGGATCAACGTGGCTGGAGTGGCCAAACGAGGCCGTTGAGAAGGGCAACGATGAGCTTGCGCTCGTTACGGGGCTGAAGAGCGAATCAGAACCGCTGGCGCTGGGATTGAAGATGAATTGGGTTTGCATCGAGGTCGACAGGTTGGAGGGCCTGTGAGGGCCGTAGGAGGCTCCGTTATGTGAATTGCGGATGTCCATGCCACTGCGGTCAAAGTACATGGTGTCGTCGGTCATGGGCTGCGGCGTCGAGACAGTCGAGGGGAAGGCGGAGCTTGGGGGAGAGTAGTAGTCGGTGGAGTTGAGGGACGAGGCCATGGAGTTGGGGTTGAACATGTTGGAGGTGAAGGCATTGTGGCTCATCATGGGCGAGCCGACGGGAGAGAAGCCGAAGCTCTGTTGGAAGGGGCCGGCCGAGTTGATGAGGGGGTCTTCGTGCAGCTGGAAGGTGTCGATGGAGAAGGGGGCCTGGGGCTGCGAGGCCGGGAAGGTGGGGGGCTGCATGGAGTGGTCGAGGGAGTAGTGGTTCAGGTCGGCCTCTGTCTGGGCGTCGGTGGGTATCATGATGCTGCTGACGGGCGGCACCTGGGGTGAGGCTTCTGCTCGTCGCTTTGGTGGCTGATAAGCGGTCAGTGGGGGACATAAAGGGCACGGAGATAAGGGGACTCACTCGTCGCTCGTCGATGCTGGTCTTGCGGACGTGGCGGGGAACGTAGGCAAAGTCATTCTCTCTGTTGACGGCAGGCGGCACTGAGGGAGCAGAGGCGCGGGTGAGGGCGAGGTCGTGGTCGTGGGCGTGGGCTGCATTGGACTTTCTTATCGGTATCGCTGGGGCGGTTGCATTATATGGGGCAGGACCCTCATTCGACGGCTCGGGTGACAGACCTGCAGGGCTGCCGACCGACGAGGGAAATATAAAATCGTCCAGGTTCATCGTGTCTGGCGGTGGTTGCGGTGCGTGGGCCTGCTGGTCGGCGGATTTCCTCAACTGCTGGGCAATGCCGCTGGGAGCAGACCGCGGCGGCGGACGAGTGCTCGCAACAGCAGCAGCAGCAGGCGGCGGCGGCATCATTGCGCTGCCCTGGGCGCCCTGGGAGCTCTGGGTGCTCGCGGCTTGTCTGCGCACACGGGGCAACGGTTAGCAGGCGTCTGGCAAAAAGGTACGCGGCTGGGTCAGCAGGCACAGGCATTGCGGCATCCGTACCCTCTATTGCGATCGAGCTCGGCTCTGCGCATGTTCATGGCCATCATCCGCCAGGTCAGGTTCTCCATGCGCTCTGCGTTGGGCAGCTGCGTCTTTGCGCGCGAGTACAGCTTCCAGATCTGCGTGCCCAGCGGGTCGTTCTTCTGCATCTCCTCTGCCGACTCGACGCTGGCGCTGCCCGCATCGTTGCCAAAGGCCGGGAAGATGGCGTCGTCCAGCATGCCCCGGTGGGCGGCGTCGTCGGCGGGCGAGAAATCCATTGCACCCTCTGGCTCCGCAAAGTCCATGGCTTGCGGTGCGTGGTTGCCCTCAGTCGTTGGGGGGTAGTGGACGTGCCTCAGCGAAGACGATGATGTAGTCGCTGGGTCGGCGTGTGCTCTAGACATTTGTCGGATGGGCGCACCCCACGTTTGCAGGCAGACCTCTGCTGCAACCACAGCCGAGAGAAGCTCCGCGTGCTGCTACGGGGATTCGTCCTTCCAGAAGCGTGAGCGGACGGCGTCTGCGGCCTCACGGCGACTGCGGATCTGGTCACTGGATATTGCGTTGCGTCTGCTCTGCACTCCACGGGGGAGCCCTCAGCCTGTCGCACTCGCACTGCCGCACCACCAGTGAGCGGCGCAATAATTCAATTGCTGCGTCTCGGGCTCCCAGCATGCCACGCCCGCCGGTGGCACTAGGCGGGTCGTGAGTCGTGACGCTGCCCTGCGCCAGAGCCTGAGATGCACTGTCGACAAGCACCGAGCCGGTTCGGCACCCACGACGACCCCCACCAATTCACTCTGCCTCACCAATCACGCCTGCTGCTAATGTGCAATCCCAGGGAGATGCCTGGACGTGCAGCCGAGCACACTGTTTGGGGCCCTCTGCACCTTGAATTGCAGCAACCGCTCTCCACACTGTCGTCAACCGCGCGACCCAAAAAAGCAACCTGCCGGAGCACACGACACTTGCCAACGCCCTTGAGGCTGCACGAACCCATGGGCTGTCGTTGAGGTCATCCACCGCCCACCGCTTGCTGGGGGGGGCTGAAGGAGAAAATGCTTGCCCTGCCGCTTAGCATGCACACCCTGGTCCATTTGGAGACCGCCTGAACCGTGCAGTTCGATCAATTTGGAACCCTGGCGCTGTGCTCGACAGGGCGCTGGCCTGGAGACAAATTCTTGACTGGAAGGTTTCTCGGCCCTGAGCTCGTGCGCAGCGTCGACTTGCAGCTTTGCTGACGGCTCCTCCCAAAAACCAGAAAAGGGTCCAACCAAAGGTGAGTCAAGTTTGTTTGCGGAGCGCCTGGTCCGGCACCACCGCTGATCCCTGGACGTCACTTTCGCCTGACGGCATGCGCGATCTGGCGGCTCGCTTTCCCTATTGACAATGGCCAGCATCAAACTTAGATCCACCAACGGCAGCCGGCTCAAGCTCGCGGTAAAAGAAGAAAGCCGAACTGTGCATTTCTATTGGCCATCCATCAGTGCCTATTCCTTTGCCATGACTGCCCACTTCGTCTAGCGTAGCCATCAATCCGACCTCATACATGGACACTCAGCATAATGGTTGATCAGCCTACGCCTGGTTGCGTGGCCGCAATCTACACTGTGGAGCAGAAGTGCCTCTTTTCCACAGCCAACAAGGGGCCTAGCCAGTATAGTGCATGACTTTTGTGGCAACAAGGACGCGGCCAGCTGCTGAGAAACAAGCGCTAGGACCTCTACGCCAGTCCCCAAGTTACTTCCATCATTTACCCGATATCGAAGTATTCATTCCGCCTGCTCCCGGAATCTTCCTCGCGCGAAGGAGCCCACTCCTACATCTCCCGACAGTGTCGTCCGTTTCCGGCTACCTATTTAAAGGGTCCACCGCTTAGTTCGTATGACAGCTCCACCGCTCATGATGTATAGCACGTGGTTGGGAGTGACCTGAGCTCCTAGTCTAATCCAACAGCGCCTCACCAGACCGTACTTCGGAGCTTATGGATTTGGCGCATTCAACACAAAGTCGAGGCAGCTAGATACAACGGAGCATACCATTGTGTTCTAACGCCCGAGATCGGCTTTTAGCTCGCAGTTCCAAATGTCCATCTTCAAAATAGATGCAGAGCTACGAGAACCGTTGCCGAGCCATCAACTTCAGTCCCACTATTAGGTGAACCCTGGATTCGGTAGATCACCCGCAATCTTCATACTGGATGGGCCGACATGGATTGTGGAGAGGAATCCGAACAGTCGGTGACAGAAGTAAAAAGTCAGTACAGGTGTTGAATCTGACGACAGGCTACGGCAGTAACTCAACAAGGTGGCTGAAACACATGCTGGACTTGTGGCCATCATCTAGCCGCACAGCTTGATGGATCAGTGAGCCACCGTGAGCAAGAGGGATTTAGCACATGGGTGTCTTTACTCGCAATCACGAGAAATGGTCTGTTGGTAATAAACTCTACAGTATCCTGCACCTGGTTGAGGCACTATCTACCACTATTGCTCTGTAGAATCACCGAATGGCGCTGTTGATCGACGACGGACATGCTACATGAGGAGCTGAACTTTGCTCAAGAGCATCCTCAGTCTACATTTCACCCGAACTACATGTTTAGCCGCGAAAGAACTTCAAACAGGCTTGGGGACCTGTGTTGACTTCTGAATATCATGCATGCAGTAATTTAGACTTTTGGCAAAGTGTACGCGGAGCCAGGTAAAGGCTTCATGGTATATTGATTCTGGAGCCAGCGATGGCTGTAAGATTATTTAGCGCACGACTCATTTCCCTCTAACGACGCCAGCGTTTGACATCGTGTATTCCACTACCATGGGACGATCGCCAGGCCCATGCTAACCGGCCTAGTGGAGATTCACATGTGAAAGTCGATCCGAAATGAATGAAATGAGTGCAATTTACGATTTCCTATGCAGTAGAGGTACGCCCACATACCTTACCAGCAAAGCGAAAGTGAATGTACCTTCACTTGCCTGTCCACTAATTCAGAGCCTTGCATGCATAGACCAGGGTACCTGAATATTAAGGGCAAAAGCAACCCCCACGCGTCTCTTCCCCCCCGTTGCGAGTTAATGGTCCAGGTGTCTTCGTGCTCCTGCAAGCCTCACAAGCCACTTGCATCTGACTTGCATATACTTGCCGGGATCAAAAGCCTAGATCAACTGCTAACCCGGCAAAATCCGCTCTAACCGTACTTTCTGAAAGTTTCTACTGAATTGCTGACTTGCTCACGCTACAGATGCAGATGTTGTTCAACGCGCTACAACTGCAAGCAGTTTTTTTTTTGGATTTTTTTTGGATTTTTTTTTTGCGCACTCTTCTACTGTCGATAATCTGATTTTGCATCATTACCTCAGCAAGGCCCGACTTCGCAAACTGGAAGTTCTCCCGATGACCGCGGAAATGCGTTGTGGGGCATGCAATATCCGGACAACGCTCGACCAAAATTTCGCTGGAGGCATTACTCCGCCTGAACCGCATGCAAATAGTCCAAGGACCCCAGTGCATGCGACTGCAAGGCTCCTTCCAAGCACACCCAAACAGTAGCGAGGGAGAGTCGCACATCAAATCCTTGATACGAGTGTGGGATGCCGTGGGGGTCACTGTACGTGATTCATTTAGACGTCGTTTAGGTTCTGCTCGGGAACAAAGTTCTTGGTCCGTCGACACCGCTCCAAATCGATCAAAGTGCGGGCTCGCAGTGGAGTATGATTGTCCGTCGACGGGTACTTCGTGGGCGACAGCGGGAGAGAGGGTCTGCTCATGTGCTCACTTGTGTTGAGCTAACGTGGACGCTCCCGTCCTTTTCGCTCCAGGGGACACCCCGTTGTGATTATTGTCAGCTTTGATCAGCGGCATGTGATAGGTCGATGTAGCTTCCTAGCACTTGGTGATTACCCCCGTGTCGAGGTGACAATTTGGGGGGCGAAGTGAAGTGTGCGTAGGTGAGCATTGCATAGCGATCATGCTAAGCACTCCATGACTGTGATGACTTTGGCAAGCGATCGAGTCATTTCACCCAATGGAGGATCTTTCTTCAGACATTGCTTCCATCTTTCCGTCAACCTTCGTCCATCCCAGGTAGATAAATCGTGATCGAAGTGTCCAGGCTTGGCACACAGAAGGAGGCGGAAAAATCCAAACACATCCAGCGGAGCGGAAATGACGACGTAATCGGGATCCAGTATCTGCGCGGAACCATCCGTAAATAGACCTCCAAAGTAAGCGGAAAGGGCTCTCACTTTATACACCACCGCTCACAGGGCGCTCAGACAGACAGCTCGAGTGAGACCATTATCGGTTATCATTGCGCCATGATAACGACATTTTTAGTGGCTCTCACGTTCAGCGCACACGGTCCCCTTTCCAATTCCAAGCCCCAAGACACGCGAGCAGCCCAATTACAGATGTTACTGTCCACCTTGTGATCCGTTTCGAGAGTCCAGCTTCCTATCGCGGAGCAGTGAAACAGAGATAGCTTATCTAAGGAATGCGCATTGCGGCTGCAGGTCAGAATGGATAACAGAGGGGAGGGCTGACGAATCAGGAAGCCTGAGAAGGGACCGGAGTGCGCTCCGAGTGGCTATTGAGCATTCTGTTGGGGGGCTGGGGTAGCGAATGCTCAGTTGCTTTGGGGAATTGTGCAATGATGTTCAGATGGCCGACGGCCAAGTTCAAGAAGTGGACATGTTTATTTGGGCATGGTTATATGAGACTGACTTTGATTGAATGTGTGCACCACCCCACTGAGTCGCACGTGTGCCCTGAAAGCTGTTGATACAGCGCCGCCTTGGGACGGTGGAGAGTACCCAAATACCCCCTTCCGTGGAGATGGCCGTATCATTATCACAGCATTGTTGACTGCTATAACAATCCTGTGGTGCATGCTGATAGCCTCCATCACCCTGCGTCCTTTGGCTATCTCAAGGACCATTTTTTGCTGGCTTTAGCATCTTTACACGTAGCACGCCGGTCGCCTCCGCGCCCACTATCTCCATTACCATTCTCCCTTGTGTAGAGTGCGCTGATACGGCGCGCGGTAGCAGTCGTGGACCCAGTTGTCCCTCACATTTCTTGCATATGCATACCAACGCTCCACTGCCTCACTTCTCCCCGCCCTTCCCGCCCTCCTTCTTATCATCACCACTGCCTCCTCCCTTGACTGTCTCTTCTCCGAGAACCTTACTCGCCGCCATGAACCTACCCAATAAGTGTTAGCAGACTACTCCACACGCCTGTCCATCGGGCTGCACCGAAAAACGCTTGTATCTTACATTGCACCCGAATATCCGCCCAGGGCACGCATATCCTGCGCCTGACCTGCTGTCATTCGCATTAGACTTTCCAAATCAGCCATGTTCGCCGTCAATTGCGCGAGTTGCGCTTGCAGGTGTGAGAGCTGCCGTGGCTTCTGCGAGGGTACGGTACTGAGACGGGAAGCGGCGGGTTGACGAGGAAGGTTCGACATCGCGTGTGATTCTTTGGAGAAATCGCGCTGCTGATAGATTTTGGCAAGGGTCCTGGTATGTCGTGGCGTGTGAGTCGTTGGCGGTGTTTGTTGTGGGTGCGAAGGTGGGGAAAGCGCGTCGCATTCGAGACTCCCGCGGCGAAAAGAGCTTGGCGACATGTCGTTTCTCTAAAACATCTAGCCCCATCTCAACCCGACTCCATCACCCGATTGCAGTAAGACTAGATTGTCTTGTTAACTTCGTCCCTTTCTATTGCAGACTGTAACCTCATAGACCCGAAATGGCAACACAACAAGCGGTTCGTCGATGGATCATGACCGGTGCTGTCACAGCTATTACCGTCACTGGGACCATCTACGGAGCTGGATTGAAAGAAACCCAGGAAGTAAAAAAGGTTAGTGAATATTCTTCCAAAATTCACTCAGTGCTTCAAAGCAATTGAGTGAAGACCCAGAGCGAAGAACCTGATCTCTCACGTTACTCGAATATGATTGCTACCAGGGCTGACGGCTCTTATAGGAGAGAAAACGCATTTTAGAAGCCACACCGGAGGAAAAGATCGCCCAACTCGAGGCCGCACGCGCTGATCTGGTCATCAAGAAGACTGCGATAGAAAGGAAGATTGCAATGTTTGCGGAACGACAAAAAGCGGAGAAGCAGAGCGAACAAGAGCCGAAATGAAGTAGAGGAACTGTACAGTTTCATTGTCAATCTGAGATCATTCACGCAGAGAATTGAAGGGAATGAACACGATGTTGCAAGGGCAGAAGGTGCGGCTTAGTAGGCAAGGACAATGCGGCTCCATCCTAGTTCTGGAAAATTATAATTTACAACGCCTGGAAACTCATCGGATCGAGGAGAGGGAGTAGGAAGTGGAAGAGGAGGACGAGGCACACGTATTCGTCTTTAAGATTGCCGTATGAGAGCGAGATCTTGCTTTCGTTCATCTCGACGCTGAGATCGGGCTAAATCTTCAACACTACAGCTCACGGCCGCCAATATGAATCGCCAGCCTTCCTTCAATCGCCGAGTCACCTCGCTCTCAACATCACATTCGGTTCTTATCATATTCTCCACAATGACAATTGGACTATGTTGACCATGGTTCTTGGTTCCGCCTGTATGGCCGCAAGCAACCTCGACCATCTGAATGCCTGCCACGGAGGATACAGTCGCTAGCGAAACCGGCTCCACCTCTAAACGCGCTGCGAGATTTTCCCCGCGCCACTCTCGGCAGCCGCCTTATCAAACTAAGCTAAGCTTTAAACAGGGGTGGTACTTGTGGCTTCACTAAGTGGCGATCGCGTGAGCTGCGCCACATGTATCTCTACTTTCCTACTATCTATAGAACTTGAAAACATCTACAAAGGTATGGCCGAAGCGGGTCGGCCGTCCTCCTTGCTAGCGTAATCTAGGGTGTTTATCTGCTTTGCCACGTATGTACTACGGTAAAAACGATCTTGTTCCCCGCCCAGAATGTCTCGAAGATTCTGTGTGGCAAAGTATTGACTATATATTCACGTTGATCCCAGCCCCCTTTAACAAAAGAGAGAACAATAAACCGTTAGATAACGAAATAATTAATGTACCAAGTTCCTCGTTGTTTATGCAACCTAGTGATAAAACTCATCAAGATTAAGATTACATATCCATACCTTACCACTCCCAACACCTACAACAATCATTTTCCCAGATACAGTAGAGGACGAGGGGCGATACTCTGAGGGAAGCTATAGTACTCTCTTTGAATTATACGTTATCCATGTGCTATCCGAACTTAGTGCCGCGTACTGATACTGAGGAGGATGAGGCTCCGTGACAGCTGTTGTTCTGTTCGACATTGCAGAGTCATTGATAATAATAGCACCATTCTCTGTATGAAGACGGGAGCCAGTAGAATCAAATGATACGTTGAAGAGTGCCCTGCCAACCTCAAGTATTTGTAGACACTGGCCGCTGATGGCGTCCCAGATCTTGACCGTCTTATCCCACGACCCCGACGCGATTCGAGTCGAGTCGTGAGAGAAGACCACTGACCTGACACTACTACTATGGCCTTCGAGCGTCTGCAGGCGGGCTCCCTATCTGTTTATCATGCTCGGTTTTATCGTGAGCCCGGGAAGTGCTTCGTGTTGGAACAGATTCTATATTAAGCTCTGTCCTGGGCTGAACACGAGTGCTGACACATATGCTTGGAGAGGTGCGTTCTCTATTGCCCCCTTGTGATACATAACGAACTGATGCGCATCCTGAACTAGTTGAAGTATCGCAGAGGTGCCCACTCGTTTCTGGCTGCTGTTAGCATACATTTATTGTAAGTAGGACCTATTCAAGTATTACATGGATCAGACCCTCTAGTTTTGCTATTGACACCACCCTATTTAACATGTTCTTGTAAAGACTTATTGCCTCCAACAAGTAGAGATATTTCTGTCCGAGGAACTTGTTAACACTACCTCTATCCTAAAGGTTAACTAGATAGGCTGCAGAAGAGATAGAGCTCTAATTATAAAGATAATAAATCTAATAGATACATGAGTAGCGCGACGATACTAGTAGATTAGGCTGTAGGTGCTCGACCTGGTCGATAAGAAAGCCTGGCGCACGCAAGTTATACATGTCTCATTTAAGTGTGACGAACATAACTTGCAGTGATCTTGCAAAAAGTACGTGGTGGACGGCTTCCTCTCTGGACAGGAAGATGTCGTTAGATGCCTTTGCGAGCAGAGTTGTTCTGTAAGTGCAACTAGCTCCTTCAGCGTAGTTGTCAGCCCCATGGGTTAACCCGGGCCGCCCTGGCCCATAGTGGCCCAGGCTAGAGTAGTGTTAGCAAGAGTACATAAGGGGGCGGCACCCCATCGCTGCTCGGCAGCGATTCGTCTATCGCACCACCGCAATACACTCTTTACTGCCCAACCAGCCTTCCTATGCCAGTGAACCTAATATAGTCCCTGACATTCGAATCGCTCCCCAACGCTGCGTAGCGAAGGGACAACTTAGGATAGTATCTACTAGCCAGACACATTCCGCTTCTGCTAAATCCCGCGAGCCACAAACAGGCATAGAAACACAAGAAATCGCGTTTTGTGATCGAGGTAAATCCTTGAGTTTTGTGCATAAAGATATCGAGTTCGTCGCGGTAGGCAGCTGCGAGAGGAGCGAAGAGGCACACATTGAGCGGCTGAAGCGTATGCGTTGAATGAGGAGGTAGCACAGCGAGAAGTATCTTGTTGTTGTCGCAAAAATCTATAAAATCCATAGTTACGTGAGATCCGTGGCCATCGAGGATGAGCAGCCGCCACGAGCTGCGCACCTTAGCTTTAGTCTCGCGATTGAAGACTTGTTCAAGCCAGCTTAGGCCAATATCATTGCTTGTTCATCCACTTAGTGATGAGGTAAAGAAGGCTTCGTGTTGTGCAGCCTCAAAATCCTGTAACCAGGTATCTTATATAGCACCAGAGGCAGCCTGGTAGATAAGCGCTGGCGAAAGAGCTGTACCATCAGCACAGATGCAAGCTATAGTAGTAATCCACTCGCGGTTATGGGGCCTGCTGCTGTGAAACCGCCGCATGTTGCGTCTGCAAAGCAAATCGAATCTGGGAACACACCAGCTGTCACATTTAGGACTGTGCGTTGCCCATCATCCACTGCTCACGAGGAGCAACCAGTCAGTATGTCAAACACTGCCGACAGTCAGTCACCGCATGAAACCAAGCGCAACGCCGAAGACGTGAAATTCGATGATCTTACACGCTTGGTGGCCGAAAATATTGCTCGCACAAAGTCCAAAGACCTAGATCTTACGAAGCGCATGAACAGTATCGACCAGAACCGCAAATTGCTGCAGTTGCAGCTTCAAAACCTGGATGAAGAGTGGAAGATTTTGGATGCGCAGAGGAAGGATGCTAGGACAAGTTTCAAGAGGCGGAGTTTGGCGTTCGGGGAGAAGTGTGACGGATGACGCAGGGGAAATAGGAATAACCGTGAATAGAGAGAAGCAAAGGTGTCCCTTTATTTCTGTCGGCGCGAAAGCTGCCGCACTGTTAGGTCACAGGTTACAAAAAGCCGTCCACGCTCTCCATCTCATATCTCCACCCCTCCTTATGTCATTGTCTTCATGCCTGCCCAAGGCAAAAGACTCGTCGGAAGTTCCGATTCCACCTCTAATATCAAAGGGTAGTAGAAAAGACGTAAGAAAACGAGGTCAAGGCTCCGTCTCAAGAGAGTACAATCTTCGTGTACGTTGGTCACCACAAATTCAGGTCTTGGTCGCCCGAGCCACTGCATCGTGCATACCTCTACTCCCAAAGCCCTCCCTCGCCGGCCAGCTCACTTTCCCGCTGGCAATGTCCATCGCCACCTCCATCCAGTCTGCCTTGACGGCGCGCCACTTAAGTCAGACCAGTCTCGCGCCCAGGATGTGCGGCTTGAGCCATTCCGCCGTCGTCTGTCGGAACGTCGTCTCTCGGTCCTTTCTTACAAAACGCCGTCATCGAAGATACGTACTACATGTTACCCGGGCGACTATGCTGACATACCAAACTTGCAGAACTCGACTGCTTCATCCCTCGGGTTCCAGTACCTGGCTGCCTGTCTCCACCCTTAGTTTTGTCAACCAACGTAATCCTGAATCGAACTTAGGTCGCCAGTAATATCATACACCTCAAACTAGTTGTGTTTCTTTACATGAGCCATTTTGACTGGAACTTTGTCTACGTGAGCCGCGCTTTACCCAAGATTTTGCGGGAAGCAGACTAGCGTAGCTCCGACGCCAGATCATATCGATGCGGACGTATGTTAGAGCAAAGGCGATTATTGAAATTACGAAACTGATTGGAACTGAAAGAACATTACTCAGTAAACGCAGAGGACTCTTGAAGGCAGTTTGACTCACACATATAAGCGAAGATTCTCTTGAGTTTTACTGGTGAACCGTCAGTGAGCTCCGACGCGTTCATACCAAAAATAGAGCTGATAAACCCCAAAGGCAGCTTTAAGGGCGTTAGACAAAGTTCCCACTTATGAAGCGGAGATCGGCTTACAAAGATTATTGTGACAACCGTGAATATAAGCACGATATTATTTTGGCGTACGCTAAGCAGCGTCTGCTTCAACTCTAGTGTTTGGAACAACTACTTAAACCAGTGAGCATGTGACATCGAAGTATGTCAGTGTAGGAGTTAAGACGCACCTTCTCATGTATATTTTCTGCTTGCGCGCAAAGTGCATTCAGATCTTCTATCTGACTTTCGACTTCTTTTAAGAAATGCGCCTGGGCATAATGAGCAAATGTGCTAAGCACTGTCTTCTGCAGCTGTACGATGTGTAAAATTATGCGAAGCTCCTCTTCGATATCTCGGATACGAACGACAGAAGCGATGTCTTCGTGAATGTCATAAAGATCCGCATGCTGCTTCTGACTTTTTCGCCTTCTCATTCGACGTTCTTGCTCTCCTTTGTAGTCATCAACTACGGCGTACTCTTGCAGTACACGAGTATCTTGCTTGCGTCCTTGCAACGCCATGAAGAGATCAGAACTCTTGACTCGCTATTAGGGGTCAATCAAGAACACCGAGTCCTTAAGGGCAAGGTAGCAAACCTCTGTTTCAATGGATTTTCTGAATATCTCCATGTAGCGTAGATCCGGGTTCGTAATGTGGGGATGCCGGAAGACGGAATAGCTACGGTCGACGATACAATTGGCAAGACGCCAAGCGTTGTGTTTACGTCCCGGGGAATTGAACCACCCACGGGCGAGACATTCGAGATGAAGGTGCTTGCACCAGGATGGTCGATCGCATCCGTCTGGAGGCCGGTCTCCAGGAGAATCTGGAAAGCTCGTGACGACGGTGTCTGGTGTAAGGAGAAATTGAGTGAGTAGTTGTGGAGAATGCCAAGGAACGAAGCTGAGGTATTACTTACCGTCGTCTAATAGCCACAACCACAGTTGATCAACTACCATTATAGTAGTGTCGTTAGTGTGCTTCGGCTTTCTGTGGTGCCATGCCCCTCTATCATTCGACCGCCGCTCTTCTTCCATTCCCTGTTTTGCCTGCTGGTAACGTGATACGACCTGGTCCTCGTTTCGTTCCAACAGACTGTTGTAAGAGAGTTGACGAAGTGCGGCTTCATCGAGGCTTCGACGTGGGTGCACGCTCGGTTGTTCACGCTTCCTCACCCAGTTTCTGTGTCGCACTGTGGTTGTGCGGCCATGTTCATGACGCTTGGCCCAATGGAGATATGGCATCTGAATACTACATTAGCAAGACCCCGCCCGACCGTGGATAAAATGCTGTCGTACGTAAATAATAAGATTTTCGACGAGTTTGTTCTTGGAATCTGCATCGCCTTCTTCACCAAATTAGCTCATCTCAAAATGTGGACGCTCTAACTAACGCTTCGCATGCTGCTTTCCTTTCCTCAGATGCCAGCTGCCGTGCCTCAGTCCTGTGAAAGTTGTCAGACCAAGAATTATTTCAATCTAAGACGTGGATATTTCTTTACCAAAATTGCGCTTCCATGTTTTTGCATCCATAAAAGGCGCTCTCACAAGTTCTTCTGTCCAATCAGACACTGTCTCATCCTCATTTCTTTCTATCTCTTTTTCATCATCATCAACAGGCTCGTGCAATTGGTCTGACCAATACTCGGGCTGCACAAGCTCTTCCAATTGCCCTTCACTACATATGCGTCGAAGTACGTCCTGCACCAAGAGACTCTGAGTTACTAGACATTATATTCTGGCAAGATCATGCCTTACTTTACACAACTCCACATCGTTCACTGGTATGTGAATCCATGTGGCTTCTTTCGTCCACTTATACGCATGCGCCTTTTCTTTCCGTTCGTTCTTGATTCTTTCTAACTTTTGGTCGACATTAGTCTTTTGCAGCTCGAGGCCAGCCGAAAGCGGAGAGGCGCGTGTACACTGCCAGATCCTCACACTATCTAGACCAATGCGACGTTCCGCGTCGGCAGGCATTTGAGGAGTCATTGTCTGCAAAAGTACTCGAAACAGAGAGAGAGGTTGGCGCGAAGAGGAGGAAGGAAGCCAGAAGCTGAAGTACATGCGCTAGCCACGATGCTTTTGCTGGCAAGCGGCAAATACTGGTTGGTCGGAGCGAGTATCCAATTAATCTCAGTTGACATTACACGATCTACACCGCGTCGCACGGACAACAGTGGGGCCGAAAAAGCCAACTACGTCATCAAAAGCTTATTTCCAGTTTCACGACGCCAAAAGCTTGCGCTCTTCTCCTCTAACAATGTCCAGTTCTTCTAATAACTCGTCGTCTTCAATCTTACATTATCTATTCTAGGGCTGTGTGTTTAACATGCCCGAACGTGGCCTCATGCAGGCAGAAGGCTGCAAGCAGATATAACCTTGGTGGATGCGGCAATTTAGCCTGAGGGAGATGCAGCCAGACGGCGCAGAGGGCTAGACGAGCGAGGATCATATGGAGCTTTGCAAATCCTTCGTAGAAGTGTCGTCTTATAGGTCCTGTCGACAAAAGATAGATTGCAGCCATGGCCGACGCAGCCTCGTCGAATCTTCAGCTTTGTATTTCTAAACATGGGTGAGGGCAACTTACTACCGTACCAAACCCACAATCTGAGACTGGCCGCGAAAACACTTTTGCGAAGCGGCGGCGACGCTTGCATGGACGAGCGCCTGAATGACTGCAACCCGCCCCGTTCATCGGTGCGCCTTTGCATATGTTTCATATCGGATACCTAGCATGTTAATGATTGGGTTGATTCTTCCACCGAGGAAGAGGGGGATAGTATTGATAACTGATAACTGATAAATGCGCCGTCCGCTGCAGCAGGTGTGTAGAGCTCTTGACGCTAAGAGCCATGCACGTAGCATTGCCTACAAGGAAGACGCCGATAGCGACAGCCCTGGTAATGTAGTCTCGCTTCCGCCTCCAATGTGTGGATTGATCTGAGGGTAGAAGATGTGCTTGAGCAGGAAGACTGGTAGGCGGGCGCGGACATGCAGAACAGCCAGTACAAGCGCCGCAAGGGTGCCGAGAGCAACGCGTACCACTGCGTGATGTCCATGGCTGCGCTGACCAGCATACAACGAAGTGAGCGTCCTTCGTTAAATATAGTTCGAAGGTCAGATACCAGCCAAAATGAGCGATTCATACGCTAACCAACAATAGAACGCCAAAGGATGTGCAGCCGCAATATGAGCCCATCGAGAGCCGGGAAAAAGGCCGCGCTAAACTTAGACCTATTCTGCCAAGCTATACATTTCTAACAAGCAAGAACTATATTGCGTGCTTGTGTCGATTGCTGATGGTTGACGGGTGCTGCGATGGAAGTATTTTCTACTCGGTGCCCATCATCCTTTTCGGCCCTTCAAGGCCTCGGATCGTCCGGAAAGACGCATGTACCTCTTTGGCTACTCTTGCACTGTCCCGCCACTCTGAGTCTACATACCCGCGTCCAATCTGCCTTCTGTATCCCACCGCCCGCCGATAATCTTGCCAGCATTCGCAGCCATCACCCGCAAGTGCCCCGACACCGTCTTGTACCCGGGGCCTGACTTTACGCCGAACTTGACTATGTTGATGTGGTCTGCATGTATCGCGATCAATCGACCTACCAAGCACTGTGGGCGTCGCGTACTCCTCAAACGCATACTTAGGGCCTGTTCTCTTCGCGCTGGAGCCACCAGTGGATTTCCTGTTTAGGACGCCAGTTTCAAACTGGCGCTGAAAATGGCGCCGTGTTCTGTAAGCTGATGGACTCAGCAGCACAACTGGAGGCTCCGTTTTGTTAGCGCTGCAATAGAGTTTTCACCCCCTGTTTAGTGCTTACTTGTCCCACTATTTACCTGTTTGAGCGACCTGGTCCCTCCAGCTCCAAACTTAGGTTTCTACCACCGGTTTGGAGCTGGAGAGGCCAGTTTCAAACACGTGATTACACTCCATGAAGCTCAAAAAACCTATCGCGATAGCAGCCGCCGGCGTTGCAGCTGGCGTAGCTGCTGCTCTCATCTCTATTGAAGATAGTCGCTGCCCACCATCTGGTATTCGAACTCGCGATCGCGATCGCGATCGCTATCGCGCTGCGCGGTGGAGGTATGACTGCTTAAGTAACGATACTCAGTTATTTGCTGAGACTAAGACGGAGATAAAATCGAAAGTTAGTTATAAAATAGCATGAAATAGCTAGGAATCAAAACGGTTCAAACTGGTGCAGAACGCCAGCTCCAGTTCCATCCAAATTCGTACAAGTTTGTGGCGGGGGCTAAAGTTTTATCGTGCTAGCCGAACTCGGCCCAACTGAAACTGGACCCTCCAGTTAAGAGAACAGGCCCTTATAGTTACAAAGTCCCCGCTGATCGGCCCGTACTGCCTAAGCTGTTACTGCAGCTACTTTGAGTCCTGCTGAAGATGTTGCAGCAGCTGGTTGTCTGCCGCCACAAACACTGACGCGACATTGACCATCAGCCTGCTGAGCGCCAACCTGCTGCCACCTTAGTGCGGTGTGCCCATGAACATGACGCCGTACGTTAATACCTTAATCGAGCAGTGCTCTTTGAGAGCGCCTCGTCGAGCAGCATCTGAATGGATGAGCGCCTGCGTTTGTTAGTAGAGCGCGCTACAGCAGACATAGAAAGCACGCCTACACTCTTTACGATGATTCTGCCTAGGCTGTGTGCTACAAAGATAATCGGCCGCTTGCTTGTCTGCTTTGCCTTGAGTCTTTGCTACTGTATATAACATCTCCTTCGCCGCCTACCTGCGTGACCTCCCTCTCCAAGCAAAGGTCTGACACGAGCGTTCGTGCATGGTCAAATAGGTACTGACAGCTCACGCGAGAGCTGCTGTGCGTGTTCGCGTTGTAGCCCTAGCTGAATGTGCGCGCATTCGGCACGTCGGTGGGGAGGAGGTCGCGCAGCCAGTTGACGCCGTTGCTCGTCGCCACGTTTTCTCGCGGTGTCCGTTTAAGCCATGGACGGCGACGATGCTGGTGTCAAGTTAGCCGCTGAATGCAGCAACTAGACAGCGGGAAGCATACTCGATGACTGGGTCGGTGCCTTCACACAGCACTTGCAAGCCCTGGGCAGCTGTGGCAGCTGGCTCTACTGAAGGCAGGGATGCCGAGGGCTCTGCAGGAGCCTGCCTATACGTTAAAGCGTGTGAAACGAAAGGCAGCTTGGGAGAGGTACCTTCGCCTTGCTGTTTTTCGCATCATAGCTTGGGTAGGTGGCAAACCTCGTCTATTAAGCTGGGATATGTACTGGATGAGCTCCTTTTCTTGGCGTGGATGGAGATGTTGTTGATCTAGTTTGCTCGCAAATTTTGTCGGTCTGTATGTCATAGATACGCATATAGGCGTACTTGACTTAAGAGTCGATGTTTGAAGATCACCTTAGGCTTCACGTAAATTCAGCTGCGTGATCCAAACCTATCCTTCAGCAAGACGTTAAGCATCTAATTCTGTCCCCCGTTCGTCTCTCCTCAATGGCGTCTCCTCCTCAATTCCTTCTTCTACATCCCCTCCTTCTACAGCTTTCCCTCCGGACTCAACATCGCCCACCCTCTCTCGACCCATTATTTTCCACAACCCCTCCGCCTGCAACCTCCTCGCCTGCCTGTATCTCACGTATATACCCGGGAAAAACGTCTTAAAGAGCCAATGCACAATTGGTGGGAGCACAGTAGCACTCCAAATCAATATCGGCATAATAACCTGGAGGCTCACTAAAACATTCTGCCAGTCGAGGGAGAGCAGACCCAAGATGATGACGTACGAGTAGCCGCCAGCAAGGTCGAGGTCTTCCGTGTGCAGGGAGTTGAATTTGAATTTATCGAACGATCGAGATCATGCATTGATTCTGCACATGCATTGAGTTGGTATTGGTGTTTGCAAGAAAAAGACACCCACCATACCCCCTCGCTTTTGTCTTGTCTTCACCTCATGCAGCTCTTGTTCCTGATATTGCTATAGTACATCTAATCAGGGGATTGGGTAGAGACGAAGAGCGAAATTTGGCGTTTCCTCGCGAGACTCGCCATCCACTCAGAGCGTTCTTTTTCTCACACTACTACGGTTTTCTCTTTCGGGCGGCGTCAGGTCTGCATCCCACCCTGCATGAGGCCATGTATCAGAATATGTATGCAGTAAGCATCTCTCCTCAACGTCAAGCAACATTACTCACGTCTCGCATCACGACTCCACTTCTACATGTCTTTTCTTCGACGATGCACAATGTATCTACACAGACTATGATGTTATGTCACTGTACTTTAGTGCCTGATTGCTTCCAGTGAAACCGTTCTGATCAGCGATACTTTGACAAATTTTAGACACTTAGAGCCCATTTCGACCTCTGTGGACGTTTCCTTTTCTTTCGGGCTGAAGTGGTGTGCTGAGTGGTCTGGTGTGTTGAGTGGTCTAGCGTGCTGAGTGGTGCTCAGTGGTGCATAGCACAGTGGCCAATTTAAGGTTTTCTTACATATTGGGGTAAGCGAATCAGCTGTTAGTCTTCCCCATCATGGTGGCCCACAGCGACTGGAACATTTTCGCCGCTTGAGCTGGATTGTTCCTTAGAGTCTTGTGACTTATCTTCTACATAGTACAGTACTCTAATGTTCCTGCATTGCGACTTCCTTGCAGATTAGTCGGGAAGACACGTCATCATGAGTCGTGGACGTTTTGTGTCATACGTCATTATTACAAGTGGTTGGTGAGTTGATCACATATGGCTGGTCGCTATCATGATTGGCTCTTAGGCTGAAATAACTAGTAAAGTAGATGGGTAGATGTTCATGTTGGTGTTGGAGGTGAGCCAGTGGTTGAGCGGAGCGCTAGGGCGCTCTAGTACGTAAGAATAACCCGGATATAAGCCGGCTGGGCGCACGATTTTGCAGCCAAAATCACTGGTTTTTGCATAGCTCAAGGGTCAAAAAAACCATCAATTTTTAATATTTCGTAGCCATACCCTGGTATTCATTGATACACTGGTGCAGCCTAGCTGGATAGCTATCTATCGTTCTATTGATTGCCTCTGCCTTGAGGGTATCCCATACCTGATAGAAGCGCGCAACACCCTGCTTTTCGCCTGTACACCTCCTCTCATAGAACTTTCTCTTCAATAGAGGCGTCCGAGGTTCCATAATACTTAAGTCTAGGGACTTAGGGGAGCTGTTAATGTAAATCTATGCCATTTCTGTCCAGGTATAGCGGACGCGACACACAAGGGGAATGCCCCTATGAGCCTTAAAGCATTGTATTCAAGTAGCACAAAGATCGTCAAGATGCGCCAGCAGGCAAATGTAGATAGTGGTCGAAGGGATAACGGCAGGCATCTGGATAGCTGGCACAACGGACGAAGCCATCGAGATCTACAAGCATACATGGCTTGTTAGCGTGGTCGCATCGGTGGAATGTGGTACGTACCTGGGGAGACAGTATCTTGGCGAAAGACGCATTTAGGTTTTAAAGCTGACTCAACCCTACGACGCGATGAAAGTAGATTGGCCTTAATTTGGGCCACTTTTGATTTGGGCTCCCTTCATCTTTGGGCACTCTCTATTTTAGGATCACCTCTTTGTGGCGCCTTCTCTGGAGCCCAAAACACGTCCTCGCTGACATCGAGGCCATTTCGTTGACACTGGACCCGAGGTGTTCTAGCGACTCCCTTCTGAAAGACTGCCTGCACTTCCGCACTTCCGAGCTCGACGGCAGCGGGATGGCGACCTGATCACCGGCGAGGGATATAGTTTGTCCTTGGCAAGAATTGGGTTTAAAATAAGTGTGAGAGGTAAGGGGCCTACAAGAGGATCTCCATCTGGCGGCGACCAAGGCCGTCCTGTCTCATACTATGCGTAGACATGAACCGTCGAAGCGACCGTTGCGATACGCTAGGAAGTAGATGTCCGCGTCGTATTCGTCGCACAGCTTCGACAGTTGAGGAGCTTCTGCCCAGCCAAGCTTGCAGCCGTATGCGCTTGGACCAACCACGCTTTTGTCGATCATCACGTCTGAATGTGGCGTAGCGACAGAGTCGCTCTTGTACAAGGATGCCGGCAGGGATAAGTGCACTATATAAGTCACGACAGGGGGCTTTATGCCTCTCGAGTGGACAGCTAGACCCTTGGTTGTGTTGATGTTGAGCTGGGTCGAACTCCGAAGCGCCTCAAGGTTCGAGAAAGGAATTTCTGATTGGCTCTGAATAGGCCCTCCGCTTTGGTTTGCTATTACCAACTTGTCCGTTAGCGCATTTTGGTCGGCGACCTCGCAACCAATAATTAGCTAACTAGGGTAAGGTTGTTACGGGCCGTCCCCTGCGTTGCTAAGCGGTTCCTCCAGCTAAACACATTAGTTAAGCCTTGTCTTATATCCATTTCGAATTCGCCCGTCTCTGGAGCTTCCAATCGCCCACGAACCGTCATGACAGATGTTGCGCACCAAACTGTCAGCGATGGGCGCGCTATCAACTCACCAGTTCCTCTCGTTGGAAATATCATCTCAGTTGCGCTCTCTATGATCACTATTGCCGCACTTGCAACATGTCTCAGTAAGGATGCTTTTATTACATTGAAAATCTAGTGTTAATCAGTTCGGTAGCTCGACGCTTACAATCCATCTATTCTTGGAAACGACTTCCACTCACAGGTTGGCGTAAGTGCTCTGTCGTTTCTGTGAACAGTCCAGAGAACTAGGAGAATTTTGATACCGCCAGTTCTTGTTCTTATCTATTGCGACTCATTTGCCTTCGTCTTTGTCACTGCGATCCTCTCTAGGGGCTTTGATCTGAATGTTCTCAACATATGCCGCGGTGTCATAATACTTTGTACGTGCTCTGTAGTATCCGCAAAGTGGGCATACTTAACTCCCATACAGGCTTAGTATGCTACATGTCAACAAAAGTGAGTTAGCAAACATATAACTGAAAATCCTTTTGCTAACTATCTTACTGTAGGTGGTAAATCTAAACTACTCCAACAACACATTAATCTAGGACCTAGATTAATCGTGATACTACAGCTTATTTATCTCTTCTTGGTTGAGAAAGCCGTACGTCCGCGTCTCAATTTTCTAGGGCATCTGATTCATAGTTGCTTTTGGTCAGTACATTGTTCGCGGAAGACGACAGCCTCGTTTAAAAGATAAATTATATCTTTTTAACTTCTTCGGCATGATATGTAATTGTTCCTCTGTAACGGACAAGATCCACTGCTAAGCAGCTCACTAGGCCCTTACATTGGCGTGTTCGTTATGAACTTCGTATTGTAACCATCCCTTAATATTATGCCTTTCAAGTCCCACTCACATATCACAGCCGATTTGCTCACATTGATGGCAGCGGAACATGTATTGTTGGTATGAAGAGAATAGCCATGATCCCTTTACTATCATTCGAGATCTTAGTCAATGTGAGAATACATTTATACTAAATTTGAACGAACTCTAACAAAGCACAGGTCTATCTTACGTCGCTATTTGTCCTCCCAATACTAAGTAATTCCCCTGCCTCTCAGGTCGCCCACCAGTACTGACTGGGCACCTCAATCACTCAGAGACATCCTCGTTTCGCCACAACGTCAGCGCTGCCCTCCGCGCCATTGCTCTCCGTACTTTCTTCGGTAGCTGCGCAACCCTCACCTCTAGCGTTGTCAACATCACCATCCTTATGGCCCTTCAAGGAGAGCCGGGCTGGATTTGCATGATGTGCTGCAACGCAGACAGTGAGTTCCCGTCACCCTCCCTTGCCCGGTCAACCTTTCTCATTCCATCGTCATTATCTTACCTTAGCATCCAGCTCAGCAGCCCAGCCGACTAACCACCCATACAGTCCTCTTCTCCGTTCTCGTCCTCCACTGGGTCTCCTCTCCAGACAACCGCACCCGCCCAAACGGTGTCTGCATCCTCCCTCGCACAGACCGCCAGTCTCCCTTTCCTGGCCTCGGCTCCCCCGACCACAACGATCTCCCGTTCGACGGCACGGCCGGAGGTAGTATACCGCCGTCACTGGGCCTATCGTTCGAGCTACAGAAAGCCAGATATTCGAGCGCTCATTTTTGCAACGGAAAGCAGAGTCCTAGGGTAGCGCGGAGGTCGGGGACCATGCTCGAACAACCGATACAGAGGGCGCAAGGACAGGGAATGGAGCATGGGCATGAACTGGAGCAGAACAAGATTGATAGACTGCATCAGCCTAACTCATTACACCAGAGCCAGTTGGGCGAGGAAGAGGCGCATTGCCATCGGCCCTGCGTCGTAACTACTATTTCAGCTTCGACAGAGGCGGAGATAGAAGGACCCCTTTTGGGTTTGAACACTATTGCGGTGAGGACAGAACAGATACGTTGCGTGGAGGATAATATCGCGAGTGCGACTTAGCGAAAGAGAGTCGCGACTGTAAGGGGACCGGGACTGTTAGAGTTACTGAAGCGTGGCAACGTTACTCGATTTATTCAGAGCTTGCACCAAATCGGCTAGTGTGGGCGAACCACACGTCCTACTGGACTCTCTATGAGGCCGCCCGCGGCATTAAGACTTCGTAGACTGTCCGTACTAAACAAAGCCACCGAGTGTTCCTTTAGCCAGTCACCACCCACAGACGAGCCAACCCGCAGCGTCTATCTTGCTGACCAATGACTCTGTCGCCAACAACACTCAACCTCATTTTCTAAGGTAGCATTCTCCTCCACATAGCCCTTGTCTGACAAGACGCCGTTTTCCTTGCGCCGAGCCTCCCTAGTCGGGCATTGTTTATTGCTATTCTTCCGCTGTCACGAGCGATGGTTCATATTTGTATACGTAGACTAGAGCGGTCGTGCCTATGGGGATGGACTGCGGCCGCGTTTCGGGACGGATGGGGTTGGCTGGCTTGTCGGCAGACTTGCTAATAAGTAAGTCAAGTTTTGAGAGCTATACTTACTTACTTGCCTGTTTTCACACCCAATACTTACTTACTTGCGACTTCCCAAGTAATGACTTTAAAGAGCTTACTTGGATACTTAAATACTTGAATAAAGCCTTGGCACGTCGACAGATCATGCTCGCCATCCTAAAAAATCTTAGTCATCAGACAGCGTGGAACGCGAACTCAGAGCTTGACTTTGGGTTCCCACGCTAAATGCGGAGCTCATGTCGCTGACTATGACACCATCTGTCCTGCATTCAACGCCGGCGCTCTGTTTTCCCATCGTGGCTAAGGGCTGTTGGTACGAGTTAAAGGTGTTTCGTGCATGAAGACGCAGTTTACATGGAGTCACAGAAGAGACCAATAAGAGGTACAGCAGGTCAGCCTTGAGACTACGCAGACTGCGTCCAATGCGTATTACCTTGCAGTTCTCAGCGCCCGTCCGCGGAAACGAAATGGTGAACATCTGGTGCGCAGATTCATTTACTCCGTATGATGGTGTGCGCGGCCTCTAGACCCTGAAAGTGCTTGTAATTCCTTGCAGATTTATCTGCCACATTATAAGCCTACGATGAAGCACTGTTTGGGCAGCACTGTGATGCTGATCCCCGTAAGCATGCATTCACCACCGCGTGAACGTAATAAGTCGGTGCAAGGTCCAGGCTGTGCTGTGGCTGTGATGACGGCTATTGCGATCCCAATCTTCTGCCAGCACTCCCTTCTGTAGGGTCATAGCTTTCCTGGCTTAACATCGTTGGTTTCTGGCGTGTTTCTGTAGTCTTTAGCTGTAACTAAGAAGGCTGCGGTACGAAGGTACATAAGCGAGAAGCTCTGCAATAGCACCTCTACGTATAAGATTTGTTGCCTCAGGATTGGCGATGATACCTGAGGTATCGATCCTAGATCGATCCAGGATCGATACCTAGCCAATTAAATCCCTGTCTTCAACGTTAGAATTGCTAAAAATTAACCAATCACCTAGTCGGAGTCCTCGCCTAAAAAGACAAGTTATAATAATGCTAAATTGCTGCTCAATAGTGTAGTTAGCGCTACGGTACAACATGATATAGATGTTCAGTGGTCTGAGTCGAAGAGGGAGGATGGATCTGACTCCTGTAACTAGTTGCAACCTCCGACAAAACACTTTTGCTAAAACGTCGTTTGAGGGTTTGATATTGCTTTTGGCTCCCCGAACTTCCGTATGTTACCAGTTAACTCGATATCTTTTGCATACCATAGTGATGATGCCGTATATCTCTGTCTACAGTCTTTGACGTATCACATTACCATTCCGCCCACCCCACCAAATCACGATCGCTCCACAACGCAATCGCTCTACAACCACGTATTCAAAACAGATAAGACTATCAGCTGTGGTTTGAAGATTGCCTCGTACGCAAATTCTAGCCTTGTATTTGGTGACTGCTGAAGACGAAGTCATCTGTGGTAGGGAAGACCTGCTCTTGGACCTGCCCAAATAGGAAGAGAGGAACAGGAAAGGCCACATGCGAGAACCTTAAATTGACGCAGCTTTCCCAAGAATCTCATGTGGTACAACCCCATTTTTGAAACTTGAAAAGACTCACAATGGGCATCTTCACACTACTCACATCGCCTTGCGATCCTCGTTGGCAAGGCAGCAGCCACTACAAGATCTTTATCATCAAGAACTCAATACTTCCCCTCTTCATTATTCTCGCCATTGTGGAATATTTGTTATATGTTATCTGGTGGAAGACAGACGACTCCTACAAAAACAATTACGCGTATGCCATCTTCCTGTCGCTCAAAGCATTTGTAGGACTCTTGTTAACTTCAATATTTTTTTGTTCTGGTTCCGTATAGGTCCCGCCTTGATCTTTAATGTGGTCTACACTTTTGTTACCCTTACTCTTATCTTCTAGACGCCCTTACTGTCTATAAAGTCGCGGACGCTCACCTTCCGCCCTGCTGTCGCTCTCACGTTTTCGCTCGTGCTCGTCAGCCTGATTGGTGACTTGGATGTTCAGTACAAGATTATGTATGTGGAGGTTTAGATTGAAGGGATATTAGGGATGTGTTCCTCGGCCTGTATACCTTCGTCTGTTTCTTAAACGTACGAGAGGTCTATTCGCCAGAAGTCAATATCAAGATGACGATTTGTAGTTGCGTTGCTGATTTCGAACGTCTGTGCAGCAAATGAATCCCCAGCGAAGTTTTCATCTGGAATGCGAGTAGTAGAGAACCCCGTTGGAAATGGCAGAGCTTTCCAGCCCAAGGTTGGCTCTATCCCTGATTCTTATCATAACAGTTAATGGCACTCTTATAAACTAAAAGACAACTTTTGTTCAATAGCAATCGTTTTTGGCAGCTCTCATACTATCTCTGTCCAGGCTCAGTTCTACTGTCGCTCGCTGTGGTCCCCAATCCAACCAGTGCAACAGTGTCGCTGTGATCTGCGCTCGAAAGTCGAGCTGTTCCACCTTGTTCGATTTCGGATACTTGCTCAAGGCGCCTGTTAAAACGTGGTACAGTGAAAGTAATGCTAGAGCTAACATTACTTCCAAATATCTTTGGGAGCATCCTTCGGAGAATGACTAGTAATGACGGCATACAGACGCAAATAATGCCTACGTCGGCTTCTACAATGCTCCAGATGCCAAGTCCATACCAGTCCCCTAGTGCAGTTCTTAGTCGATTCAAGTTTGCCTACCATCGGCTTTAAACTACACATAGAAGAAAAGCGGCTTACATGAAGGATTTGTTGTCCCCCCAAACAAAGCAATCTGAGCTAGCCTTATGCAGCTAACGATAGTTATACTATTTAAATCAGCACTAGGCCCATCTTCCGGCATAGAGTGGATGAATTACAAAAAGCCAACGGAGAACATAAGTAATACATAGGTCTTTTTCTTCCAGGAAAGGTGAAGCCTGATAAGTTGTGGTAATGGCGAAATAATAACTACTAGGTCGAGAATAGTGTTCACGATCGATTGTGCCCAGATCATGGCTGTTGTATTAATACATTTCCCTAAGTGCGCGCCATCCCAGCGCGTCCAGGAGTAGGATATCGGCACGCATTGAAACGCGTATGTCAGACTAAATGTGATTCCATAAGCGAAACTTAAGATGATGATAAAATTAAGATATCGCCTAAAGGACTCAGAGGGAAATATTCGTCTGCAGAAGAAGAGAAAGGATGCCTTTGTAAATGCCGTTATTTGAGGGTAAATTATTTCTGCTCCGTAAAAGTCCTGCTACGATTAATGAAAAATTCTAAATAAGTGCAAGGTTCTTGCACTGACCTGGAGAAGCTTGGTGACTTTTACAGGAGGGACAGTCCAGATGTCCCTGCCGAGGCCATGGTACCGTGCTAAAATGTTATGAGCGCAATGGTGACGCATAATTTACACGACATACTGACAAATATTGCAGAAGAAAGTGAATGGTATCAAAAGGAGCTGCGGACCCGTTAGTGACAAATTTGATAAGAGCCAAAACTAGGCTCACTGCTGCGACGATAATTGTTGCGTCATCTGTTCCAAATGTACCAGCGCCAATAAAGCGATGTCTGGTAAATAGTCGTAGCAAAACAGAGACAAAAGCAGCCACAGTTAGAGGCAGATATGTTATAACATTGGGCTTTATACGGATATTTGCGCCACACATTGTCGCTATGGCATTTTTGGTTGCTGAAAGAGTTAGCAGTACCCAAAACAAGTTTATAGAGGCTGGAAATAACTACATAGAGAGTCTATGATTGTACAATTCAAGACAGCACATTCCTCGATCTCATGCAAGAGGTGCTGGTTATTACATACGCAAGTCGTGTCACTAAAGGAGCAATACGATGACGGCAAAAGGTTAGAGATGCAGGAGGACTACGTCAGATTACCCTTGGTTAGCGAGCGATTTGTGAGGATGCTAAAGAACGTGGACGTACTACACAGCTTGGTAAAGAGGCTACTTCTGTCTGAACAGAGAAGTTGATTAAAGATGCTAGCATTACCCAAAGCCGGCTCATGTTGGAAATATTAAATTCGAGATCTGATGATATTGGCATAGGAATGCAAGAGTTACATCTGCAGCGGAGAAGGGAGCGTCACAGGCAAGAAGCATTTATCTCTTTATTAGATTATTAATTCGATGCAGGGGAATGTTTATGGGACATACCCAGGAAAAGCAACTCAGGATACGATAAGTCCATCCGATAGCCTGTAAGGTAAGTTCCGCAAGCTTTCGGTCGATCCTCATCAACCAAATAAAGGTATTTGAGGCGAGCAGGATGCTGTACGTGCTACGCAAGTTGGGGGTTACGGTGGCGCCTTGCCGTGTTTCCCTGCAGGATGCCAAACTTTACTTGCACCCTGCCGCATAATTGTTCCGCGAACAGAGCGTGGATACTTTCTGGTTCTTTAATGAGTCTGTCCTAGCTGAGATGTCTTCGAAGACTCTTTTAGTATCACTGAGAACAGGCGCATGTCCTCTGACTCGTTTCTAAAATCGCTTTTTCACTCTTACTCTTCTCTTCGATTAACGGTGTAGAACAAGATTAACGGCCTAATTCACTTAGCACAAGAGCCGAGATGTGGTGGGAGATAGCGGTGGCGCTTCTCCGTGATGTCGCATTCGGGGACTTTTCACTTGGCACACCCTTTTTCTGACAAACACGCATGTATTCCCGTAGCGCATTTGAATGATCATGCCCTTGGAATTGTGTTGCAGCCGACCAGAGCGGAGCGTAGCTACGCGGGCTAATAACGTCCCGAATGATCAGCAATTGGCCACGGCTTAAGCACGAGCCCTTAGCCGAGAAAAACAAAAGGGCATACTTGGAAGCTTGAGCTTTGGATCAATGCGCATGTGTCAGATGTTGTGCATCCCCAACGCTATGTAGGCAGTCAGAGCGCCCTATGTTCCACGCAAGCGCCACGTTTCTCGCGAAGCGAAAAGCATCCACTCACGCTAGCTGCCAGAATTAGCCAATAGGATCGCGGGCCGAAGCCTAAGCCCTAGGATTACCGATAAAGCACTCTGCCTTGGGTTATGGACCCATCCGAGTCACGTCCTCTGATTGCCTTGCTCGTATTACGGTCGTGTAGTAGTGCGTGGCCACCTTCACTAAAGCTCTTTCTGCTTTGCGGCCTTTTTTTCTTCTAGGACCTGGTCTCCCAAAACGTTTAAAGGGTTGGCCAATGAGGCGTTTGCTAACCATATTGCGCAAAGCCTTTGACACCCGGTGCAATGGTTCCAGGGATCCTAGCGTCGGATAACCGTTTCCCCGCAAACTCTAATATAGTTTATAACGTGGGTACCCACCTGATGCACGCGAACACCAAAACACGACCAATTTTTGACGCGTCACAACACCACTAATATAGCAGATATGGAGGAAGCGCTTGCTGCTCTAGAATCCTTGCAGCTTGGAGAGTCTTTAGCTATATAGAAGTTGCAAAAAAGCATGGTGTTGACCGGTCAACCTTGTCGCGTCGCCACCGAGGCAATACTCAAAGCAATGCATCTAAAATTGAAAACAGCAAGTTACTCAACACCACGCAAGAATCTGAGCTTATACTTTATATCTATAAGCTTTGCAAGCGTGCATTACCCCCTTCTAGGCAAATGATTCGGAATTTTGCAAGCCAAATTGCAGGAAGGCCAGCAAGCAAAAACTGGGTTGATCGCTTCATCGCCCGCCATGACATCCACCGCATCTCACACTGGGCATCCACCCTTGATCGCAGCCGCTTCAACGCTGATTCAGCCTTCAAGTATAGCCTCTACTTCGAGCTATTCCAGCAAACCAGTCATCCATGAGCCCCACCAAAATTGACGCGTCCCAGCGCGTTCAAGCAGCAACAACATCTCCACAATAGCTTAAAATGTCTCAAAAACAAGGTCAAATGGACCTAGCTATATCAGCAATTCAGAAAAATCAAGTTTCTAATGCTTATTAAAGCAGCTGCGCTGTTCGCTGTCCCTTATTCTACCCTTCAAGACCGTCTTAAAGATCGCCTAACTAAAGCCGTACGCAATCGCCAGAAGCGCAAATAACAATTTCCTTAAAGTAAAAACATAGTCTACTTATAGTCCTGTAATTGTAGAAGCATTATATAGTCTTATAGGGTCATTTCACTGGCTATTTGCTTGCCAGCCACTTAAAAAATTCTGGGATCTAAACATCTCCCGTGGTTCATGCATCAAATAGTCAAAAATTAATATATTCTCATCAGCTGATCGCTGTTGCAGGAAAGTTATATACGCATGCATGGGCCACCGAGCTCAGAAATCGTCATTTCAAGCTGCAATCAGATAATAACTTCCCACAAAGCGCTACTCAATGCCCATGCACTCCAAACGCTCATAAAGCATGCCAAATTACCCGTCGCGATCACAGCTAGCTATTGTCACAATTCTAGTGTTAGAAAACTTGTCAAAGTCCTTGCTCAAGGCCACCGAGAAGCTCGAGCTCACCTACGTCGCACCCTGCGTAGGCATCTCCTATCCACGCGATTACCCTCGCCGTTGCCTACGCTGCCCGCTGCCCTGGAGGCCTTCATAGGAGCTCCTGCTGCAAACAAGCCTTGCCCATCCAAGTGAGCAAGCCGCTCGCTCGCCTTTATCACCTCTACGCTCATACGAAGCCTCTGGTCGTTAAGTAACAGACCAGCGAGGCTAAAGATACACTCCGTCTCATTACTCATGGGTGGAATGTAGAGGATATCTCTAGCCATACGCGCGAGGCGTGAATTTTAACGTCCGCGAACCTCTGCCGGCTACCCACTAGGTCCTCACACTCGACGGCGATTATAGCAATAATAGAACCCTCTTCATAGATTGCGGCGGCGAGATAGTACTTAACGTGCCCATCACGGATCGACTTTCCTGCTCCACAACTGTTTGTAGTAAGCCTTAAGGACGTTGTGTCTATTGTTGATAGCATGGTCGTGAACTAATTACACTATCTCCCAATCTTCCTCTTCCTCTTGCTCTTTCTATTGTTAATTCGTCTGCTTAGGGTACCTAACATCTACCAAGTTCTAGCATGTAGTGCGGTACGAGATTTCCTAAATATCCCCATAATCCGCTAAAACACGAAGAAGGAAATTGCTACACACTTGTCCTAACAATTGCCTTAATCTTAATCCTACTGTGACGTTTTTAATTACAGCTCTGTTCAGAACTATAAAAATTTAAGTGCAGTTCTATATAGCGTAACAATTTTTTATCCACACGCTATTAGGTTGGCGAATCGTTTAGGTAGATCCCGCTTAGGACGGTGAGTGTTGTTAATACGGATATTGAGATCCCTGCTTAGGACTAGTAGCACCTGCCACGACTAGACTGTTAATAGTGGGTAGCCCCTGATTACGAGTTTGAGAGCAAGCTGCTTTAGATTCCATCGTGGAAGACACTTTAATAAGATAAGAGATACTTTAGTGTAAGAACACGAGAGGTGTGTTCTTTTAAAACGATGAGGAAACAAATAGGAAGGGTACAAAATTAAAGTAAACTTAGAGGAGAGGCTAATCCCGTTGCGTGATGCGGGCGCATAAATAAGATCGCGGAGAGCAACTAGTCTGCAAGCGGATTGTAACAACCGCAAACGGACCAAAGAAGGTAACGTCTCTTAGTATAAGAACTATAATACTGTAGCGTACTTGGCGCAAGTCTTAATAGAATAGACAGTTTCTTATACTGTAACTAGTTATAATAAAGGGAGATCTATCTGGATGGACATAAGCAATGGGGAGCTCTAAGCGGTTGCGGACGAATACACAGAGATAATGCGGCAGAAACTCTGCAAAGATGAGTACGCGACCTTCGCAAAGGAAAACCTTTTGAAAGGTCCACGGCGCGCTGGCTACGCCGCCGAAGACGGCCGGTTCTGTATCCAACGCCTGGTGAACCCCTCCCTTGCACTTGATCCTTCTAATCACTGGGTCAAACTGCCGAAGGTGATTGAGGAGGGGGTTGATTGGAGCTGGAATATTAGGCTGGACTGCTTATACTGGTTATCGCTTCGAGGTTTCAACAAGGATTGGAGATCGCAGGTAGAGGACATTACGTATATAAAGAAGATCGTTCCATGTCTATACTTTACTATTAAATTTAAGCGCAACAGCGAGCCCGACGATGTCGCAATTAAGCAGGTCGCTGCTGCTGGATCTATCGCCCTCTATAATAGATTCTGCTTGCATTAAAACGCTCTCTAATCGCACGATCTTAAGGACTCTATCGCCTAGACCCCTACTTCTGCTGCTAAGAGCCGCCACTTCAGACTCACCTTTGTTAGTAGTACCTACTCGCTCTGGGTGCTCAAGCCTGTTACTACGGGGGAAGGAGACTAGGCTAGGTGTACAATGGAGCGGCTGCGCGGTGGGGATTGCGAGGTGAGTGTCCATAATATAAGAGTGTTGGTGGAATGGATTAATGAGATCTATCGATGGGGTGTGACGGTGCATGGGCCGGCATGTAAGGATGAGATAAAAGTGTGTCTGCAACATAGGGAGCAACTGGCGCCAATAAAAATGATGAGTTTAGCAGAAACCTGAAGGATGTATCTCCATCGGCCCTACAAGCTGTGGGTCTCATTTTAGGGCCTGTTCTCTTCGCGCTGGAGGCACCAGTTTAAGGCTTTATTAGGCCTAGGGCCTGCTCCCTAGACATACACTTACCTTGTTTGAAGGCGGTCAGAAGCAAACTGGAGGTCCAGTTTCTAGCGTCTATTCCTTCCATCAATGGTAAGGCTTTAACCATTTTCAGCCGCCAAGGCTCCAGTTTGAAACTGGAGCTTTTACCTCCGGGTGGGAAACTGGAGCCTTCAGTTTGGGCACGTGAGCGCTTGATTCTGCCACTTTTCTGCCAAACTGGAGCTGGATCCTCCAGTTCAGAGAACAGGCCCTTAGTTCCCGTAGTGGGACCAGCATCAGTTCGGATCTCCCATGCATCTGCGTCTAACATTGTCGCGGCTGAAGGCTGTGCGTGAAAGCTCTTGGCGCCCACCACAACGCATCGTATGCTCTCGGTGGCAACCATCCAAAACTTAGCCTCTGTTATTGTGTATGCCGAAAAATTTAACGCCCCGCGTACGTGTGTGTGTGTGTGTGTGTGTGTGTGTGTGTGTGTGTATTCTATTAAGGCCATGCACCCTGTGGGTATGGGCCGTTACGATGCGCCAGCTATGTACATTCTGCTATCAAGCATCTGCTCCAGTTCAGAAGCCAACCATGAGACCTGCTGATCGCATATCTAACGCCATGCTCAACACGCCCCGCGCACAAGGGCATGGCCGGTGCGGGTAGGCCGTCCTCCCTGCTAGGGTGTTCGTCCCACTTTTCAAGATATACCGGTAATCATATTCAGTCTAGTTGCCTACAAAACCGCACCATCTCAGCCTTACCGTGCCACCCAGTGGGCTGTGCAATCAGCCGCACCCCGCCTCGAGCTGAGCTCGTTCTAACTCCCTCCTCACAAAACTAGGGACATGGCAAGGCGCAACAGGGATCAGCACACAGCACTCTTGCGTTGTCTCGCTTTCAGATGCGATTCTTTAGTATAGCTCAGCTTCCTATCTCTCTGTATGCTCGCTAACCTCAATAGGTAGGACTGCTATTTTCAACAGACGAGCGAGTTGCCGTGCTCATCCCTTCAGCTAGGCTGCCGCCTTTGAGCCTTCGATATTCTATTCCTACCGCATGCGCCCGTTCAAACTCCACGCGAAGCAATGCGTCTTCTGCAACGTAGCCACACTAGGGAGTTTAGCCTCACGAAGGACTTAGAAGGCGACGATACAATCCCTCCCTATGCGATTCTTTCGCATACTTAGAAGGATGACCAAGAGGTCACCTTCCAGGATATAATAGATGGCACGGGACAGAGCAAGGCCGGGTACGACAAGAGCTTATCTGTTTAGAAATGCGAATAACACTTTCCTCTGGGTAGCTTTAGTCTGTTAAAATCTTAAGAAGACCTTACGATGGAATATCCCTGCTAAGCTAAACGTATTCCTACCTAGACTTAACTCTCTCTACGAGCGAATGATAGAGTAAATATGTAACTTAGATAATGCTAACCTCTGTAAGCGGATACTAGCCTTAATCGCGATTGTATTCTAACCTATTACACTTAGAGAGCTAACATCTCTTATTAAGATGGCTAAAGGCATGACTAATAATCTAGAGTTGTTACAGGAGATTGTTATCTATTATAGCTTGTTCCTTACTATTTAGGAAGATACTATCTATTTTATACACTAGTCTGTAAAGGACTATTTATTTACAAAGGTATTTAATAAAATCTTTCTGTCTAGAAAGGAAGAGACCTACTACGTAATCTTCTTAAGATCTCTCTAGGTTATGTCTAGGATATTATGGCGAGATATGTACGGCTTACGTGCGTTAGGATATCCTATTGAGCGGGTTAAACAGCCGGACCTAGACCCGCTAGCAGTGTCGCGCTACCTGTGTATTTACTAGGTCGATCACCTCTACGACTTAGATCCCAACTCTTTAGCAAGCTACGCAGTTAGCCTGCAAGATAGAGGTGCTGTGTCGAATTCGTAAGAAAGAAATACCTTTACTAGTTAGAGGCTCTTAGCCTCTACAGAAGCATGTTAGATAGTGTAGTTTTAATGACGAAACTTGAAGCTTTAGTCCAGGTAATATTTAGATTAGTAATTTTATCTATATATACTACATGCTAACAAAAGGTAGAAGAGAGTAGATGCATCTGCATTACTCAAGCTAGTTCAAGATGCGCGTCGATTTATCATGTATCACAAGTAGGCAATAGAAAATAGTCTACTTCAGGCATATTCGTCCGCACTTATATTTAGTCCAGCTTACAGCCTTATAAGGGGTCTTTTTAAGGAGGAGGAGCCAAGGTGGGTCATGATAAAGCTAGCTATGGGAGATAAATGGAGTGCCTGCCTGCAGACCCTTGAGGGTCATATCGATTCGGTCAGGTCGGTCGCCTTCTCCCACGACTCGACACGGCTGGCGTCGGCGTCGTCGGACAGGACGGTCAAGATCTGGGATGCGAGCAGTGGCGAGTGCCTGCAGATACTCAACACCGGCAAGGCACTTTTCAACATTATCATTTGACACCACTGGCTCATATCTTCACACTGAAATTGGTGCCATCGCTATTAGTGCATCATCGGTTTCAAGTATAACAGTGACTGTTAAGGGCCCTCAAAATCCTGGAAACCAAGGCGGTGCTTTGAGTTCAGATGGAGCATGGATAACATTTAATTCAGATAATATGCTGTGGCTACCCTCAGAGCATCGGCCGTCATATTCGGCCGTGTTAGGGAAGATGATTGGCATCGGTGTCGGATCTGGAAAGGTATGGATATGCAATGTTGAGTTTGGCGAATCTTAGGAACTTTGGGCCGTTTATATAGAAGTAACTAACTTGATAATTTTATACTTCATATTTCTATTTTATCTCTATTTCATCGAGGAGTCTGAGGATAGGCGTGAATATATAGTCAGGTAAGTTATTTACCACGGCGAAGCTTCAAAAATCCTCTAAATCGGGAACGCTAGCTGGTAATGGAACTACCTGTGGAGATTTGCCACGCTTATGTCTCGTCAGAAGCAGACGAACAGACAGATCACGCTAGCAGGGAGGACGGCCGATCCGCACCGGCCATGCCCTTTGTAGATGTTTTCAAGTTCAATAGATAGTACGAAAGTAGAGGTACATGCGGCGCAGCTCACGCGATCGCCACTTAATGAAGCCACAAGTACCACCACTGTTTAAAGCTTAGCTTAGTTTGGTAAGGCGGCTGCCGAGCGTGGCGGGGAAATTCTAGCAGCGCGTTTAGAGGTGAAGCCGGTTTCGCTAACGACTGTATTGGAACACGATCAATGGAGCAAACCACTTTGGCCTGGGTCTCTAATACGTACTGGGCCATGCGATCGCAGCTGCGCTTGCGGCACGACCTGAGTAAGGAACGAATCATGCTCGTAAGCCTACAGAACATTGCAGGCCTTACAACCGACCCTGCCATAGCAATTCATCTTAGCATTTTGTCTTTGTCCCAATGTCAACTCTGGCCTATCTAATCTGCCACACCCCCACCAAGTTCCATACCGACAATCTGTCTCACTTGTACCGACGCGAAGCGTCCAATACCGCCGACCCTACACCGCATAATAGCCGAGCTACTGCTGCAGCAATGAACGAAGAGATCATCATGTATGCATGCAAATGGCTCGGCTGTCAGATAACAGCGAGTATATTACAATGTCTATTGTGAGCATTCATATCGAGATCCATTTGTCGAGGGTCTAGCTGCAGTATCGCAAGCCACAAACTACCCACCCCTCGTACATACGGTTCAATGCACAATGACAGCATTTGCTCAAGATGTCAGCTTCTGTGCGCTTTAATCCGACCTCAGTCTTGATGCCATCCTGGCACCTTATGTGAGCCGGAATTAACAGACTTGACTTGACCATTTACGAAGAAGCCACTTCGGACATCTTCGTGTCCTTGACTCTTGCACATTGTGGAGAACCATAGCACAGGATTGCTTTTTTTTATCCCCGAAGTTCAGCCCATTCGACTCAAGATTATACACGCTGTCGTACTCGTTTGGACGGAGATTTACCTCCGGTGACCGACCGCCACCTCGATGGAACGGCTGCTGGCAATATGCAAGTCGTTCACACTCTTAATACGCTAAACTTTTAGATTTGGGCCCTGCAATGTGGTGGCAGTGCCTGCAGTGCGCTCTGATGTCAGGAAGCCTTGCGCTCCTCATCCGGCGAGACTGGCTGTTCATCGGAGCGTCTCGGTACACCTGCCTTCGGTCCGGAACAATTGTTCAAGCCACACGAAAGGCTTACGATTCAGGA
Source organism: Pseudopyrenochaeta lycopersici (assembly GCA_003313425.1). Lineage (NCBI taxonomy): Eukaryota > Fungi > Ascomycota > Dothideomycetes > Pleosporales > Pseudopyrenochaetaceae > Pseudopyrenochaeta > Pseudopyrenochaeta lycopersici. The sequence goes on along the minus strand of NHZP01000011.1, from coordinate 720,312 downwards.
GGCCTGATCGTACATTTCGAAGCTATTGTTGGTGATCATATCAAGACTAGTGCAATTTCTTGGAGGATCCACTTTGTAGGGTGGACCTTGAAAACCACTACGTCATGCAGCAACAATCTTGCCGTTCTTGGCGATATAGGAGGATGTTAGGATCAGCTGTCTAAAGCCTAGCCAGGTCTTTGTAGATAGATTCAGATATTGAAGTAGCCGTAATAAGCACTTCAATACAAAGGATTGGGCCATATGTAACGTCCACGGTATAGCAACATTGCTCCTCTTTCAAGACTACGGTGAGCAACCTCGCGAAACTTTTTTTGAATGGAGAGTTTTGTTGAGACATCTACCAGTATGTGTGGTTTTGTTGATGAACTAAGCGGTTTTAAAGCGAGCAATGCCTCTCGGTTTCTTCAGGCACACAATCGCTATCAGAAAAGTTGAAATTTCGTAGTTCTGATATTCAAGAAACTTTCTAGAAGTATGATCCGTAGGGTTCAGCTTGAGTACAAGTCGTGATAGTAAGTGCGATGAATTCTCTAAGGCACACCGTCCCAAAGCCTTTTCTTACTCATAACGCCTTTGGTTATTCTCAATGAATACCTTTCTGAACCTAAAATGAAGCAAATCATTCGTAACCTCCCAGGAGTTCTTTGCATTCTGCCTCACGAGTTGTCTTGTCGGCATTTGGAAAAGTTGATCGATTTGTTCAAGCGTCAAATCCTTAGTCTCGGGCATGAAGAAGATTTGGTAAACTATAGATGGTGGTACTGTCAGTCATTATCCATGCGAATGGGGGTGGAGCATGAATCTCATACGAATAAGCATCAAGTACTTCGTGCTTCTTTCAACTGTCAAGCAGAAGTTGAAAGTTGCCCAAGTACTTTCGCCCAATGTGAAGTGACAAGCTAGAGTGTGTTGGGAATTCACTTACACCATCCGAAGACTGCAATACCTCCGTAGAAGCCTAGCGTTAGGCCACTCCTGGTAAAGGCATTCTGCATACCGGTAAAGTTGTACGTGACGATGAAGGATGAGAGGAACAGCCAGCCAGTCGAGGTCGTCATACCGTAAGAACGAAGGTATGTGGGGTATACCTCAGACGGAATAACCCACGTCAAAGCAGCGTATGAACCGAAGAAGAGCATGTAGAGGATGAGTCCGGCAAGGTACACTCCGAGCGTGGCGCTGAGAGAGGAGATTTGGTAGCTTACGCCGACAAGCACCAAGCCCAAGAAGAAACCAGGCAACATGGCAATTGCCCAGAATCGTCGACCACACGTTTCCATGAGGAAAATTGCGGGAATCGTACCAAGCAGTAAGGAGCCACCACCAACCAACGACATGTAGGTAGCATCATAGGTGTTAAAACCTACTTGCGACATCAACACGCTCATATAGTACATAATCGCGTTAATTCCAGTAAATTGACCGAGGAAGATCATGATGTTGGCGTAAATGATAGCACGACGGGCGCGCGGTTTGGTAAAGAAGTCCATCCACGGAAACTTGTTCGTGCGTCCAGCTGCCACTTCTGCCTCCTCATTTTCAGTGCTGATCTTCATAACAAAGAACTCCTCACGTGCTTCATGGGTAGCAACTCCGCGAATACGGCACCAAACTTTGAAAGCTTCGAGGGGTTTCTTCTTATGCATGAGATACCGGGGACTCTCGGGCATGAACAGTATGCCAATGCCCATGATTGTTGAAAAGACAAGCGAGCTGCCGAGGATGTATCGCCAGTTTCCAGGTACTTTGATGAACATGGCTGCAACAGCATAGCCAAGAACCTCTCCAAGAGCGATGTTGAACTGGTACAGTGACACCAGATTGCCGCGAAGTCTGCTCTCTACAGTCTCCGCGACGTATACGGGAACTGTACCGCCTTCAAGACCGACACCGGCTCCCAGGATTACACGGGCAGCAACAATCATTCCGTAGTTCATGCTACCAGCTTCGAGAGCACCACCGATGGTGTAAAGTATACACGAAATGATAATAGCCCACCGGCGACCGAAGTATTCGTTGCATGGAGAAATGAGGAAAGCGCCAGCGACGGCTGGATTTATGTTAGTGTGGTGCCCAAGGAACCTTCGATTCTTGAATCTCACCTCCAAGTGGCATCCCTGCGTTCACAAGAGAGTTCTGCTGATCCGACAGACCAAGGTCTCCGGGCAACGTTAAATTGGCACCAGAGATGAGTGACTGATCCAATCCTGATAGAAGGCCACCCATCGATGCAAAAGCGACTAGCATCCAAGTGAAGTGCTTCGGGTTCTTGAATTCGAGGTCGAATACTCCCTTCTTGTAATTACTCTGCTCCAGCTCTTTCTCTAAGTCTTGGATCAAATTCTCCGACTCCCAACCTCGTGCATCCTCAAGCTGTTCCGTCTTCGCCTTGGGTGCCGAGTAGTCTGGTGGTGCAATCTGTATCTCGGATTGAGCCTGATCCCGCGGTGCTACGACTTCTGCATGTTTCGTATTGTCCACCTCCATTGTTTTGGTGTCTTTCTCCTCCATGATGGGTAAGGGCCGACAAGGGAAACGAGGCTAGCAACGAGAACAAGATGAAGGAGCGTAAAAGCTGTCCTATCTCCTTTTTTGCAGTTCAGATCTATCTCCGCCCTTTTAAACTCCAGCGGAGACACCCACAATCATGGAGAAACTCCCCATGGCGATCCTCAGGCCACCATGTGACGTACGCGTGGAGTCTCCATGGCACAGACATAGCAAAACTCTTACTTCCTCAAGCGCACAATGTTGGTCCTTGCGTGACTGATAGACATAAGTGTGCAACCGGCTGTCGCAGACTTATTGCGAATTGGACGGGAAGGGTTTAGATGGGTGGAGAACATAAGCACTGGTTCGACGTCTTGGTGGAGCTTGACTGTGAAGAAGCTTCTAGCGGCCCACAATATGCGGCTCTGCGCCGATCTGATTTTCTCCCGATATTCTGGCCGGCCGGCCCTAGTTTGTGCAACCCTCCAGTACGTATCTTCAAGTTTTCCGATTTCACAAAGGGGATTCGAAGTAAGGTAGCTGGAAATCTGGGGTTGTGACAAGCTCGAGATAGCGGGCGGAAGTGGCGTAGCTTAAACCTTTAGTGACTAAAATATGGAGGCTGAATACCATTCAGTCGTTAAGCTACTGGGTTGCATATCTAGCCAGCGTGGTATGACGTCAGAGTGATGTTTGAGTAAAAAACAGCGCAATATGCATGGCGTTGTTGAGAATCACGTGCAATATCGGCGCCTCATCGGTGATGTGGAAGCATAGCTTTTCACCTTTGCGGGTTCTGCACCCCTTCTGGTATTGAGCCCCCAATGAGTTATCTTGTTCAGGTAGACCATCCGCCACATCCATATTTAATTTAGTCTCTCTCAGTCTTAAGGCCATGCTTATGGCTGGGCATTTTCAAGGCTGAATATGGCCATGGTATCTTTGCCACATGTCAGATATACCTGCAAGCTGCTGACATGACTCTCGAATCGAATGCATTGATGGCTTTAGCATAGCAGTAAATAACGTTACTAAGATGTTGAACTACTCGACGGATGACCGGACCACAAAATCATATTTATCGAAGAGACGATACTTGAGAAATTCTCAGACTTGAGGGATTCTCAGAATGCAACAGGTTAAACAAAACTTTATTCTAGAAGGTGATGACTGAAATGAATGGAGATCTTGGCCTCGGAACCATGCACATATAGGATCAGACTTGCTACGTCCGCAATGACTTGAACCCGGGAAGCATTCTCGTAAGTTGAACCGGTAACTTAAAGAAACTGAAACTGTACCAGATGACTCAACCGCCAGGATTACGGTTTTACTCGCCTTATAATGTTATTGACACCACAAGGAGGCGAGGCACAGAGCAGACGCGGAACCCCTGGGTTCGCATTAGAAACCATGAGGAAACGCCATGCGAGTGAGCAATAAAAGACTGCTTAACAGAAACTAATAGGAACCAAATATGCTAAGTTTCCTTCGGGAAATTCTATAAACGTGCGTGACATTGGCTGAAAGGACGATAACTGAGCCGGGAGTGGTGAGTATTCGTGAATGCTTAATCTGTACTAACGTACATGGCAAGCGAGCGGGCCACCCCACCAACTTTGCGCAACGCATCAACTTCAATCAATTATGTCTCCACCAATTCAACCTCAACTAGCTCCTCGCGAGGCTAACGTTAATCTCGCAATCTTAGCTCTTAATCTAGATCAAATTCAGACGGAGCGAGTCGCTGCACAGACGTTTGAAGTCCCTCGAACCACGCTTCAGCGCCGCCGCGCTAGCGTGCTTACCCGACGCGATTGCCAGCCCAACTCAAAGAAGCTTACCCAGCTAGAAGAGGAGGTAATAGTCAATTATATACTTGATCTAGATCAGCGTGGATTTCCGCCTACGTACGCAGCTATAGGTGATATGGCTAATAAGCTGCTAGCAGCGCGCAGTGGACGGTCCCACCCTTCCTAATCTTTGCTGGCCAGTATCACCTGTCTGCCTGGTACCAGGAGGATGCTATTCCACGCGACTGGGCTATTTCAGTCAGTAATAATGGCTGGACAACTAATCAGCTTGGAGTAGCGTGGCTAAAGCACTTTGATGCTCACACAGAGACAAGGGTAGTAAGCGCGCATTAGCTGCCTATGCTTAATGGCTATGAGAGCCATCACTCTCTTGAATTTTAAGAGAGCTTAATTAAGGCCCACGTCAACCACATTACTAAGCTTGAATTTCTGCCTGCCTTTAAAGCAGCCTTTAATCAAGCTTTCACTTCAGCAAATATACGCTCAGCGTTTCGAGGGGCAGGCCTTGTCCCCCTCCAGCCAGACGTTGTCTTGTCAAAGCTAGATGTTCAACTGCGTACGCCATCACCAGCAGCTCAACTCGCAGCTCAGCAAGGAGCTCAGCTAGGAGCTCAGTTAGGAGCTCAGTTAGGAGCTCAGCTAGGAGCTCTCTGGGAGCCTCAAACACCAAGGAACGTACGCGAGCTTGAGGCTCAATCTACTCTAATTAGCGATCGCCTTCGACGGCATAACAGCTCATCACCAGCCTCAATTATTGAGGCGTTTAGTCGGTTTAAGAAGGGGGCTATAGTAGGGATACACAAAGCTGAGCTAATAGAGGATAGGATTGCTAGCCTTGAGCAAGCTAATGAGGCAGCAACTCAGCAGAAGAAGCGCAAGAGAAGGCGGATTCAGAAAGGAGGAGTCTTAATAAAGGGAGCTGGAGAAGATTTACTTACTCAGCAAGAGGTTGAGCGGCAAATAGAGCGTGAACTGCGCCAAAGTAGAGGGCAACTAGGACCTAGCCGCAAGACTCCAGCACGCTGTAAAAGATGCAGAGAGACTGGGCACAACTCGCGCACATATAAAAAAGATACTATAGGTGCTGCTGAAGCTAGCATCTAGATATCTAAATAGCAATTAATTTTATGGTTGAGTAGGACGCTTATAGAGGTGCGCAAAGTTGGTGGGGTGGCCCGCTCGCTTACATGGGCCACTCGCTTACCATGTACGTTAGTGCGGAAGCCTAAACTGAGCCTGGACGGTTACAGCTGGCAAACTAGACAGCGACTGTCGTTCACAACACCAAAAATGTCCGATTTTGCCCCATCAAAAGTTATTATTCATAAACCCCCTATCAGACCAAAGGTCGATAGACCATCTGTCATTCTCTACGGAGCCATACAGCCTGATCCCGCCAAAGACTGGCAGACTAGGCTGGCAACATCGCTCTCCGACCTCCCAGTCACCATTCTCAATCCTCGTCGCGATGACTGGGATAGTAGCTGGGTAGAAGACATCGCATTCCCTAAATTCAGAGAGCAGGTCGAGTGGGAGATGGACTACGCACAGGTTGCTGATGTGATTGTATTCTACTTTGTCCCAGGCACATTGACGCCGATCGCGCTTCTCGAGTTGGGTATGTATGCAGGAACAGGCAAGGCAGTTGTTTGCTGCCCTGAAGGCTTTTATAAGAGAGGAAATGTACAGATGGTATGTTTGAGATATGGAATCGAGCTGTTGAATTCACTTGATGAGCTGGAGGAAGAGGTTAAAAGGAGGCTGCTGGAGAAGCTGGACAAACCCAGAAGCCTAGAGGCTGAATGAGCCTTTGCTTTGTTTTCTGGATTGAACTATGATGTCTGGACGTTCGGGATCTAATGCATGTTTTCGTCACGCACACACGCTCAGAACAATCTGCAAGGCTGAGGTTGTTGGCTCCCGACCATTTCATTGCCAAGAACAGCCACGGTGCTGCCCCTCCGTACCAAAGTATATAGAGGCTACAGCCCATCAACAAATTCATGATTCTTATCAGGGTACTGGCTGCTGGTATTTTGATGGATTTCTGTTCAGAGAGCGCAGTGAAATATGACAAATCCACAGCCATTGTCTCCGGAAAGCCTTGTGGCTTGGAAGGCAATCCTCGAAGCCCCGGCTAAGCCAGCTCGCTATCCTCAATTTGCCGAACTTACTTTGACTGGAGAATGGAAGGACTGATTCCCATCTCCAGACCTGCCAGGCAAAGAACCCATATCTGTGGAACAACCCTCGTGGATTCGACCGTTGAGAACTCCTACAAATGAAAGATGGCTGCCTCAAATCGCAACTTACCAGCGCTGCTGAGATCCAAGAGTCATAGCCATGGCCTCCTCGGCTGCGCAGGCGATATATTTCCGACCACTTTCGCCGACTACCGCCAACCAGCCGTAAGCGTGTTTCGAGGTTCAGTGAGATTCATTGAAAAATACGAGAACTTGCATCTTCTTACCTTTTACTCTTCTCGGACGTTCAAATATGCCTGTTCTCCTAGGATCATGCCCCCAGCTCTGGCGTTGCAGATATCTGGATTGTGGCGCGGAAGTATGATGCAGCCCCGTGGTCGTATGCATATGCCATCGCCACCCAACGACCCAGAAGATGCTGATGTGCGAGGCAAAGTTGTGGATACTGATGCAACAGTTATAAAGAAAATATCGTACAAACTCCCTAACTTCTTGGAAAATCCAGCCCACTGTTTGAATTCTCGAGAATCATATCGCAAAAGTTGGCCTTATGCGAACCACCGCTACACCCTAGCAAGGCCCCTGTATGAAGCAGGACAGGAACAAATATGGCAAATTAGATTGATACAGGACGTTATAGACACCATTTTATATCACGACGATATCAGGACCGCACCAGTCGGTCCCAGCACTGCGTTCATGCACGACATGTACTATAAAACATTTACCTCTTTGTCACCCGTGGAAGAGGATGATAGCACAGACTGGGTTTTACTCCAAGAATATTAATACTAGTGAAGTCATCCAATACGCGCCGGACATCGCGAGGAGAAAGCTCGTGACTCTCCAGAGTGGTCGATTTGCAATGGTACGGGCCGCTGTAGGAGTAGGAGATGTGATTGCTATCTTGCATGGTTTAACGGTACCTTAGGTATTTCGAAAGGCAAAAAGGATGGAGAAATGGCAGGTAAGGGGGATACCTTTGTGAAAGGCCTTATGCGAGGAGAGGGCGTTTTTGGGAAAGAGAACGAGGCGGACACATTCACCTTAATCTGATGATATCATATAGCTACAACATGTCTGCAAGCGCGAACCATTAATGGAACATTTTGAATCCTAAATCCGAGCTAGCATGACACTGAATGTAATGCTACAACGTATATGGTTCCTGTTTCCAACTAATCCGCCTCTCATCTCTCAATCGATCAAACCTCACGACACTCTGTAAAAGTACCTGTGCACCTAGCGCACAATCCTCTTCTTTACAAAACTCACTGGGATTATGACTCACGCCTTCCCTGCAGGGCACGAAGATCATGCTTGTAGGACAACGTTGAGAAGCGTAGACAGAGTCGTGGCCTGCGCCAGATGTCATCTCCATGATAGACTGCTGGCCGACGATAGAGGAAGCAGATTGTCGGACTGCAGATATGCAGTCGCTGTGGAATGTCGTCGCGGCGCTACTGAAGTCTTCCACAATTTCCACGGTAAGGGGGAGACCTGAGGTGCAGCCGTAGTTTGAGCCGTCCACGTCCTCGCCTGCTGCAATGCGCGGGAAGTCCCGAAGAACCAGCTCCCTCATCGTTGCAACCGTGGTGTCTTTCGGTGCTCGGATGTCCAGGCTGAATGACACTTCCCCCGGTACGGTATTCGTAGACCCAGGCCTCAAGTTCAAGATGCCGGTTGATGCCAATGCAGAGTTCGCAGTCGCGAGACGATGCGAGTGAATGATCATTTTAGACGCTGTAAGGAGAGCGTCGGCGCGAGACTTCAAGTCTGTAGTTCCCGTGTGCGTATCCCTCCCCTTTACGTTGACAGTAAACCACTTGTACGCCTGTACACCTGTTACAACACCAATCTTCTTATTGGTCATCTCTAGCAGCGGGCCTTGCTCTATATGGAGCTCAAAATGCGCAGCCATTGGTATTGCTTCATAGCTCGCTGGAGTACTTCCCAGATACCCAATGCGCTTCAGTTCGGACGCCATAGTTGCGGTTCCAGGGTGAACCTCACGCAAATTATGCGCATCTTCTAGAGGTATTGCCCCTGACCAAACGCCCGAAGATACCATGGATTTAGGGAAGCGGGCACCTTCTTCATTTGTCCAATTCACTACACCAACGGGATACTCTGTCTCGGTCCAGTTGTCTGCCAGGACTCTGAGCATCTCGACACCTGCAGTAACTCCGAGTATGCCATCGTATCGGCCACCAGTGGGCTGTGTGTCGAGATGGCTTCCTACAAACGTTGGAGGTTTATCATTCCTTAGGCCGGGCCGGACGGCGAAGATATTTCCCATGGAATCGATGGTCACCTTGCATCCTAGTGCTTCTGTAGTTGAGACAAACCAGTCACGTGCGGATTTATCGGCATCCGAGAGTGCGAGACGGGACATGCCTGTCTCTGTAGGCTTTCTGTTGCACTTAGCGTGTTGCGCGGTATCATTGATTGAAGTTGAATAACATACTCTCCCCATCTTTCTCCTGTTCCCCACTGACATGTGTGATGAATATCTTCCATCAACCTTCCTTGATTGACTTTCAAATCTTTCAACAATTCATCATCCATCTCTTTCGTCCTAATCTGCCATCTTGGCGTACATGAGAAGCTCCTAGCTTGCTTGCATGCAGTCACACTAGCTATTGAAGCACAACCAGCTCTAAACGCAGGGTACCGTCTGCTGGCAATACGAATTGCGGAGGTGAGTCTACTGCCAGTTGAAGTCATTGTACAAATATGCAGGAAGAAGGGGATAGCAGTACAAAAGAGAGAGTGGTGGGTAGCTCGGCATCTTGAAGCATGGCATGATATGCGCGAGTCGGGACGCCCGAGAACCATTAGTGCGGGAACATCCCGCGCTTGATATGCAGGTTCTCCGTCGGCGAACACCGCTTGTGCACACCAAATAGGTATCTTGATTTGACATCGTATTGTACACCCCAATCACTCCCTTATCTGTTAGAGTCTCTGTGCCCCTAGTGCATGGTCACATAAATCCCTTGTAGGGTTTGTATGCCCTTTGTTTATCAGAAATGCAGTCGACGGTTCGCTGAAAAGCAGGATTGTTGTCAAATTGGGTATCTTAAAGAAATATAAACGTTATCCTAAGACGCCTAAACATGCCGCTAAAGACCAGTTCTGTGCCCAAACATATTATCATTTGTCGAATATCAGCACTCAAGCTGCCTTTGCCTTGCCTTTACCCTCGAACTCGGGCTGATTGACATCCTCCTCGGAGACTTCTTCCTCCTCACTGTCACTCATAAATTCGTCATCTTCATCGTCCCATCCGAACATGGCTCGTTGCTGGACTGGTTTGGATGCCGAGGCAGCGGGCTTGGCATCTTGCTCGTCATCCTCCTCTGAGCTCTCCCTTTGTGCCATCAGCATCTTTTCGATAGCCTCTCTTGTCTTGTTCTCGGCTTCCTCCTTATCTTCGACCCACTTGCCGTCCAATCGAGCCGTTCCTCTGCTGTTCAACAATTCATCCTGCTTTCTGTCTGTGCTTGCCACAATATCTTCCCACTTCTTGCGGCGCTCTTCCTTCTCTCGCTGCTCCATCTCCGGCTTGATCGCCAGATACTCGGCGAGTGTTTTGGCTTCAGCGACTGTACGAAGTCGCCGTCCATCCAGATTTCGAGACGATCCGTTTGCGTCACCTTGCTTCTTCTTGCGCGATGACATGCGGCCACCTTGAGCACGCAGGATAGATCCAAAGCCGCCCTTTCCACCACAGAGTGGAACTGTCAAGCGGAGCGTGAGGAAGGTATCCGATGGCGATGAGAGAAGTGATGAGATGGGTGTTGTGCCATGGCTGACAGCGCGACGAGAGTTGGTCGTAAGGATGTAGGATGAGTTCTGGATCCATGGCGCGCGGTCATAAAGCGTTTCGTATAGTGAGGCAAGAGACGCATCTTTGGCCGCTGGGAAGGCGATGTTCTGCCCTTTGATGCTATTGATAATAACAGTCACCGGGGGCTGCGTGGCGGATTCCATGGCGGTTCTTGTGCGACGAATGCAAATCGTGTGGTGGAGTTTTGTAGATTTATGAGGGACGTGAGTGCGCGCGCAAATGAATCCGCTCGTGAACAAGGGCTTGCAGTTGTGTAGTGAAGATCCAAATCCTGGATTGTCGGGGAGAGGCGGAAAGCTGGGCAGTCGGTTGGCCCGAGCTCTCGCTTACTAGCGCCATCCCGCGCACTCCTCTATCGAAATGGCCAACCCATCACGAACTTCCTCATCGACCACCACCACTAATCGCAGCACCACCGAGATTTCTCGCAACAGTCAAGATGCTTATCCCTAAGGCCGATCGCAAGGCGATTCACGAGTTAGTCCACCCACACAACAGTCAATGCTATGGCGAGAGTTTTCTGGAGTTTAGCACAAAATATCTCTCCTTGGACTTGAGCTTTACTTGATTTCTGTCAATTCTTCCGAACTTTTGCTAATAACGACCTCCAGGTACCTCTTCCGAGGTTAGTAACCTTCTACCCATTCGAGCCATGGCTATGGCAAATCTTTACATTTTTGCGGCTCTGCTGCACATAAGGACAGGCTGACACACGGTCACCACAGAGGGCGTTCTCGTCGCAAAGAAGGACTTCAACCAGCCCAAGCATGGCGACATCGACACCAAGAACCTTTACGTCATCAAGGCTTGTCAGTAGTCGTGTCCGTATGGCGCTCTTTCCGGTCTAATGCATGAACAGGCCAGTCTTTGACTTCCCGCGGCTACCTCAAGACCCGCTTCTCGTGGCAATACTACTACTACACCCTCACCCCTGAGGGTCTCGACTATCTCCGTGAATGGCTCCACCTCCCAGCCGAGATTGTGCCCCAGACGCACATCAAGCAGCAGCGCTCTGCTCCTCCCCGAGGCATGCTCGGCGGCGACGACCGGGAGAGGCGCGGTGGAGGCCGTGGCGGACGTGGCGGTGACCGTGGCGGCGACCGTGACGGCTACCGACGACGTGATCAGGGCGAGAAGGGCGAGGGCGGTGCGCCTGGCGAGTTCAAGCCTGAGTTCCGTGGTGGCTTTGGCCGGGGCCGTGGACGCGGTGATGCTCCTCCTTCCTAAGCAGTTGAGACTTCAAGGAGTATATGATTAGATACGGTTTCATCTTCATGTCGAACTTTTACTGCATCACAAAAAGGGATCGGTTATGGTGGTACATGGCGAATGAAGGATGATACTACGAATGTATTGCTCGTCTGAGTGTCAGTTTTGCGACTCTTGGCGAGCATGTTCTCAATGATACCCGATAAGCTTCAGTGATCATTTCTGAGTGACCTGTACTGCCAATCCTTTGAAACCACGTGAGTGTAACCCATGGTCTTCTCTAATGTCCCCCCTTCCCTGGTTTCATCAAGTCTCCACCACTCTTCATCCACATCCTCAACACCTGCTCAGTAGTTGTTGACCCACCCATCTCTTTCTCCACGATCTCGCTTGTAAACTTCAATCTCTCTTCCAGTCCCTCGTCACGACTGGTACCCCCCTTACTGAAGGCTTCGTTGAGTCTACCTAGGATGGCAATATTTCTCGTACTTGGAATCCTCAGAAACTCCTTTTCAACTTTGTAACCCACGCTCTCCGTCAGGTGGCATACCCAAGAACACAGACTTGCATAGGCAGAGGGTTGCTTTCCTTTTACCTGCTTTTCATTCGGGTTCGAGGTGAGATGTTCAGAATACGCAGGTGCGCGAAACCGTGTTCCTCCGAAATCGTGAGAACAGCATGGAATTGCGATGAACGGGGAGGACGAGAGGTAGCCAAGGAGAGGGGTCCATGGCGTGAGTTCGTCAGCGTGGTTGCTAATGATGAAAGTTCCAGACTCGAAGACGCCATCCTGGGAAGGTGGTGCATTGGCGATAATCGGGTCGACGATGTCCTCGTCAGATTGAAGGATCTTGGGGACTAAAAGGAGCTCTTTGAGCTTGTCGACGTATTGGGGAGGAAATGTGTCCCAAGTTTTGCGTTTGCGAGCATCAAAACCCCACCCTTGCCATCCTTCGGCGTTGAGGATGTATACAAGAAGCCCGTTACCGCAGCCTATATCCACGAAGCCGGGGAATCTTTGCTTTGCTTGTTCCCTCTTCGCTTCCGTCTCTCTACTATTGACTTCGTCATCCACTGCAGGGCCGCTTGCTCCTTTCTCTTTGGAATTAGGTCCAGGCCCGTACATGTTGACCCATAGCTCTATGATGAAAGCAGCTATTCCCAAGTCTTCGAATACATGCTTCTCCGGTGGAGTCTGCTCGACCCACCCGTTGATAAGTACCTTCGCATACTTGCCCTTGAGGTACGCATACGTGTCTTGGAACGTCTTCTGCCCGATGATTTGATCATGGTGGACACGCTTTTTGTATCCAGCGTGATTTCCTCGCGAGTGCTTGTGGATAATTTCCAGTAACTTGAGCGCAGTTCTTGACAGCCTATTGTCAAGCGGGTAAGAAGGATAGAGTGAATAGTAGATGGACAGGATACCAGGTGATGGAAGTGTTGATATTGAAAAGTTGTGCTCCGGGACGTATGTGTACAACATTGCTAGGCTTCGGACTTTGGGGTGGTAGAATGGAATTCCCTCTGGCGAGGAGGCGTGTGGTATGTAGATAACAAGGTATCGCTCTGCTTTGACGGTTTCTACCTTCCCGTTTCCGCTGGTAACGATTACGTCTTCGTGAGAAGTAAACAGGTGACAAGTCTGTATTAGTGTATCGTCCAATTTCGGATTTCGTGGGATCAGCTTTCGCACCACCGTCCACTCCAGCACGTACCCCTCTATTCCGCCTTCGACAAGTTGCGGTCGGCACTCAGGTCTAAGATGCTTGATGATGCCTGCCAATTCTTCCGAAGACCTCGCATTTGGGTTGAACGTAGCATCGGTAAAGCTTTGATACGATAGCTCTGCACGGGCAAGATATGACGCTGTTTTATTGGGATTTTCGAGCAAGTCGCGGCTTACTTCGAGGAAGTACTGGGGCGGGAACTTCGCGGGCGCAGATTGTACAATATCCCAAATCTCGGGCGGTAGGCCGGAGGAGATACTGTGGGCTTTAGATAGGTCACAGGGCGAGAACTTGTCGCCGGCAGGTTCTGGAGTCGCCGTTGAGACAGTTCGGGTATTCTGCTCTTCTGGAATTGCCGATTGCACTTCTGACTCTTGCGCTAGACCTTTGCCATATCCAAGTAGATCATTTCTTTCATTAGTCATGCTGTCTGAGGCCCCCAAACGCTATTTCTTGATAATTTGTTGGTATTGCACTGAAAAGTGCGATCCAGCTTTGCAGCTCACGCGGCATAGGACAAAATCTCGTTCTAACGGTAAATTTCGTAGCGCTGTGATTTGAGGATATCGCAATCGGGTTGTGTGTGCAGCAAAGGCTTTTCGGTGGTTCCCGCGTGCAGAGTAAAGTGCTAGTTGTGCTAGGTTGACAGTGGAGTTGAGGCGAGAATTTTGATGGTGAGTTCACAACTGAGTATGCGCAGAACGAAGAACATATGCGCTAGTCCAGCTCAATCTCGTGAGCTAAATCTCAATATTTTGCAAATTTATATCTATCAAGCGTCGAAGAGGTATGTACTCGTGCAAATATTTAAATATCTCTCGACAATGGCGCAAAGCACAGTTATAACGCTGGCCCCAATCCGGATCACGAAATCTTAAAGACAGTTCTTTAGTTTGGGTACCAGTTGGTTTCATATATTCTACCAAGCGTCTATCCTCGATTCCAGCATATGGATCCTGGAGCAGTGGCCCTCTTGAATAACGCCTCCAAATGCATTTATAGCTTGCCGCTACCGCAGGCTCAGCCGCCCGTTCTATTCATACTTTAAATCCACCATTTGGCTTACCGTCCATAGTAGTGTGCCATCTCGAGACCCGCCCGCTTGAAGCCGCACTTGACGTAAAACCCTTCGTTGGCTTCCGAACAGTCGAGGATAGTCTGAGGGATTCTTGTCAGCCTCAGATTCTCAATCCTGCTTGATCCCAGGATCTCTCGGCATCATCGCCCCCGCAGTGGTTCATTCAAGCCCTATGCTTGCTAATCCGGATTTTTGCAATTGAATAGGACTCCGACATACCTTATAGCACCCGACCTTCTCCGCCACAAAGTCCAACGCCTGAATGATCCTCAGGCCCAACTTCTTCCCTTGCTGATCCTTCGCGACTGCGATATCCTCAATATGCCCTACCAGCCCCAATTGATGTATGAACTTGCGCTCGACAATAAGCGCGCCGGTGCCGACAATTGCGTTGCTCGAATCGGTGATACAGAGCAGGAAATATTCGTCATTGCGGCGAGACATCCACTCGTAGCGTTCGTTCCATTGTACCTCGGTGATGTCACCGACTGTAGTGAGCACCCTCAAAACGTCCAAAAAGCCATTGTGGTAATCCTTCTTTTCAAGGGGCCGGCAGCTATAGCCTTCTGGAAGGGCTTTGAGGACTTCTGGGGATATGAGGCTGGCGCTGAAAAGCGGGCCTGATGAATCGTTGGAGGACATTGTGCTATGTGATTGCTCAAATAGAAATGAGGCGGAAGACGGTGAAGACAAAGAGCGAAGGTTTGTGAAGCGCAGCGATTGAGTTTCCTGGACCCCTGGTTTTGAAGATCGCGGGGTGTTTCAATGTTTTATTGGTTATCGATAAGACGGCGGTGAGCGTTCTAAACCGCGGCTTTGCTGTACTGGGAAATTCAGATGGCGGTCACTCAATTTCGGCAAATTTGAGAAAAAGAAAAGATTGGATCTATTTAGTGTGGAAGTACCCTGTTCAAGTACTGCTGCTCAACATTAGCAAGCTGGCTGGCAGCTGACAGCTGAAAGGCCACCAGGCTAAGCATTCAGGAACCGGTGTCTAAATTTAGGGCACCCAAGACAAGAGACGTCATGATCGTCACCGTGGCGATTTGGTTCCTGAATTGGAGCACATTTGTTGAGACATAGTTTCGATATTGATACAAAAGTAGAATATATCTCGTTTCTGCAGCGGCCGTTGATAAGCGGACAAAGCATAAACATACTGGTAGCGGGTCCACTAACAACGCAATCACTTCTCATCTTATCGCTCCTGTTTCTCGCCATCCTCACACACTCATTCATGTGTTCTTCGCCTTTCTATGGCTCCGGCATGGTGTCCTCTAGACTCTGACTTGCCGGAAGGCATTTAGCACGTCTTCACTCTTCAATTCACCCTCTTCAAGCTCCAGTCCTACCACTTTCGCCAGCGCCTCTGTAAGCTCGGTATTCTGTTGCTGAAGTAAAACTACCTGGCTTTGAAGCTGAATCATCTTATTCGCTGGACTGTCCTCTTCGATATACTCAGCTTCATCTATGCCCTCGTCCTCATGGAGGCTGCTCGGTAATGCGTTGTTGATAGGTTCTAGGGTGTGGGCTGGCGTTGGAAGGGCACCAGTGACAGCGTCGGGGTGTTGATTAACATTTTTGTATATGGGCAAAGGCTTACCCTTGATACGCTGAAGATCTCGCAGCTTGCGAGCGCGTGTTTGTTCTTCGCGAGACGCTAGTGGATGATCATTCACGGGGACTGGCTTGGGCGATCTAGCAGGTCTTTTGGGGCTGCGTGGCGACACAGAAAGTGGCTCTGAACACGACCGAGTAGGGGTCTCCAATCCTGATAGCATACGCTCGATGTCCGGACCCGCAAGCGGATTCAGCATCTCCTCGGTAAAGGTAACAATAGACACATGTCTCGAGCGACGCTGCGTTCTTGGCTGGGATACCGGGAGCGAAACTGCTTGGCTACCCGATAACGTTTCTATAGGTATGATGATTTTCAGATGTCTCGCTCCACCCGAAGTTGTCATTTCACGAGCGCAGGTCGGCACGGGAGCCTGCTTCCGTGCCCTTTGTGGAGACCCTTCAACGGACCCAACCCTTGCTGCAAGAGTCTTTCTCTCTTTGACCCGGAACATCTTCACGCCGTTCCTCGTTCGCTGTCGTATGGTTGGCTGAGGATCAATTGAAGGCCCTGTATGTTTGAGGTAGTAACTGAGATCGTTCAAGCCCAAGTCGCTACTCGCTTTCAATGCACCATGGCCAAGTATCGGTGGCGCCATTCTCCCTAGATTTGATGAGCCAGCCCGAGCGGCTTGCCTGACCTCGATGCCCTCCTGCTCTCGTTTCTTCGGTATGTAGAGATCGTCGGTCTTCTCATCGTATGAGGAGCATTGCCCGTCGGCTGCAAAGGTAAACTCGGAATCCATGGACAGCGTGGACTTGATGTGCAGCGGGAAATTTGGGTTAGTCAGTCGTTTTGGGCTCCGGTCTGGCACAGCTGGTGGTGGCTCATCTATAAGCTCCAGTATGTCAAGCGGAAAAACAGCAATGGGTTCCTTGAATGACTTCTGTAAATATGGCTCTGAAGAAGCCTGGAGTGGGACATTTGATGGGGTTGGAGGAGAGGTGTGGCAGAGGGCCTCTGATGACGATACCGGGCCGCCTGTTTGGCTGTCGAAGTACCTTTGAATCACCCCAAAAGTCCCAATCTCTCCCACAATCTCTGTCTCCGCATGTGAAGAAAAGTCAATGGTATCATTGGTTCCTCTACGCTGATGCTCAGCAACCCAAGGCTCCAATGGCGCATGCCGAGCGACATTAGTCGACTTTGGACTGATGATTTTGAAGGGTGTCTGTCGTCGTTGCCGCTTTTTCTCTTGCGGCTTTTGGACTGAGTTGCTGACGCTTCGCACGCTGACCTCTCTGCTATGGTGGCCGTCGGCAGGGACATAATATGGCTGGTATGCATCACCACCGTTTAGGGGAACTGATACCGAGCGTCGATCCGTTGTCTTTGACGGTTTGTAGACCTTTGCAGGTAAGGCCATGAATACTTCTGTAGCTTCAAGCTCAATTGGAGCATCAGGATTAATCGTCAGCCGACTCTCCGCAGTGTGTGAATCCATTGACACAGTGTCCCGTTGCTGTCTTTCGGATACCGGACTGGTGACAGTGGAACTGGCTTGATAAGATATTCGTGGCCTCGAGTAGTTTTCGTTCGAAGCTCTGGAAGGCCGATATACCTCAACCGTTTGCGACGACCGCATCTCGAAGTCTCTTGGAGTGTGATTGACGAAGATCCCTCTCCGTCGTTGTTGACACCCGAACTCATCAATAAGATGGACCGGTGGCAACAAATCAGCATCAATAGGCGGTTCCGTGCCTGCAGTGGTCGGGGGAGTTGTGTTTTCGTCCTGCGCCGAGGAAGTAGACTTGCGCTTGAGCGACTCTAACGTCACGCTTGTGTTCCTTTTGTTGCGGATAGCCTCAAGACTTCCGGCATATTCGAGCGCACTAATTCCAGGATGGCCGAACATTGGGAATGAATTCAAGAGGCTCTCTGTGGACATAGAAGAAAGTAACATCTTCGCAACCAGGCTGGCAAGGCGACTAAAAGTAGGTCTCGGATAACAGCCCTCCACCTACCCGGGTGATGCCAAAGCGCGAGCTGTGATGACCGTTTGGGCCTGTAGAACAGGGAATGATGCTCAAGAACGTGGCACAACCAGAAGACCGGTAGCTCAGCAGATGCACTGGTGTTGTATCTCGCGAAGACAGCTGAAAGTTGATTGTAACCTTAGCCAGGGGTTATGGCGACTGGCAGAGTTATGTGCGTCCAATGTCCCTGCAAAATAGATCACCTTTCGAGTCTGAAGGGAGGAGATAACATGTAGTGTAACGGGAGGCGGATCTGAGTGTAGGGATTAGTTTTCGAGCTTTCGTAGCGAGAGGTGAGGTAATGTGACACTGCAGTATATTGCCAGCGAAGCAGATGGCTGGTGAAAATCGACTGACCTGGAAGGTGTGGGGCCTTTGGGGAGCTGACGGCCTAACAGACGATATAATGAAAGGATAGTCGATATATTCAGTGATATGTGATATGGGGCTATGAACGTGGCATAAGTAAATGCACTGAACGAACCATGTTGTGACTTCACTTCCGACGACAGCGTATTCTGTGATCTAGAGCCTCGATCCAGAAGTTGTGCGGCTAGCTGATGACAAAAACCAGTGGCCGGGAACGTAGTACGGATGTACGAGTGGATTGGCACGGGGTAAAATGGGGGGATGGGAAAAGCGAGAACGCTGTGTAACTTGCTATTCCCAGCACCGAGAGAGGGATCTTGTCGATGGGGGTGCTCTGCGCCCGATGGAAAGCGCCGAAGGGATAATGTCGATCGTTAACGGGTATTGTGAAGACCGTTGTAGTTACGAAATCAACGAAAATGAGAAATTAACAAACTGGCCCTGGATTACGGCGCTACGCATGGTTTATGTTCCCAAGGTATCATGGCCGACTCTAATGCGCAAGGGAAGTTGCGAGTCAAACCAGAAAGCTGACGAGGGAGCCACGATCACCATGCAAACCGCGCCAAAAGTTCGCCATTCCTCATAATTGAGCAAATGGGTCCGAACGTTCACGATCGGCGGGCTCCAGCATCAACAAAATCACAGAAGTTCACTCCACACGCGGCATACGTGCACTGACGGTCGATCACTGCCCAGTCAGATTCCAGCCACGAGCGACCCGTAAGCCTCGCGGCCAATCTCCTTCAGCCTAGGTAAATTTCAAGGGAGATCGGCGTAAAGCCTTCTAAAAAGCAACTACAAGCTAACTAGATTATGGTGATAATGCAAAGATGCCTGCTGCGGGCAGACTCAAGAGGAGCATAAACGCCTGGCAAATGCTGAGCACGTGTCCATCATCTCCAGATTGAATAACGCCGTCGCTGGTATGCCCAACGAAGAAATGACCACTCTCATGCAAACAAACTAAAAAACTACTACACATTCGTCAAGCCCTGTCCTTGAGCTCGTATTCTTCTCAGCCAGTCCTCGGTTTCTTGGGCTTAATAAACGGATTTGGCGGCTCTCGCGGTCGTCTTCGAATCTTCGGCTTCGACATCCCACCCATTATATTGCCTGGATCTCTAGAACTGTCTGTGCCACTCGCGCCATTGTTTGCTTCGACACCAGGCGTCGCACTCTTGCGCGGAGCTTCTGAAAAAGAAGCTGGTGTTGAGCGACCGCTACCGCCATTGAGTGTATTGGATGCGGAATCTGACGGTGCATCCTCCATATCCACGTCACTGCTCTCATTTTTGACCTTTTGGTCACTGTTGCTGTCTTGTTCGAATTTGCGTTTGCCGTGATGCACCAGAGTCGACTCATTGTGGCTTTCCTGCTTAATCTCATGCTTGATGGGCTGTCGATCTGAATTCGATGAGCCATTAGACTGATTACTTCCCGACCGGCTCATCGGCTCTGACTTGACTTCTAGTAATGGCCGATTGGGCTGAACATATCCTTCCTTAGGCGCTGGGAATTTGCTTGAGTGTTGGTTCAGCATCTTTTGTACATCGCCAGTCGTGTATCGCTTCCTATCCTGTGCATCCACGACCAACTTCTTCCAGAACTCGCCTCGAACAAGCGACTGAGAATTGCCCAGAACCCATAGCGAAGATTTAGCACGTGTGAGGCCGACGTTCATACGTCTGATATCCTGCAGGAAGCCGATGCCGCCAGCCGGGGAAGCTCGCACACAGGAGAAGATGATGACCTCGCTCTCTCGACCCTGGAACGCATCTGTGGTATTGAAATCGATGTCTTCCACGATCGAAGCGCCATATACGGTGGTAAAGCGCGTTTTTAGCTCTCGAAGTTGACTCTTATATGGTGTAATGATACCAACTTTGCCTTTGAAGTCATAGTCAGGGTAGTCGGAGGTAAGGCGCTTGTACAGCAGCATCGCGATGTTGATTTCAGCGATGTTAATGAGCGAGTGGCCCTTTGGTGCTGCTTGATGTTGACCTTGGACATCGAAGAAGCGATACGGTCCAAGCAACATGCTTTGATGCCAGGGTTGCTTGCGAAGACCGGCCATATCGCCACCGTCCAGGAGCCTGCCATCATAGAAGGTCCGACTTGGGAACAGACTGATCTCTGGATGCATACGGTACTGCGTATCCAGCAGGTGCACGTCGTTAGGGTGGTTCTTTTGCATGCGAACAAATAAACTCTGCTCATACTGGAAGCGAGCTGCTTCTTTGGAGAACACAGTTGGGGGCAGCTGCTTGGGATCTCCGACGAGGATACACTTAGCACATCCATATTTCAGTGGAATGAGTGCGCTCATCTCAACACACTGCGCGGCTTCATCGACTATGACCGTCTCGAACTCGATACTAAGACCCTGAAACATCTCGTGTCCAGATCCGCTGAGCGTTGCACAGATGATGTGTGCGCCGTTCAGGACTGCTTCTTGTGCTCTACGTCGATTTAGGTCAGCGTTTCGGCTTGCGAGTTTCTCGTCGTCCTTCGCATTGTCAATCTTCGTTCCTAGCGCGGTCTTTTGTCTTCTCAGAGCATTGATGTCATCTGCAAGCTTTGAAGCAGCATCTCCCTTCAGTTCGCCACTGTCTCTCTGCTCGTAGGCCTGTCTCAGCTGCTCAGATATTTGCTTATGGTCTTGGAACAGCTTCCGTGTCGCTTCTTGATCGTTCCCATTATTTGGGTTCACTCCGAGTTTCTTGTTGACAAGCTCTTCTAGCGTTACATCTTGAACATTGGCCTTGATAGCATCACTGCGACCTAGACGCACGATATTGACTTGGCGTGCTTCGCCGCTCAGTGTTTTGATACCGTCTTTGAAACGCATGACTAACTCATCGACGGCAGCATTACTGGGTGCACAGACAAGCAATTTCTTTGAGGCGGCATCTGAACGTTGCTGACCAGGAACTGTAATCGCTGTTCCTCGGTTGCGAAGGCTGTCTGTCAGAATGGCTCCTACGATAGCTGTGATTGTCTTGGTCTTTCCTGAACCAGGCGGTCTGTGGCACTGTTAACATTCTTCTCGATGACATATGCATGAGCTGCCTCACCCTTGAATTAATGTGAAGGCATCATTGTCCATAGCTGACTTGATAGCTCTCGCCTGCGCCTTGTTCACATTGTAAGTTGAGATCAGTGGCTGAATCTGGCTATCTTTGTAGGTGAGAAGCGGGGAAGGTTTTGCCCGTATGATCTCGTCGCACAAGTCGTAGTATTGAAGGCCCTTCAGCGCACCGTACTCACGCTCCAGAGGGGTTATAGACTGGAGCTTGGTACCGCGAATAGTGTTGTTCGGTTGCAGTGCGGATGAAAGAGGGTTTCCTGGTACAACACGATATGAGACTTCGATATGTTGCTGCTTTCGTTTTACGCGGAAGACTCTTGCTAGACATGTTGGCTCATCAGCGGAGGGAGAATTGGATTGTGACAGCAAGATAATGTCGCCCTCAGAGATAAATATGTCGCGGTTCTCTACATGAGTCATCGTGCTGCCAACTTCTTGGAAAGCATCAACGCTGGCTCGCGATGTGATTCGAACCTCATAAGGTTTGGCTTGGTTCTCTTCACGAGCTTTGACAAAGCCTTGCCATGCTTCGAGGGTCAACAGAGGTTCGAAAGTTGACTGATAGTCGTTCGGAGTGCGGAATGTGCTCGGAACTTTGGAGTAGATGTCTGGTCTCGACTTTGGAGGAAAATCACCTTCATGGAAGTAGTCCCAGCCAAGGATAGTACGATGTAAAGAAGATAAATCCGGTGCCAGACGAGCGCGCATGTCCTTGATAGATCTTTGAACCCTCTTCTTCTTGATTGGCATCTGAATTTTGACTTCATTGACGATATTAGTCTTTGGTCCAGTCTTCATCTTCGAGGTCTTGAAGCCGAAAAGATCTTCGTCAATATCGCCATCTTCGTCTTCAGACTCGTCTGATGAGTGCATCAGCCCTTCTCCCTTCGTCGCTTGGTCTTTGCCTAGAACACCCAAGCCTTCCAGTCCAGATCCTGCTTCAGCAGTCTGTGTCGAAATGCCCCTGGCTGCTTTGGCTTTGGCGATCGCAGCAGCCTTTTCCTTCTCACGTTTCTGCAGCTCAAGCTGACGCTTTCGTTTAAACTCGGCTTGTTGAGCGTTTTTCTGGTCGTCCACGGCTTTCTGCTTGACAGCCTTGGCTTCCGAAGCCTTCATCTGCTCTCGTCGCTCCTGAAACGCGCTAGATCCCGAAGTCAGACTGGCAAGCAGCTTCGCTTTGGCTTCAGATGGCGACGATGTTGTACCGGTAGACATCCACTTGCTGAGCGAGCCCTGTTTTGGCTTGACAGTTTCTTCTTCTTTGATCAGCGGTCGACCAAGGTGCGTTTCGAGAGCCTGTTGCAGCTCGGCCTGTTGCGTCGTGCTGAGCTTTGCACGAACGTCACCGGAGAGCACCCTCTCCATATAGGAGAGCGTGTTTGGATCAATTTCGATGGACACGCGGTGAAGCCGGACAAGGAGTTTACTGATCAGTGTGACAGACTTGCTAGACAAGAACTCATCGCGAAGACGAAGCCACTTCGCGAGGCCTTCCATTGCGTTCGCAGGCAATTCCAGCAGCTCCTTGAGCAATTCTGTCTTCGACGTACTTTCCTCGTCATCCGTGGACGAACCCTTCAGTGCAGTAGCGAAAATGCTACATTGATCAAAGAGTAGGTCCGCAAACTGCATGGTATCTCGGCAGAAGTCCATCATCATATGCTTATCGTAAAATCCCAGATTACTCCAGGCTTCGGTGGTTGCGAAAATCATCGTAAGTGAATCCCAAAGATTCTTCCAGAGGTTCATCGTTGCTCCAGCGTCTCCAGAGTCGAATTCCCGGGCGCGTAGGATACCATCTTGAGAGTTGCACATGACATCAATAATATCTGAGCAAGTCCGAATCATACTTGGTGCGGGAGCAAAAGCCTTCTTGTGCCTGACTTGCCGGACCGAATCTGAAATACCGAGGATGACGTTCTTATAGTGCACTCTCAATATATGCTGCAGAGCATTCCGACGTTCATCCTCGGAGCTGATGACCTTCAGAAGCTCGATGGCAGAGTTCCTTGTGTCTTCTGTAGATGAAAAGAGTAATGAGACAATAGCACTAGCTGCTGCTGGTTTACCAAAGAGAGCCCGAAGCTGAGATGGGTCGAACTCCGACAAGCGATCAACGACATCAGTGATCGACTGAGATAGAAGCTTAAAGCGGTCATTAAAATGCCGTACCGTTGCAGGTACCTTGTCTATGCCAGACTTCATTTGTAGCGGCTCAAGCCCAATCAAGCCTCTACCAGCTATGAGTAGATGGGTTGCAAGTTCTAGACTCTCGGAGTCTATCGCTTTCAAGACGGTCTTCCATATCGGACTGGACGGTGGTGTCTCAGTGGGTGACGGTTGCCTGGCAGATATAAGCTGCCTCTCAACAATCAGGGACTGCGCTTCTAGCTGGAAGGCATGCTGAATAACAGAAAGAGCCAGCTGGAATTCCTCCTGATTCTCCGGTTTACTCTTGAAATGCTTCAAGCTTGTCACAAGCAGCTGTATGTGGTTGGATAGCATATCCAACATACCATTCACCGTCGGCTGCCCCACGAACTTGTCAATCGTCTTGCCTTCTCCCATCCTCCGGAAAGCGTAATCCAAGACCTTCAGGCCCTCCTTGAAGCAATATGTTCGTGACGTTGATGAGTACTGATTTGATTGGAAGCGGCCAAGGAGCGCATGCGCGAAGGGCCTGATCGCTGGACCAAGGTTCGATTCTTTGATTGACTTGAGAAATGGTGAAACCCAGCTGAAGGCAGCATCGAGATTATCTATGCTTTGTTTGTTGTCTTTCGTTGCTGCAAGGAGCAACTGGTTCAGAACGGGACTGTTGAAGACTTGCTCCACAACAGTCGCGATGGATGGAGTGACGGCGTTCATACCGTCCCAGAAGTCAACAGGGGACTTCTCTAATAGTTGTTTCATACTAGCGATCAGATCTAGAAAGCCTTCTGACTTGAGTGAAAGGTGGTCAAGCATTAATCGGTAGAAGTCTCCATCGAGGCCTCGAATAGACTCCGTTATCAACTCCCTGTCCATTCTGTTGACGATCAGACGCGCACCATCCCAGAATAGAGGTACAAGCGATAGATCGAGATTGTTCATCTGGACCTTCATCATGATGCCTATTAAGTGGTCTCGCACGGCCCATTCAAACTCCGATTTCAGCAAGTTGCGCTTGAACATAGACCACGAATCTACTGCCCACTTCTGGCGTCTCTCATTTCGGCTAAACAAGAATCGTGTCATGGCTGGGAGGAAGGTCTGAACTTTTAGGCGCTTCTTCGTCTGGACCATGTCAAATGGTGCGTCGAAGTGCCGCTGCAGGAGTTCTTCGTTTCGTATCAATGCGTCGCAACTGAGTGCCTCAAAGAAGCCGTAGGTGCTCTCGCTCGGAAGCAGTCGCACTGAGCGAGCCTTCGGTTCAGCATTGCTCAAAATGGTATTTGCATTGTCCAGACCCTGCTGTATGCGCCCCAAACATTGATCGTCTATCACTTGTAGGAAGTCACCGATGTTCTCCTCGTCGTAGGAGTCTATTAGGCGAGTTTTCCATTCCGCCCTCGATTGGTGAAAGACCCTCACACAAACATCGCAACTCTGCATAAGGTGATTGAGGCGGCCTATCAGCCATTCCTTGTGTGGTGCTGCTTCCTCCCCATCAAATGCCAGTATCTCCATTGCCTTCAGCGATGACCATTTTCGTTCTTCGGCTTCTTGTAGCTTCAGCTTGCGATCTTCGAGTTCAGCAGGATCGGTTTCGGGTGGGTAAGCGGCAACGTCTTCATCGTAATATACGGAGCCATCGTCGCCGATACGAGGACAAAAAAGATGCTGTTCCTCGGGTAGCTCCCGGAGCTCGCTATTGCACGCAAAAAGGTCAGACATGGTTGGGAGGGTAGACAAATGGTGAGAGAAAGGGGCGAGAGGGATATGTTCTCTAGGGTGTGTGTAGTGACCCAAATGGTTAATGTTGAGGTATGGATGAAGGAGGTGATAGTAAACTTACTTTATCTTCTCCAGTATCTCCGCCATGATCTGTCGCTACACTTCAGGTGCGGCTTGACAGCGGTGACGGCTCGTCTCCGAGCTACGATAGAGCGCAGTTGGGCATAGCACCTCCCGTACACTCCTCTTGAAAACTAGGGTCTCGCTGCACTTTTCTATATATCAGACAACGCTATGTACAATGATCTAAAGCTCACAACAACCTTCTCCGTGCCGGCTGCAAGTAGTGGTAGAACGGAAAGCAAAGCGTAGCAGGCGACTAGAGATTATGTATCTTCGAAAAGAGTTCGTGAAGGGACTTGGGCGGTGGTTCAGGGTGCGTAGAGTAGTTGGGAGATTTCGGCGGTTCGCTCGTGCAAGAAACAGGTACATCAGGACGTCAGTGCATTCAAAGAATCCGCATACGCGACGCGGTTCGCTAGCGCCCCCACCTGCGCGCTGCCGCTATGCCAAGCTAATTATCCTGTCTTCCATCCCGAATCATGAATATTAGTCAATGCAAACATGTTGCACGCAGCATGCTAATACAATGGGCCTGCCCTCTACCGGAGCTATATAACTTCAAGTGACTGGAATGGCTTTGTAACTCAGTATAGCTTTTTTTTTTATTCTACAATCAACTTACTCATATTGCACAACAGAGTTCAGAATTCAGAGGCACTTTTATGAAACTTGGCCAGCCAAAAGGCTGACCATACTCATTAAATATCTACAGGCGTTCGCAAGTATCATACTCATCAGCGTCTATCATGGCTGGGCCTCTTGATACACAGGCAAACTCTCTCGAGAAGTGATGTTACCAAAAGGGAAGGGAATCGCAAAGTAGATGTCCAAAAACGCCAAACTGTTCTATGAAATACCAAAAAGGGTGGTAGTGATGACCAGTCGCTGGTGATGCGAAACGTGATAAAGGGAATGTTTTTATGTACAGGATCATCAAGAAGGGCGAGTAAAATGGAGCAGCATCTCTTCCGCTCTCATTACATGGCATGCGGTTTGGGAGGACTCTTCGGTGGACTTCTAGGTGGGCTCGCGGGTGGACTTTTGGGTGCAGGCATCGGTGGCACATTAAGATCATGTGGCACCTCCTCGCGCGTTATTGTTGCCCTTCGGATGGCGTTCCGTAACCGACTCATCACAGGAGGGCCGTTATTTTGATTGCCACCTTGGTAACTATTCCGGCTATGTGCTGACTCCATGCGAGTCAACATAGCCGCTGAAGTGAAGTCGTGGCTGGCTTCGAAGCTGGGGCGCACACGATCCATCGACATGCGCGCGCGATCGTAGGAGGGTCGTACACGACAGTCGGTTGACATGCGTGTGGCGGGTGGGAGACCTTCCATTGAGCGACGGAACGTCCAGTCGGTGCTGTTGCTGCCATTTTGGCTCCTGGGGTTATGCGTTGTAGCAGTCGGCGCAACTGAGGGCGGGTAGATGGGCCGTACGTCTTCGTCCGCAACGTCGGCGTTCGCAGCCTTGTATTTAGCAGCATCGACATCTACGATCTTCGAGTCGGTGGGCTTCTCAGGCGGCGGTGGCAGGTAAGACGTGCTTTGCTGCAGGTAATCGAATTTTCCCTGTGCCACTTGCTCCCGGATGATATCCGCATCCATGGGGAAATATACCTTCTGCACGACCTTGAAAATGAAGCGCGGGAGCAGACAGGCAATTGTGGCACACAGAATGTACGCCCAAAAATTAAGGTTACCATACACCTCAGAAGCGGATTTGTAAAATTGCGCGCTGGATGTAAACGATGTGTAGACTCCGGTCCAGAACCAGACTAAAAGGGTGCTGACAACAACAATGAGGACTATTAGCCAGTCCCATCGGTAGGTGTTGTAGAGGACGTAGATATTGGCGGCGCAGACAGCCGTGGTAGCGGCGTAAATACCCATACGTCGATACTCGGCAAGATCTAATCCACTGGATGTTGCAAATGTGGCGGGTGCAAATATTTCGAATAGGAAGTAGAACGCGATGGCAGATTGGTAGACACCATCAAGCATGTAGGCCCTAAAAGGGAGTCAGCAATTGGAATGAAGCTTGGATGGCTAGTCCATACCAGAATTTTGGCTGGGTCCACTCTTTTCGTTCAATACCGCGACGGTAAAGCTGTGGCACAGCGAGAGATACTCGGTCGTCGACATCCTGGTCCAGGACACCCATAACGATGACTGGAAGCGAGGTGAAGGCAAGATTGAAGAAAATAATGTAAGTGTAGTCAAAAATGTACTGGCTGTCGAAGTTCGTATAGATCTGATACCAGAAAAGAGCAAACGTCCAGACGATGTTCTATACATTAATTAGCACGAGTTGGGAATATCGAATGATTGGACTGACCTTGTAGAAGAAGTTGGCAATAGTCTCTGCCAGTCTGCGATACGACCATCGGCCATGGACAAGGACAAGGCGAGTCAGGAAACGGAATTGGCCAATTGCGTAGTCGGAAGACATGACCGCGGCCCGACCCTCGACACCAGCAATACCAACACCAACATGTGCTTCCTGAATCATAGCGACATCATTAGCACCATCTCCAATGGCAAGAGTGAGACAGTCCAATCCTGTCTTCACCATATTGACAACGGCTGCCTTTTGGCTTGGGCTAACTCTGCAACACAGGACAGATCGGCATCGTCTGCAAAGCAAGAGGAACTTCCTCCTTACTTCGTCATCCAAGGCCAATTTGAGAGTATCTCCGTCGATGATGATAGCATGCGTAGGTGGGGG
This sequence comes from Pseudopyrenochaeta lycopersici, assembly GCA_003313425.1. Lineage (NCBI taxonomy): Eukaryota > Fungi > Ascomycota > Dothideomycetes > Pleosporales > Pseudopyrenochaetaceae > Pseudopyrenochaeta > Pseudopyrenochaeta lycopersici. The sequence goes on along the minus strand of NHZP01000011.1, from coordinate 692,148 downwards.
TGGTTCGTGATCGTCTTGAGCTGCGGCCAACTCTTCTTCAGAGCCCGTCAGTCCAAAAAGTTTTAGTTTCTCGTCAAGCTGGGCTTCTACAGATGAAATGTTGTCGTCCGTGACTTTAAGGATGATAAGGTCCATGTCGTTGTCAAGCAGGTTGCAAGAGAAACCGATATTGATGGCCGTCTCGACTTTATCACCGGTCAAAACCCACAACTTAATTCCAGCTTGTCCGAGCAAAGAGATTGACTCTGGAACACCGTCTTGTAGTCGATCTTCGATTGCAGTACCGCCAAGGAGCCACAAGTGGTTTTCGATGCGGTCGGAAACCTCTTCTAACTTTTCTTCACGGCCCGCAACAGCATTGGCAGCAAGATCATAGTCCCTATTCCATTCTTCGTACTCTTCTTCCGGGATATCCCTTCTAGCGATGCACAATGTTCGAAGTCCTTCTCTTGCGAACATTTCAAGATGTTCGCCAGTTGTTGCACGTAGTTGTCTTTGCTCGTTGGGAATCAACCTTGAGTAAATCATGCTATCTGCACCCTTGCAAAACAACACGATTCTACCGTCAGGCATCCGGATGATTGCACTCATTCGCTTCCTTGTTGAGTTGAATTCAAGGGTATTAAGCACTTGGTACCTGCGCTCCTCTCCCAGAACATTAACGACAAGACGGTCATCTTCTCGGCCCACGAACGTAAAGCCAACATCACGAGCGGTGGCTACAAGTGCTGCTTCGTCTGGAGACTGAGCTTTGAACTCAATTTTGGGAGGGTCCCCTGGGGTTCGTTCGGTGACAACAGTGTGACAAAGGGCCAAGGCAATCATGAAATCCTCGTTGGCCACCTTCTGCTCTCTTCCAGACTCCCCAGCAAGGTCATCAACGTAGTCTGGAGCGACGAAGGTCAGGTCGTCGTCCCACAAGTAGGGATTGTTATGGATCTTTCGGATGCCTTCGATCATTCGCACACGGTCCCGCGCGATCTGTTCTCGAGCACGAGCGCCCTCAACTTCAACATTGACACCCTGTCGTCGTTGCATACCAGCCTGAGCTTCCGTGTATGCCTCTCCATAGGGAACACCATTGATCGTGCATTTTTTGAACTCCATGACATTCTGTGTCAATGTACCAGTCTTGTCGGAGAAAATGTACTCAATCTGACCAACGTCATCGGAGATGTTCCAGGATTTGGGCGTGCAAGGATAATCGATCTTTTCATAATACATCTGAATGTCGCTGTAGATGAAAACGGCCTGAAGCGTGCGGATGATTTCCAGGGTAATATAGAGAGAGATGGGAACCAAATTCTGGAAAAGAATGACACTAGCCCAGAATGCGATGACACCGTCGGTTGCAGGGCGGCCGCCATAGGAACCATACTCGAAGAACGAGTGCGAGGTGTCATCCCTAGCCCAAGTTACGCCCAGAACGATTCCCGAGATCAAACACATGACTGCCAGGATGATAAAGTTGTAGATGACATTCCAATTGAGTTCCTTGGAGATCCTGGCACGTTTGCTGGGTGTGATGCCGGAGTTGATCATGATCTTCGTCTCTTCTCCGGTGAAAGCTACTACTCCAAGTACCCATTCAGTGTTGCGCAATTGACAGCCACGGAGTAGCAAATTGTTTATAGACACTGGCTCAGCCATCTCATAGGTTGGCGTCTCAGGGTCCTTTGCATTGTGCTGCTGCCATCGAACAACAGCACTATATGAGTACAGATTAGAATGTGCGCCTTCGCTTTCAATGACGAATTCGGCGCGTTCGCAATGCCGAGCGTGTCGTATATCGCGTGTACAATGTAGTGCGTTTCGCACTTTCAAATTTGTTTCGCCGTCCAGATTCTTAGTTTCGACGTAGCAGGCGCCATCTTCAGACGACGTAGACAAGACGATGACATCAGCAGGGATCTCCTCGTCGTTGTACAAGCGGACGAAATCGCCCACTTGCACGTTTTTCCAAGCATCCTTCTTGAATCGCACTTTCTCCGGAGGCGTTTTGTACGGATTGATGACACTGCCCCAGAACTTCTGCTTTACAACGCCTTTGGAGTGAGCTCCTCGAATCTGGTCGTCTTCTCCGGGTCCGTGGGTGAGGGGCGGGGAATGGGTTGGAGACTGGCCAGGTAGCGGTGATGGGACGGGTGTCATCTGAATGCCGTCTTGGTTGCCAAAGTATGATTCCCTATGCGAGACGACAGACGCTCGTCGCGTCTCAATGGAGGGTCGCGCGGCGTCGTTAGCCGTGTCGCCGCCTTCCTTGCCCTTTGCACCCTTCTTGCCCTTGGCGCTCTTGATCAGTCTCCATGTCTTCACTATGCTCGCCGATGTCGCTTTCTTGATTCTTCGCCATAAGGACACTGTATCTTCGGCTGTGTTGACATTGTTGAAGTCGACTAGTCTGTGGACTGGTGCGTTGTTCAACTCGGTGTCTAGGACGGTTCTCCGCCAGTCTTCTATCCCGTCTTTTATCGCCGTCACCACAAGGATGACAATGAGGGGCACGGCATTGAGCGCGGGGTTCGAGGCGCCGAAAATGGAGAAAATCTACAGTACACACGTGTTAGTGCCGAGTGAGCCCGGCTGCGGATGGCTGAGTGGATACGTACGCCTAGAATGATAATAAACAAGAAGTAAACGTTGGCGATGTTGTGGAATTGGAACCACAGGTTTTTGGGAATGAAACTGAGAGGCGTGTATTTGGCCGTTCTTATCTTGTTGCGCGCGTAATGTGCAATGGGATGGCCATCGTCGTCGCGCGCTGACTGTGGTAGCGGGACGTTGAAGTAGACTGTCCGCCCCGGGTCCTGCTCATCACTGCCAGCATCTGAGCTGTCGGCCGACTGGTCGCCTGGTAGGCCGCCCTCCTTGCCTATCGAGTCCCGCTTCTCTCCGCCAGAGCCCATGCGTCGGTGCAGGCGCTCCTTCAGCGAATGCCGCTTGCTCTCGGCGGTTGCCCCGGTGGCCCTGTGCGTCGCCCATCTAATCCGTTTTACGGGAACAGACACCTCTGGCTCGCTGGGCTCGTTGGGCGGTTTCAATGTTATGGCCATGGTTGAGCGGTGGGGGAGCGCGGGTGAGGAAGGTACACGGTCGCTCGGAGACGGAGGGTCGAGGACGCCACGGAAGGGCAGAGGTCACCGGCTCGAGCCGGAATGGCTCTATGCTGCAGAAGAGGCCAGTTCGCTAGCGGTGGGAAAGGCGTCGATGCTGAAGAAGGCGTTTCCAGAGCGGCGGACGTGTGTGGTTGGGGTGGGTGTGGTGGTGAAGGGGGCAACGGTAGAAGCCAGGTCCGCTTCTGAACTGGGATATTAAGGATCGACGGGCAACACCAAGACCAGGCGCAGTGGGTGAGATTGTGCGGGCTGCGCAGGCGGTGCGAGTAACGCGGGCGTCGTCGAGGCGGATGGCTTGGGAATAAGAGCGGAGACAGCGGCGACCGGTACGGTGCTTTCTTCGTCCACCTCTGCTGGTCTGCTTGCTTACAGTATCATGCCGCACGCCCTGTGCACAGCTCGGCCGGCCGCTACGGGCTTAACACAACCGCGAGGCTAGGATCTAGGCGTGCCGGATGGTCCGCTCCACTTCGCTGGAAACAAGACAGGTCCAGCAAATCTCAATCTTGTCAATTGCTCAATGCGCGCTCCACGCTTGCGACGCGTGGCCTCAGGTATTCTTCATAGCGGGCCTCCCTCGCAAGAAGCCTGCTGCAACAATGTCATCTTGTCCGAGACTGCTCACAGCCCCGTCAGACCAACTGGAGAATGGCACGGCGCCAGCTGCTCATTTGCTGACAGCGCTGCTGTTGCTTAGAGGCCTCGCTGACTGACTGCGCCGCGGACCCATGGACGCAAGGTCGCGCGCGGGAAGAAATCTTTGTGGCCAGCTTGCCATCTCATTGCGGAAGGCCGTTCCACGGGCTGCCTCTGTCCCATCACTCGTATAGTAGCCGGGACTTTGCCTCTCGTAATTGCCTTGGTGTGGTTGCTAATTTCCTCCCTGCCTTGCCAATCCCTCGTGCATTCTGTGCCAAAACACCCATATGATGCTCGAGGCACAGTTCTGCGCATGTGCCTTGTGTTCTCCATCTAGGCAAACCACGTCTCGCATCCTCTAACGTGGCCCCGACACAGGAGCTACACTGTAGGTGAAGGTGAGACGTTTGAAACATCCTTCACCACTCAGCTTGGGGCGGTGCACGACTGGATCCGAAGTGTGCCTGATTTAGATGCCTTCATCATGCCAAAAGACTTTTCTGCCAGCAACATGCAATTCTTGAAGTCGTACTCGGATGCCGGCGGGACCGCATTCCGCTGCATGTCGTCAACAGAAATGATTCTAGTCCACTTGAGTCATGATACCAGATCTAGTTGTCCCCTGTATCGCTTCACGTGACACCGTGTAAGCTCGTTCGCGGTTGATTTTGACGCAACCGACTTAAACGCGCCAAGCTTCAACATTCACCTTTGCTTCCCTCTTATGTTTATGCCGCCGCTCAGAGCATAGAGCAGGCCAGATGTCATAATGAAACCACAAAAAAAGAGCATAAGAGATTTCTTCGCTCCTACACCACGGAGCATGCAGGAGAGTCGCAGCAGTACCCCGCTTCAGAAAGGTAAAGCTTCTTCGAGACATCTTTCAGTGCAACCTCAGGCTAACTCATGTAGCAAACCTGGATGCTATTCAAGCAGAGTTGCCAGAGCCTATGAGCAACACTAATACTCCTAACAGGCTCGCAGGCAAAACAATAGCTGCTACAAGTATTTCTCCCCCTATAGCCTCGAACCTCTCCAATGCAGCCACTGCGCCGACAACAATCAGAGAGGCCAGCACCGAGGCACAGCCTTTAAATACGTCACAAAATTCAGCAAATTCAGGCACAAGTAAGAGAATTGTTTCCAATGGGGAGCAGCTTGTTCTGAATTCGGACTCTGAAACGGACTCTCTACCAGAACTGGATTGGGGAAGGCTCAAGCCAACTTCCGAAATGACTGTGCCCGCTACGCGATTGAAACGTACATCAAATGATGATGACGATGCGTTGCGAAAGCCTGAGAAGAAGGGGAAAAGTGGCAAGCAACCTTTCAATATCTTTGTTAAGACAGCCCAACAGAACATGGAGATAGAGCGAAAAATCGTAGAGCAAAAAGCTGATCTGAACAAGTCCTTCGAAGAGCCCAATACCGTCAATTCCACAATCAATGAAGCTATATTGGGTCAAGCAGTTGAGACTGACGGTGACGACCCCGAGAAAGCGCGCCGACTTTTCCTTGCTATGCAGAGAACAAATATTACACAGCCCAACAGCGTTTTCCATTTCTTCAGAGATAGCTTTGACTCAAGTTCTGTTCAACCTATATTCCCTTTCAACGCGTTACCGAAACGCCATTGGGCTTCCAATTTTAAAGGTACGTATGCCTTGCAATCTCGAAGGAACCTACTAATATCCTCAGATTCATCGACGAGAGATCAAGCCTTCTTGACTGGATTTGCTCACCAAATCTTTCGTTTGCAGGAACTTCCGGAAGAAGTGGCCTCCTGGATGTTGGATCAGAGTACAAATAATCATTTTCTCGTCACATGCATCAGCTAACCTTACTTAGTTTGCTCTGGTCGAAACGAATTTCTAAATACAAAGTATCTCGAGATACTAGATGTGAGTCCTCGAATCTGTCACCAAGCATCGTCCTTCTCACCTCTGCCAGTCCCATCACGAGAATATCCGAGCAATACTCAATCGAGACAAACTCAATGCTATTTTCGGAGCGGTAGGTGCCAATGTTAGGATTTTAAGCTCGAATGCAGAACTGGAACCATTCTCTGAGGTCGATTCAACAAGCCGACCGTCACTACCGCCATCACTAAATTCGATCGCTAGAATGCTACAAAATGTCGCGCCTTGGTATGTATTCACAGTTAAATCAGTTTTGCATTATTTAATTCGGTACAGGCTACATAGAAAGACCAGAAGTCATGCCTTGTACATGCTTTGCCACGTATGCCTGGACGACCGTGTCATTGCAGACGCCGATGTTCTGAGCATTGTACAAGATGCCATAGAGGCCCTCATTTGCAACTTCGATGACAGTCACAAGCTGACAGCTGGCGTAGGCAGCACTCTATCGCAGGAAAACACAGTCGCTAATCGTCTTGCAGCTCAACGAAATCATTCCGCCGTTGCTCTTGCGTGTCACTCATCCCATTCTCCAGAGAAATCTCATCCGTTCGCTGCCAGCTAGATCTTCACTAACTGCTTACTTTCGGCGGCACCTAGCTCTCTCATTACTTCTACAACCTACAGTGATTTACGTCCCACTTGCAGACCCTAAGATTCCTGCGCTAATACACAATCATTTAAATACATCACCAAGCTTACAGATTAATAAGGGCACCGATTACGCTCATCTCGCTGCTCGTCTTACGCTGCTTGACATCGCCATCGGTCCAGGCCTATTGTCTGTTCCATACCAACCACTCGTCAGTCCAGCGCCCTCTCCGGCTGGGTCGTCCCCAGTCACGGCGCCGCTCCCGATATCATCTGAAGTGAAGGACTTTAATAAAGAAGTGGATGCCCTCGTTCGGCACATCAAGCTTTTAGGCAACTCGATAGTCGAAGCAGGTGCTGTGGTGGACCTCACAATACTGGATGCAAAGGACTGCATCGAGAGACTGTGCTCGCGCCTTGAACATGCCGCCAGAATTGGTGGAAAGAAGGTCCATAACGTGTTTGGGGACGATGAGGACAAGCAGTCGAGAGTCAACAAGTTCTTTTTAACAACGAGGAAGAGTGCAACTCCTACATTGAGGGCCGGCGGGATCTTTGACGAAGAGCACAATGTTGGGACTGATCTTGTGGCTGACTAAACAGCGCAACCAAGAGGTTGTAGGAGATGTAAAATTGGTAAAGCGCCTTGCTGGAGCCTCATATACGGCTCGGAAGATCCTACGAACATAGTCGAGGAAGGGCTTCAGAAGTATCCTCTCCTCCTTCCCCACGAACTTCAAATCGACGTCTTGACCATGGTGTCTCTGTGCAATCTCGCTTCGTCCGTAAAGTTCCACAATTGAGCACTCAGCATAACATGTGCGACATGTTTTCAGGGGGATCTACAACAGCATATCGCGTCCCGTCGCGTGACCCGGCAACCGGCAAAACCCATCTGCATCCACTACTCCACTCTCACGGCCAATTTCGTTTTCAGATTCACATGTTACAATTGCTCGCCCCGAATCCTTCGACAAGACCTATGAAGGGTCCAGCGACGACGCTAAAAGCGTCCAGATGTGGTAATGCACGATAGTTTGCATCCCACAAAGCTCGCGTCGCACACGTAATCCCTGCATGAATAGAAAGTTTCAGAGGGCCTCCTGTCACCTGCATATTGACATTGCGCGTGCAGGGCTGAAATGACGCGGCATGCACAAACACTCACTTTGCACCTTGGGGCTAGATTGGGGTGTATGCACGTTATCACGATACTGCTGTACGGCACGGTGAACTGTCCCTAACGTTTTGTGTGGCGCCAGGCATGTAGGTCATGACTCGCGACGCGGGCCTACTACAACTTTTTGGCGCTGTCCGTTCACACTCGGCTGCGGACGAGCTCCGGACCCCGGAACAAGGCTGCAGCAAATAGCTTCCTAGTACAAAGTAATAGACAACCGCCCCAGGGTTCTTGACCTGAATCACCCTGCTGCGTTTGATATTGGTGGTCCGGCCTATATGTGCCGAGATAGGGAGGCGTTTCAGCACGTGCCGTTTGCCGATAAAACGGATTGGCAGGATGTTCCTGGTAGGCAGTGTAGTGGGTCAGGGTGGTTCGGTGTTCGGTCGTCAAAGGCTCAGGGGTGCTAGAACAGAGTTCATTGCGACAGCTGTCTTGAACGCTTGGATTGCTTGGTGTGGTTCAGTGAAATCCCAGGGAGATGGAAGTGGCTGAATGGTTAATCAGGGTCCTCGTGCTACTCAACTCGGAGGTTGAACACTTGCATTGGCGGTGAGGAGATATCCGAGAGCGTTCTTCAACTCAGTATAGTAGAATGTGGTATTTCGATCTATGGAACAACGCTAAATGCAAAAGTGAAGCAACATGAAGAGGAAGTATACTGTGAAAAAAAAAACGTCGCTCGAGAGTGCCAGCACCGCTGGTGTTCTCGTCATTACTACTACCGCACCACATATGGACGGGGAAGGGAAAGAAAGAGAGGTTCGTGATTTTGACTGCTATGCTCGTACGCCTGATCTGCAGTCCCTTCCAAAACCCATTTTACGATTTCCTTTACATCGTCTATATTCCATCTACACCATTCTTCTCATCAATGTGCCTGTAGCGCTCCTGCTCCATGCGGTACTTGAGGACCATAGCAACGCACAAGACTAAGACGAAGTCGACGCCGACAATGCCGAACGCGGCAGTGAAGATCTGATCGAGATACTTGTTGGCGAAAGAGGAAAACTTGCCAATGCAGCCGCCTTTCTGAGCAGCGACCAGGGCATTGAGACAGGTGCTGTCCTGTACGAACGGGGGCGTAGTTGAATTGACGTATCCACAGCAATCGAACTATATGTTTGTCAGCAATCTGACTGCATACCGCCACAATAAGGACAGTCCAGATTCTCAAAATACAACAGAGCCTCCCGCGTGGACGAGTCCGCCGCTTGGCCCGTTCTAGTGCTGACGCCAGATACGGACAACCAAGGGAAATACCACTAACCTTCTGTTGCAATAGACTCTGAATAAGCGGTGACTCCCGTCCCCATAGTACGCTAAGGATCTGGCGCGTCTGCAAGGTTTCTACCCAAATGGCGAGACCCAGGCCTAAGGTAAAAGTGCCGCAGACCACTACGAGCCATCCTTGAGTGCGAAGCCAGCCTCGATTTGTGGGAAGGAAGAGCGCCGGGAGGGACAGCAAGAAAGTAACAAAGATGAATATTGCGTTTACTACGCCAGCTACAAGTGTGTTAGTTTATTGCTCATGAGATCTCGTGGTGTCGAGTGATATGTGTCACGATTTGCCGCCACAGTAGTGCCGCAATATCGACTGCCATCCCTCTCTTCCATGCTCGTTCTGGAGTCGTACCTGTCAACGGGCACTGGCCGAGGAGCAGATTCTGCGTGACGTTGTCCACGGTTGGAGTGTTCCGCATCGACTGCTCCGACATGAGAGAGAAGCCCAGTAGTAGTCCTCCACATCCGGCGAAGAGGAAGTCCATTCCCACGAAGACCATCATGAGCTTGGTCGGCATGTTGGCGGTTTTGGGGCGCTACTGCGCGGCTCAGCAGAAAAGACTGGACTAAGTGGAATCAAGTTGAAGCAAAGAATGGAAGTCGAGCGCAACGGAGCCGTCCGGCGTGCTCGTGAAGTGCGTCGATAATGCGCAACCGCAAAAATTATTAGGTACAGAGAAACGAAGTGAAGAGACAGGAGCAAGAACAGCGCTCGCGCGGGAATTGCATGGCATTGAAGAAACGGGAGGCTCTAGCATTAAGAAGCGCTGCTCGGGCGCGTCGCAGTTGGGCGAAGGCGATGCGTTGCTGGTTTCAGTAGTGTAGGAGCATTTCCGTTAGCGAATCACAGTGGCGGGCTGGGGTGGTGGTTCGATGTTTGGCGCTGCAACTGTCGGCAAGCCAGATGGGAAGACACGCAACTGTGGGCGAGCCAGATAAGAAGACGCACAGCTGCGACGAGTTCACCATCATCAGTGAAGAGGTCGGACGAAAGAAATAGCGAAGCGCCACACCGGCAGCATCACGAGCGCGCGGTGTGGTGTTTGAGTACCAAGGTGATGCCTGCAGACGCCACCAACAGCTCACCGCACCTGCAGCGTGAGAAAGGCTGGAGCCGAAGCGAGACCGGACGGGGAAGGAGGCAAGGACATGTGCAGGCCGCGGCTGCCCCTTCACAGGCAATTCTTGGCACGCTTGTCCTTGCAATCTGTAGGTCAGGGCCGGGTACCTCGAGGCGAATTCGAGGTTGCTGGTCACGGGCTTGCAGCGTACTCCAACTGGCCCGGCCTACGCTCTGCGGCCGGCGACACTGCGACTGATCGAGAGCGAGTGCGCGATCGTGAGCATTCTCCACACCGTCAGACTTACCTCAGCGACTAGCGCGTAATTGGTCAAAACGCAGCGGACGGGGTGGAGGGCCCCGCTTTTTCCATGTCCGTCATTCGTGGAGAAGCTGTGTTGCACAATGGCGCTAGACCAGCCCAATCTTTCCCTGACCCGAGAACAGACGGTTCGTTCTGAGGAGGGAATGCCCGCTGCTGCTCAGTCTCAAAGAGGAGTGACAGGTAAACTTTGGGTTGAGAAGCCCAGCTCTGGCATATCCAGACGGTCCGCCATTGCAGCGCAACTGTCGGTTGAAGCGTGTCACGATTCCAGTTCCCCCCACCACGGCAGCGATTGCAAGGCACGATCTGCGATTCAGCAAAGACCAGGGTGTGAACTCAAGCGCATCCGCCCCCCGTCGCCTGCAACCCACTGGATGGGCTGCGGGCTGTCTGCACCAAAGCAGCCTGCGAAATAAACTCGACCACTCCCGCCGTTTCAACTTTTCCCAATCTCGTTCATCTCTTTCCATCTCGAGACAGCTTCTCTTGCACCTGCACCACCACTTGTGCCCTGCGTAGTTGACACTGCCATACCCGGGGCCAAGCTCCCACAAGCTCTACCATTAGCAGGGCCCTTTAACCATCTTTCGGCCCATCTCTCCACCCCAACGGCGCGCGAAAAGCAAGCATTTGGCTGCTGTTGAAAAAAGGTACGTACCTGTGTTCCTCGCTCACGCCCGCCACTCCCTGCCCCGTCCGCCGAGTAATTTTAGCTGCCTTCCGCCGGCAGCGCTGTGCGACCGAGCGCGACTGCCCGCCTACCTTTCCTTGCATTCCTGACCGCCCACCACAAAGGGTCGACGCAGCCCCCGACCTCTTAACAAGCGCGCTGCCTTTCCTCTTTCGTTCACCATTTCGGTCTAACCCGACTCTACAGACACCTGCACTCGTTCTGTAACCTCTACGGATCCGCCCAACCACCAAAGAGACGCCGGGCTCACTCCCCACAAACACCCGCAAACAGCTTAGGGCCCTTGTCCGCCAAAACACGAGTAACCAATCTTCATCGCAACCACCACCATGGCCTCAGAAATCACCGACCATGACCAGAACGCGTCGCCTTCAGTCCACGACGATGGCAACGGCACTCTCGGCGTCGGCGACTCAAATCGCGGCACCAAGCGCCCACGACCTGCTGCCGACGACGACGACGATGACGACGACAAGCCCGGCCGCGAGCGCAGGAAGATCGAGATCAAGTTCATCCAGGACAAGTCGCGCCGGCACATCACCTTCTCGAAGCGCAAGGCCGGTATCATGAAGAAGGTATGTCGTTCTCGTTTTTTTTTTTCGCCTGCATCACGGTGTATCCCCGTCAATAGCGACCCGCGCACTTTATCCGCGTCGCATGAGAAACATCACCTACCCAGCGTTCCCTGCTGACCAAGTGCACCCCAGGCCTACGAGCTGTCTGTCCTGACGGGCACCCAAGTATTGCTGCTCGTCGTGTCAGAGACGGGTCTCGTCTACACCTTCACCACGCCCAAGCTGCAACCACTGGTGACAAAGCCCGAGGGCAAGAACCTCATCCAGGTACGCTGCAACGCGACTCTGCGCCGTCGCATCATCTCGCTAACAGTCTCTAGGCCTGCCTCAACGCGCCAGAGCCCTCAAGTGGCGATGCGAACGGCGTCGACGCTGACAACTCGGTCGAGTCTCCCGAGGATAACCACGCGCAAGTCCCAACAGGCCAACCACGCGGCATGCCACCCAACAACAATGCCATGCCCCAAGCATATATGACCCCCGAAGCTGCCCTGCACTACCAGAGCTACCTTCAGCAACAACAACAATCGAACCAGTACCCAATGGCGCAGCAAGGTATGCCCCGCCACCCAGGCGGCCATTACCCCCAGGACCAAAAGCTGGGTTAAATGTAATACACGCAAACCTTGTCAGCACTCCGGTAGCAGGTCACTCCTCGGACGGCGCATTGTAACCGGATATGGATACCCTCGTAATGGATGAAAATAATCAAACGGTGTAGCTCAGTGAGCCAAGCTCAGGTGAATGGTATGCGTGCATGCGATGGCAAAATGGTCTGGGACGATATGACGTGGGAAATGCAGTGTTGAGACCCGAGCAGCTGCATTTCGGACTGGACGATTTGTACGTCTTACGTGGATACCGGCGTGGTGAGGTGTTTTCTCTTTTTTTCAAATCTTTCTTGCTCTCTCCCTGCCAACATCTATATCATCTCGTGTCAGATTTACGAGGTACTGTGTATTTTCAAATTCCCCTCGCCGCCGTCTGCATCGGTACAATACAGTACGTTAATTTACATCCACCCAAGTGTTTCGTGCCGCTACTTCCCTGTGAGCCTAGCAAGTCTGGGCGTAACTGCTGTTTTCGTAGTTGCCTCATTAGGAGGAAATCGCCACCTTTCGAACACCTGACCCACAGAATACCAACAATTTTCGCAGCCCAGGTCCGTCGCTATGCAATGCGGGACCGTCTAAAGGAGACGCCTGCATTAGGATTACATCATTCATATCCCCTTTGCGGAAGCAGCCGCATCGGAGCAGGAACAGGAACAGGTACGCATACGGATCGCTTCGTCAGCAGGGCGATCCACCACAACTTCTCATCAAGTCTAGACCACAAACATGGCGACAAAGTGGCATTGCGTTACTTGTGTCTTGTGCGGGACCCCAGTCATAGCCGACCAGGCTTCGAAGGACAGATCTCCAAATCGCAAATCATCGATGTAAGGCATCACCAACAATCAAAACTGGACCGAAGCAGAGCCCACCGTGCAATTCGGCGTGCACTCCAGACTACGGCATTGTAAATGAAGCAAGCCACCATGTAGGACGCCATATACTCGAGCCTCATCAGAACCAATGCAATACTGTGACTACCCGCCTTCTACGTTGCTTCGAGAGCCTCGAGTCAGCGCCACTGAATCACAATCACAGCTTCTTACATAGTGCGTGTCACTGCGTGACTGCAGTATTGGGAAACAGCGTCGTACAGAGCGGTGCCTGGTGCTACAGGAGCAGCTGATCGATGAGAAAGCTTGAGCCACCTACTACCGTGGACGGAACATCGAAGATTGTCGAATCTCAGTGTACCTTGGTATGCATATTGAGAGGACACCGACAACACCACCATGTAGCGAGAGGCTGTGCGATGGCAAATAATCTCAATGCGCACCCTCTAGTCACTGAAGATACGATCGCGCTAGGCACAGCTTGCGCCTCAATAATCTAGATTCCTTTCTCCAAGGAAAGTCACTATATTGAACGATTTTGACTTCAATGAAGGTTCATGGATTGTAGCCACTATGTTAAGACTCACCAACGCACAGATGAACAGCTGCCCTCAGCTGTGCCGTCGCAGGTACACAACACGCATGCCGTGTTACGGATAGCATCACGCCCTGTACCCCTCATATGCACGCTGTTATTGCTTCTTATCAGCATCAGCTGCCACCGATTCTCAGATCTTATCAGTACGCACCTTACAACAGACATCGGTGGCCACGCGAGAAAGTCTGTTCGCCTAGAATTCGCTATATTGTTCCGGCCTATCCAAGGGCCTTTTTGAGACTACGCTAGTTATCGGATCCGGGTATATTCCTCCCGTAGATGCATACTCTGCTCAGTGTGGCAATCCCCGAACACATGCAGAATCCTTGTAGCAATGTGACCCACTCGAAAGTCGTCGCAGGCTACACTTGGACACTTGCCATTCTTACATCAAATCGCAGCATTACACCTAGAGCTGTCCTTGGAGATGTCTCCAGCGATGAGTGCACGAGGTAGCCAAAGCACAACGTCTACGGCCTCGACTCAAACCCTGCAGCCGTTCTCGTGCTCAACGGCCTCAATTTACTAGTTTAGGAATAGCGGGCAGCACTCGCTGCATTTATGCTTACCTGGGCGGACAACCTATTGAATCAGAATCAGCATATGTGCACGTACAACATGGCTTGATATTTACATGTCATTGCAAACCATGTCGTGAGGAAATAGAGTAGGGCCACATCGAATCAACAGCCTTTCGGTGTACGCCATCGTTGTACAAGCCTCACATGACTCTTGCCTCCTAGTTGTCTCACTTGCTAACCCTTATCTCCCATAATTTTCTCTTCCCAAGCTCTCTCCATGAGCAAATCTTGCAAAATTCTGTCTCAAATATATAGAAACCTCCGCATTCCTATGCATTCTGCTTGGCACGCTGCAACAAGCTTTGCGCCAAGTACACCATCTTCAGCAAGGAGACGATGTAAATAGAAAATCTATGACTACAATCTTCGATCATTCATTCAATAGTCAAATCCAGAGTTTGAGAAGCCAGGTCCCCATACAACCAGAAATGGAGAAACACTCGTCACCTCCCATCTCCCAAGACATTGAGATAACCCGCGAATCCTCTATCGATACAGACGCATTAAAGCTGGCACAGATGGGCTACAAGCAGGATATGACTAGAAACTTTAGCGTGTGGTCAGTTTTGGGTGTCGGCTTCTCCTTGACGAACTCCTGGATAGGCATCTCAGCAGGGCTGATCACCGGGATTAACTCTGGAGGACCACTTCTTATCATTTATGGAATTATGTTGATAGCATCGATATCGACTTGCGTTGGCATAAGTCTAAGCGAATTGGCCAGCGCAATGCCAAATGCCGGGGGTCAGTACTTCTGGGCTAATGAGCTGGCACCGAAGAGATTCACGAAGCTTGCGAGTTACCTGACAGGTTGGCTGGCATGGTGGGGCTCCATGTTCACGAGTGCATCTGTAGCGCTGGCAGTGGGTAGTGCGTTGGTAGGCTGTTATCAGCTGGGGCACCCTGACTTGTGAGCACCACATTCGTACCATTTGTTACTACCAGACCATTCATACGAGGGTTGACAAAACAGCCCAGTACTGACCAGGCACTTAGTCTCATCAAGCCATGGCATATTTTCGTCGCCTATCAAATGGCCAACATATTTTGCTTCTTCCTGAATTGTTATGGCAAACTGATACCCACGGTCGCGAAACTCTCACTTTGGATATCTTTACTTTCCTTCTTGATCATTCTGATCACAGTACCAGCAGTTGCACCGACGCATCAGCATCCCAAGTTTGTCTTCGCAACCTTCATTAACAATACTGGATGGCAGCAAGGCGGAATTGCCTTCATTGTCGGCCTCGTGAATACAAACTGGAGCTTTGCTTGCCTGGACTGCGCTACCCATCTCGCTGAAGAAGTACATCGTCCCGAGAAGATGATACCAATCGCTATCATGGGTACGATTGGCATTGGCTTTGTGACGAGTTGGTTCTTCTCCTTGGCTATGTTCTTCTCTATTGTAGGCGACTTTTCCGAAATTGGCTTTTCAGCCACGGGAGTACCCATGCTGCAACTCTTCTATCAGGCCTTAAATCACAAAGCGGGTGCGCTGGTTCTCGAAGCCCTCATCATCGCCACACTTCTTGGTTGCATGGTGGCATCCCATACTTATCAAAGCCGACTGTGTTGGAGCTTCGCGCGGGATAGAGGCCTCCCTGGTCATAAATGGCTTTCTAAGGTGCACAGTGGCCTTGATGTCCCGCTCAATGCTCACTTCGTCAGTTGTACCATTGTGGCTATCCTGGGTTGCATGTATCTGGCTTCATTGACAGCCTTCAATTCGTATGTCACTGTAAACATTCTGGAAACACGAGTTAATATTATACAGCATGATCACGGCGTGTATTGTTCTTCTATATCTGAGCTATGCCATCCCAGTCATCTGCCTCATCATACGTGGCCGCTCGAACATCAAGCCAGGCCCATTCTGGCTAGGACCTGCTGGGCTTTTTGCAAATATTGTTCTACTTCTCTGGACGCTGTTCACACTCATCATGTACTCCTTCCCATATGCTAAGCCCGTGGTAGCCGGGAATATGAACTGTAAGCAAAATGGCCAACATCTAGAGCCAGGTCCCTTCAAGGCGCATAGAGAATTACTCACGATATATACAGATGTGTGCGTTGTATATGCTGTAATTACGTTTCTTACCAGTATAGACTGGGCGATCAGAGGCCGTAAGAGCTTCAGGGGCTTTGTCGAACGTAAGGCTGATGTGGATGCTCATAGTCTGGCTGTTATAGACGTACCTTGCCATGCGTAATTGGGCATAACTTGAACGTTGGTCTCACTGGATCGATGGGGTTGATGTCAGAGTCGAGAGGATCTGTGAAATGAAGGATGATACAGCTTGTTTCTGCATCTGGGGTGTCTATAAACATATTTTCAATTAAATTGGGGTCCTCGTAGTTGCGACCATGTCAAGGAAATCATATTAAGGGAAGGGAAAATATGGCTCATAATTTGTGCTCACAGCACTTCAAGGCAACTCTAAGCTGAGTCGTCATCCCCAACAACACCCACACAAGCAAATCTTCTCAATAGTAGGAATTTATTAAAGTTCTACCATCGCGCCTTCCAGTTACAACAGCCAAAGTACAATGCATAGGGTAAGTGGTGCGCTAGTTGTTTAACGCTAGCTTGAAGTTTGTTAGTCGATCGGCAGGGCAAGTATGTCATCATCGATCGCGTCCCATAATTCGCGTACCTTTGAACACTCCAGCGTAGTATGTTGAACATGCTTTCCGCAACTGTTGATGGGTCAAATCTTAGACAATGACTCCCTGGTCCTTGATTTCACCAGCCTCCCGAGGCATTGGCTTCGCACTTGCGAGACAAGTCCTGCAAACCACCAACGCGCCGGTTGTTGCAACAGCACGGAAGGATCTGGATAAGACAAAGAACGAGTTACTCGAAGGTTTGAATGTAGATGAGAAACGGCTGACAGTACTTAAATTGGACGTTCTGGGTAGGTTTTATTGTTTTCCTGAGGGACATGAATTAGATGGAATCGATTACTGAAGGGTTGCAGATGAAAGGTCTATTGAGGAAGCAGCAGCTTCGTGCAAGAAGCAGTTCGAAATAGGTTCCCACCAACTTCAACTTGCCTTTATCGTGCCAGGGATACTGTTTCCCGAGAAATCGCCCAGCCAAATAAAGGCCGACGACGCATTGTTGACATTCTGTACCAATACGCTAGGTCCAATGCTAATGCTCAAACACTTTGCGCCGTTCCTACCGAAGAAGAACGCATCAGTTAGCAAAGACCAAGACGACATGCAAGGGTTGCCACCTACTGCGACCACAGCTGTCATGTCAGCGCGTGTTGGTAGCATCAGTGACAACCGTCTCGGAGGGTGGTACAGCTACCGTGCATCAAAAGCAGCCGTCAATCAGCTGGTAAAGACGTTCGACAACCATCTGCGAACTGCATCCGGTGAGAACGCCATGGCAGTCGCGCTGCATCCCGGCACAGTCAAGACGGGTTTGAGCAAGGACTTTTGGAGCAGTGTCAAGAAAGAGAAACTGTTCGAGAGAGAGTGGGTAGCTGAGAGACTGTTCGACGTGATTAAGCAAGTGGGGGCGGAGGGACGAGGCAAGTGTTGGGACTGGGATGGCAAGGAGGTACCACCATGATCGCGTTATAGAGAAGCAAGAGCAATTCAACCTTATGTGCATTGCTACCCATTTCTCCCTCACTAACCACTCTCCGGGATTTTCATTGCTACTTTACTCTTCTACCAGCGTTCACTAGTTCATCTGTCACTATTCATTCGTCGCCAATATGGCAGGCCAGAATCAGTTTTCAAACCACTCGCTTCAAAGCGGGCTCCCATCAGATGACTCAGGTATCGATGCAGACCATGAGACTCACAGCCGAGGATATTCCGAGTTGGACTAGGAGTCTATCAGGGAGAACCTGCCATTGACAGAGGGCGAAGTAGCAAATGGGGAACCTGGGAAGATGCTCCATGTGTATAACGCTTGCGAGGGCCCTACAAGCTTTGGTCTACCTGAACCCGGATTTCCAAATCCAAACGTTACATTCAGAAGTGCCCATTCATCCTCGCTAGCATCATACTCAGATCGGAGAGATTTGCAATACAGCTTGTGGTCCGAAGAAGGGTTCCCCTGGTGCAGCGATGCCGCTCCACATCAGGAGTCTGACGCTGTATCAGCCCAAACTTTTGCAATGGAGTCGCACGGTCTCGTTTCTGGAAGACCTCCCTGGATCTTGAACAACGAAGTTGAATTCCCCTTTCCAGACCACAAGCGTACGGGCCCTCGGCAAGGTACGTATTTTGCAGCAGAACCACTCCCGATGGTTGGGTGTTGTAACGTACACGCGTTGTTCTGTAATGGCTGACAGCTATAACAGTTGATACCACGAGGCGTTTGTACATTCGTCGCCACAGATACCCATTCAGCAAGGTTTCAGTTGATCACAGATACCCCATAGCCTTCCCCAACAAGAACTCTTCCATCGTCCTCCCTGGCCGTCAGGCACTCTTCCACTCCGATTTGAAGAACACACGAACATTCGAGTCATATCGACAGTGGGTCAGCTGCCCTTGTCAGAGGCCTCTCGGGGGTTTTGGACCCGTTCGTACTAGAATGTTTTGCTCTCCTCTTCTTCGTGGTCTCAACACGGGTAAACTACCGAATCCTCCTTCGATATGGAAATTTGCCGGCTGGTTATGGCGAGATTCAATTGCTGAGCTTGAAGAATGTAAGGTCTTGAAGCCGGTGCAGTGGAACAAATGGACCTGGAAAGTATGGAAGATGGAGAAGGAGCCTCGCTTTTTGGCGCCAAAGACTGAGCGAGTTCTTGATGGGATTGGGTACGTTGAGCAACGGCCCATTACCTTATCTCAGCATGCACTTCTACTATGCGGATACTGTCTTCGATGCAACCAGCATTCGTATGAACCTTTGTCTTCAGAGAAGCGTGTCACAATATCGTCTAAATGCAGTCCACCCCCATTGGATAGCTCTCTATGCGCACATTTGCTCCGCACTTTCTATCCTTCATGTATTCGGCACTCCTTCGAATCTATAACTTCAGATGATCCTGAACCAGCTTCTCGTTGCCCTATACACCGCCAATCCTTTGTTCATAGTTCAGAAAGGAATCGCGGGGAAGCTTCAGAAAGTTTGAACCACATTCATCAAAACGAGCTGCATAACAGCCTTGCTCAACCAAGCTATTCAGGCTCTACACAAAGTTGCAGGAATGAAGATAAAGATTCAGAGGGGGGAAGCGAGATATCATCACTCCTCTCATCAGGTCCATGTAGCGAGAAAGCACTGTTTTACAGGCACCCAAATACAACAATTGGTGGGTTCCAAAGGAGAGTTGGCCCATCAGAGACTCTTACAGCTTTTAGACGAAGAAATATCGATGGGAATGCCGTGTTCGGTGGTGGTCCCACACTATCAGCACTACCATTCAAGTCACGTAATGTTCATCTGCAGAAGACACATTTGAGTAGCATAAGTGAAGAGCCCGAGTCACCACAGCAAGGCATCGAAAGCGAGTATATGGGCGGCAGCAATCCACCACAGGCATCAAGTTCACCGAATCTAAGATCGCTATACTTTTCCAACACCTCAACTTGGGGAAAGGGGAGGAAAAGAGCACTGGTATGATATGAGAAACCTGAGTTCGTCCCCCGATTACTGATAATGAAATATATTGGCAGTCTCGTGCTTCAGTGGCCCAGGTTGAGGTTGTTGACGAAGGTGACGAGCCTGCAGCACTACCATTGACTCAGTGCTTGGGGGATGATGCTTTCTTTCCAAGCGAGCAGTATGGATCATCAGATACTGCGCAAGCTTCGACCGAGCAGGCTCCAGTAGTCAACCAGAACATAAATAGAGTTGATGCTGCCGATGATTTGAACACAGGGGCCACTGGTGGTATGAAGGGCAGTGATCCTGTCAAACCACCCATTCCTTTACATCAACCAGATCGATCGAGTGCATTGATTCAAAACACTGACGCACTGTCTCCGAGACCAAGTGGAGACGAGCGCCCTGGTTCATGGGCACATTCGACAAGCTCAACAGCCATTGAGTCGCACGGAAATCGATACAGTGCGAACTCATTAGACGTCCAAGGATTCAGTGCCAGCCCCACAGTTAGGAGCAGCCTCAGTGAGTCCAACGTGTCCACTGAGAATGTACTTCGAGCGGAAATGGTACACAATGTAAACACGCGCCAGCCACGAGGGCAGATTCAAGGACAATCATCACAGCTGGAGCGTGATACAATCTCACTTGCGCCCAGATCTATATCGACACCCGCAGACGAACATGTATGCTCGACATTCTCCTGGACGTCTTCTTCGACATCTGGAGAAATCGCGAGTGTAGAATCAGTGCAGCAGTCGAACCCGACTACTGTGACTTTCTTCACTCCCTTGTGTAAGTTTTTGCCGTCAGCAACGGATGGGCTGGAAGGTCTACGCTGAACTCGCATTCATAGTGTCTGCAGCGGTCGCGTCTGCTTCGGAACGAGGCGTGCGAAGAGTTCGTGAGGGGTGGGAGAGGGTCGCCAGCGCGCCGCGGCGGTGTATACGGTCGCTTCGTGGTTGATTTGAGTGATAGTGAAGAGGCATAGCATGTTCACGCAGAGGACATTGGATGGCAGTTGCAACAATCTTCTGCGTGGTAGTGGAGTTTGCTTACATTCCTTGCACGGTCTCGCTAGGACCGCTGTCGTTGCTATTGTTGTCGTACCAGCATTCCTGATCATAGGCCGTTCAGGGCAATGAGCGTGGATCGAAGGTGCAGAAGATGTCTCTACTGACGTCTTCAAAGACTCAGAGTAAAAGCATGCCTGCTGGGAAGTCTATGTACTGTGCCCCCTTTCTCCTCTTTTCTCTAGAATGAGGGGCTTCTCCGTCCAAAATCTGGCATTTTCTTTGGGTCCTTCCGAACAGGGTCCACCACCCATTTGGAAGGAACTTTCCAGTCAAAAGCATACAGCAACTTCAGTAATGCCTTGCAATAAGCAACAAAAACCAGAAAGCCCCCGAGTGCTGCACTTCTCCCCTTAACCTTTCCTAACCAGCCCGTGCCATCTCACCCCCTATCCTCCCTCTCCCCCTCCTCACAAAAGCCCTTCCCCTCCACTCGCCTTCCCATTCAACATTCCAGACGTTCCCGGCATCCCGCTCGCCGGATAATCGCCGGGCCATTCCTCGCTCCAAGGCCCGTCTCTCTCTCGGTACACACTAGCCCCTTGCAGCCCGTCGCCCTCGCCCTCCACCGTGGTACGCTAGGCCGCCAGAAAACAGGCCCACGCCCTGAGTGACAAGAGCAATTGTGCGGTACACTAATGCGGCAGAAACTCCCTCGGGGAAGCAAATGCGTCGCTCTTGTCCGGCTTGTAAATTTTACGGGTCACGCGGCGCAAGAGAGGCGGCTGAGTTTGTGGTAGGGTTGAGGGATTAGGGTTTTTGCATGGATGCCTGGATCAGCTGGGGGGGATGGGATTGGGGGGTGATGGGTATGGAGGCGTTGTGGGCGCCATGGTACTGTGGTTATTGAGGCGGTGATGAGAGGGCTTGGTAATGGCGTTATCGTTGGATAAGGAGCTGCTTTAGTGGAGGGAACAAGGGACGGGAGTCAGAGCCAAGTGTGTCGCTTGGAAGACCGGAAAGGTGAATGTCACAGACGAGAGGCATAAGCCGAGTGTACTCAGTGATTGCCGACATGTTCTTTGCTTTTCTGAAAGGGTCCATGTCCCAGCTCGCAATTGGGGAACATCAAGATCAGCGCCCTCTCTCTCACTCTCCGCTCCTGGACCCTGCCTATCATTCCCATTACAATTTCCACAAACACCCATTCCTCATATCGTCACCGCTCTGTCCAACAAGCCGCCTGCCAGTTGCACCCAAGTGTCCCTACCGCAATGCCAAAACTAACGCGCAAAGACCGGTACTCTAGCACCGAAAAGGGGCAAACCGAAACTCCAAACAGCGGTACACAAGTGCATTCGTGGTACGCTAGTGGCCAAGGCCCACTCGCCGTCTACCTATCTGCTGGCTGGCCGGGCCCTTTTTTTCTTTGTTCCTGCGTACCCCCCATGGTAAGTATGCATTCGGCGCGGCCGGGTTCAATGCTCGACTCGCACCGTCCCTTCCGCGGCGGCCAACACGGCGGCGGTGTGGAAACTGGTGTTTTGCCTACGGGCGGCGAGTAATCGATAGTCGGGGGGTGGCGTGGTCACAGAGGTTTTATGGTTGACACAATGTGTGCTTTGCGTGGTTGACAGAGTCAGTCGTGTGTCACTCGCGTGTGCGCGTGTAGGCCTCGTGCTTTGCCCTGCGTATCTGAATGTCATGCTCATCCATGTGTTATATTGTAGTGTACCGGGTGAAAGGGACCGGAGTTAGCGAGTACATGGCTTGGCTCCGCCTGATATTCAGGTGGAATTAAGATGAGAGGAAGGAACAGAGGGGGATTGAGATGATCAGTAGTCGTCAAGACAAATCGACTTCCACTGAACGTGCATGTGTCGGTTGAATCAATGGAGTGGGAGGAAAGTGTCACCTTATCGCTGAGAGGAAGAATAGTCGGCATTACACCATCAAAACACCTCTTCAATTTATGATATAAATATCAAAAGACAAAAAACACTATAGTACGCTTTGCTCAAACGCGCGTGCTTGCATAAAAATATTTCAGATTGCCGCCCAAGTTTCCGTTATTTCCCCAAATAAGATTGATCGCAGTCGCAAAAAAAAAAATAACAATCGAAAAGTGCCGAGCCCAGTAGAGACAGGAGAGAAGTAGTTGCCCAAGTAGAGTTGGAGCAGCCGATCAAAACCAAGGAGATATTGTTGGTGGAAAAGTGTAAAGCACAAACAACCACAACCCCAGCCAGACGCAGCGAAGCACTCTATGCTGGTAGCCCACGCGTGCAATGGTATACAGAGCACCTCCGATAATGCAACCCCTGTTCTAGTAGTGCTGGAAAAGACAGTATACCACCCAATTTGATGTAGGAGATAATTCGAGCGCTTTCCACCGATGGTAAGATTGAAATAGCCCCACATAGAAGAGTTTGGATACGGTGACATGGAAATGGTGCTCTCGGATCACGGCTGATGCTTGGGTAGAGCAATCAGACGTCTCTCACTACGTCAAAGAAAGTCGATATCGCGCGGGAAAAAAAAATAAAGACCCGGAAAAGACAGATAAGATGCGCATATTAAAAGGAAATCAGATGATGCTCTTTGTCGCTGTAAATTTCAAAAGTCCGCCCAGAAAGACGCTGTTACCAGCTTGAACTCCTTGTGAGAAGAAAGTACTGGAATAGCGGTGGGAAACAAGGTTGTACATGGAAACGAAAAGACGGCGGGAATAAAAAAAACCCCCAATCAAGGAATTTTGGTTGTCGTCTTCATCTGGTATATGTAGCGCTCCTGAAAAGGCCAGCTCTGGAGCATCTCCTGTGATGCGGAAGATTTACATAGGTCGGCGATTGAGCATGTTCAACATGGAGGAATCAGTTGAGCTGCGTCCGTTGCCGTTGTCGCTGACAAGATCATTGATGCGCATGCTCGGCCTACTCGCGGCCTGCGAAGTGGGAGGGGGTGGGGACCTGCCATCACTTCGCGGGGGAGGAGGCGGCTGCAAAGCACCGTTCGGTTGTGGGGGAGCACTGTAGTAAGGGGTAGGAGGAACACCTGGGGTGGTGGGTGCTTGCGATTGCGGCGACGAAGAGGTGCGGCTTGGCTCGTAACGATACGCGCTCTGAGGAGAAGCCTGACGTGGGGGTTGTGCAGCGTAGTACGGCTGGGGTGGGGGAGGGCCGGACGAGTAAGGAGCGGGAGGAGCAGCTGTAGAAGCAGCAGGAGTTAGAGGAGGAGGTTCTGGATATACATAGTCCTGTCCAGTGCCTCGAGGAGGGGGCTGTGACGCTGCGCCAGGGTTTGGCGGAGGCAGGGTGGGAGTATGAGGCTCTGGATGAGGCCTCTTCCTGCCACTCAGCGGGTCACGGCTTCCCTCATCATGTGGAGCACCTGGCGGACCATGGTCAGGATGGGCTGGATACGGACCTGCAGTGGGGCTGGGCAGATACTGCTGCGGGCGACCCGGCTGTGCGTAGGCCTCGTGCTGGCTCGCAGGAGGAAGAGGCTGCCCGTAGGCGCCATACATGGGCGGAGGCTGTCCGACGCCGCGCCAGACGGTGTGGGCAGGGACAAAGGCCTGCGTCTGGGCAGAGACGGGAGTGAATATGCAGTCTTGGTTGAACCTCATGCAATTCGAGCAGCGGCCGTCCTCGGTGGCCTCAAAGCCGGAGCAGCGAATCTGTACATGAATAAGTATGACATGTCGAAGTGGAAAGGCTTTGTTGATCGAGTTACCTTGCGTCGCCGGCAGTAGCGACAGGCAATGGCAGTGCGCTGGCGAGGAGCTGGCGGCTGGTGGTGCTGCTGAACATACTGAGGCGGTGGAGGAGGGCCTTGCTGGCGATATGGGTCTGATGGAGGAGGACCGCGAGTCCACTCGTTGGGGCCAGGCAGGCGATATGGCTGTTGGTACTGAGGATGTTGCATGTCTGGTCGGGGCTCTTGGGGCGGTGGAGGGAGCGTCGTGTTCATCTTAGGGTTGAGGTCAAGTGTCAGCGGCAACAAGCAGGCGAGCATGTGTGTGTGTGTGCGTGCGTGTGTGTGTGTTGGAACTTACATGGTTTGGCGGCGCATAGGAGCCGTTTGCAGGCTGCTGTGAGGTTGGGGGCTGCCAATGGGTCGGAAGCTGGCCTTGGCCACCCTGTTGGTGAGGGAACATGGTCACAGTGGGTGGGCTGGTTGTTGTGGTGGTTGTGGTGGTGTTGGTGACGGTTGTGACGGTAGTGGATCTGGTTTGACGGGTGTCTAAATTAAAAGGCGGGCGCAACGTGGAGCTGTCACGCCGTCATGAACCAGTGGAACACGGGCGAGCAGCCTCAAGAAGTTGGACGAGTGGTGGTGCGGGAGATCCTCTGGGGCGGGTGAGGTGTCACAAATACTGGCGGGCCGCAAGGACGGCTGCAAGTCAGAAGGCAGTGCAAAATGGGCGGCAATTGCAGGGCCAAGCAAGTGCACTGGGATGCCAACAGCCGCGAGACGGCGGGTCGAGGCAGCGAGCGAGGGTGCGGGCGGGTGAGCGAGGACTAGGAGGCAGCGGCGAGAGGTGAGGTAAGGTGGAGGAGGCTGCGGAGTGAAGGGCTTCTCGAAGCGCGTGGAGGAGACCCAAGAGCGTGGAAGCGAAAAGGAGATTCAGGTTGGAGCGGGATGGAGGCCGCTATTACTACCACGGCGGCGCCCGAACTGCCCCAAAACCTTCTCGCCGCTCTTGCTGGCCTGGCGGTTTGATCCCTGCAAGCCCCATGCAGCGAGGACGGCGACGGATCGAGCCTCGAATTAGCGCGTTTGGCGGTACAAGCACAGTGCAAGCGGCACGCACACACACCCATCGACCAGATGCACTCCACCGCACCCGTGCCACACGACGCTGGATGGAGACGCGGAGACGCTGCAGGCGGCGCCGACACGGCTGCAGGCGGCGACGAGACGCTGCCAGTGCAGGCGGCCTGCGCAACGTTGGACACGCTCCAGCGGCCCCCCTTATGGCGCCAGTGCTTGCTGGGGCGGCGGATGACTCTGCTGCTGGGGTCGAGCTGGTCTCTGCATGGCGTTTGCTGCGGCCCGGTCAGCTTGCTCATCAACTGGTGAGTCGCCAAGAAGCTCGGGTACTGCCGCTCGCGTGTGATCTGCGGCCTTTAATTATACACACGCCCGCCGCAATATTCGATGCTCCCGCCCGCAGCATTCAGATGCAGCGACCTGGTCTTTGCCAGCTCCTGTCGCGGCTGGGCGTGGCCGCCATGGCCCGCTGCCGTGGCTGCGTCTGCCATGGCCTGTTGCTGTGGCCGCGGCCGGCCACGACCAGTGCCACAGCGTCCTCGACCCACGGCCTGTCTGCGTCGCATGGTTTCGCGTGCACGACGCTGCGTCGACAGCTCACGAACCGCGGCACGAGCAAGGGGCTGCTGGGCCTGCTGGGCCTGCTTGCACTGCTGGCCTCCTGCCCTGCTGGGCTGCCATGGCGAGCACCATGCCCGCCGGTGAGCTTCCGCAGCCCCTCCAAGCACCGCCGACAGTCGTTCCGTCCAGACAGCCGTGGAAGCACGCCCGCTTTCCTTATTCCTGGACGGCAGGGGTTGCGCTGTCTGCCCTTCATCTGTTGCAATCTGTGATAGGGCTGGTCCGCTCCTGCATCGGTCAATTTTCTGTTGGAGGACGCCGTTAGATCCTGGTCCCGGCTGTTGGTGTGTAACGCGTCGGACCAGTGACGTGAACGCCCTCGTTAGGTTCTGCTGAGCATGCGAGTGCGACTCGGCGACATCAGGCAACCCTCCGTCAGCGGGGCACAGTCAGAGAACCGCGGAAGCACCAATGTCTTGCGCCGGGAGAACCCTTTGTCAACAGCACCTCGAGCACTTTGCCTCCGCGACGCCTTGGTCAATAATTCGGCGCGGGCCCGCCGAACGCTTGCGACGAACTGCACCCGCCCACCCCGTTCCTCAGCTCCTATTGCTTCGTGTAAGACGGGTGACATGCGACCCTGCCCACTTCCCTCCTCAAATCACAGCCCGTAATCTCGCATCCACAATTTGGCAGATCGTTCCTCCCTTGCGCCGGCAAACACTTGCGAACTGCTAGCCATGCGCGCAAAAACCCTCCTCGCACCCTTGATTCGTCGCCTCCCTCCTGACCCGACGAAGCGACTTTTGTCGCTTCATGCCCGCTCAATGGCTGCTCACTGGGCGTGGCGGTGCCGGCTGTCCCGCTGGTGACGACAGTCGGAGAAGTGCGGATGTGCGCACCGTGGACAATGGAGAATAGCGACGCGCGCCCGTCTTTGCCGCCCCGCCGTGTGCCCCTTCAGCCTCGGCACCTTGCAGCAGCATCACTTTCCTGACCGCTCTGCACAATTAGTGACCGCGCTTGAACGCTTACCAGCAAGAACCTGTCAGCCATCCCTTACCTAACATGACTATCGATAAACGCCAAACACCCGTCTCTGCCTCCAGATTGGGGCGGACGGCCCGCAGATTCACAATCTGGATGTTCCACCGCCCAGGTTCCATGAAATTTAATCATCCAATCACCGCCTTTGCTACCCGTTTATTCCACTTGAATTCCAGCTTTCCAGCTGGCGTGTGCCTTGCAGCCGCTGGTCGACGGGTAAATCATCGTCGTGCCATGCGTGAACGAAAAAACCTTGCGTGGTCATCAGGTCACAAGACGTGTTCGCACCGGTCAAAGCCGCCCTTCCGGCCATCCTTCCCTCTTTACTTATTGAAAATATCTGAAGCGGGCTGACTTGCTGCAGCCAATCGCATATCGCTACTGTTGTAGTTTAATTGACTGCCACACCGCATTTCGACATCCGAGGCCGTCACGAGCACACGTTAGATGAGCGCGGATGCTGTGAGCGGTCTGAAAAGAAACCAGCCTGAAAGGCATCGTTCGCCCAGGCGTCGCTGCTACACTGGCTATTTAGCTCCATGTAAGCAGCCTTGTGCGCTACGCATCACAAAAGTGCCGCCCACTGCCGCTGATGTGATGCCACACGGTTACACCGACTGAATGGTGCATTTGTGGGGTAGAAGGACTAGGATGTGATCTTCAGCCGCCGCTGTTTTATCCATCCAGGCGGATAGCAGCACAATTGTACATTGGCGAGGGTGCCGTGAAGCGCCGTCGCATTGGGCTTTCGTCGCTATGGACTGAGTGCGGAGTATCGCGTGGGTTGGCCGGATCATGTGCCAGGTGCGGCCCGGGACGCATTATGGAAAGGCCGCATCCCTCCGTTGAATATAGATTAACGAACCTTGTGTCACCACAGACTTCCCGCCGTATATGCATGGCATAGATGGAGAATGCGGAGAGACTGCAGCTCTGTGAAATGGGGCAGAAAGTCACCAATTGTCGCCTGCGTGCATCTCGTGTACCTCGGGTTCTGCACGTAGAATCCAAAGGAGAAGCATCAGACGGGCAAATATTGTCGAAGCTCCGAGCTGGGATGATGATCTGTGCCACATTGTCGTGTCAAGCAGATGAAGGAAGTTGGCAATGCTGTGGCAGCGGCCTCGACAAAGATCACCATCCACTCACCGATATTGTAACTAACGCTCTCGCAATAGAGGCGTAGTCGGTCTCGTGATGGCCATGCATTGCAGCGCGCATCGTGTTGTGTCCTGATGTAGATTTGGCGCGCCGCAAAACCGCAGGTCGGCCATACTTGAATGCAAAGAATTCCGTCCTTGCAGTATTATGGTGTGAGGGACTGCATTCGGCCGGGCAACTGTGCCTCGATTTCCACCCGTCGTCAGCAAAAAAAACGGTGTCTGCTTATTGTTGCAGGTCATTCCCGGGCGTCATGATTCAGAACAACCAGGCTAGAAGCGGTTCCACCTGACCGTGGTGATGCGAAATGCTTCGACAGGTAGTTCTTGAAGAAGACGTCACAAATACCGGTAAATTTTCCAAAAACTCGACAGCCGTGATTATGCGGACTGCAAGCCAATGTGGGGCCCCAGTCAGCATGTGTGGTGTTCATTCGCTACAGCAGAGACTGTCAACGCCGTCATCGGTGTGATTGCAAGGTGAGGAACAGGAGACGGGATCCCCATCCTTAAGAGGCACACCGCTGACGTTGGCTCTTAATGCCAGCAGTCGCCCCCATAAATATGAGTTGGTTTGTGTTGGCTGACTCGTCAGTGTCGTCGCAATGTCAGGCCTCGAACGTCAGGCCTCGAGTGTCAGGCACTCGGATGCCCAGCATTGAGTGCCATGCAATTTCGTTTTTCTTGCTCGGTTGCTGGCGTGAGTCTTACGCTCGTTGAGCTGCTCACGAGCACAAGCGTATTCCGGCCACTCTCCACGTCCCTGTGCGTGCATGATGCGGACCGATGCAGCAACCCAGCCGCGGTCGACCTAACGTGCTCGGGCAAAATTTGATGAAGCCGTCGTCTTGAGTTGCAGACGGCCTGGGTGGGACATTAGGAGCACACCCATGCGACCCAAATGGCACGAATGCGCCCCGGCCCGTAACCCTAACGCGAGCTGTACAAGATGTCACAGCGCGGACAAGGGGCTGTGTGGAGGGCAGCTGATCGGGCAAATAATGGACAAGGCCAGCAGCCGAACACCCCCAGTACTGCTCCTGCAATGTCATCGCCTAGAGTATCGCGTCGATGCAGTCATCTATACGGCGCCATCTTCAAGGAAGGAAAGAAGGCAGAGAATGTTCGCTGCCTGCGCTCTGCTATTCTGCCAGCGCGCAGACCACGCAGAAAGCTACTAAGAAAAGGCGCCGGCCCGGAGTGCGTTGGACTGGAACTTGGGGACTGGGACCAGGGGCTGTCGGAAAGCCTTTGCTTCTTTCGTCGACTCGCATCGGCTAAGATCTGGGCACTGCATACGTAGCGGCACGTGATAAAATCTTCATGCGGCCAAGACGGGGGTAGGCAACGCTACTGCAGAAGCTGCTCAGTTTATCGTCTGCTCCTCGCTTGGAGCAACCAGTCAGCGCCACTGCCGCCTGTCCCATCGTTGGTAGCGCAAGCGTCTATTGGCGGACTTCGCGCTTACACACTTAGGCCACCCACTTTTTTCCACTATTTCATTTCCACTCCTCCGCCAATCCTTTTCCGACCGCGAGGACCCTTCGCAAGGAAGTACCGCGCCGCAGACAGGCGTGGCTGACTCCGTTCTCAAGCCTCGTCTTCGTCCGCAACAACACTACCGCCATCGTCCTCGCTCTCGCCAGACGAGTCCTCATCGGGCATCACAACACTATTCAGATAAGTGATCTGCGGTAGTAAGTTAGCGTCGTGATTATCATGTGTTTCCAACAAATAAGCGTTTCGCCAGCTTCGGTGAGCTAAAATCGGCTTACTGCATTGCCAACACACAATGCGCCCAGCAAAGCATTTGCTCCATCGCTTGCGCACACGCAGGGATGAACCTAAAACGACGTTTCCAGCATTCAATACTGTGCAATCACTAGAGTTGTCCTTGCATCTTCAACAAGCTGAAGAGAAGTTGCAGACTTACGAATGGTACCAAACATTGTATGATTTCAGCCACTCGATTTAGCCCACCTGACCCAACAACTTCATGATCAAGAAGCTTCCTGCCAATGGTGAAGTTCCGGAGACGAAGGATTTCAATGTCTTTATGATCGTGGTCATATCCCTAGCGACAACCTTGTCAGCGACTTCCGTTCCGTTTCCAACATGTTCAAAGCAAAGGAATATGCTGTCCAGCGGCCATAATGAGGACTAGTCCGCCACCTTGACGTAGTTTGCATAGCTCCAGTAGCTCATACACTTCACAAGTGAGGGTTATGAAGCGTTCTGAAACCCTTTGCCGATGGCTTTCCGAGATATTGCTACGTCGCAGGCCCGCCCAACCTGTTCAGCTCGGGCTCCCTTGACCACATCTGGCGCCGACGGCGCGTGCTAGATTTTAGCTTCTTAAGCCTGCAAAGTCGTGATGCACACTGCGTCGATGAAGCTTGGATGATAGGACGCCTCGAATGCCAAAGGTGCAGTGTGAATTGCCCACAGGAGCACTCCGATGACGAATCTCTCATATTGAATATGCTCGTGTTTGCCGTATACTCTTGGTAGCAAGTGTTCGAAGTCCACCAAAAACATTGCACAGACTTCTGCAATGGGACACATCTTCGATCATGGCGCCGATCAATGTGTTGCCAGCCAGGACGGAAGTACCTTGACTCACCACAGAGTATGTCTGCGTTGATTATACCTCCAAGATAGCCTAGCAGCCGTGCAGGTGATGACATAATGGAGAGGAAATGATCAAACTCACCTTAGGCTGTCGCTTTAAAGCGCTTGACTGGTTGGTCGGCTGGCTCGTGAAGGCCTTGACAGCTTTCTTCTCGTCATCTTGGACACCCCCCAAGAATGTTCTTCGGATCCCTGCATTCGTTAAGACAGCTTTGATCTTGTGCGGCTTGCGATCAACATCACGGCGTAACTTGCTCAACGCAGCCGCATCTGGCTGCCAAAACCCACCACCTTCTCTCCTGTCAGCAAAACGCATGAAACGAAAGGACACTAAGAAATTTGCATCAGGGGAGCCACCTTGCTGTGTGTTTGCGCTGCGCTCCCTCGCGCCTGTGCGGAGGCAAGGGAAAGGCAAGAATGATGCAGATCTGAAAGGCTAATAAACGCTGTACTCCGCCAAGTCAAAGAGCGTTCAACAGCGGATCCACACCGACAATGGATGAAAGTCCAGTCGGCCTCAGAACATTCGTTGCGCATCAAGCGCTAAAGGACCATGACAACGCATCGACGGTAATAGTTACACACAACTCGACGGCATCCCACATAGGTCGATAGGTGACAAGCGAGCCATCTTGCGTCCATTGTCGGCTGCACGTTCATCTGTCTTGCCAAACCCGAACCTTTACGAAATCGGACCGATATATCTATACGTGCATTGTATCACCGTGGAGTTTCTGCAACTTTTCGTTGCACAGCGACTGGCAAGGGACCTAACGACGTCGAAACCTCTGCTGTGAAGGCGTTGGCGTCCTTGACGCAGCGATGTCGTGCATCGCCCTCGAGGGCACGAAGACAGACCGTTGAGCCAATTGGACCAGTTGATGGCTCGCTTCTGTCACTGGCGTGGCAACTGTGTTACCACGACGTACATAAGCGAGCACGAGATGTCGCCTTACAAAGAAGATGATGCATTCACCCAGCCCGTCGTTGAACACATGTCGCCGAGAGTCGGGTGTTCATGCGTCTTTCATGCCAGCTTATGCAAGGAAAGACTATTTCGAAAGCCACGAGGTTACGCGGTTTCCACGCTAAAATTGTTGGAGTAGGACGCACAATCGCTCAACGCACAGGCAAAATGGATCTCCTGAGATGCAAGGAAAGAGGCACTTACCAACAAAGCTCCCACCGTTCGGTTGGATCTGTACGTAGAAGTGGGCGTATGGACCCTTTCGACCAGTCCTCGACCAGGCCGCGGAGAAATGAGTCTGTCCAGACGTCAGAATGCCGCAAAAAGATATGATGATGGAAGAAGCACCCCAAAAAGGTTTGCCATGATCAGTTTGAAGGGGATGAACTGATTCTTACCTTGTATGGCGTTTGGTCTTTCGAGAATCGAACATCTAGCCGTCTTAGTACCTGCCTCATCTCAAAGTCGGTTTCCTTTCTAACCTCGATGTATACGAAAAATCTGTTACTGCTTTAGCAAGTTGAGCTGTTGATATCGCAGTCTCTAACTCACAACGTCTTTGACCGGCAGCTCAGGGACGGTTTCGTCCGCCTCAATTACCTTTTCAGAGACCTGTTCTATGAATGTAGTAAAGTCCTGCAAAGCCGCTCGATAATCTGGATCATGCACTGCAACGTGTCAGCCTGCAGCTCACATGCATTATCGCCTCCAGTCGCGGTTACACATCGTCTAGCTCCCACAGACTTAGGCGAGCCAGGTTGGATAGAGATGGTGCCACTTACACTTTAACCATTGGCGCTCATTGTTGGCTGCGAGGTCTTGGAGAAACAGCATTGTGTTTGGATGGATTGTGTCATTCGTGTATGGCGTATTGCCTGGATCTCTCGCCTTGGGTTTCTTGATGACGACCCGCGTCCCTGGTGCAAGCTTGGCTCCTGATTTCCACAAATCCTCCTCTTCGGTAAGTTTCTTATGAATAGGAAGGCTATCCCTCTTCGCAAGCCTTCCTCTTTGGGTTGACTTCTTGGGTGTAGTCTCTTCCTCACTAGCAGTCTCGTCGTGTTCAGATTCGGACAATGCGTCCTCGTCGCTTTGGTCCTCGTAGTCAGAGGCAACGGTATCATCATCATTATCATCGTCTTGCTTTCCATCTGGCGAAATTTTGGTGTCATTATCGACTGCTTCATCCACGTCTGACGGTGGCTCTACGTATGACTTTCTTGCCGTCGCTCTCGCCCGCTTGGATTGCCTGGTTGGCGTGTCCGGCGCTGGACGTTTGGACGAGCTTCTCGCGGCCGATGCAGGCCCAGATTTTGTTGCTTTTCGAGGCATGCTGACGGTTTGGTGATTTACTTAGCTCTATCAGAATGTCGTGCAGTGACTGTCGCGAGTGAGAAGGCGCGTTCGTGAGGTACAAGGGCAGTGCACTGGCCATCTTTAGGGGCCATCGCGAAAGCTGATGACGCATGTGCAAGAGGATTGGATGGCGCGGGGCGACGCGAAAATCCGTCACGATGTCACGCGCCTCGATCCTACGCACATGCAACCTGGAAAGTGCGCGGAATTTCGGATCTATTGGAGCAAGCATGGCGACCCGTTTCGATACTCGTAAGCAAAAGATTTTGGAGCAGCTCGATGCTCCAGATGGCGAGTACCACGATTTTTCGCCCAAAGGCTCAATTGACGAGCCAATTCGCGATTTAATTGGTGAGATCAACAGTCTCGACGGCCTTGTCACCACTAGCAGTTGTTCCGGAAGAATAAGTGTCTTCTTGGAGGGACACAAGGTGGACGTGGAGCGTGAGGTTTCTACTGTGGAAGGCGAAGAGCCCCGTGCCGGGCCAGGTGGAAAAGGTGGAGGCGGCGCATGGCTGTTTATCTCTCACGATGCGGTTGTGACTGAACCAACCTCACCCTCGAATTACATGTCAATGTTTGGCTTGGAAAGGACAGCCCTTGCGAAGGATGCCATGCCTACTGTATCCTCCAGGTTCATCCACCTCAAATTCGAGCCTATGGTAAGGTTGACGATGACTGAAGCCCACAAAATCTGACATAGAGGTAGATTCTCCATGTTTTGAGCGCATCTTTGGATCATGCCCAGCGCATTCTCACAGCCGCGCTGGCGGCCGGTTTTCGCGAGAGCGGGGCCGTGAGCTTGAGTCCCACGAAGACTGGAGAGATCAATCCTATGGTAGCCGTTAGATCGACAGGGTATTCTTTCGATTCCATTGTTGGATATTGTAATGAAGAGGGCCAAAACATTCCTCTTGTGGATGAGAGCTATCTGCACACTCTAGTCTGTGTTGCCAACGAGCGCTTCAAAATCAACGCGGAACGAATATCACGATTTCGAATAGCCCTCATAGACTCATATCAACCCCAAACTTCAAAAGCAACTGGGGCATCAAGACCAGATTGGGAAGATGCGGAGACTCGGAAGCGCCGCAAAAGAGAAGAAGGTCTGGCGCGACAACAGGCTTTACGAGCGAAGGGCACTTGAGGATCTGATGCTGATTGGAGATGGAGAGATCCACAGCATTATAGAAAATGTTCCGAGGGTGCAAAGGCTGCGTGGAGAGACTTGGATCCACATCGGTATGAAGAGCCCGACAACCTTTGGGACACTACAGCATGAGACTCAGAGGTAAATTCCAACTCTCCGGCTGCGGTTTGACGATAGTAATATCTCCGAGATACATGACTCAAACAATGTCTCCGCGAATGTGGTGGTTCTGACTTGCGCACTCGAATCTCTGAATTTGAGAGGAATTTAGCATAATCAAAACCTGTCAACTCTCGGTAAGAGAAACTAGGGCTTGCTTCTTTATCTTCTATGCGCTGTGTAACATTCTGCACATCTTCGTCCCGCTGTCCTCGATCACGGTGCTCGTTCGACCAATAGGAGCGTTAGTTTAGTATGTCTCCGCTGCACATCGGCGACTTTGAACAATCACCAAATCCACTCCACCACATATATAAAGCCAAGGACAGCCGAGAGGAAGTGCCTCACCACTCAATCACCCTCAACACCCACACTCCACTCGATAGTAAAGCATTTGATTCATTTACGCACGTTTCTAAACTTCTCAAAAGTGCCCCTCACTTCAGTCCTCAAGATGAACTTCGCAGATGCCAATCGCAGACACTTCGAGTATGTTTCTTTCCTCAGCTTCCCCATCTTTTTTAGTAGTGCACTCATATCTAACGTAACGTAGCTCCATGGCGGGCTCCTACGATAGCAAACCTTGGTTTGCTAAAGTTAATCAGCAAGTCACCGATGCCTTGCGATCCAACCTCGACTGGATAGGCATCCCATTCGCCAACACTGGCTCCAGCTCTGACGCAAAGGAAGTCCGACTTCTTGATTATGCGTGTGGAACAGGCCTCATGACACGGGTACACAACCTCACTAACTTCACGTCGAGTGCAAAGGCTAAGGAGCACAGGTTTTCGGACCCTACGTCACCATAACCCAAGGCCTGGACATCTCACCAAACATGGTGGCAACATACAACTCCCGTGCCCGCGAAGCCAATCTCTCAGAAGCGACTGTCAACGCAGTCGCCGGTGATCTCTTCGACAAGTCCAACCCCTCCCCTCTGGAACTCTCAGGCCCAGAATGGCACGACTTCGACCTAGCGGCTGTAGGCTTCGGATTCCACCACTTCGAAGACGTTGTGCATTCAGCACGACAGCTGAAGGAAAGGCTGAGACCGGGCGGTGTACTGGTCATCAACGACTTCCTCGAGGGCGGCGATGTAATCGCTGACGAAAACGGCGACCCTATCCCTGGCAGTGAGGGGAACCATGCTGTGCATACACATGGACATGGACACGGACACGGCCATGGCCATGGTCACACGCACAGCGAACATAAGCACAACCACGACCAGCACCATCACGGCCACAACGAAGAAACGAAGAAGCAAGACTTCGATGACACAACCCCTGAGTTCAAAAAGAGCATGAACGCCTCCATTGTAGTGCCGCACTTCACCGTCGAAGGCGTCAAGCAGTTCTTTACAGAAGCAGGATTCGTGGACGTGGATGTCATCACGATGAAGGAACGGTGCTATATGGAGTTTGCGGGGAAGAAGCTGTGGCGGACGATCCTATTTGCGAAGGGGCGGAGGCCGGTTGAGGGAGCGGGAAAGAGTGA
The DNA here is from genome assembly GCA_003313425.1 of Pseudopyrenochaeta lycopersici. NCBI lineage: Eukaryota > Fungi > Ascomycota > Dothideomycetes > Pleosporales > Pseudopyrenochaetaceae > Pseudopyrenochaeta > Pseudopyrenochaeta lycopersici. The sequence goes on along the minus strand of NHZP01000011.1, from coordinate 656,244 downwards.
GTTGTGAAGAGTGGTAGGTATGTAATTGGGGGGTTTACATTTGCGAAGCGGCGAACGAGGATAATTAGCATAATGAGCATCTGATGATGTTCAGAATAATAATGAACGGGTATGAACGTGTTGATTTTGTCTAAATTGTGCAACTCTTGACTTGGGTGACTCCTTTTCTAAAACCCTGTCTCGGTATTCCCCTCTCCCATACCCTTACTACCTGAGCTTCCACTCTGAATCGCGCCGAGAATGCCATCAATATACCCTGCACCGCTCCACTTCTGGTGCGTCAGCACATCGCAGCCGAGCTCCTTCTCGCGTGCCTGGACCAACTTGACATACGCCAGCATACCCTCATCCTTGAAAGCTCTGCTCAACTCGCAAGTAATGGTGGCAGTAGAATGGATACCCGCGAGAGAGATGAGCTGGAATACGAAGCCGTGTTTGGCTAGGTCCCATACAAAGCTCTTCAACTTCTCCTCCGAGAAGCCTTGGCCCATCCAGTTAAAGGAGGGGGAGAGGTTGTAGACGAATTTCTTGCCGGGATGGACGGAGCGGATGTCGCCGGCGAATCTGGCGGCCTCTTCGACATTGGGATCGCCAGTCTCGACCCAGAGGAGATCCGCGTAAGGAGCGTATTCCTTGCCGCGCTTTGTTGCAGCTTCGACGCCAGCCTTGTAGTGGTAGAATCCTTCGCGTGTGCGAGGAATATCCCAATTGAAATAGACAGGGCTCTTGGTGTATTTCGCTGCAACTTGTCGGCGCTTGAGAAGCGAGTAGTTGGGGTTCGCTTTAGTCTCCTTGAGGTATTCCTCGACCGTCGACTGCGATGCACCCTCCTTCTCGAGGTGTTGCACAACGGCTTCGTCAAAAGTGACGAGCTTGTGCTTCTTCACCCATGCCGCCTCGTACTGATCAATCTCTTTTCCGGGTGCGCCAGCAGCCTCCATATTTTGCAGTGTCTCAGCCAAAGGCTCGATCTCCTCTGTAACTCCCTTGATGAACTCGTGGTCTCGCACGTCAACAGCGCTGGAGAGCAGTTTTCCGCTTTCAGAGTCGGTTCGCGCGATAACGAGGTTCTCGCAGCCCATCATGTCCCATTGGAAGCGGGCGGCTACGAGGCGATTGATATGGTCACCAACGGGAACCAGAACTTTCCCAGCGAGATGTCCGCACTTCTTTCCTCCGTGAAGCTGGTCTTCAAAGTGAACTGCCGCGGCTCCGTTTTCGGCGAAGAGTTTTGCGAGCTTGATGACTGCTGAGAGACCACCATGACTAGATTGGTTGTTAGTTTTTGAGAGTGGGTATTTGCGAGGTTGCCTACGTACCCAGTATCACCATCGGCGATGATGGGTCGCATGTAGTCCAAGTATGGTGTCTTTGCCCGCTCTTCTGGGGTCATCTTTCTCCTGTTGTCCCAATTTTTGCGGTCATGTAGTTGCTGTGCCTTGAAGAGTCGCTGCACCTGGTTTGGCACAGTGTTGTAGGGGTAGTCGCCAAAATCAGCAGAGACCTCGTTGGTTGTTGTGAGTACCGATGAGCAGGCCCATCCTGAAATGTATAACACTTCCTGGTTTGGGGCTTGCTGGGACATTTGTATGGGGTCAATGGCGCCCACTGAAATTCAGAGAAGACTAATCAGATATTGTTGTATCTATGGGGAACAGGGAAGACGCACTGGTATGTACTGGCTCGCCTTTTGCAGCCCTCTCTTCAAGCAAGTTGAACAGCTTCCGGGCCATCAGCGAGCTTGGATATGACTGCTGTAGCGCTCCCCGCTTGCTCACGACATCCTCTGCCGAGTATGGGCGTTTGATGCCCTTGTACCGTGGCGACGCCCACCAGTCCTTCACAGCCTGCACCTGCTCATCGAAGAGGGCATCTTCGGCCTGGCCAGCTTTTGAGGCTTCAGGCAGGAGCTGAAACGAATCACCAGGGAGAGCAACTGAAACCGGAGGATCTACAGCTTTGAGCGCCGAGCTCGCCATGCGACATACGGTGGTGGAGAGTGGGCGGAGAAGCTGTGGTGTGCGGTGCGATGGGCGCAGAGATCGGCTCTGGCGCGCGATAGAGCGTGGTACTGTTCGCAGCATTGCGATTGTGTATTGTGCAGTGAGGCTCTATCCAGCAGAACCTCGTTCTATACTATTATGACAGTAGTGGCGGTGGATGTGTTGGTAAGCAGCAGCAAATAGTTGACAAAAAGCGTACTATGACTCGGAGCAGAATCGGTGATGATGATGTTTGCCACCCGCGCCCTTGTCACTGGCCTACCCAGATTCTCTTCCCGCACGCGGACCTAGAGCTGTTCCTCTTCTGCGTCGAGTTGAACAGCTTCTTTCGTGTCATGTTTGTGCGGCAAAGCTTCTCCTCACCCCCGAGCAAGCCGACTCCCGAGGATAGCCATGGCGGCTAACCGTGTTTGCTCACCACCCCCCTCGGTACCTTGACGTCGCAGTCGCATTAACGGACGTGTGAAATCTGGTCGCCGAGAGTTGCCGTAGACTTTTCCTTCCTCGCTTTTTGCTCGAGTCTTATAACCGCCATTGTTCTTTGCAAGACGCCCGGTTTCGCAATTTGCGTGTTGAAGAGTGAACAAGTGCTGTGTCCCCCGCACTCGACGTACCCCGGCTACCCCTCATCGAGCTCCAAACATGGCGTTGAGCGCACGAACAGCTTCTAGAGCCCTGCGAGCTGCAAAGGTACGCCTCCAAAAAAACAGTAATAACGGTTTTTGAAGCTAACTAGAGCTTCACAGGCGCGTCCATTTGTATCTGGTATGCAATTGATGGTTCTCGGTCCGTCGTCATGGCACTAACGACGTGTTTACTCAGTGCAAACATGCAGCTACTCTGCGTCCTCTGAGCCAGATCTCAAGGAGACGTTCAAGAAGGTTCTGCCTGCTAAGCGCGAACTTTTGAAGAAGGTCAAGGCCCACGCCGACAAGAAGCTCGGCGATGTCAAGGTTGAGAATGCATTGGGTGGAATGAGGTATGCAATCCATCGCTTCTGAAGGAAACGGCGCTGACAGGCTCTGAAGAGGCCTGAAGGCCATGGTCTGGGAAGGATCAGTTCTCGACGCAAACGAGGGCATCCGATTCCACGGCAAGACCATCAAGGACTGCCAAAAGGAGCTCCCCAAGGGCACCTCGGGCACAGAGATGCTTCCCGAGGCCATGTTCTGGCTTCTGCTCACAGGCGAGGTTCCTTCAGTATCGCAGACTCGCGCGCTTTCACGAGAGCTCGCCGAGAAGGCTGGCATCCCCAAGTTCGTCGAGAAGATGCTAGACGACCTTCCCAAGGACCTCCATCCCATGACCCAGTTCGCAATGGCCGTCTCCGCGCTCAACTACGAGTCAAAGTTCGCCAAGGCATATGAGAGGGGCATCAACAAGGCCGACTACTGGGAGCCGACATTCGATGACAGCATCAGCCTTCTCGCAAAGCTGCCTACCATTGCCGCCAAAATCTACCAGAATGCCTATCGCGGCGGCGGCGCTCTCCCCAACGAGGCTGACTTGAACCAGGATTGGGCATACAACTTCGCTGCGATGTTGGGAAAGTCTGGCAAAGAGAATGAGGGCTTCCAGGACCTTCTTCGCCTGTACCTCGCCCTGCACGGTGACCACGAGGGCGGCAATGTTTCTGCCCACACTACTCACTTGGTCGGATCCGCGCTCAGCGATCCCTTCCTCAGCTACAGCGCTGGTCTTCAGGGTCTCGCTGGACCTCTGCACGGTCTGGCCGCCCAGGAGGTGCTCCGCTTCATCCTCGACATGCAGAAGGTCGTCGGCGAGAAGTTCACGGAGAAGGACGTCAACGACTTCCTGTGGAGCGTCCTCAAGTCTGGACGTGTCATTCCTGGTTACGGCCATGCTGTGCTGAGGAAGCCTGACCCGCGTTTCGAGGCGCTGATGGACTTTGCTGATGCCCGGCCTGAGATTGCCGCCGACCCTGTCTACCAGCTCGTCAAGAAGAACTCTGAGGTCGCTCCTGGTGTGCTCACCGAGCATGGAAAGGTGAGAATTACCAAATCTTGATCAAGACGATCACTGACACATTCTACAGACCAAGAACCCCTTCCCCAACGTCGACTCGTCCTCCGGCGTGCTCTTCCACCACTATGGCTTCAAGGAGACGCTCTACTACACTGCCACTTTCGGTGTCAGCCGTGGTCTTGGTCCTCTTGCACAGCTCATCTGGGACAGGGCACTGGGTCTGCCCATCGAGCGCCCCAAGTCGATCAATCTCCAGGGTATCTTGAACCAGGTCGGCGCATAAATGCAGGTTTGGAGGCATAGGAGTATCGGAAAAGTGCATCGAACAAAGAATGTGAATACCAATGCTTAAGCGTCGACGAATATCAAACTCTATTCAAACTCAAACACTCAAAGTTACTGTGAAGATAATCCACACTGCGCTGTCGTATGGTATGCTCTGCGGCACAAGCGGCGGACACCCGAGTGGTCGGAATTGCGGGAGTGGCGCCCAGAATAGTTCTGGGTCTAAGAGATCGGCAGGAACGGGGAGGGCATCCCTGACGCTGTTTCGGGCTGCTTCTGGAGCCACGACAACGGCAGAGTGGCTTTGGTGCTGTGCGCTTTTGTACTACCTGATAATAAACTTTTTTTCTCCCGTGCTTGCTATCTCCCGCCTGCCCGTTGACGGCCGCTTGCTGCACCCGCGGCGACGAAACACCGACCCATGAATCAGTTGTAGACGCGGTATACGTCGAGCTCCAAGCTCACGCCCGCGCCGTTTCAGGCAATCTCATCGTCCTCAAGCTCGAACCACGGTATTCCGCTCCCTCTCGGAAACATCGAGCCTGTCTGCCGCCCACGATGCCGCCCTACGAGTCCCATGAGCTGCGTCGCGGCAAGTACGCGAGGCTCGACGCGCCTGCCGATGACGACGTCGACACCCCGACCCGCTTCTCGTCCGACTCGAACGGCACGCTAGAAGACCTCGAAGAAGACGATCCGCTCGCATTCGACAGCAAACTGAAGCGCAAGAAGAGCGCAGGCGACCTCAAGATCCGGAGAGCGTCGTATAGAGACACGGAAGCTGCCGCCCCGCCCCACGCTCGACGGCAGGCCAGATGCGCTCCAGGACGGTGGTGCTGCTGGCTGCTCACATTCATTGCCGCCGTCGTGCTACTGCTCGCATCAGGCGGGATATGGGCATGGAAAGTATCCGTGCCGAGGGACGGCCTGAGCCCACCGTGGTATCCGACTCCCAAGGGCGGCACAGACCCAAAGTGGGGGGAGAGCTACAAAAAGGCTGCGGAGCTGGTCAAGCAGATGACGCTGCCGGAAAAGGTCAACATCACAACTGGGACGGGATGGAGCATGGAGATGTGCGTGGGTAACAATGGCGAAGTGCCGAGATTGAAGTTCCCCAGCCTGTGTCTGCAGGACGGACCACTGGGGATTCGATTCGCAGACAACATCACCGCATTCCCTGCTGGCATTACTGTGGGCGCAACCTGGAGCAAGGAACTCATGTACCTGCGCGGCAAGGCGCATGGCCAGGAAGCACGGCTCAAGGGCGTCAACGTACTCCTTGGCCCTGCGATGGGGCCCCTCGGACGTATGCCGGCTGGTGGACGCAACTGGGAGGGATTCGGCTCAGACCCAGTACTCCAGGGCATCGCAGCCGCACAGACTATCAAAGGCATCCAAGAGGAGGGCGTCATGGCCACCGCGAAGCATTACTTGTTGAACGAACAGGAGCACTTCAGGCAAGCCTGGGAGTGGGGCATCCCGAACGCCATTTCCAGTAACATCGACGACCGCACGCTGCACGAGATATATGCCTGGCCATTTGCCGATTCCGTAAGGGCCGGCGTAACGTCAGTCATGTGTTCGTACAATCAGCTCAACTCGTCGTATGCATGTCAAAATAGCAAGCTGCTCAACGGAATCCTGAAGGATGAGCTTGGCTTCCAGGGTTTTGTGCAGAGCGACTGGTTGGCCCAACGAGCTGGCGTTGCTAGTGCTCTCGCTGGGCTCGATGTGACCATGCCTGGCGATGGTCTTCGTTGGGCAAAGGGAGAAAGCCTCTGGGGTGCTGAGCTTACCAGGGCTGTTCTGAATGGTAGCGTACCAATCGACCGTCTCGACGATATGGTCACCCGTGTCGTTGCCTCTTGGTACCAGGTCGGACAGGACAAGTGGGATGATGAAGGCCCCAACTTTTCCTCATGGACCAACGACCGAATTGGTAAGCTACACGAAGGCAGCCCGTCGGACCATTCTATGGGCGTCGTGAACAAGTTTGTGAATGCTCAAGGCGAAGGAAAGGATGCGCACGGACATCTGGTCCGTCGCATCGCCGCCGAAGGCACTGTGCTGCTTAAGAATGAAGGCAAGCTATTGCCTCTGGTCCGTAAAGGCTGGAAGCGCAGTGACAAGTCCAAGCGACGCACGAAATACCGTGTTGGCATCTTTGGTGAAGATGCACGCCTGCCTCACGAGGGCATCAACCACTGCTCGGATCAGAGCTGCAATGACGGAACATTAGCCTCAGGCTGGGGCTCTGGCGCTGTCAACTTTACATATCTGATTGAACCCATGTCTGCCATCCGGGAGGCATTCGACGACGAGACTGTCTATGTGACCGACTGGCTGGAGAATAAGCTTCCTAGCCAGAAGGAGATTCTTGAGGAGCAAGATCTTTGTATTGTGTTTGCCAATGCGGATGCTGGCGAGGGATACGAACACTACGAAAGTGAGTATTTCAGCAGAGTGCGCAAGTAAGAGAGACTGACAATTATCCAGGCATCCGTGGTGACAGAAATGATCTCTACCTTCAGAAAGGTGGCGACAAACTGGTCCAAGATGTCGCCAAAGGCTGCGGAGAAGGAATGGGCGATGTCGTCGTCGTAATCCACAGCGTCGGGCCCGTCATTCTAGAGAACTTTATCGACATCATGAACGTCAAAGCCGTCATCCTTGCCAACCTGCCCGGCACAGAGTCCGGAAATGCGATCGTTGATATCCTCTTCGGAGACGTCAATCCCTCTGGCCGTCTTCCATACACAATCGCCAAGAAAGAGGACGATTACGGTCCAGGTAGCAAAGTCAAGTACCTTCCAAGCCCCTCGGACGGCCTATCTCCTCAGCAGAACTTCTCCGAAGGTCTCTACATTGACTACCGCCACTTTGACAAGAAAGACATCGCTCCACGATACGAGTTCGGTTATGGTCTGTCATACACGCAGTTCAAACTCTCCTCCCTCCTCATCACGAGCGATAAAGGTGCTAAGACACCACTGCCTGCCCCTCGACCCGCTGGGCTCACACCACCAAGCTACTCCACAGACATACCAGATCCAAAATCCGCGCTCTTCCCAGACGGCTGGCACAAGGTAGAAAAGTACATTTATCCATGGCTCGACTCAGTAGATGGCATCAGGAAATCCGACATTCAAACCTCGCAACTACAGAGTCCGCTCAGCGACGCGGGCGGCGGCCCAGGCGGGAACCCAGATCTCTACACCACACTCCTCACTGTCAGCGCCTCCGTAACCAACATCGGCCCCGTCGATGGCTCGACAGTCGTGCAGCTGTACATTTCCCTGCCGCAAAACTACAAGGATCACGAGACTGGCGAACCCGTCGATTTCCCCGTCCGCGTACTCAGGGGCTTTGAAAAAGTCCATATCGAGGCCCAGAAGCAGGAACATGGCACTGGAGGCGGCAGGCAGCTGGTCACGTTTGAGGTCACGAGAAAGGATCTGAGCTATTGGGATGTCAAGAGGCAGAACTGGGTCTTGCCCCAAGGCCAGTTCGGTATTGGCGTTGGCTTCTCAAGCAGGGACTTACCCCTACAGGGGACCTGGTAATATTCCCTGATTATAAAGGTGTTGGGCGTTTGTACAGGAAATGGATGGATATACCTAGTTTAGATTCTATTTCTGGTTTCTACAGCTGACTATCGTTATATATTCTTTTCTTTATTCGTCATTGAACAATATCCAGTCGTCTTTGCTCTATGTTGACTGCATAACTCTTTCAGTCTTGTTCCAGTGCGATGTGTAGCTTCGTACGCAAATATACTCTTACGCTGTCTATTCCCGAAAGGCTACCTACATAGCCCATCATACTCTCTCAACTCACTTCGTCTCAACCTTCTGCTGTGCGCTCTCCGGTTTCTGATTATCCTTCTTTCCCCCGCTCAAAAATCCCGCGATATCCAAATCGTGCGTCTTCTTCTGCATTATTTGAAAAATGCTCTGCTCGCTCTTCTTCTGCACATCCTTTTCTAATTTCTCCTTCTCATTGTCTCCTTCGCCATCACTTTTGTTTTCGTTCTTCTGCCGTTGATGCTCCTCTTCTTCCTTCTGCTTCTTCAGCTCGGCTTCTGCGCGCTCAACCTCTGCTATATCGACGTCTTCAAATCCGATTTTGCGAAGGATAGATCCGGTGATGAAGCGGTATTGTAAGTGCCCGTCTACTAGTTCCGTTACGTCGACATTTTGTATGCCGTGCACGCCGAGAACGGGCTGTAGACCTGCGACACCGAGTTGTACAGAGGATGTGCGGTATAAGAAACCCAGAATGTAGTCCTGCTTGGAGAAGACATTGACTACGCGGCCACTGACAACGGCACGGATACACCGCCAGTCCGCTGCGTCGGATGGACAAGGTGCACCGAGCAAGACGACGTTCTCGATGAGCCCGAAGGCCTTTCGTTCTGCGAGTTTCTGGCAGCAGGAGTATATGAGACGTGCACCGAGGGAATATCCTACGAGTGTTACCGGTCTTTCACCCTGGACTTTGTTGATGAGTGCGTCAGCCAGAACTTCTCCTGCCTTTTCGGCGCGGTACTTCGTGACTGAGAACGGGTTGTCAAGCACAGATGCAATTTTGAGGAGGCTGAGAGGCCAGAGAGCTGCCGTCAATGTTGCGAACACCGTCCGCTCGATTATCTTCTTCTTCGCGTATCCCCATGCTGCACTTGTCACAAATGTCTCAAGACTGTGTCCAAGTTTGAGAAGGGCCTCGAGTTCCCAGCGTAGCGCGAAGCCCTCGGTGCCTTTACCAATATACCGCCATGGCTTGTGCGCTTCCTCGGCATCCCTCAGCCAGCCAGATACTGCGATAGCGACGCGCAGACGCCGAGATTCATTGTCTTGATGTTTCGGGTCCTGCGAGCGGTGAATCGGTATGAAAGCGAAATCTTCGACTTCTCGGGCGTAATCGTCCATTGCTTTGCCGGTCATCTTGGCGCCGTACGCGCCGAAAAGCCCACCAACAAGCACTGTCGAGCCAGCGAGGGTACCAAGGTAGCCGGCTGCAGCTGTAGCCCCAAGGCCTAAACCGCCCATCACGGTCCCGACACCAGCTGCAAGGAGAGGAGCTGCGAGCCCTCCTGTTACGCCGATTAAGGCAGCGCCTGCCACTGATGCGAGCCCGACTTTCCATTTCCTTGCTGTTTGGGAGGCTTCGGCTGCTTTCTTGGTCTCCGCATCAGCGTTGAGTTGCTGAGACGCTGCTTCGAGAAGTCCCCGGGCGACAGTCTCTTCATCCTTCTTCAAGATAGATAGTTTGAGATGAAGCGCACTTGTGAGATGAAGAATTAGGACACGCGAGTGCGCTGAGTAGTGCTCCAGACTTAAAAGGATGAGAACCAAGGAATGAAGAATCAGTGCCCGCTTGTTCTCTTCCAGTTGTATCAGAGCATTCGAAACAGGCGGATACAAGTTCCTAAACGCTTTCTCCTCGTCTTCAGCCTTGCTGTCGAGGCTATTTATACTCGTCATTCCAGGCTCAGACTTCTTCACGACCCTTTCAACCTCTTGGCTTCCGATGTGTCGTGTCTGCTCTTTAGCTTGCTCTCTTGAGTTCACAATTTCGCCCACCCTTCCGATGACTTTGCCGCGCCATCCATCAAAATACCTCAGCATCTCTTTCTTAAGCTCTTGAACCTCAGGTTGTGCTAGCTCTTTCCTTGCATCTTCTTCGCGCGACTGCCTGTCCTTCTTAACTTTGTCCTCCTTCGTAACGTCGGCACTGGCGAGACCCGAGGAGACGTCTTTCAAGAGCTCAGCCTCTGAATTTAGGGTCTTCACATCCTGTGGCGACTCCTCTGCTTTAAAGGTATCCAGTAGCGACTGCCGCATTGTGGCAGTGATGGTCGCAATTAAAAAAGTAAGATCTGCACATTGGTCTACATCAAGGAGGGTGGTGAGTGACGTATCATCTTTCTCTGCAGTGTGTGCCTGCCCAAAGGAAGGTAGTTTGGGCGCCCAGCTTGCCATCTTTGCTGGTCAGGATGTGTACTGATAAGTGATTGCGTGCAAATAGGATTGTGTTGTGTGTGTCCAGTAGGCAAGGCAAGAGCTAGTGGTGTATATTACTGTTTTGGGAATGACGTCAATCTGTAGTAGTGGGGCCGGATGCCTGAGGCACATGCTAACATCCCAGAACAAAACAAAAGCTCACGGTACTGATCGATTAGGTATTATTAGCAACGGCATCCTAGATTGAGCAAATTCAGCTACATTTTGTTCACAACTAAAAGCTGAGACATGTTCAACCCCTAGACCTTCATTCCCAAAACAAGTATATAAGGTCACGCCCCGACCCTCCCTGTGGGCATAGGTGGTGTACTTCTTCCGCCAGTAGGGAAGTTTCTCGCACTTAAGAACACACCCTTCACGGCCCTGATATCATTCTTCAGCACCTCAATCTGATCATTCTTCCCGTCTTTACCCCCTGGCAATCCATAATTATTGCCATAAAAGCCACTTGAGCTTGAGTAGTACTGATTCTGGTAGCTCATCTCGCTCAGATATGTGGTCAAGTCAGAGACCTTGGTCTTGAGCGAATCTCGGGATGTGCTGTCGTTTGATCGGTTGGCCTCGAGCTCTTGTAGGTGCGATTTTATAATCTTGAGACGGGTTTCATGTGCTGTAACAGTAGGCTCAGTGTCTGTGGTGGAGGACACGGAGGCGCGACGTGAGAGCGTGGGTGTGGTCTGAGTGCCGTAGTCGCGATGGTAGAGCTCAGTAGGATCCGAGTCTGCTTCTGAAATATCGTCGACAATGTCTGTGATCTTGGTTGAGTTTGCAGGATCAACTGACACTGATTTCCCTAGTCTCTCATTGAATTCCTTCAATTGGGTCTGTGTGTGAGATGCGAAGTCGTGCCGTGATTCGGCGAGGTTTACCGTCATTGGTGCAATGATATACTTAGATATTCCGTATATGCTTGCCATTAGCCCTCCAGCCACATATGCAGTCGTTACTAGTCGCTTCGTAGTTACAAGAGGTGGTGGCTTTTCGGACGTTGCGAGGAACTCGGGGTATGTCACGATCGGTGGTATATCGCGCGGCTGAGGTCTCGCTTCGGGTGTGTTTGCGTGCTTAGAAGGCGCCTATTAAGATAAGCAACTTGTGGGAGACGCGCAGACGAACCTAAGAAGGTCTGTGGTGGTTGATAGAGGTTTCAATACTCACCGATGACCACACCCGCTCTCCAACCTCCTCCAATCCAGATAGATTGTCTTCGTGAGGAGTTGCGCCCAGCAGTTCTTCAATATCTTCCGCCCTTACTCCCTTGGATTCCAGGAACACTACTTTCTTTTCCCGTGGCGCATCGCGGATTGCCGGGTCATCGAGAAACCTCGACGCTTGCTCTAGCAGATCTGTACTCTCATCCATCTGGTCATCGCCTTCTGCGTTAGGAAGATCCTCTTCAGTAGGTACTGGAGCTTGCGCTGGCTGTTCGGGTATCGGTTCGTCCGCAACAGATGGCGAAGAAGCGCTATCGGTCGTAGCTCGTTGCCATTCGGGTATCTTTGGCTTATTCGACATATTTGCTCGTTTGCGCTAGGCTGGTAAAAGAGAATAAGAGAATCTGTTTGTAGTAGAGAACGTCGGCGCGGTGTTGAGCGCGCGTGAAGACGCTCGGGAAGCATGACTGGGCCGAGGCATGAGCACCCGCGGAAGTGGCTTACCACTTCGGGATTAGTGAAGTTCTGAGATATTACTCGTGCCAAGACAGGGCCATACCACATCACCCAAACTTCAATGGAACACATCTTTCGCACAAATAATCGCTTTCGCTCTTAACAGGTAACGTAGCTCTAGCAGCCAAGATTTATTGGTTTGAGGAAGACATACGTTTCTGCGTCCTGCACACTTGTTCTTTCTCTGGGTTATGTAAAGTGTTCGTTCTTGTGATGATCGCAGACTTCTGCCATAAATCCGCCACAGCTGAGAGCTTAGAAGGCGATACCGCTTGATTGATCCATGAACCAATCGTGGGTGTCGAGAATATTGAATGTGGACACGAAACAATAGTGGACATCAATACTTTTTTTTCTCAATTTACTATGCGAAAGAACGAACGTCTCTATTGGAAAGATCATGCCTCATGCACTCGAAATTGGGTTTTGGTTTGCAAGAAATCAATTATTCTGGCCGTTAGAATAAAACCCTCGAGTGCAATTTACGAGGGACGGCCTTTAAGCGAAGATAGTTTACAGGGATTCCCAGGAGAAGAATGTGCAAGACATGCTTAAGCAACAGCGAACCAAGGAGCAGAAGACGCCAGTTATGATTCAAATGTAGTAACCCTGAATCATGGCTTAAAATGTTGATGAGGTTTTATAGAAGGTCTATATTATTGGCTCAAAGAACAGCGATACCGTACAAACTGCCACAAAACTTGGGTGACAAAGTGTGCGCTATATGACAAGTAAAGTTGAACTCGAATATTGTTCAGCAAATATTGAATAGTCTAACTTTTATCTAGGATGGACACAAAATGAGAGTAAAGCGGGGTAGAAAACCATACGGATGCCTAAACACTGCAGGACCAACCATATTGTGGCACAGTGGTCACCTATGCCTGGACAATAAGAGTGCAACTTGAGCCACGTCGAACTCCTCTGAAGTGCATATTATTGAGATGCAATATTCAGTTTCAACAATTGTTCACTATAATCCCCTCAATGCTAACCGGACGATTCAGCGTGCTGGAAGCGTCACGTGATAGTTATTCACTGACAAGCCTTCGATGGCTGCGTATCTGACACGGGAAAAAGATAACTACTCCAGAGTAGACCTGTGTATATCGCGTCGAGGCGAATAGACTGAGTCGAATTCTAAAGCTCTAATTCGTGAGTAGCACCAAACATTCTGGCGGGTTCCTAATGAGCGGCAGTCTTGGCGACCCTACCCAACCATGGGACATGACCTGCTCAACCACGGGGTATCAACATGTCGGAAAGACCCATATACGACATAGAAAGGTATATGATGCCAAACAAGAGCGGTTTGGCAGAAAATCATTATTGTAGAGCATAGGAAGTTGCTGCTTCGCAGGCGACAGGAAGGTGGAAGACCGAATATGGTGAAAACACGATGCACCGAAGGCACTCGACCCTCTCAACCAAACTGTAAGCCCACGAGAGCTTCAAAGACTGCGTTGTATGTACAAGAGCAATCTCAGTTAGAGGTCGCCCATGCTCGAACCCAGAGGCATGCCAAATAGGATTAGGAGTATGCAAATCAGACCGGACAGTCTCTGTGCCATTGGATTCAATTCTAGAATTGCGATCGTGGACGCTGTATTCGAATGCAGTAGAGGGGCAAGGCCACTGGGCGGTTATGGGGGCAGGGCAGGAGCCCGATGTGTCGGGGAGGGTGTGGGCTTGGCGGGCTGACCTTCGCACTGATATATACCTCGCATCGCCCACCTTCCGCACCATCACTCCTCTCCCCCACTTACATCTCCACGCACCCATCACCAAACACTTTTTCGTCATCGCCATTCCAAGTTTGCATCATTTACAGAGCCTGCTGCAACGTTCTGGAGTCTCGCTTCATATTCCGTGCTGGTGCTGGCCTACCGTCCTTGCTCTTCAGCATGTCGTCGTCACAGCCAACATCTTCGACCCAACAGGCACCAAGAGGTCCGTTCCAGTCGCATGACCTTAGAAAGTATCGTCAGACGGTTTATCATGATGGCGCTGGCCGGCAAGTCGCAGAGTCCTGTTGTCGTTCTCGAGTCGACCGCAACGCCCAGTCAGCACCAACCACACATCTTGATTGGACACTGTATCCAGTATACAATCAAAAAATGTCTCCAAAGCGTCATCCAGCCGATGCTTCGCCGCGCAACCCCTCCTCAGGATCGGACTCTGAGAGGTCTGGCTTGGCATTACACGTGACATCTGCCAAGCATCGCTCATGCAATGTCAGACCGAAAGTCGTAATCATTGATAAGGCTCGACAGCGATGCGGTGCCAGAAGCAACAAGACGAGAATGATTTTACAAGCACCCTCAGACTTGACACCACCCCCTACTCCTAGATTGCGACGATTGGCGACACCTGATCTATCCGATCTCGACGAATCACCCTTCTGCGATTGCGGACTGGGGGCGCACGTGATTGAATACTGTACGTCGTGTAAGAAAGAGATCAAAGTTCGCTCGGTGTAGGTTCGGTTTGAGTCCAAAGACCTCCATCTCTTCTCATTTCTGTACTTCATAGTTGAAATGTCGTTCTGGATCACATCTCGCAGATATTTATCCGCTATAACCTATGATTGGGCAAACGATTTGACGATTGTTTCTTACACTTGGCGATTTTCCTTATCTTCTTGAAAGGCCTGGTTATAGGCATGGTGCCATAGGTACTTCCAAGGTGTTGGCGTTACTAGCCGCGGCTGAGCGGACCTATTCTTATTTCACACGTACAGGACGATGGTGTGTCGAAAATAGATCAACTCGAACTCACATTGCTCCATCTGTTACGTGTGATATGGGCTGTTTGGTTCGACTGTTCAATGGGGTACTTCATTCCTGCGGCCGCTCACTGTCCACAATGAAATAGTTTCCAGCCTTCCGCTCTGCTGAGCCCAAAACGTCCCAGTCTTCAACATTCTTTGCATCCACTGGCGTGATATCCCTCTGTATACGCTTATGGTGGTGCCCTATTACCTTCTCTTTGCTCAGCGCATCTTTCAATGTCTCCAGTGTGACAGTCTGCTCCTTTTGACCTGTCATTGTCTCGTCGCGAATTGCTCGCAAGGGTTTAACGCCTGTCGTATCCACCTGCTGTATCTTGCCTACGAAATGCAATTGTGCGACTAGCGTGTCCAGCATCTTCTGCTCCTGTTCAGGGGTTTCAGGGGCTGGAAGAGCTGAGAGTCGTAGCAGGTGGTGTAGTTCCTGCGTAGTAATCTGCGGGGCATCGAAAGAGCGGGTTTTCGGCGGTAGGAGGGACTCGACAGACCAGGTTGGTTCTGCTAGTAGCTTTTCGAGCTCATCTGGATGAATCCCTTTGTTTGGTCGTACAACTGATGCATCGTCACGAGGTAGTGATTGTAATGAATGCGGTGAGGTCGTGTATGCGCGTATGTACGAGCCTCTTAACGGTCTGAGGACTTGCCTAGAGCAGAGGAGTGCACGTTGCGAGACCATAACGGTTCTCAGGTACTGTGAGTCGTGGGAAGCTTTTTCGTCATACACACAGGCCTTCTCTTCCTCCCTTATCGAAAATTTAAGCTTCTGGTTATCTCTAGATGGACGTTTAAGTGCATAGGAGCGCGAGAGGAATGCTGTTGCTCACGCCATGTCGTCGAGCGCTAGGCTGACCGAAAGACGCTAGCACATATTCGGTAACGCCGCAGCCGAAGTCAGCTCTCTGTCGCACGGGCCTCACTGGGTCGTCATCGCCTTTGAGACAACTACTGCAGCCACCTGTCTCGACCAAACCTCCAAATACACGCCTACCTACAGACCTTCTTGTTCTTGACTGGCAATCTCACAAACCTATACTAGCAAGATATACAAAACAAGCAATTATGGCCGGCGATCCGCGAGCTTTGCTCCGTCAGGTGGGGCTTTCCTTAGAAACTCAGCCACAAAGCAGATAACTGATATTGATATGTTGCGATAGGCAGAAACGTCCCTGCAGAAAGCCTCAGGAGGATTCAGCTTCTTTGGCGGGAAGCAAGATAAGTGTATGCGGGAAAAGACTTCATGGTTGTAACTCTCAACTAACGCACGTGACAGATGAAGCTGCCGCAGACCAATTCATCGCCGCAGCAAATGCGTTCAGAATGCAGAAGATGGGTACGCCAAAAACACCTCATAATGAGTGACTGTTTAAATCTCTCATATATAGGGAAGTGCAAGCCTTCTAACTTCTGAGTAGGGAAGGAAGCCGGCGAGGCCTTCGAGAAAGCAGCATCAGTTCAACGCCAGCATCTGAACGAGCCCGACGAGGAGGCAAACTCACTCACAGAAGCTTTCAGTAAGCATTATCTGGTTTTGACAGCTATCCGTTACTGAAATAGCGTTAGAGGCATATCGAAAAGACGATCCTGAAGCTGCAGCACGGTGTCTAGACAAGGCCATCACACACTACTGCAGCAAGGGCAATTTCCGCCGCGCAGCTACCCACAAGCAGAATCTCGCAGAGTTATTTGAAGTCGAACTGGGTGATAACACCCGTGCAGCAGCCGCATATGAGGAGGCTGCCGGATGGTATGAGAGCGTGAGTTTCCACACCTCTATCTACTCGTCCACTCACATTGTGAGAACATGTATGCTGACAAAACTCTTAGGACAATGCTGAAGTAAACAACCCTGAGTAGTAGAGCTCCTTTGTGGCCCGGACTAACTTGGCGAATAGGCTCTTGCCAACAAGTTGTGGCTAAAGACAGCTGATCTTGTAGCGCTAGAGGGCAAGGATTATTACAAAGCCATCGAACTGTACGAAAAAGTCGCCAAGACATCGATCCAGAATAACCTCATGCGATGGTCCGTTAAAGAGTACCTACTCAAAGCTGGCATCTGCCAGCTCTGTACAGGCGATCAAGTTGGCGTGAACAACGCTCTCGATAGGTACAGAGAGTTGGATCCGAGTTTCGTACAGCAGAGAGAGCACCAGTTACTTGTCGATCTAGTGGCCGCGGTGCAGGATGCTGACCAAGACGCGTTCGCTGATAAGGTATGTTCAGGTCACCCTTCACTATTGGATTTGAGACTAATACATGGGAGCTTTTCCAATACGATCAATTGAGCAAGCTGGATAAGTGGAAGACTACACTGCTTCTAAGGATCAAGAACACTATTGAGGAAACTGGCGAGGACTTCTCTTAGGAATAGGTGTCAGTATCTCGTCATCTTGGCAGTATGGAAACTTACTCACATGTGCATGGGTCAGATACAGATGTCTCGGCCAAGTATCACACAATAGATAAATTTGATCTTTTATCCTAGTATCGCCTACTTTTGACCCTTTTCGTTAGATCGAGACAATGTCGGGATGAACCGGAATTCTAAGCTACTGCAACGCTTGTTTCCTCTTGGAATTCATGTAACAGTGAGATCAGACCGTACTCTATGTCGCATAATCGTCATTCGTTATGTCTTGCCCAATCCTCGTCTCGAGACCACATTGAAAACCCGAGGAGGTAAATGACCCGACTTCCAATCTCCAAGGATCCGGGGCCACATTGGCATGCAAACTTTTGACTAGTAATGACTGCGGTAGTGTTGAAAAAGATAGGTTTGTGCTAATGTTGGAGCCTCAGTGGCGCTAATCGGTTCCTCATCCGGCTTGGCCAAATCTTGACTACGATCGCAGGGTTTTTTGCAAGCATTGCGCTCCACAACCCAGAATACTCGGCAATGCCACGTTCTTGTCGCGTGCTGGGCAACAGCGAATAGATCGCCCAACAAATGTTGATGTCACCCTCAGTGTAGTGCCACCGGAGTCTTGGCCCTTACCATGATAGAGCATCTCAACGGGTTTGCCGCTTGGTCATGGTGTGGAGCACGTATGCCGGGATATGATCCTCTCTGTGCCAGTCTCCTGTGAGCTTTCTCGTGCATGTATCAGTTATTAGTCTGCAAGATGTGGGGTGCATCTGGGGTTTTATCGGAAGTTACGTGGAGTCGTGTGGAGAAAGGCTAGTGATGAAGTTATAAGTCTCGCACTTTGGCCACCATTTCTCCTACATCTTCTGCCTTCCATTTGCTTTCATCGAGTAGTTTCTGACAATGGCAAACGACAAGGCGCCTGTCGAAGGTGACACCAAGGCAGTCGATGCCCCTCACATTGAATTCGAGAAAATCGGCTCTCCCGACACGCTCGAACAGGTTAAGACAAACCAAACAGATGTCCCCAAAGAAGCTCTCAAGCAGGACCTGGTGGCATCACTGGGCATACCTGACTGGGAGGCCAAACAGAAGCGAGTTGTCAAGGTCCTAGACATGACTTTGCTACCACAGCTTTGGATTCTTTATATGTTCAATTACTTGAACCGCACAAATATTGCGTACATACTTGTTTGAAAGCGAAAAGGATGTAGGCTTACTATATGAATAGACAAGCCCGGCTCGACAGCGATTTTGAAGCGACTCTGCAACTTGGAAATACAGACTACAGCACGGCGGTCGCACTGCTCACGGTTGGGTTCGTCAAACCACTGCGCAATATCTGGAAATATTCAATCGAACTGACACGAAAAAAGTTACATGCTGGCACAGCTGCCCTCTAACATGCTTATCACTCGTGTTCGTCCTGCACTTTACCTTCCCACTTGCGCAATCCTCTGGTCTGGGGTGTCTGCTGCAACTGCAGGCGTCAAGAGCCCGGGTGAGCTCTTTGCTGTTCAATTTATCCTGGGTATCATCGAGGCACCCCTATTTCCAGGTGTAAGACATCATCATTTGACCCATATTCGTAACTCATAATAACGTTTAACAGGCCGTTTACTTGATGTCATGTTGGTACACTCGTCGTGAATTAGCTCTTCGCACAGCACTCTTGTACTCCGGTCTCGTTCTCGCTCAAGCTTTCTCTGGTTTAATCGCTGCTGGCGTTTTTGCTGGAATGTCGGGAGCAGCAGGTGTGCCTGGATGGCAATGGTTGTTTATTCTCGAAGCGGCGCTCAGTGCCTTCTTTGCTCTGACTGCTTTCTTCATCTTGCCAAACTATCCACACTCAAAAAACGGTTCGGCTATGTGGTCAATGACAGAGGATATGCGGCGCATCGCTGTTGCTCGGATTGAGGCTGATCGCGTCGAACAACCCACAAACTCTACCGTATGGCAAGGTCTACGACTTGCTCTAGCTGACCCGAAGACGTACTTATTCGTAGGTTTCTTCATTCCAAGGCTTTTCTAATCAACTACTGACATATATTTCCAGATCTTCATGAACATTTTCATGACATCATCGTATGGTTTCAACAACTTCTTCCCAACAATGGTCCGAGGGTTCGGTCTTGGCTCTAGTACAATTGCACTATTGCTCACTGCACCGCCCTACGTACTTGGCACTGCTGTCTCCTTCTTCGTCGCCTGGTCCTCCGACCGTAAGAAAGAGCGTGGATACCACATTATGACAAATAATTGCATCTCTATTACCGGCTTCATCATTTCCGTCGCTACTCTGAATACCGCTGCCCGCTACACCGCCGCCTTCCTATACACTGCTGGTAGTTTTTCAGCAAATGCACTAGTCTATACATGGGCAGTAAGCAGTCTAAGCCAGACGCCAGAGAAGCGAGCTGCTGGAGGTGCTATAGTCAATATTTGTGGGCATTTGGGCAACGTCATGAGTCCGTACTTCTTTCCCGATTCAGATTCACCTCGGTACACAATGGCGATGATTCTGCAGATTGTGTTTGCTGGCTTGACATTCTGCATGGCATTTGGAAGCAAGACGTATCTCAAGAGACAGAATAGGAAGTTGAAGGGTGCAGCAGACGAGACCGGTGGGTTTTACAATCCGTTCACGACGTGAGAAGCTGGGCAATTTGTTGCACGTAGAAGTCGCTCGAGGACGTCAAAATATCTATGTTGTAGAAAGACAGTAATTACGAAACTACTCATTCGTTACAAGGAATCAATCGTGCATGCACTAGTGTGAAATGCTCGTTAAGCTGTTGTCAGGAGATGCTTGTATACAAAAATATCGTAAAGATCGTGGGCAGCCATCGGCTACATTGAAGCCTCTATGCCTCAATGGGCTCATTCCTCTTACCCAGCTTTCATTCTACCACCCATGCTCTTGATTTCTTACTTGCTTACAACTCGGTATTCTCTTCAACGAATGGTTGAAGACGCTCCTTGATCTCTTCAACGCTCATCTCTTCACCTTGCCAGAAAACTTGCTCACCATTGGTGTTCTTAGGTGGAATCAGTACGTCTGATACGACCTGAATGACACCATCGCTGGCAACGCCGTCATGGATCTTGACGCTAGAGAAGCCATTGATTCTGATTGACACGAAAGGTCCATATCGAGTCACGTCAACAGCCAGGTACTTATCATGGAGCACAGTTGGCAAATCGTAGTGATAGTACGGGGGCCGAGCGGCGAGGCCCTCATTCTTATCCTCATCTTTGGAAGAGTCATAGAAAGCATCAGAGTAGAGGGTCTGATCAACGACGATATGGTACTCGAGAAGGGCCTTAAGGTACTTCTCGCCGTACTTGCTGAAGAGGAAGGCGTTGATCTTCGGGCCTAATTTCTTGAAGGCGAAATTTGAAGGAGCAAAGAAAGTGCCACCTTCGTGCGGGTAGTCAGTGCTGTTAATCTTCTCAAAGAGTCCAGTCTTGCCCAGACCCAGCTCGAGAGTGCTGAACTCCCCAGGTAGCAAGTCGATAATAGCAGCCACGTTGGGAGGAGGGACGAGGATAGAGTCAATACCGTGAACCACGCCATTGGTGCCGAAGATATTGACAGCTACCAGTTTGCTGTAGAAGTTGATTGCAGGTCCCTTAAGGGTTACTCTAACAGTGAGGCGCTGCTTGTGGCCAAGCTTTTCCGGCTCGTACAGAGTCGGGATGGTGTAGCTGTGGAGGACGCGGCCGGCCGGGTAGAAGTCAGGGCTGACGTGGTATGAAAGAATATCTTTTAAGAACTCTTTGGATGGCTTCTTGCCGTGGTGAGGGATCTTCTCAAACGCCTCATCCGTTGGTGCAAAGACAGTGTAATTAGCCTTGGTGCCATTCAACAGCTTGACAAGATCGTCGTACTCGTTGATGAGCTTAGCAAGCTTGGTTGTGTACTTGCTCTCGTTAATAAGCTCGTACACTGTCCTGTTAGGCTTCTCATCATGGGGAGGGTGACGTGGTTTGCCGTGATGTGGTGGACCGTGATGAGGAGGCCCGTCGTGGGGAGGTCCGTGATGCGGAGGTCCATCATGGGGAGGGTGAGGGGGGTCTTCCTCGAAATCAATGTCGCTGTCATCGAATGATGAGCCTTCTAACCAAGACTCGATATCAGCGCCAGCGTGGTGAATCTTGCTGTAGATATCCTTCGCACTATCCTTGGCTTTGACGAAAGCATCGTCTACTTTGCCGAAGGCATCATCAAGAACGTTCTGAGCATTGCCGACGAGCTGCTTTCCCGACTTCTCGAGATTCTGGAAAACCTCTGCGTCGGTGATGACAAACGCAGAGGCTAATGGTAGGAGTGGCACAACACGAGCGAGCCTCATGATGCCTGGCATTCAATTGCAGCGAAGAGTGTGAAAACAATTAAGGAGGAAAGTAGTGAAGCAGCGCCCAACGACCTAGGTGATTAATTGATTACATTACGACTAAGTGGTGACGCTGTCTGACACGGAGGTTTCGGCTAACAATAAGTTCCGGTTCTTGAACGCGGACGTGAAGGCAGACGAAGGCAACGACGCAATGCGCTGCACACACAAGAGGCCTATATTCAAAATACAATGAGACACAGAAGTGAATTGAGAAATCGGAAGGGGAATCGAGAATGAGCCTCTCCCACGACACCCGAGGCCACGCAACCGACAGGCAACGACTTGACTGACGCGTCCTCTCAGCGCGGGGCAAGCTCGATCAAGCACGACACGCCATGACGACATGTTCCGGTTTGAGCACGACAGAACGCCCGTGGATATAACCGATCTATAGAAGAGGTAAACCACTCCATTGCAAATACTCCGACTTGAATGCCCACTGCGATCGATGCGGAATATCGGGGGAAAATTGCACCCTAGACAGAGTGGGGTGGACATCACGTGATGGCGTGAGAGTGGAGAAATGCGTTCGCCGAGTGCTGATTCATCTCTCCCCACCCGCAGAACGCTTACCTAATGCGCATGTCCATCGTCATCAAGCCATGCTCGGTAGCCAGACACGAATTGACAATTGACGGTTGCTTCCGGCGCCATCGTCACTGTGCGTTATTTATGTACCTTTCCGCGATGTGGTGGAGCGAGAGTGGAATGACGACTGGCTACTTCCACCGCAGTAGGCATGAACCAAACTTGCTTGCGTACGAAAAGCATAGGCTTTGTTGGCTGTGGATCAGTGTGCTGCAAGACCCTCTTAATAACCGAAACAAGCTTCTTCCAAGCATTTGTCAAGCATATCGAGTCGGGAGGCAGCATTCCAGCAATTGCCTATTGGGATGCATGGAATGACTGTGAAGTGTCGTCATGGCGTGTATTTCTCACTGTATAAGTACTGCTCTCTGCTTGATCTTTTGCATACTCCGTAGTCAACCTATCTCGCAACAAAGTGATCTCACACCCCACCATCAAATTCAGACATAATGGCAGGCCTCGCTCGACACATCGATCCTGACGAGCTGATTAAAACCCTCCACGACCATCCAATGCATAAGGCTGGACGCCGCGGAGGCAGTCGGGCGGTTTCGCATACCACTCCGTACTCGAGTCGTTACGCAGCGAGCACTGAGCTCTCAAAGTTCAAAATTCCCCAAGACGGCGCTCCCGCAGATGCCGTTCACCAGCTGCTTAAAGACGAGCTCGATCTTGACGGGAGACCCAGTCTGAACTTGGCTTCCTTCGTAGGAACTTATATGGAGAAAGAAGCTGAGCAGTTAATGATTGAGAATCTTTCAAAGAACATGTCTGATGCGGACGAGTACCCAGCGATGATGGACATGCATGCACGCTGCGTCTCCATTATTGCAAATCTCTGGGGCGCGCAAAAGGGTGAGAAGGCCATCGGCTCAGCTACTACAGGCTCCAGTGAAGCCATTCACCTCGGTGGGCTTGCAATGTAAGACATGAAATGTACAAAGTGGACACGGAAAAGAAACTAACTCTGAAATCGCACCTCAGGAAGAGGCGTTGGCAAGAGAAGCGTACGGCAGAGGGCAAGGACACCTCAAAGCCAAATATTATCATGGGAGCAAATGCGCAGGTGGCTCTCGAGAAGGTAAACACCCCACAAGTCTCGACGAATATTGCAATACTTACTGAATCTCACTAAGTTTGCCCGATACTTCGAGGTTGAGGCCCGCATCCTTCCTGTGAGTGAAGACTCATCTTACCGTCTTGATCCAAAGCTGGTCAAGGAAAACATCGATGAAAACACCATTGGCATTTTCGTGATTCTGGGATCTACTTACACAGGACATTACGAACCTGTTGAAGAAATATCCGATATACTAGATGCCTTCGAGAGGGATACTGGCAACGATATTCCAATTCATGTCGACGCTGCATCTGGAGGTTTCATTGCCCCCTTCACCCACGCGAAGGCTGGTAAAAAATGGAATTTCGAACTGCCGCGAGTAAAGTCAATCAACACAAGTGGACATAAATTTGGTCTAGTGTATGCCGGTGTCGGCTGGATCATCTGGAGAGATGAGAGCTACCTTCCCAAGCACCTCATCTTCGAGCTACATTACCTCGGCGGAACAGAACAGTCATATACTCTTAATTTCTCACGCCCAGGTGCGCAAATCATCGCGCAGTACTACAATTTGATCCATCTGGGTTTCTCGGGGTACCGCGGTATTATGGAGAATACATTGGCCAATGCTCGTTTGTTAAGCAGAGCACTGGAGCACACTGGCTGGTACCGTTGCGTAAGCCGAGCCGTTTATGCAGGTGAAATGAAGATAAATGAGACTAATTTTCACGTAGGTTAGTGACATTCACCGGAAGAAAGGCGACCTAAAGTTTGAGAAGGGCAAGAAGCATTACGACGAGGGAGATACCAGCGCAGAATACAACGCTGGTCTGCCGGTCGTAGCCTTCACTCTTACGGACGATTTCAAGAAGGATTATTCGCATGTCAAACAGGAAGCTGTCAGCAACCTTTTGCGAGCGAAACAATACATAATTCCCAGTGAGTGCCACATAATGTGGTTTGGTACCCGCTGACATGTGCAGATTACCCACTGCCGCCCAACGAGGAAAAGACAGAAATTCTTAGAGTGGTCGTACGCGAGAGCCTGTCTCTGGACATGATTGATCGCCTGGTCACCGATATCTGCGGAGTCACCGAGACGTTGATGAAGTCGGATGCAATCGACCTTGCAGCTTTCCAGCCTTCAGCGCCAAGTATTGAGAAGTCACACGCAAGTAAAGGTCTCAAGGCGGAACATAAGCACAAGGCTGAACGTCCCATGCACCATGGAGTACATCGATCTGTGTGCTGAGGCGTCGTTTTATACCATCTTGTTGCGCTAAACATATCTACCAATTATTTGGTGTGCTTTTTCCCAGACTACCTCTTGCGCAGTTACACGTAGCTTTGCTAGTTCTTTCTCATTCATAACAGTGTCGCACTTATGGTTCACGAGAAACAGTCCTCCAGTATGTCCCCCTCTGGTAGTCCGTCCTATAATCCCTGGAAGTCTAGGCCCTCTTCCTCCATAAGTGCTACTTGTTATCTGGTACAGGTGCCTCTCTGCTGATTCCTTAAAGCTGTATGCCCAAAGCCTTAAGATAGGGTCCATAAAAATTGCAGCAAACCACAGACCCCACGATCCCTCTATCCAACCACGAAACAGATTCCCTGTTCTGACAATACCGGGATAACTGTGAATGAAGACGATTGACTGGTTTTCCTTGATCTCCGCAAGGCGTTCGAGGGTGAGAGTGCCCATGATTCCCATGTGTCCTTGGGTTACAATGGGCCCGAAAGCGCCCGGCTGCTCCAAATTCAGGTCGTTGACATCAAGTGCACGTTCGCTTTCGATTCCACCCGCGAGAACGCTGATGACTCGTGCGGTCCCTGATGCTCGAAGAAGAGGGAGTAGATTCTCAACGAAGCAAATACGGGAGTAAAAACTCAGTGAGTGAGTGACATCCAAGCCTTCAGATGTGTCTTCCTCATGTTAGTCTGTGACGTTATTGCGACAGGAGTGATATACTTTGTCTTCCACCGAAAGGTGCATATCCAGTTGTCATGAAAAGAAGGTCAACCGTGGATTCAAGGGTCTTGATGTGGTCACAAATCCTCTTCACCTCGGACAGAAGCGAGACCTGGCCCTCTACCCAAATAACATTGGAATTCGGGTTGTTCTGGTGTAGTTCATCAATAAAAGGTTTGAACGACTGTTCGGTTTCTTTTCGACCGATGACATATGCTCTAAGGCTTGTTCCAAGCCCAGCTACTTCAGCTAGTGTAATCTTACCGATGCCTGCAGTGCCGCCGACAAAGACTGCGACACGAGGTGCCAAAGGCTCGTCGATCTGATTGTTGCTTTGTCTGATCAAAGAAATATTCACCATTTTGACAAAGACTCTAGCAAACGCTCGTTTGATTGCGGGTTTAGACCAGTAGTTTATACTAAAGGTGCTTTGGCGGATTGGCTGCGGACGAAGTGCGGACGATACATATCACACTCATCCCTAAGCCGTTCAGTATGGTGTACACACAATGCTGTGCTGTATTCGTGATTAACGAGATTGATCGAGCCTTGGGTGATTGCCTTTTTCGCGTCCGTACAAACATTAGGTGAGTTTTTCGTTCAAGCTGGTAAATCGCTTCGGTGTTTCTAGTGAAATCAGGTCTGCATGCAGGAATATCCTAGCCGCCGTTGGGAGACGTTGTATCCCAACAGCTACAGGCCTTGAGTGTTGTTGGTTTAGCAGGTAATAATTACTGTATAAAATATGCGGGGCCGTTTCGAACTAACAAGGATCGTTGATCTCTTTCATTTGAAGTACCGTCCGACTTAGCGATGTTGCATGAACTTGTGCATTAGGGCTGATTACAGCATCTTGGCATTTCTATAGGCCTCGCAGGCTTGAATAAGCTTTGTATTTAAGTTTTGACAGAGGTTAAATCCTATGTTTGTCCCCTATCGGCATCATCAACTCGCTGACTTCGCTGGAACCACGGGCCTTAGCGCTCGTCCTCTCCACCATCTCATGCTGCCAAGCCTCTATCTACTCAGCTCTCCTTCGCTTTCCTTTATCGTCGCCTCACCAAGCTCTTTGAGTCTCTGCTCTGCCTCCTCCTAATTTCCAGCCTGTGTTGCTCACGATGTCCCTCTCTCGCGCCTTCGATAGGAGCAATATGCCATCTAACGACGTGCAAAGTGACAGTTGTCCATACAAGCTGTACGGATCGCACTGGCCAGGCATTGCCTGCCCACCGATAGTCGTTGCTCAGGTGGGTCGCAATTCCAGCGTCCCCCCGGTTATTTTAGCGCATGGAGCCCTCCAAAACTTTACTTTGTCTACCATGGAGTCACGTGTCAACTACCAAAATTCTAAAAACATGAGTGATGGACAATCACTCCTCCCTGTCTCGTCGTGTCGCCATGCTTTCTTGCCATACCGCATTGAGTTGCCAGGCTAGGACTGTTGTTAAATGAGAAGAATATTGTATTGTGATGGTTTTCTGATAACCTGTCTCATTGTGACTGAGATTCTGGATATTCTCTACTATCTGTAAAATTTTAAGCGTTACTGGGTGTCGGTCTGGGCAGTTTTGGCTTGGTGGTTTAGGCGTAATAATTCCGTGATCATGGCTGAGCCCAGCGGCGCAAAAGAGGCGCAGAGTTCAGCTGCCCAGACCACGTGTGAGACACGACAACTGCACGGTTACAGTAGATGCAAAACTGTTTTGATCTCTCCTTACAAGCTTACTCTTTGTGACTAGTTATATTTTTCAAAGGTTCAGATACTCTCTCACGGGTGATCTAGTGGTTGAGCACTTAGGCACTTGGTCAACCCGAAGTCTTGAGCAGCTACCCGGACTTCATCTCGTCCTTCGTAAGCAAAGAACACGACAATTATCAATAAGGATATTACAATTTCCCATCATTCACTCCATTGGCTATGGGCAATTCGATTTACAAGCCGCTTCAAGACCCGCAACGGGAAATACGCCTTCTACAGCTGCTCCCAGGATACGGAGCTGTCCCTATTCAATGCATCCTCCTACACGTAAATATCGACTTTGCCCCACAGTATGAAGCGATTTCGTACACATGGGGTGATCCAAATGTAAAGAACCAGATCTGGATTGATGGCAAGTCATTTGATACAATGGGCAATAGCCGCGATGCCCTATACGAACTGCGTTTTCGACATGTTTCCAGGGTGATTTGGCTGGATGCTATCTGTATAAATCAAGAGGATCTCACCGAAAAAAGCTCTCAGGTGCTGTTAATGAAAGATATATACGAAAAGGCTTCTGAAGTGGTTATCTGGCTCTCTCCTCCTCGAGTTGACCCAGATTTAGCGGCAACCTTCATCCAGCATTTGAATGCGATTGTTTTCGGCCATCTCCAGTCAGACCGACCGGTGTCAGAGCTGAGAGGTACAATGATAACAAACCTCAAATCGCCAGGTGGCATTGCTATGCTGAATGTTTTGTGCCATCCCTATTTTACTCGGATTTGGGTGTTTCAAGAGATAGTCATGGCAAAGAAGGTGAAGATCGCTTATGGGCATCGTGATCTTGACTGGGCCGCCCTGGTCAACCTTTGCCATCTCCCAAGTGCTATTGACTTTGCCGATCTTTTGATGATGAAGCCGGGCGAGAATATCTACGACCAGAACATGATTGGACTACCCCAAGGCTTCGACGTTGTTAAGCAAATGGACGATTCCAGGAGAGGAAGACTTCTCAAAATCAAAAATGGACAACCCCCTTCAGATATTTTCAAGACTATGGAGACGAACATTATATGGTGTGCAAGACGCGCCGCAACTGTTCCACACGACAAGATCTATGCTTTGATTGGGATCTCCTCAGACATTGTGGAGTACGTCGATCTCAAACCAGATTACGATGTCGACATTCGAAAGGTTTTCACAAAGTGGACAGAATCAATCTTCTACCAAAAGGGCTCATTGCAACTTTGGTCTGTTGCGGGCATTGGCTCCCCGAGGAAGTTGAACGATCTGCCTTCGTTTGTTCCAGATTTATCTAGTCCGCCAAAGGCTATCAGTTTCTGGCACCCTGACGAGACAAAGAGGTACCGTGCTGGAACGGCATATAAATGTCGGATCGATCTCCATGGCAGCGGAGAAGGGCGGGTTCATATTAGCGGTGCTGCGATCGGTCAAGTAGTCGCGCTCAGTCCTGTTTTTGAAGAACGTTTCGCTCACCCCGAAAATGCGGCAGCTCTTCATATCTGGCTAGAAAATGCAGAACAGCTGGCCATAGATCGTGCAATCAATGAACCCGAACTTGGACTTGTGCACAATGCATTTTGGAGGACCTTGATCGGGAACCGCGATATGAACGACTCCGAAGCCTCACCGGCGTTTCTTTTTTACTATCTTCTTTTTCGTTATGCGCTTGCCCGGGAACTTGGCCTGACGAAATGGCAAATTGGTGGTTTCGACCGGGTGAAGGAGGAATACGACCCGGCTGGCGATCCGAAATTCTTTAAATATGGCAGTGAGCATGCAAGCGTCGCTTTCAAGCACTTCCTGGTGAGGACGGCCACGCATCGCCGTTTTGGCATTGTGAATCTCGGCACTCCAAAGCCAGGAACAGATTGGGCAAGGTCGAGACAGCGGGGCGTTTTGGCGTTACTTCCGCCAGAAACGAAAGCGGGAGTCGAGGGAGCAGCAAGCTCGCTAATGGAAGGCGACTGGGTCTACTTGTTCCGAGGAGCACAAACACC
This sequence comes from Pseudopyrenochaeta lycopersici, assembly GCA_003313425.1. NCBI lineage: Eukaryota > Fungi > Ascomycota > Dothideomycetes > Pleosporales > Pseudopyrenochaetaceae > Pseudopyrenochaeta > Pseudopyrenochaeta lycopersici. The sequence continues at coordinate 627,390 of NHZP01000011.1, read as the reverse complement.
GTTTGTGGTCCGTGTTGACCGGTCTCCCGAAGCGAGGAAATCCTCTGGATCTCCAACGTGTTATCTTGTTGGCGAATGCTATGTGGATGGCGCCATGGACGGGAAATTACTGGATACATTCATTAGTGCGAAACAATGTGAAGACCTGTTTTTCTGTTAGGGCGTATAATTAGGACTTGTGAGATCACGTATAGATTGGGGAATCACAGCATCGGACTGGTGGAAGGAGAATCTGGACCATGTGCTGAGAGTATACTATTGGATCAGTCAAGAAACCTTTGCGCATGAGATGTCGTCGTAATGAAACTTGCAAGACCTACCAACTCTGTCATAAAATTGCCGACGATGCCTGCCCAATGTGGTCAACAAGAAGACGATATGTTGTTATCTTGACCTAGTATATTGAAGTAGTCAAACATAAGCTAACCACAACAACCAAATAGCCCGCCCTGGAGCCCTAGCAATCTTTCGCTGATGTTGACCTTCCACGCTGCTTCGGAGAGCCCCCTGATCGATCCAATCACATTTAGCGGCACTTGACCGGAAATGCGTCTGAGATCAGCGGTGGGCTTTGGCACATAGCCAGGCGACACTGCATTAGAGAAGGCAAGAGCCGTTAGATTTTAATGCAAACACTAGTTAATCGACGAAGTCGTACGATGAGGGACAAAAGAAGTGTGCGCTGACGAATGGGGAACCCGAGCTGGTTGGCATTCGCCAGCCGTAGCCACTTTGGGCGTTCCATCCACGTGTTCCTGCATAGCGCTGTTGCACACGATTCCCGTTCCCAGTCGATGAGTATCGAGATCAAATCTGCCACCAGATTGTCCGATTCGCGACCCCGGCCTTTCTGCTTTTCCCCACTTGGCGCCAAGAGATCTAGCAGCATCGAGATGTGCTAACCGGGATCGGCATGGTGCGTCGGTAGCGCAGCTCGCGATCTCCCCGTCTCGCAATGACAGCACGACCATCGCCGACAATAGAATTTCCACCGTCTTTCGGCCCGTCCCCAACTCACTCTTTCCTGCGTCCCTGCAGGCCCCACTGACCAATCGCCGCCCCCAACTATCTTGATGCCCACGTCATATCCTGGTTGAAGATGCTGCAAGAGGCACCACCAACCTTGAATCGGATCTCCTCAGTCCCAAGCATCTGCACCTGTCCGAGTGGGGACAGCTCGATACAGCTGACAGATAGCATTTTAGGGCTCTTAGTGCCCAGCACCCTCGTGGTCTAGAAATTTCGGTGAGACATCGCTCAATTTGTCGCCTTCGGGTCATGACGTCCCACAGCCTGCCGGGCTTCTCTTTTGCTTGTGGCACCGCAATGCTTTCATTTTCTTCAGTACCAGGATCTCTATGAGTCGTATTTCTTTGATGTTACGACGTAGTCGCTCCTGGCCGCTGTGCACCACCTGCAATCTTTATCTCTGTTCCTGCTGTTTAGCACGCCCGTTTGGCACCTCCAACACCAATCACGCGAACATGTCAAACGAAAAGCCGCGCATTCTTCTCTACATACTTCGCCGTGATGTGCGCCTCTCCGACAACCCAGTTTTCCACTTTGCCTCCGATCGAACCCGCCAACCAAAATCCTCGAGATCACCTTCACATACCGATAGACGAAATCGCGATGACTCGCTGACCTCAGAGCACGGCGGCGCAAACTTCACACATCTTTTGCCCGTCTATGTGTTCAATGCCAATCAGATTGAGGTTTCCGGTTTTCTTGCCTCCCCCTCAGATCGATCTCCGTACCCTGAGGCTCGAAGTCGAGTGGCAGGCGTATGGCGCACTGGACCTCATCGCGCTAAATTCATAGCGGAAGGAGTCTGGGACCTGAAGAAAAAGCTAGAGAGTTTAGGATGTGGATCTGGCCTGGAAATCAGAGTAGGAAGAATTGGAGACGTCGTATCGAGTATTCTAGATGGGTACTCCAAAGCCAGTGGCAAAGACGGCAATAATGCCGAAATCAGTGAGATTTGGATGACTTCCGATCATGGTACCGAAGAAAAAGATGACGAAGACATGGTGCGGAAGATTGCAAAGAAAAATGGGGTAGACTTCAAGATATGGGAAGATGAGAAGTTCTACATAGATGAGTAGGTTTCTTCTATTTGATTTACTCGAACTATGAAGAGAATGTCCACTAACTTTACTTAGCCGCGATCTACCTTACGAAAAGCTATCTGAACTTCCAAATGTTTATACTACATACCGGAAATCGCTTGAACCGCTGCGAAATGGTCCTCGCAATACGTTGCCAACACCAACCGTTCTCCCGCCACTCCCGCCACATATACCAACACAACAATCACCCTTCAGAATCTCGTCTAGCCTCGAAGATTTAAAGAAGGTTCTTTTGTCTCCACTTAAAAAAGATTCTACACATACCTTGACATTTCCGCCGCAATGGCCGACCGATGTCAAGTCAGCACATCCATTTGAAGGGGGCGAAAGCAGAGGCCTTGATCGCATTGCACATCTCGTCTCCAGTGGGGCAATGAGCTCTTACAAAGCCACAAGGAACGGCATGCTTGGACTTGACTTCAGCACTAAACTCTCTGCTTTCCTTGCACAGGGGCATATTACGGCAAGGCAAGTGCACTGGGCAATGGTCGATTTCGAAGAAGGAAGAGGTGCCGGAGAGGATATAGAAGGTTATGGAAAGGGAGAAAATGAAGGAACTGCAGCTGTCAGATTTGAATTATTATGGAGAGACTATATGCGTCTGTGTATGCGGAAATTCGGTCGTCGCATGTTCGATCTTTATGGTATCCAGGATCGTAATTGTATGACGGGTCAGCAGCCACACACGAAGAGATGGAAAATGGTGCATAAATCCGGCGGTGCCGGAGATGATCCAAAAAAGACACGAGAAGTATTTGAACGCTTTCGATCTGGCCGGACCGGAGTTGGCCTCATCGATGCATCAAATCGAGAGCTATTTCTCACAGGTTACACGTCAAACCGAGCGAGACAAAACGTAGCTTCATTCCTTTCGTCCCATCTCGACATTGACTGGCGTATAGGAGCCGAGTGGTACGAGTGTTTCCTCGTAGACCATGACGTAGGTAGTAATTGGGGGAATTGGCAATATGTGGCTGGCGTAGGGAACGACCCTAGGCAAGGCCGCGTCTTCAATCCTGTCAAACAGGCACTTGACTACGACCCGCACGGCGAATATATAAAAGCTTGGGTACCAGAGCTACGCGGTATCAAATTGACACGAACCATCGGTCCTGGAAGAGAGGAGGTTGACCAACAGAAGCTGATGGGCTTGTATCAAGCTTGGAGGCTGAGTGAGTGGGAGAAGAACAATATGGGTCTGAAGGGTGTGGAATGGGTCGAGCAGCCTCTAACCAAGATACAGTTCTCAGTCGGCCGAGGCCGAGGTGGTCAGGGGGATGGGAGACAAAAACGAGCCGGAGCCGGAGGTGGTGGACCATGGCGAGGCAGAGGAAGAGGTCAAGAGCGGAACTTTCGGAGGACCGGTCCCGTTGAGAAGTTTGTGAGGAACGAGGAGGGGCCCATCATTGTGAGCAGTGCACGAGTGTAGACAATTGGCTCTACACAGGATTTCAACTAAGGCAAGGATAATGAGGTGTCTCGATTCGCCAATAGTAGCACGTGCTTAATGAGGGCTTTCTAGCGCTACTATTTCACCTAACAAATACCAACTAATCACATTTCATTACTGAGTCTTCTTGTCCTGCATGAAACTAGTTGAAAGATGGATTTTATGCTCTTTGATTACTATTATAGCTATGTTTGATATCCAAGGAAACGACGACGGGCCCAAGGCGCGGTAAAGACACAAGGAGGGAATATGCAGCAACCAACACTGATTGAAAAGGGAGCTTGAATGACTCCAGTGCTCGATGCAATCTAATAATTCCCGACGCCATCATAGATCAGCAGTTGTAAGTCATGGTAAATCCAGCATCCTGAGTATCCGCAAATGCTACACGTCCAGCTTCTGTCTCGCTGGCAATCTCGATCTTGTACGTCATCAACGTACTGCAAGTCGCAGAATTGACGACAAATTTCGTAGGCGCAACAGGGCTACTTTGTAGCGTCACAGTACCAAACAACGTCTCGCTGTTACCCGTATAGGAGAAGATGTTGACTGCGCTGGCCCCAGACGATGTGATTGGGTACCCGGCCGGGAAGTTGACTTCAAGTTGGCATCCGTATGAACCAGCAGGTATGTTGCTGAAGGTTAAAGCATTAGAGACGGAGTTGGCACCTCCGGCGTCTTGGTGGATGTCAAAGTTGATGGGGAAGCCGATGGACTGCGGATAGGCGACTGAGCAGGCGCGGCGCTCGAGAGGCGTGGATGAAGTTGGGGCGGCGCTGGCAAGGAGAGAGGTGCTCAGAAGAGCAGTAGCAAGAGTAATGTACTGCATTTTAGTGATGATTTGGTATCGAATATTGGAGTGGCTGAAGCGACTGAGTGAAAGTTTGTAAAAACGGATTGATTGAGAAGTTTGTAGGCGTTGAAGCTGATGATGATCTCAGTTCGAAGTCCAACATGATGCTTTATACTTTTCTGTCCGGTGTCCTCCACATTATTGTTGCTATTCTTGTTCCCATAAGCATCCACTTCTAGCTAATCCGAAGGCAAACAGTTGGGAAGGGTGTCCCATCGATCTCGTGATCCTAAATAGGACTCCATAGCCAGCTCAATGCAACGGTCGCAAGGCTGATGAACAATACCTGCCGAAATTTGGCTCGCTTACTTTTCCCGAGCAATCCGAGTTGCATCGTGTGAAGCGTTACCAAGTTTCTCCGTGGCTGATCACCCGTTGTGGATGGTGCTGATGAGCTGCGCCTCAAACACCCGTAAAGCTTACTGAGCCGAGGGTCATCAACCATTGGCAGGGTGTGAGTAAGTGAGTGTCAGACACATATGTCTTGACCCTATTTCGTTTACGTAGCTGATCCCATGATGGAAGGAGTAGCCGGTGGAGGCGAAAACGTCGTGTAACAGTCTTCTCGTGAACGTGTGTTGGTTCTGAGCGATCACCGGTCGCCTGTGCACGTGAAGCTAGGACTAAAATAGAATTTCGATGTAAAGAAAATACCTCGTTACTGTCCAAATTCGGTAACAAGCAGTCTTATTGATGTATGGGTGAACGCGTCCCTCGGGCTTCCGTTTTCGCTCAAACTGCCGGCGAGTTTCGGCATGCTCGGAGTGCAGAGTCGACGATTTCCTCGCCTCAAACCACCAACCATCTTAACGCTCAGAAAATGCCCCTTATAGTGGGCATGAATTGGTAAGTGGTAGTTTTGTTCACCGTCTTGTCCCAAGCCAGGGTTACGTACAGTAATGCTTCCAGTGTTGATGAATCTCGCATCAATATGGAACTTTCGAGCGATCAAGCCGGAGAGTCCGGTGAATTATGCCAGAGTGTGCTCCGACGGATGAAGTTTCCCAGATATTACATTGTGTAGAGAAAAAAGCATGGGAGAAATTTCATGCGGTGACTTCCTGGTCATCTTGGGTCATTCCAATTCAGGCTAGTGCCTTATTCATCCGGTTATTGGACAGTCATCCTTTCAGAGGCGCTTCTTCATCCCCCCACCTCATGGATGTCCAACCAGGGATAGATAGAGTCGATTCTGTCTATCCAGACACAGTGGATAGTGTCTCTATCCGCTTGCTTCGCTTCTCACAACCCGAAGAAGGCGTATTTGTAGGCAAACTCCAAACCTTTCGGTTGGCCAATGCGCCACATTTCTTTACAGTGAGCTACGTTTGGGGCGAGAAAGTGGAGTCGAGAACTACTATCCATCTGAACACCGGGCCTTTGCCCGTCTTGAATAGCCTTGTGCCTTTCCTTCATATGGTCACTCGTCATCATGATTTTGATGATAAGATCTGGTGGTGGATCGACAGCCTCTGTATTAATCTCACAGATAGCCACGAGCGTGAGGAGCAAGTGAAAATTATGGCAGAAATCTATAAAAGAGCACGGAAAGCTATCATCTGGTTAGGTGAAGAGGCCGAAGAAAGCGGTGACTGCACCGGCGCGATTGAGTTTCTACACTACCTGGCGAGCCTGCAAGTCGCATTCAGCGGTGACGATCACGCCATGCGTAGCAACCTGGAAGACCCAGAATTCGCCAAAAACTGCGAGGCTGTTAGTATCCTGTTATTTAGACCTTGGTGGACGCGAGTAAGTACAATCAATCTGTGTAGTAACCATATATTAAAGGCTCACAACGTTAGGTATGGACCTTGCAAGAATTCGTACTTCCCAAAGAAGCGAAACTGTACTGTGGAACCAAAAGCATTACCCGTGGAAAATTCAAGAGCGCAATTTACAGCATTTTTCTTTGCAGTACCCTGAGCAATGAATTCGAACACGAACTTGTGCCACGCAAGGCATTTGACGGAGCCTTCAACCGCAGGAGAATCCATCAGTGGCATACAAAACCCCACTCACGAGGCATTGGACTTATCTCAATCATGGCATATCTAGGTAATCATGCTGCTACTGACAGTAGAGACCGTATCTTCTCTGTTCTTGGTCTTATCACCGCACGCGATCGCGAACTCATTGGAGCACCAGAGTATAGCTCCAGTACTGAGCTTCAATTTGCGAGGCTCGTGCGTTCTTTCTGGAATGAGTATAATTCTCTTGATATTATTTGCTTCGTTCACCTTTTCAACCGCTATTCTGGTCCAACCGATCCCGGGCCTGAAAACGCGGTCCCCTGGTGGGCACCAGACTGGCGAGCCATGATCGATTTCGCATCACCCGTCCCACTCATGGCAAGCCAAAGCGCGAGCTCACACATCGGAAACTTCAGACCCTTGCGCTCTAACACCTGGAAAGCGATCTACGATGCCCCCGGTCCCCAATTAAGTAAAAAAGCAAACGTGCGTTTCGCAGACAATCTTAAAGAGGTTTTCTGTGACGGTGTCATACTGGATGTGATCCATGGGCTTGGCGGCCTAGATGATCGCGAATTGAGATGCCAAAGTTTTGTCTGCGCTGAAGAAGGACATGCAATACTACAATCAAAAGAGAACCAGACACGGGGCCAAAGGTCCACCATGATGCCAATGGATTGGCTTCAAGCCATCGCCCGCTCTCTCGTGCTCGATCGCCAGGACAAATATCTCTGCTTTCATGCCCCGACAGGTTATATTTCCGACTTTCTCCGCTTATGCCATGCATACATAGACGGAGAGCCAGTCGACTGGAGCTTCTCCACATGGTTCGAGCAAAACAAACAACTACGATTCCGTGATTCAACTCTTGAAGAAATCATAGCCAGCATACCCACAAATTCTCCAGTTTCTCCGCCAAAACTACATCGGCCTCCTTCTTATCCAATGCATCGCTCGCATGACTCGGATTCAGATAAGCTTGACACTTTTTTGTCTCGCTTCCACGACAGCATACGTAAGAAGGCACGGAGATTGATGGTAACAAGCGAAGGAATCGTTGGCATGGCTCCTTGTCGTGCACGAGAAGGCGATGCTGTTGCCATTCTTTTTGGTTGCAGCATTCCCCTTATCCTGCGGAAGAAGGGAGAGCGAGAAGCGTGGCAAGTCATTGGTGAGGGCTATGCACATGGCTTTATGAATGGAGAAGTTTCAGATTTGATCAAGAGAGGAAAGAAAAGTTCGCATCGATTTCGACTTGTCTGATCCGTAGGCACTCCTTGATAAATCTAATAATACATCGGCACTGACGCAGTTGCAGTCCAAGCTTAAAGAGGAAGAAACGCTGCAACGCCAAACGACTCATAATGTCAAAATATGCTCCCAATCTACTCTTACTCTTGGTATGCATCTTCATCATGGAAAGCATATTCCACTGACTCGGTTATCATTGACTTAGCCGCGGAAAGAGCTTGTGTGGCGGCGTTTACGATGGTACTCAAGGTTGTTGGTACTGAATCTGTGGCTGTCATCGTGGTAGAGGCTGCTAAAATTTCTGCCGGTGTTGTAATTGGCTCCTTGGTCCTCGGGACAGAGTTGGAGTTTGGAATGATGGGTAGCGATGCGAATCCGAGCTCCTTCATCTCATCTTCGCAGTCGCCTTGACATCGCAAGAGACCGAAATCCTCCAACAGCTCTTCCTCTGTGGGTTTTCTGGACGAGTTCCCCTCATTTACATATATGTCTTCGGGGCTAAAGTCTCTCTTGTTATATCCAGGCCGTGGCGTTTTCCCGTTTGTATAACCTGCTGGAGGAGGATTAGGGTAGAATTGGGTATGTTGTTGGCGGCCTACGTTTGCTTGTCGCGCGTACCATGGATCGTTGAAGACGAGAGCAAACCCGGGATCATCAACCAAGGTACTGGGCCAGCATGGGTTCATCGTAAGTCCTTGATCAACAAGGCCGCCAGGAATTCCGTTGAAATTCAAATTCACAACTGTGTCCACCAATTGAGCAACCTCACTCCAGACTTCGATGTCTCTGCCTTCACAACTTTCCTCCAGAGTGTGGCTAGTAGCTCGTTGTAATGTATCAGTCCTGACATTTGCAGGGCATACTCCCCTAAATAACGCCCCTGCCCTGCCATTTCCCAAGGCGGGGCTCAAGCGGATCCATACGTTTCTGTCGCGGCCTTGCCAAACTGCTGCCGGAGGAAATTCATCGCGCTCACAGTTAATATTTGGTTCTTGCATCCAACCATTGATCCAGTCTGTGTTGTGCTTGGTATAATAGTCATTCTTCACCTCGCGAATGTCGCCCATACCGACACCTCTCTCGTCGATACAAGTCATGCTGGATAGTGCAGGTCTGCGACTCATGACAGAGCTGTAATGAAGGCATGCTTGACTCATTCGACCATAATCACAGAATCTTTGAACCACTACTCTACCTGGGGGGGTTTGCCAACTGGTGCGTGTTACCTTAATAGGCCTCAAACGCTTAGCCAGTTTCGTGTTTCTTCTCGAACACTTTGAAGTCTTTCCCGGTGGTTTGGTCGGACTTGCAGAAGGATCGCGGTCCTTCTTGGTCGTAAGTGGCTTGTCCAGCTTGACATCATAATCTTTTCCTTGGAATTTGAATACCGACTTCCCTCCTTTGGCAATACCCTTGGCGCAGAGGTTTGCCAGAGCCGGTACTGCTGCTTGTATGGCAAGCCTGATAATCCAACCTGTGGGGAGCCATTAGCATGCGAAAATCGAGGCGAATGAGAAGGAAAACAGACCAACGAAGGGGATGAAGGTCAGAGGCGTCAGTGCTGCAGTAATTGCGATTCTACAAAATGCCTTCGCAGCAAGCTCTAAAGCAGCGGCCTCGGCGGCTTCAAGCGCAAGATCTTTGGCTTTATCTTTCATCTTATCTTCGACCTGTTCTTTTGTGATGGGAGGTTTGAACCCCTCGCAGCAATAGCTTTGAGTACCTCCTGTGCAGCTCTGATCTTCGGTATCTGAGTGGTGGTTGGTATTTTGCGTGATTTCGGCTTCGCCTTCAGCGCATCCGCCAGAGCAAGTGATACCAAGTCCACGGTATCCGCGCCATCTACATTTACCCATGATGGTACCTTTGGCGCAGCAAAGTCTTCGAAATTCACCCTTTGCGCATCGATCCATTGTAGATAGGTCTTCTGGCTGTCCATTCATTTGCGAAGCCTCGTGCTCGCCAGGGGCACATTTTTCATTACACTGGGTCGTATAGCAAACGCCTTGGGCAGCCTCATCTTGATACAGACTCTCTGCATCGGCAATCTCCTCCTCTGTCCAGTCGTCAGGATAGTTCAAACTTTTATCTTTCTGGTCGACTTGATCAATAGCCCAGACCATCAAACCACCTATGATAACTTGTCAATTGTGATAAATGAGTGGTCATGGATTCTCTCACCTAAGCATCGAGAGTTCGCAAACTCTTTTTTCTGTTTGAACGTGTCTTGGTCGTCGTAAGATACCCACTGGTCATTGTCCCAGTGGATCCCTTAAGAGAATGCATTAGCACGCCGCTTGCGCTATGTTGGATTATGATTGGCAACGTACATTTCACTCCTGCTTTTTGATCGTGAACAGGTTTCAAATTCTTTTCCTTGATGATCTCCTGAATCTCCTGGAGTGTAAGAATTCCGGAAGCCTTGGAACAACGACCCTCCTTAGCACCTCCTGAAAATGTGCAGGAGCCGTCAGGCTTGCTGCAGTTGGGATCAGCGAGAGTGAATGATCGCCCATAATCTATTTTCCATGTCAGTCAATACCGAAGAATGAGCTAAGAAGGCGCGATCTTACAGCCTTTACCTAGAACAACCTTTTCAGGTTTCACTCCAGCACGCCAGAGAAGGTCCAATCCAAGATTGATCTCGGTAATATTAGTATGTGGTGCAAGTTTTGGTCCTATCCACTTCGACGCAGCATCCCAAACACCGTGTAGATCGTATGACATCAAATTGAACCAATTCACGGACTCCTGGTGCTTGGCCAGTTCAAAATGTTGTAAGTACCAATAAGATGCTGGCAAAGTTATGGTATAGCCGTACTTGGAGCCAAAAGTGTCCTTAATATCTTTCGACAGAAGAACGAAATTAGCTGAATCTTCCGCTTTACCACCGCGGTCGTCTTGCTAAAGTCAGCAACCTACGTCCAGAGGCTCAATTAAGCATAGACGCCTCACCTGCTGTTGGGTACTCCCAATCCAAGTCCATACCATCAAAGCCGTACGTGTCCATAAATTTGATAAGGTTGTTGATGAATGACTTTCGATTTGCTGCAGTACCGGCCATGTTGCTGAAAGCCTGCTGGTATGGGCCAGCTGCATGCGCCAACAAGTGTCAGTGGTAAAAGTTATACGCAAATCAGGATTGTCGTCCAAACTTACGATCGTTGAACGACCAGCCGCCAACACTCACCCAAGTCTGCAGCCCAGATTTTCTCTCCTTCAGTTTCGTGAATCGATGCAGCAAATCTCCAGCGTTCTTATCCATCGGAACAATCTCGAAAGTCAACGGATTGAAGAAGACAAACGCAAAGTTGAGGTGTGTAAAGCCATTCAGGTTAAGGTCTTCAGGTGAAACGGCGCTGCAGGTCCTTGTGTTTGCCCATGATTCATAATATCCAATATTTTTGCCTTCGACGCTGCCGCCATCTTTGTTGCAAGACGGTCGCTTGACGTCGCCACAGCCTCCAAATCCCTTTTGGCAGCCATCGTCGCAAAACTCGGAAATTGAGCCACAGAACCTAGCGACTAAAATCAGTGATGCGCTAGTAATATGTTCAACGTGGCTTTTGAATGACGTACCCAAACTTGGAGCAACAAACCCCAAGGGGGCAATTTTGCTTTCCAGGTTTACCATACTGACCACACTCCGCCTTAGCATCGCAATTTGATGAGCAATTCCCAGTTCCGCACTCTGAGGGTGAGTAGCCACAAAGCCCAGATATCTGAATGAAATTAGTATTTTTCAGTACAAGGGCATGATTGCGTACTTTGCTGCAGCAAGCCCCGTTCACACATGGCGTTTGATCGTTGCACGTTCCCACGGGAAGTTCAAGTGCTTGGGCAGGAAGATCATTCTGCAATATGCCAAAAGCAGAATTGAGAAGGAAATAAGACTGTTCAACTTGCCCTTCAGCGGAGTTGTTAGACGAAGAGGAACTATTCTGGCCGCGAACAGCGCTTCCAAGTAGCCCTAGGGCCAAAGTAAGGCTGAAGAAGGAGATGGACCGCATGGCCAAGGAAGATGATTGTGGGGTTACTACAAAAATCCCCAGATGTCTTCAAAGTGGATCTCAGTTTTGTAGCAACTCGAACGCATGTGGAGTATAAAAACTACAAGGACATTTTGCTCCTGGCATCATGCGAAGTATCCCCTTCCTAAACTAAACCTCACTCCCATAAGCGGCATTCGGTGTAGAGGTTTGCACAAAGTACATGTACGCATTGTCCAAGTCATGCACCGCTACTGCAGGGGTTTGTTTAATTGCATGTGGCCACGAAAATTGATGAAAGTGACCACAGGATTGCATGTGCCCCTTGTTGTTGACCTCGTAGTATCGACACGGAGTACTACGACTACTCCCAACCCTAGAGGCAATCTAGACTTTTAGAGCATGGTTCTGTTAAGGCTCAGGCAACCAAGTCTCAGTAAATGGAGCAATCTAGTGTATACGCGGCCAGTAGGAAACGAGAATATGGATTAGCTTTGCCAAATAATGTTACCCGCGACCGCAATTTGTGGTACGATCAATAAGATATGAAGAAAGAGGCGGTGGTCAGCTTCATTGCAAGAGAGGGGTATTACACCCACATTGCAACGTCACATGTAGTACAATCAAACAATTCTGCTGACATCCTTTCCGATAGAACGTTCGCCAAGAATTTTCACACGCACAACTTGCTGCATAGATTGCTGACTGCATGAACAAAATTTACCTTCACGGGTAAGCTTATCATTCTACGAAATATGGATAATGTTTGGACTAGGACCTCAAAGACAGCGTCTCTGATTTAGGATACTGCATGAGTTTCACCAACTCTGGTCCGCGATGAGCCTGGTAAGATTGATTCCTTCGTGCCGAACCCAGGGGCATAGATCATGAGGTTCCATCTCATGACAGAGGTAGTTTTGGTTGACATTTCCCGAAAGTGGAAGCACATGGCCATTTTTTGGGATGCCCTACGAGACTGTGCAGTTTTCCAGTGTTCTAGGTGATTTTACTTCTTGGATACTGTCCTTCTAGTCCAGTCTGAAAACAACCAAGCTGTCCTTACGGTTTATTTTACAGCAAACATGGCAAAGTTTCCGTCTTGCCAGGCTCTCTTCAACATGGGCTTAATATCATTGGCCTCAGGTTTCAATCTCTATCCCCTCATTCCACCTGATGCTATGTCTCAGATATTGGGAATCTCCGGTGGCTGTCTTTCGGCTTTGTGAGCTTTTCCCCGAGAGGGCCAATGCAATTTTACACTGATATCGACCAGAAACAAAACTCTACCTTGTGACAACGACCTGATGCAATGGACACATAAGGCGGACCAAGTTTACTGGGAACTGAAGGATGTTACCGCACTCTGCACCCCGAGCTGCGTATCAAACGCAGCTACATGGAGACAGGATGTCGAAACAGCTTGTGTAAATGACCATCTTCGATCTGGGGAACGATACGTACCTGCCGACACGCTGAGTGGCCGCATCTCAGAGGGCCTTAATATGGCTTGCATGCGGTCTTCCTCGAACCAGTGGTGTCTACTTGAGTCATATGAGTGGACTGGATCCGACGTTGTTCAAGTCAATTGTGAAGCGAATCCCACCGATCCATGGTGCCTCAATCGTGCTGATTTCAGTGCAAACCAGAGCCGTATGTCAACACTGTATGACGATGATTTGCTTTGTTCAGAGTGCTTCCTGAAGATCCTGCATGCTCGGGTTACTTCAGACTTCTTACAGGACACTGATTTCGGTGATTATCTTGTTGATGAATTCCAGGACGTCCAGAAAGTGTGCCAGACAACTGTTGGGGAATTGGTAACCAGATTGGTTCCAGGCTATGCGCATATTACAGATGGAGCTGAGGTTGGTCGTCCTACCACCGCCTCATCGCCGATAACAAGTGACCCTACACCAACTCCGACCGCATGTACAGGCCGGACTGTCGATGTTCGACCGGATCGAGAAGAAGGCTTGACATGTCACGATATTGCAGAAAAGTACCAAATAGCGTCTGGTGAGATCGCGATTGCCACCAAAAGCGAGTTGTGCGATTCAGAAGGAGTAATCTGCATACCTGCTTCTTGCAACCTGTATCGAGTTGCTCAGAACAACACATGGTAGGAAATCCTGAAAAAATTCTTGAAAAATTTGATCTAATTGTACGTGTAACAGCGAGTCGATCGCCCAGTCGCTGTCAAATTCTACAAATGAAGTTACGCTGGCGCAGGTTGCTTCATGGAACCCCAACATTCTCGGTGCGTGCGATCGCCTGGCCGTAGGTCAGCTTATTTGCTCAGGGTAAGTAGCAAATATATGCTGCAGACTTCAAAGCTCACTCGATATGCGCGTAGGCCTCCTGGAGGAGCATGGATTAGCCCGCCACCTTCAGAAATCCCCAACGATGGAGAAGGGCCAGTCCGAGGGGGTCCCGGCAGCACGCCCTCCCTCCCCATCGTGGACGACCCGCGTGCAGTTCCAGCGGACAAAGTCCAAGCAGGAATTCCTTCCGACTGCATACGATGGATTGTCGCAAACAATACCCAAGCTGCGTGTTGGAAGCTTGCCAATGACGCGAAGATCACCGTGCAGAAACTCTGGGAGTTGAACCCTGTTCTCGGCAAGAACGGTGAGAACTGTGGTACTCAAGTCTGGCTGCACTACTATTACTGCGTTGCCAGGAGTGGGGATGGCCCCAGCCCTACTCTGACAAGATCTAGTACGACTCCAAGTGCAACCACACAAGTACCGAAACCAACGCAGACTCAATCGGGTATCGATCCGAATTGCAACAAGTTTGAAAGGGCAACCGAGTCAGGAGATAATTGCTGGGGAATCGCTAATCGTGCTGGCATTGAGCTATCCCAATTCTACAAGTGGAACACAGTACTAGGGCCTAATGGGGAAAACTGTAATACGCAGATCTGGCCGAACTACTACTATTGCGTAGGAGTTGCGACGCCGACGAGTAGTTAGCCGCCGGCCACTACTTCGACTGCACCGCTGCCTACCAAAACTCAGGCGGGCTTCCCCAAGAACTGCAAAAAGTGGGTCGAGGCTAAAGCGGGCGACTCTTGCTGGGCGATCGGAAACAGTAATGGTGTTGCTTTGGAGCAGTTGTATAGACTGAATCCGGTTCTGGGAGCGAATGGGGAAAATTGTGGAACTCAAATCTGGCCTGAGTATTTCTACTGTCTTGCTATTTAGACTATTGTTGGCTTCGGGTATTTGCCCCAGCTGCTTCTCATGAAGCATTGGCTACCATGATGATCCATTTTGATGCTTGTGATTTGAAAGCGAAAATTATCTAGTGCTGGACAGAGTCTGGGTGCTCTTTCTGAAGGGCCTGTAGGTACTCATCTCGTCTTAAAGTTCCCGGCCACCCATGCTGTTCGAGAAGTCGTTTCGCGATCTGTGTTAATGCTAGATCAGCGCTATTAAGCATGGCTGGTCCAATTCCACAACACTCACCTGCCCCTTGGGATCCTCGCATGGTAACACCTGATGGTACCAACTCCGTTTGCCCATTGGTACAGGAACAGTTCTGAGAGTCTCGATTTCAGAGTAGATATCGTCAAAGTACTCCTGAATGTCGCGTGGTTCTGCACTCTGCCGCCAAGGTTGGTCTTCCGGGGCCGTAGGATCTTGTAAGTGCACTCCAACAGGAAATATCATCCCTGGTGAAGGCATTAGAAAGAAGCATTTGGATGGGCGGATGAGGTCACTGTTAGACCATGCGTAGAATTCCATACCTTCCTTCGTGTCAATCACCCAACATGTCGCATCGCGACCGTGGGTCAGCGAGATGAAACTGGGCGGCCAATCCGCAGGGTAGGGCATTAGTAACCAGTCAGACAAGTCTGTTCCATGGCAGGACTCTGCTGTTTGTCCTTTGAGTAGATCAACGTCACGAAGGTATGAGATCGCTTGTGTCTCCACATAAACCTCATATCTCTCAACTCCGAGGCTTGGGCGAATGTAAGGCAGGTGTCGCAATAGATCTACGACCTTCTCTGAGCGTCCGAACACTTGGAGAAGGTCAACAGCTAGCTGTGCGTCGGTCCAGCCTTCACGTGGAGGACGCTGGATAACGTCGGGGTCGAGATAGGCTATACGAATAAGCAAATCGTAGTGCCTGTTGATGCATCGTACAACTTCGTCGCGATTATAAGGCATCGTGAGGCGTCACGATCTTAGAATTGGGCAATGGAAAGAAGGCAGGTTTGTGATACGCAGGTGCGGTCCTGGGGTTTTGCCCATTTATACCTCCTTACAGAGCCAAGAAGACGCAGTGCCAAGCTTTTCCAGGCTTACCTGCGTACTGCACGCTTTCTTAACTTACACAATCTTCTTCAGTGACTACAGGCAAGCTAGCTGCATAGGCGAATGTTACGACTAATTGAATGCGTATTGAGCTAACCCAAAATAGTTAGGGTGTACCCGAAGACAGTGGAGTGTCAATATGAGGGGTATACCCATCGTTTTCAGTTTATCTAATTCCGTTGGAATCTGCAAAATTAGCGCCTTTGAAGGCTGCAAAATTCCTTGCTCAAAATCTAACTATTCACTTAACATTACAGGACCGCTCATTTTTGACAATGAGCAATTCCCGCGAGCAAGGCTATATTCTTCTGAAAAACTGCAACTATAATACAATCTTAGGTCCAATGCCGAACCAGTCTCGCTCTCGATCATGCACCCACATCTCATGGTTAATCATCTTGCCAGACCATTTTTCACTATTTGCCCCAATGGCAAACACAGTCCAGAGAAAACCTACCAACCGCCAAAAGGCTGAGTCCTTCAGTCCACAGCTCTTACCGAAGTCAATAACGTGGTCTTCAATCATGATGATAACCGCCTGGCCAATGAAAAATGCAAACGCGCCATCGTCATTGTACGAAGAATGAGCTAGCATCGATGCTACACCATGCACAATGGCGGAGACACCAAAGCCGATGAAAAGCTGGAGATACTTTGAAGTGAAGGACCCTTTCGGTAGACAAAGCACATCGCGCGCAATGTATATGCCTGGGGCGGAACATATACGACGGCATTGTTGATGCCAAATCGACCTTCCACATGTCAGCCATCATGATCAATGCTTCGCACCAGACTAGTCCAGCGGGGGTGGATAGTATGCTTACGACCACGCCTTCCTCACACTGACCAATCCCTTGATATCTCCAAACGCACTAGGGCAGTCTCTCGGATTTGCAAGCCCGGTCGCCACGCTTACTACTCCCACAAGGCTATTCATAAGTTCCAGAGTCACATACGTCAACGCGATGTGCACCCACGCGAACCAAAAACGATGCCAGAAGGGGTAGGAGGCAAAGCCCTCAGCCTGCTTCAGATGTTTGATGTCCTGCCAGCTGCCATGCGGAGACGACGCTGTGTAGGCGAAGATGGCGTCTTTGAGAAAGTAGAAAAGGAGAGCCCGTAGGGATTTACGTGCGACGAAGAGTCTGGAGTCCGTCAGCGGGAGGAATTTTGATATACATCAGCAATTTGAAATGGAACGCACGTTCGAGGATACTCTGCGTCAACCTCGACGGGAACATTCTTGACTTGGTTCGACCAGCCTACATATCGCAAAGTCATCGAGAGGCGAATACTCCACCACAGTCTACCCAGAAACCCAGCGGGAACAGTGTGGTTTTTCCTTGGCGGTAGTGCGCCGTTTGGCATTGCACCATTGGATAGGGCGCCATTCGACACTGTACCGTTCGATAGTGCGCCATTTGATACTGTACCGTTCGACAGTTTACCATTCGACAGTTTCCCATTCGCCAATCTACCATTCGCCACACCATTCTCCTTCTCTTTCCCAGCTCCGGCCGGCTCTTTATACAGTTTCTTAAACCACGCGTCCTTATCAGGGCTAGAGAGAAGAATCCAGTCAACGTAGACAAACGAAGCGCTCAACACCAGGCAATTCATCGCATAATGATCACCCCATGGGCCCTTCAACTCCCTGTATAGCGACTGACAAATGAGGACGAGAAGAATGGGGAAGCTGATGATAACACGGAAGAAGTAATTTTTGGGCCCAAGAGTGAGCGCCAGGATGTTGATGAGGAATATGAGGGGGATTTGGAGGTCGATAAAGACGGATGGCAGCTTCAGGGAGACCATTTTTGCAAGGAGAAGCAGTAAAGGAGAGAAAAATTAAAGCATGTAAGATTTATGACAATGGCACTTGTTCTTTTATAGTCATGTTGTTGCGGGCCGCTTTGCGTTAGACCGGACGGGTTTAATTCATTAGGGTGACAACCTGACCAATTGCGATTCGATGTGTACGTTAGTGCAAAGGATCTAAGAGACGTAGTTTCGCTTTGTTCAAATGGGTAAGCGTAGTGATCGCTGTAATTGTTATAATCTCGCAAGAGTTTTGCAAGCCGCATATGGCGAAGCTTAACGAGACGCGGATGTTGCATTGTACCTATCAGCAAGGGTCATTACATGATGACTCGGCCCAGCGAAAGCGACAAAATGTGAGAACAAAGTGATCGTGACTGAGCAAACATGATCTATAATTAGTGCTGAATTCGATTGTCCAGGGCTTTACACCTCGAATCCCACGTAATGCGTCAAAGGTGATGATACCGACCAAGCCCTAACCTCCTTTTTCATTCGCAATCACAACTGTACTTCTTGAAAGCTACCTCCATCGTCGTCATCCTCGACTGAAGCTTGTCCTGGCTTTTGCCTGGCGGGTAGACCAGCTTCAACCGCCTTCTCATTGCTTGGCTCGGGTTCGGACTCGTCTTCTCCGCTGTCCTCGTCCCGTTCCTTTTCCTTTTCTGGTTGTGGTTTGAGATCCTCTGTTCGCACCTTCTGCTCCTCTGTCTGGCTCTTCGGTTCAGGCGTTGCAGATGCACTCCTTTCGCTGACGTCGTCTTTTGGCGGCGGTGGAGGCGGGGCAGCGCTATCTGGATCACGTTCGCGGTCGTGTGTCGGTCTCTCGGGGGTCGGCGGCGTGACCTCGGTCCTCGGGCTCTGCAAAGGACTCCTGGCTTGCTGTTGTTGTGGTTGCGCCTGCTGGGGCATTGATTGTGACGTTCCTGGACCGACGTTTCGTAATCTTGGGTCGGCGTTCAGATAGTATCCCCTCACTCCAACGATTCTGCCTTCCCTCTCGCACCCTATAATCCAATCTGGCACAACGACGGGGATGTTGTTCTCAACCGCCTTTTCCCACGCAGGTCCTCTCCCTTCTGTGCATACAAAGTGCGTGGTATCGATGCGAACTGTGTCTGCAATCTTGGCGCCAATTCGCTCAACAGAACGCTGAAGAGACTCGCGCAGAGCAGCGGGCATGTGGCCGGGCGTTACGGTGATGCCAGACAGGTCCGTCATCTTGTGTGTCTGCACCTTGAGCTTCTCGCTACTGAATGTGCCCGCGCTAGTTTTCAGGACGAGATGAAAGACATAGTCTGTGTCTACGGCCAAGCCGCTCAACTTGGTGCTGTGTACATCGCTGGGCTTGGGTATTGTGCCGGCCTTGCTGCCATTGCGATAGAGGGTGAGGCTGCGCAGTTCGGCCGTCGCTACGTCGATGGGGTCCCATTCAAGAACGACCGACGTCTGTGTAGCATTGCGACAGCGCAGGACAGGCGCCGAGGGCGTGCGCTGGCCGAAGGTGCGGAATATGTCAGATTGGAGCTCGTGGAAGGCTTTAGCGGAGTCGGCTTCAGCTTTGTAGTTGCGGCCGACGTCAATGTCGACTATGCTGCCAGAAGAGATGTCTGGCGGCAGCAGTATAGATGGGAATTCGATCTGCAGCGGGGTTGGTCAGTGGTGAATTACAGGGATGCGCCTGCGCAGTGGAGGGCTGCTGGGAGGCATTGGGGGTGGAGGGCGCGTACGAGGCGTTTGTCTTCGGTCAGGAGGACAGCGACACCCGCGTCGACCTTGCCGACCGTGAGAGAGACGAGCATTTCGCGTAAACGTCGGTGGCAGAGACTGGGTATAGGAGACGTGTGTTCTGCGGAAAGCTGAGCTCCTACGTTCCTGACTATCAAGGGCGCGGCCCGAAGAACCGCCGACGCAAGCCATCCTACATAAATTCCAGGCATCCATTCTCATTGCTCTGCCTGCCTTTGACCTGTCTTTGACTTCTGTCGACCTTTACAATGCCTAGAAGCGCTGCGTCACGAGCTACTCGGCGCCTGAGACGGAAAATGAGGCCTACTTTCCCATTTACCAACCTTCCATCTGAGCTGCAACTGCTTGCACGTCATCCCTCTGCTGCAGTCGCAGGATACGTGCTGACTTGAAGTGCTAGATACTCTCCAAATGTGACATAGCCTCCATTGGCCGGCTCCTCAGGATAAGTCCATATCTCAGAGGTTTGTTCCTTCGATACCCAGAAAGCAGTCTTCAGGGTATACTTGCGCATCTTCCATGGCCTGTTGTAAGTCTGCTCCGCGTATCATGGGCACTCCAGAACCTCAGCAACAAAGACGCCAATCTCGAAATGATATTAGAACGTCTACGCACCACCAATCTTCTAGAATGGTCTCTTGTATACCAACATATTCTAGACGACAATGACGACGCCTTGCATGTCGCGTATGGCCTCATCGACCTATACGTCGAGGTCGATATCGCTGCTGGGCTAGTCGCACAAGGTATGAATGCTGCTATGGAGGCTTGCGTGAATCCTGGTGTAGAAGTTGCGCCTATCGTCTTGTCCGCCACTGAACAGACCCGGATCGTGTGCAGCCTCTTCGTTATCAAGATCTACTTTCAGCTCGTCGAGAGGCTCAAGCACGACCACGAAGGCTGGTCAAGCAAGGCCCCGGTCGCTTTCATGAGAGGTCTGGAGCCATGGCTGGTCGAACAAGTCCTCTCTGTAGAATTCTTTCTTTATAATTGTCGAGACTCGCACGACTTTACAATGTACACGGTGATTGACAGAAAGTATACATGTTTGGAGAGCCTGTCCAAGAAGACTCTCTATCTTCGTAAGTACTTCAAAGCTACAGGCGACACTGCCTATCGTGCTTGGTATCGTGGCGACCTGGCCGCCCTTCGCACTGCACCAGGGGGAAAGCTCGACGTAGTAGGACACTTGTCGTTAATTCCCGATGCGGCGACACAGCTCAGAAGCCACGGCTGGATACTCCGCCAGTCAGCTAGAAACAATAGGGCATCTCGTTACAACCGTACTCGACAATATTTGAGCCTTGGGATTCTCTTTTGGGACCAGGAACGGCTCACGCAATGGGGTCTTGTTGATCAAGAGGACATCGCCATGGCCGTGGAAGAGTTCCGAACTCGGCTCCAACAAATAAGTTCTAATTATCATCGGGATCGCCATTGGGATTGCCATCCGGATCGCGATCCTGCATATGTTCCGAACATGGAGGCCCGCCAAATTGTCCAGTGGACACGCTGTCCGGTACAGTGTACATTAGAAGAATCACTGTACCAAAAAGCAGCATTGGCTCGCATCGCAGACGGCCGCCCACCAATTCCCAGTAAGTACATCAAGGTTGGTACAACATGCTACATTTGCGGGTTAGACGGTCATAATGGATTTCATTGCAATGAAATAGATTGGTTCGATAATGAACATTCACAAGAGAGTCAGGAACTATAGGCTGGGAAGACGGTAAGAGCATCAACGGTTCGTTTTCGCTTTGCATGTGGATTCCAGCATGGTAAATCGTAAGTCATGTAATTCAATCTTGCTGTTTGAAAGATATTGCATGATATGAATAAACTTGGTATTTTTATCTATCCATGATTCCGCTGAGATTTGTACCCAAATTTCTCCGTACTTTCCCTGCCTATCCATTTACTAGCTGAATTCGCTTAGACACCTCTCCGTCCACCAACCAACTTCATGCCCTCTCTCATGGCATCCGTCATCTTGCTCACCAACAAGTCTTTGGCCCCCTTGCTCTCTGGCTTGGGCATGAAACCCAGCTCAATGAGGTAGCTAATGTATACACCCACCGTGTCCTCGGTAACTGCACCACCAGCACTCCAATCCTGACCTGTCCATGCTTCATCCTTCTTCAACGCAGTTGCTGCATTTCGATCATCGAGTTCTGGCGCCTTCGTATCAGCGGGGAGATCTCCGGTGACAAAGTGGTAAAGTGGTAAGAGGGCATTTTCTTCCTTGGTGCCAGAGCGATCGGCGACATAGTTCTCCATGTTCTTCTTCCACTCTGCGTACGATACCTGCGGCACGGTGTAGCCAAAGTTCTCAAGGCTGCCGAGGAACTCATTGATAGTGATTCTAGGATGTGAGGTAATTTGCACAACGCCGAGAGGAGCGACGGGTGGGTTGTAAGTAGACGCTACGATAACGCGGGCAACATGTGTTACAGGCACCATGTTGATGGTATTCGTAATGTCTGGGCGAGACTTGAGTTGGATGCAGCCTTTCAAAATACGGACCAGGAAGTCGTCGGTGTTAGTAGTGCCATTCTCTGGGTCTCCGAGGACATAGCCGGGACGAATTACTGCTCCATTTAGTCCCTTTTTGCCAGCTTGTCGAGTGAGGTACTCAGCAGTCCACTTGGACTGCCCGTAACCGGTTCCAAGCCCCTTGCGTGCACCCTCAAGATCATCTGCTTCTGGAACACCTGCTCCCCCTTCCGCAAGACTTTTCTCGGAAAGCTTCACAAAATATTCTGTATCTAGGACAGAAGTTGAACTAACAAGTCCAAAGTTCTTCGCTTTTCCAACTGCGCAGAGAGCCAGGGCAGTCATCGTGGAGACGACGTTGGGCCCGCGAAGACGAGAGTACGGCAGCACCCAGTGCACGAGGGCACCATTGTGGATAACCACATCGACATTGTCTGCTAGTTTGTTCCAGGTATCCACGGAAAGGCCAAAATTTGGCTTCTCCAAGTCACCAACAAGTGGCTCAAGACGGCTTGTCCAGCTGTCCTCCCAGATACCGTACGCTTGACATGTTTGGCGAACACGACCGAGTGCTGCATCAACATCTTGAGCGCGCACTAACAAGGTGACCTTCCCAGGTCGTGACAAGATATCTCTCAAGATGTAGGCTCCTAAGAAACCGGTCGCTCCAGTCAGGAAAGTGTGGATTTGGTCACCTGCCTTCAACGGTTCTCGTGTCTTGAAGTCTGTTAGTTGTGCGGCCAGATCTCTTGCATCCGCTGAATAGGCCTCATCTTCTGGATCATCCTCTATAGCCTCAGCAGTGTCAAGACGCAGACCGATTGGATCCATGGCTTGGTCGATGTTTGCTGAGAACCCGCGAAGAGTTGGGTACTGGAAGATGGTCGTCATAGGCACATCGATATCCTTCCACTCTTGACGAATCTTGAAGAACAGCTGCTGCGCGATAATACTGTGCCCACCAAGGTCAAAGAAGGAGTCGCTGCCGCTGATACTGTCAGCTGCAACACCACGATCACCGAGGAGCTCTGCCCATATTCCCGCCATCTTTTTCTCGGTGGGTGTCAAAGCTGCGCCCAGTTGCGAGGGGCGCCTAGCACCAGCCGCTGCTAGTTGGGCCGGTTCAGGGTAAGGAAGCGCTGGTCGATCAATCTTGCCGTTCGGGTTCAGCGGGAAACGAATGAGCGGGACAATGACTGATGGGACCGCATAAGCTGGCAGTTTCTTCTTCAGATGTTCGCGAACATCGTCGCGGAGATACTTGAAACGCTTAAGCAATGTGATCATACTGGTGTCTTCCACAGAACTGTTCTCTTTCGCGCCACGCTCTTCGAGCCAGTCATACCATCGCTTCATTTCAGGAACAATGTAACCTATAAAATCAGTATGGGAAATATAGGAAGGTGAAGTTCAACGTACTGACGAGAGTGGGTTCCTCATAAGCATCGCGTTTGAGCAATGTAACGTTTTCGCGGACCAGGGGGTGTGCAGACAGATGTGAGTCGATCTCACCCAGCTCAATTCGGAAACCACGAATCTTCACCTGTGAGTCGACCCGTCCTGTACAGTGGACGTTCCCATCCGGGCCGTAATGGCCTAGGTCTCCAGAGCGATAGAGTCTGTCTCGTGGACCCTTGTAGAAGTCTCGCCATGGCTCAGCAGCGCCTTGGCTCTCTACTCTTTTCTGATCTTCCACAACCCACTTTTGTCTATCGACAAACCAATTCTCCACAAATTTGGTCGCAGTCAAATCAGGTAGGCCTAAGTACTCTTCAGCCAATCCGCCTGCTCGTACGTAGATCTCGCCGCTTTGGCCAGGTTCGCAGATCTTGTTCCGATCTTCACGATCTACCACGAGGAGTTGGACGTTGTTCATCCCTCGACCCGCTGGAATGACCTCGCCAATGGTATCCAGGAACTCTGGGGCCTCGGTACAGCTTGGCAATTCATAATAACTGACAGCTCGCTGCGTCTCGGTGGTGCCATACATATTCACAATGCGCACATTCGGTGCTAGGTTCTGCAGCCTCCTGCAGTCTCGCTTGATCAACAGATCGCCCACAAAGAACGAGTGATGCAAAGCAGGGAAAATGGCCGAAGCGCCTCCAACTAGAATTTGACCCATGGCAGGTGTAAGATGAGTGACTGTTGCGCCGTACTTCCTCATCCACTCAGCGAGCTTCTCGTGCTGGATGTCCTCTTTGCTCGGTACCAGCAGTTGCGCACCAAGGAACAGCGGAGTAAAGATGTCTCGTTGGATGGGATCGTGAGCAATACCGGAAAGCATGGTGAATTTGTCGTTTTCAGATAGCCCGAACGTCTCTGCCATCCAAGGGAAATAATGGGTGAGCGAAAAGTGCCGTCCCTTGACACCCTTTGGCTTTCCTTCAGAGCCTGATGTAAATGAAAGTGTGGGTGTCGAGTCCGGTCCGACCAACACACCGGGTAGCTCTGCCTTGAGCTTCTGCTGCTCTTCCAAGACGTCCTTGCCGTCCTTCTTGCCACCTACTAATGTCCCGTCATTTGCTAGTTCGAGTGCAGGTATTTCGGTCCTAAGCTGGAGATTCTCCTTGACGTAGTCGCGCACTTGATCAGAGAGAGGACCGGCTTCACGCGTCGCCTTGTCGATGACTACGAGCGCGCGTGGTTGAGAGACTTCGAGGTAAATGCACTGGCGATCTGGAGGGTATCTATTGTCTTATCAGTTTTGATTTCTATTGAAATGGGAGGCACAACTCACAATGGGTCGAGGACTGAGAAAGTGGCTCCTGCTGCAAGAACAGCCATGATAGCCACCACAAGGTCTACACCTCGGTGGGCGAAGATCATGACTACCTCGCCTCTTTGTATGCCATTCTGCACGAAGTGGTGTGCTAATATCGAGGTGGCTTCGAATATTTGCTTGTATGTGAATTTACGCTCGGCGGTCTTGCTTGTGGCTGTCTCCACCACACATGGTCTGTCAGGATGCTTGCGAGCGTTTGCAGCGAAGATTTCGTGGATCGGACCCTTGAAATCAGACCAATGGAGGTCCGCTGTAGGGTCGGGAATGCTCCCTTTGGTAAGTGAAGCCATTGTTGCGTGCAATGGGATTGGGTGAATCGAGAGAAATGTCGCGGGGTCGCGTTGATGGTGTGCAGGTACAAAGTGTACGTGTGACTCAGTTTCGGTGGTACCACTCCAAAGTACGATCAAAGACTGTAGACGGCACAAGACAGGATGTTGATGAGTTTTGAGGGAGAAAAAAGTTCACATGGAGGGTCAATCGCGAGCATGACGCATCGATTGAAATTGTTCCCGACATCGACTCATGCGACATCGGGAGAGTGACCCCCACTAGCGAGGTGTGGGGATTCAGCCCTGTGCTAGGGATGCACCTCTGCTGCCAAACAAGCGTCGTGGTGCGACGCGTCAACAGCTGTCTGAGGATTGTATTTGCAACCACTGGCTTTTTGGTGCTTTCTATCCCTTCTTGTCACTCCTTTGATTTACTCTATCACCTGATTTGTGCGCTCTCTTGGAATACGATTGGTTTCACCGGCGCCGCGTACCCTAGGAGATCCTCCTGAAGCTTACCACGGATATCGGCTCGCTGTCCTTCTACCACATGCCGTCAATGTTGCGATAGCGCCTTTCTTCGTCTCCTTGCAACTCTCACTTAATACGTGATGCCAGTACAACATACCCTCTTCGGCCGGCCGGTCACAATACGAATGCCGCCGCGAAGACTCCAGGCTCTCCTCGTTTTAGTGCTCTTCATTATAGTCAACCTGAGCTTCTACGGTCCTCCGTCGCGCGAAGCCTTACCCACCTACGAGGACGTAGCCGATGCTGTTAAGCATCCGCATGTTCCCGACCTGGGCGAGCTTCCCGCTGTGCCTAATCCCTTCGGGCCATCCGCCCATAAACCCCCAGCTCAACCCAACAGCACCAGCACTGGTACATACCGTGCAATTGAATGGCTGAGCGACTTCAAGTGGCGCAATCCATTGTCATCTACCGTAACCCTCGATGAGAACCGCGCCGTCCTTCCCCCTCTCCGCGAGCGACCGCCAATTTATACCTATTACGACGTTCCAAAGAAGCAAGACAAGAAGGTATCGGAGGCCGAACACAGGTTGATCCTGGCATGGAGGCGGGCATGGTGGGCCCAGGGCTTCAAGCCGCAGGTTCTCTCCCGTGCAGAAGCTATGCAGCATCCCCAATATCAACTTTTCCAACGAATGAAGCTAGGGGCAAAGGTTGAGCTCGAGGTTATGCGGTGGCTAGCCTGGGGCCACATGGGTGGTGGCGTCCTCGCCAACTGGCTGGCTCTTCCTGTGGCCGAGTACGAGAACCCAATGCTGAGCTTCCTGCGACGCAGTGAGTACCCGAAAGTGTCAAGAATCCAATCTCTTGACAACGGTGTCTTCTTTGGAGAAGGAACAGCTGTCGAGGAGGCCATCAAGAAAGTCATGAGCAACGCACTTCTCAAGAATGTGACTGCGAACATAGAAAAGATCACACAGCTGGCGAAAAAAGAGGGCGGAGCAGTCGTCAACCTTCTGGCTTCGAAAGATATCGCAGTCGATGCCAAGGCGAATGGCATCGCATACTACAGTGCAAGCACCATCACCAGCAAGTATAAGACGGTAGCCGACAAGCTCACGAATACGACTCAAGCCGAGGGCCTTGATCTTCTCGCGAATTTGATCAATTCTCATCTGCATTTGACATTTCAGGAACAACATCCCGAGGGCGTAGTGGTTGTGAAACCACTCCCCGAACATACGACTGCACTCATGTATGAAGCTACTGATATCGCTCGCAACTTGACCCAGTGCCCAACCTCTCCCATGCCCAAGTCCTGCCCGCCGAATCGACCAAAGTGCAAGCCGTGCGATTCGAACAAAACCAATAAAATCCAACAGTTTCCAGAGTTCGTTAATACCACCAAGTTTTTTACAATAGGCACTGTGCCCCATCCATACACAATCAACTCGTTACACTACACTCGCGACACCTTGGACAGCAACTTTCTTCGCAACACCGCAAAGAGAGACCTCTGGATCTGGGAGCTAACACGCAAATCAATACCAAAGGACCACAGCGAGTCGTACCGTGTAGTGCAGTTCAAGGAACTGGTGGCTGCGGCACCTGCGCATACACTTTGGCTTACTGCTGAGCGTATCACTCAGCACGATCTGGATTGGATATTTGGCTTCGATCTACCCCAGATTGCGTCATCAACAGATGAACCAAGTTCGCCGAGTGATGCATCCGAACTTATTAATTTCCCTCACCCAGCGCTTCCCGACCCTATCGAAGGTCAACAAGTACCTGATGAGAAGTGGATCAAAAGGGAAGAAGAGCGATTAAGGAGGGCAAGAGATGCGATCAAAAGTAAAGATAGGAACATGAAGACCATTGTAGAGGCTGTGGAGCAGTGGAACCTCGCAGATACCGAAGCTTGGAAGTTTGCCAGGGCATACTCGGCACGCAGAAGGATGGAGAGGAAGAAGTGGGAGGAGGACGAACAAAAGTTTGCGGGCAGTGAGAAGAAAGCGGGTGTGAGACCAGGAGGAAGCGGTGGAGGAAGATGGTTGGATGGAAGGTAGAATGCGATGTCTTGAAGGTTTCGACAATTGTTATTCACGTTTAAGGACAAGGTGTGTATCATAGACTTGCATGATGACTAGCTAATGTGTAAATACCATCCAGTCGGGTTGACACAAGCACGAGCGTTGCACTGCAGTGTACCCCTCAGGATTGCTAAGACGACGTTAGCAAGGGCCCAACAATCGTTGATCTCAATAACGCTTTACTTGCCATGATTGATGTCGTGCCCAATTGTGCCCTCTCTGGATCTTTTGGGATACCCGTTTGTGCTATGTGTCACAAACTTCTTCGTCGCACCTTCCTCATTGCAGCATCTTTCCCTTGCCATTCTTGAAGACTTTCATCTTGAACACATAAGTATCAAGACCATGCAGTAGGAGAATGGTCAGCTACTGCATGTTCACCTTGGTGCCAAATCGTAAATACGACAAGTCCAGGTGGCTGCCGTCTATATATGGCATTCAGCTCTGGCCGTTAACAACGGGTACCGTGAACCGAATCAAAAGCGTTGGTTTCACCCAATCCCAGGTATACAATGTATTCGCAAATCTATATATACAGGCTTACTCTTTCTGGTAACATGCATAATCGTTTACTGTGAACTTGGTTTGGGCGGTGACTTCTGGGCGTTCAGAGTACGGTCGGACAGCTGAAGAACGACTAACGTTAGAGACCTTCCGCGATGAGCCACTCAAGATCTGCCTCCGCCGTCGACTCATTTTACTCATATGACGCATACCTCAAGGCACCTTGATAGGACTCTGTGTAACTTAATGGACCTATCACATTTGTCTGCTTCGATGAGCAGACCTCACCGCTTGGTAGTACGGGCTAAGCGCGAATCCTGGCAGGCGGCTGCCTGCGCGACCGCCGTCAGCCTGATATGCCTGACGCGGAGCACCTCACTTAACTTCAGCTCTCACTCGTCACTCATTCTCATTTTTCTCTTCTTTTCTTACTTTGCAGAAGTGGCGTTCTGGCTTTTCATTGACACATTTTCTATTTGTTGCTCGCACTCTGTCTGCGTACCAATTTACCTCACACGATACAGCTGCCGCGAAACATTTCCTCTCAATTACGTCGAATCCACCAAAGTTTGGCCCAATAAGAGATAGCTTGGTTGCTATTAGGTTGAGCTTTCGCCAATCCGTCGATGTTGATGGTAATCCAAGACTTTGGAACGCCTCCGAACAACCACGCGGGTATCAACCCAATAACTGTTCGGGAATTGCTCTTTTACGAAGAGCGCAAAAGGATAAACGAGAACTCTCAGCATTCACCGACACTTATACATTGTGAATGTGAATCCAAGTGTACCTGTACCGCTCATTGCGTCACATCTTCACAACTAGGCAGCCAGATTCTCTCCAAGCCACAGTCTCTAGAGTCATAGCACAGTACCTTTGCTATTCAAGCTTCATCCAGCAACTACATTTCCTACCATCCGCACTCCTTCAACGGGATATATCAACCTGACGACAAGGCAACAAGCGACCTTGCTTTCCTAAGTCATCAGCATAATGTCCAAGAGTTGTGTGATCTGCGGTGGCGACGAAAACGAAGGCGAACTTCTTTTAGAAGCGCCATGCGGTCGCCATTGGGTTTGCACTGATGATGTTGTGAGCTTCTTTGAGCGAGCGACATCGAACGAAAGCCTATTTCCCCCAAAGTGCTGCGGTCAAATGTTCATGCTACACGATTATGAGGACTACGTCCCCTTTGAAACTGCATGGGCATATCAGGTAAAGGAACAGGGCGAGTACGCGATTCTGACAAAGTAAGTTATACGCCCAAGTTTGGCTTCTTGGTATTGACCATCGCAGGTTCCGCGTCTACTGCGCAAATCCTCCTTGCGCAAAGTTTCTCCACCCCACATTACATGTCGAAGAATCTGATACAAAGGTCACATATGCCATTTGTGACAATGAGGACTGTAATAAATTGACATGCGTTAAATGCAAGACGGTGCTCCATCATGGCACACAAAACCACACCTGCCAACAGACCGAGGACGAGACTAAATTCAAACGCATTGCGGCCGCAAAGGGCTACCAAGAATGTTTCGTCTGCGGTGCGACAGTAGAGTTAGCGGAGGCTTGTAATCACATCACGTCAGTTCTTCGTCGTGTCTCAACGTGAAGTGCATACGTACTGACTGTCTTTAGTTGCGACTGTGGCCATGAATTCTGCTACATATGCGGCAAGGATTGGGTGGGCCTTCATGGCTGTCCACATTATGGCCCTGCAACATATGATGAAGAAGGTTATAACCAGGATGGCTTCCACCGCACCACGGGTCTCAATCGCAATGGCCTAAATCGCCGTCAAGATCTTGCCCTGGCTCGTGGCGAGGAGGATTCTGATGAGGATGAGGATGCTGAGCAAGATGAAGACCCTGATTGGGATGTGCTACAACATCTGACTCCAGACCAAAGGATGGTTATCAATGTGCTTGAGGGTGCTGACCGTGCAGATGTCCTGGACCAGCACCGAATCGAACTGATGGAAACGCAGGGTATAACTTTCAATCGGGGCCAACCTCATCTTCAGCCTAATAATACAGATAACAATGATGAGCACAACAATGCAGTTGTCGAAGATGCGCAAGATGGCATCACAGGTAACGAACACCACGGCGAGGAAGACCTTGTGTTAGCCAACGAGCGTGAAGGAAACAATGACCATCGAAACGTTGGTGCCCACGCAATCAACCAAGAAACCCTCCATCATGATGGTGTTGCAGGTGAACAAGGGGAACCTAACATTCTCATTCCCGAAATCGAGAACGCTGGGCAACTTCCAGTCATTGATGAGGACCTGGAATCTGCGCTCTTGGCTGAACTGGATTCGAATAGTACCAACACTCCTCCCCAACCTGACGACAATGAGTCTGAAGATACCAATGCTGACTCCAACACATCGTACATCGGCTCTGATGCGCACGAACGCTTTTCTTACGACTCCTCTCTTAGCTCCAAGACGAACGACACTAAATATCTTAGTCTTACCACCCACGAGGACAGCCATGAATCTCTCGAAGTAGGCAAAACCTATAACCCTGACTATCTTGAGGCGAATGGCATTGATCTTCTCGCATACGCGGACGGCCGCGCCTCTTCGTCAGGCGAGTCAGATGATATACGGCCCGCTATGCCAATGGATATGGATAAATCAGCTGAAAATACGAAAGGGCTCGCGCAGTTTGAGCAACAGGCCCAGGTTTGGGCTCCGGGTGCGTGGCACGACAATGTGCACTTGTGAGTCAGCTTCCGCATAGACTCAATTCAGCTTCTTTTAGTACAAACGACATAAAAAGTATGTATTCGGGATCAAGCTAGCTGTATGGTTTCAGCGTATTGTTAGGTTCAAGAGAATATTCACGCATGAGCTATAGAGAATTCCTGTAATCAAAACCAATACGATGGATCCGGTAAACTGTACATTGGGCTCGCAAAGGCAACAATGACTAGGCGTAATATCCCCTCACGGGGTTATTTCCACTTGGTATCTCAAACGTCCCAGATCAAAGCTTACTCTTGTTCGACCCTTGAGACAGTGCGTGGCATCGATCTAGTCGTCCAACTAAAATTTGGCCTACGTAACTGCTGTACAAGATTATTCAAGTAAAACCGACCCGAACTTAAAAAAGTAGAGGCTTTTAATTATCTCCCAATGAAGATTGGCTTCTTTCGGGCCTATTCACACGTTGAACTTCCCGTCCCGAGGGCCCGGCGTGCCATAATAGTGGGCCATGACTCGGCATCCGAAAAATTCCACATCCAAGACTGCCATTCTACATTAATCTAAAAGCCAAAGTCGTCTCCTCCACGTTCGCAGTTACTTCCCGAACAGCCACTCAAGAGCCTGCGCATTGTCCTACTCATTTTGCGGCACCATACCTGCTTTCGTTGCTCCAAATGGCAATCTCCACAACTTCCCATGGTACATACCTTCGGTGATTTTCTGATAAACTGGCAAGGGGAGATTGGCCAAGCCCTCCCCCACTCGACAGAATTTTTTTTATGTCACTGTCATTGTTTCAATTGCCTACTTTCTTGTAGACTGTATAATGGCTTGAACCGTTAGCTACACTTGAAATTTATATATCAAGTCCTGTACTCCAATCTCTCCCCTATTGTGACGGAGATGTTGAGAGTGAATTAGAAAACTAACATGGAAGGCTACTTGATGGTTGTAGAACAGCATTCTGGAGCTCAAGTCTGCTAAGGTATTGGTGAAACGGACCCAGTTGTCTGTTTGAACGAAGTGGGGACGCCATTGCTGATGATGGGTTGCTCCTAATTACGAGCCAGATTTTAGGAACAAGCTGGATAAGCAAGTTATTCCCTGTGGTTCATAATGGCTTCGAGTGAAATTCTATGGCATAAATTCATGGGGTCGCATTCATGGATCAGATTGGTCTTTATTGAAGTTATCATATAATGATTGAACGTGAAAGCAACGTCGCACTAGGCAACTGAAAACTGTAGACGAAAAGGGAGCACGAGTGTAAGAATAAAAGTAAGTCGAAGCTCTGCCATGCATACATTAGATGTCCTAGGTGATATCTCGTCACAAGTATTACTGATGTTTCCAAAACTACATGTACTATCCTAGTTTACCAGGCCGCTTGGGCTTTAACTGGATCACCAAGATTCGCTGGCATTTAGATATCTTGTCTCCCAGGAGGGCAGGGTTAGCGCTCATTAGGGCCTTGGCAGGCCAAAGCTTTCCTTTAAGCCTTTCCCATACCGCTGAACCATGCTATTTTGTCTGTCCGCTCAGTCGATCGCGAGATCCTGCGATGACCTCCGCTTGAGTTAATGAATTGACCTGCTTCGAGGGCGCCACAATGCAGGTGCTCGACACGAGAATGCTAATGTCCGCTCATGCGAAGCGGCGAAGTCTCCTATTGCGGCATGAGCAAGCAAACGATCAGCCATACTGCGCTGAATCGAGCTTCTAATACCTCCCAAGTACGATGCCATTAGCAACCTTCAAGACCCAGCCAATCGGGTGTATTTGCATCCTCTATCGGGGTAGCAACAGTGTAATCGAACCGAATACGATACATACTGCGAGGCACCGGGTCCCTGCAGGTCGACATTTCCAGCGCCACGTGCTTTGCGCTTTGCAAGGCAAGCGCTGCGTTGCACGAGACGCGGTGTGAACAGTTGCAGCTGAAGGAGCGGCGTTGTTGTTTTGGGCAGAGCGTTAATAGCCGAGATGATGCCTGTAGGGCAACGGAGCGTGAGACAAGCGGCAAACCTTACCATCCATCACGAGCAGGAAGGAGTGCATGCTGAGCAAGCAGCGTTGGGTAAATCCTCAGTTCTCCCGAGATGGGCGCTCGGTATACCAGGTCTGCCAGTCTCCGCGATTGCCGAATTGCGGGGAGCAATACTACATTGCGTGAAAACTGTGGGGAAGCCTACTACGATAGGGATGACAGGGGCAGAGTATGAAGCAAGTAAAGCAAAGGCAGACATGTGGTAGGTTCACTTGACATTGACTGGTGGCAGCGGGCTGTTTGATCTCTCAAGGGCCACAACCCCCCAGTGCCGTTTCAGTACAAGCTCGCCGATCCCTGCGTGGCAACGAGCCAGGGCATGATGGTTCATGTTCTCGGCCTGGAATATCGAAAACAGTTTAATTTCTCCTTGCGGCCGGACTAAAGAGGGACCCCTCTTTTTCAGTATCATTCAAATACAATTTCCTGGCACCGCGCCGAATCCCTTGCTAATCAGCCATGCCCTTTGGTCTTTGCATCCACATCAGATTTCCTATCACGCAATGACGCCGCAGTATCTTCGCAATCTCGCCCTTTCCCTCGAACTATTCGTGGTCTTCGCACAATGCGCAAATCTCAACTACTCTGGAGAAGCTATCACGACGCGATTCTGGGACTGCTGTAAACCGTCATGCGCTTGGAATGGGAAGGCAGACGTTTCGAAGCCAGTAGCCGCATGTACGGCCGACGACAAACCCACGGACATGGCTGCTGGAACTGGTTGCAATGGCGGTACCGCATTTCAGTGCTCTAACCAGCAACCGTGGGCCATCAATGATACCCTCTCTTATGGATTTGCCGGCGTTTTTATCACACCAGATCTCACAAGCGGCGGTATTGAAGGAGCTTGGTGTTGCGCATGTTATCAACTGGACTTCACCAGTGAGCCCCTGGTTGGCAAGAGTATGATCATCCAAGCTTCAAACACTGCGTACGATATAACTACAACAAACCGGTTTACACTTGCAGTAAGCCCTCCTCGTGCAAGACGCACATGCACCAAAGCTGACTTTTCTGCAGGTACCTGGCGGAAATACCACGTCAAACAATGCCTGCGCCCTGCAGTATGGGGTGAGCCAATCTGTGTTCGGTGAGAACATGGTTGGTGTTAGCTCCAAAGACGACTGCCAGAATTTGCCTGAGCCACTGAGGGCTGGCTGCCAATGGAGATTTGATTGGTTCGAAGATGCATCATTTCCCAGGTACTCATTTCGAACCAGACGCACAATACAGTGTGCTAACGGAAGGCAGTGCCAAATTCAAACGTGTTGTCTGTCCGGCTGAGATTACAGCCAAAACGGGCTGCACCCGGAATGACGACAAACAGCTTGCAAGTAATGGAACTTCGAGTGCCAGCATTGCTCCCAACCTCATTCCAACCACCTCGGGGGTGGCTGTATTTGCCGCTGTAATACTAGGCCTACTATCGATATAGCGTCGGTGACGACGTTGTACGACATTTCCACAGGACCGCTTACGATCGCCACGTTTTTCACTTCCAGTCTTCATTGTTCGCCTGGGCTGTTCCGTCAGATGATGAGGGCCGCCCCGCCCATTTTATGCATGGATACCCTACCAATAACACACCTGCATTAACACGGCATCGAATCGCTTCTTGGATCGTCGCGCAGTATTACCGCCGTGAGTTATCCAATTCCGGGGTTACCGTCGACGCGCGAGACCCGATGTTTATGACTGGACATTTCTGTTCTCAAGCTCTTGTCGCCAACGCGATGAGGTAAAAATGTATGTTACTACGATTGGACTTCACATATGGGTGTTTAATGGCGTTTTCTTGTCGCCTTGATGGCATTTACAGCTGGAGCGTGAGATGCTGCGGCTTGATTCAGTTGAATGATGAGCAATTTTACAACGCTCGCTTGGCTCACATCTGCGATGTGATGGTGGCAGGAGAAGATGCATAGGTACCTCTGGAGATGTAGCAAAGTTGGTCCTGAAACAGGTAAGGCATGAAAACCTCAGGAACTCAGAAACGAACTACCAAGCCATCTCCATTCGGATGCTCGCTCCCGCAACCTATCAAAATATCTTTACCAACACCCATTTTAGTTCCTCAATCTCCCTCAAAGTAAAACTTTGTGCATCCTGAAGCGCCGCTGCAAGCCTGCTTCAACCGATGCTCCATCCTCCTTCCTTTCAGGAAGAATCCTGCTTGCGAATGCTTTCGCTAGTAACGCCAGTATCTCCACAACTAGTCTTTAGTGATTTAGGCAAATGAAACTATAATCGGTCAAGGCAATGGTGGAGGGTTGTCGGCACCGGAAGTGGCCTGGCACACCCACTTTATCCATATCACCCGTGGGGCTAAGAAATTGCAAGCGTAACCAGTCCCATGGAAAAATCATCTGAGCACGGACAAATGGCGAACGAGAATTCGCCCCTCCATTGGTGTCACACGAAGGTTTGTGCTACATGGGATGGGCGTAGGGGGTCGTCTGGTGGTGTGTGACTTGGGTGGGTACATACATTCCGGAGACGTCGAGGTCCATCTCGCTTACGGTACCGTTGCGGTACGGAGACGGAACAACCATAAGTAGCGCATGATCGAAGGCAAGTAGACACAAACTTTTCGACACACCTTGTTGAGTGATGAGTGGCGTGAGGAAGGCTTTGCTCTGATGCAAACATCGAGATCAATCTTACGATTTTGACAGCGATGATGCTGTAAGGGTTTCGCGCCGTTGGCCACGACAAGGGGACATTCCCACCTTGAACCATCACAATGCGTGACAAAGTCCTGTCACTTCGGGGAACGGATGGTCCTACTTACTCAGTCCTCGTACAAGGCTCATGGGCCTTGCAGGCATAGGTAAAATTCTCCTACCCTCGAATTGTCTAGAGTGAGGGCACATAAACCTTAAAGGATGGATTCTTGTCGCAGTCGATGCCGACTATTATCTTCTAGTCCATAGCAGGTAGACGCAAGTCATTCTTCCAGCAATCGGCGTGCATCTCGATCCAGACTATAACGACCTGCCGACCGGAACCAGTCAAACTTTTCGTTCTTCCACGCCCAGGGTGAATGCTCCGACACTTGCGGATGCGTTGCAGAAGCGGGCCAGCGTGATCAACACCAGTCGCCCCTGCGTTGACCATCGCTTCCAATTGCTTCGTGCACATGATCGTCAACGGCCCTCCCCAGGTCCGTCTCACTTGCAGGGGCGGGGCCGGTACGTACCCCTGCGGACTCACGGGCCTACGCGCCGATATGGTGCGTCTGATTCCCCGGTTATTGGTTGGGTAGAAAGCCTCGAAGAGGGTGGGGATTGCCCATTGCGGGCTAGGCAAAGACGTTGGTGCTAATAAGAGGTACCAGAAGTATGACTGCCGGCATGAGCGTAAAATTGGAGTGCTGTCCACCCCAGTGACGTCTAATCCGTCGCGGAGGTTTGCGGAAGGTACGCCTGCGAGGCTGCAAGATGGTTTCAGGTACCGAAGACAAGCGAGAAGCGCGATCTTGTGGGGAAAAGACGCCCTGTTTGTTAGAGCAAAAGAGGCATTCACGGTTGCGCAAACGGTGTTGTTGAAGTGTTCATAATTTGTTCATTGGCTATGATAATCATAACTTAGGGTATGGGTATGGGTATATCTCGTTATCCTCCTCCTCTTCATCTTCAATCCCTCGTAGCCTACACGGCGTCAACGGCGTGATGGGGCTCAATGTCGTGTTCGAAAACCTCCTCGTTGGACTCAGCGGTGGGCTGTCCAAATCCATGCTCTTCCATCCCATCTCTTTGCTCTCTACCAACGTCGGCGCAGAGCCCAGGCTTCCGACACTTCGTACTGTTTCTAACATGTCACTCTTCTCACAAGCGTCCGCCGCGTCGTATCGATCCATGCTATTTCTTCGTGATCTTGGAAAATAGGAACCTTTTTTGCGGTATTCTCCCGTAACGATTCGGGGCGGGTAGTTGGGAACTCGTTCAGTGAGAGTGTTTCCGCTTGTTCGCGTGGCCAGGCTGCTCGAGAAGTCGTCCTGTATACAGGGGAGAATCTTCTGTACCACACGGTGCTTTCGGGGCTTTCCGCTGATGTCCGAAGAGGCTGATGAATTCCATTGCCAATTCCCCCGAAAATCCCGCTCCAAGGGCGTAGCCTTGGTTCTGAAGTTGAAGACCCATCGAGTAACGAGTCCACGTAGGATTGGAATGTTTGCTACAATGATTGCGACGCTGTTTTCAATGTGGTTGATGCAGTAGTCAATAGGGTATGTCCAATCTGGCTTAAACAGGGTGTACAGGCGGTCGCGATACGATAGGTAAATCTTAGCGGCACCAATAGCAGTGACCCTGGATAAATGTCAGTAAATGGTTGCAACCGCTTATGCGCAGCCTGATCTTACGCTAGACTGCAGGTGAATACGGCCAACACAACCAAGCGCGACCGTAAACGCGCGCTCATCATTCGCCTGACAATAATAAATGGAATTGGAAGGATGAGGACGTCGGTGAGAAGGTTGGCGCAAGTGACCCAAATCAGCATTTCACCCATCTTGTGGCGGCCCATGCAGTGAAGTCCTCCAAAAGTTCTTGGTTTCCAGGTATTTCCGGTGAGAGGGGGACAAATGAAAATGTAGAGGAACCACGGAATCAATGCGCTTCCGATGGTGAAGACCAGGATGGCGTATAGGACTCTCTTGAGCCATGTGATGACTGAACCAGCTCTAAGGAGAAGCAGGATGATTGATGCTTTTACCAACGGTAATATCGGGATGTTGAGGAGGTTGAAGGCCATAACCACGGCATAGTATTCGTCGTAGTCTGGTTCTATCTCATCTGGTGGCACCTGCCAGATATGTACGCCGACATGCCACATTTTGACATCTGTAGTGGTTCAGTGACTGACGCATATAAAGACTGATCTTAATACTGACGTCTGTGTGAGGGCCCGATGAGGGCTATTGACAAGAGCAACGGAAATATGATCAACCAGTCATCTGCAATCATCCGTCAGCTTCAAGCGCGCAAGCAGTTGCGAAGCACTTACCCCAGCTCAGCCTTAAATTCAGCTTCCGCCGTGTGTATATTCTCAAAATGACGAAGATGGATGCCAGTAGGGGAGTGCCGTATATGACCCCCAGGCAGGTGAGTTGGAGAGGATAGGTAGGCATTTCGACGACCTGCGGTCAGGTTTCTGAAGATGTCGCGAAACCCACATCGCGCAGTGCTTCTGGGCGGGCATTCTCATATAAAACTGGGCAAGGTATAGTGCAGCTACCCTTGTCCACTGTGCCCAGGCACGGACAGCCGGCCTTCCAGGCATCCCCGCAATCTGCACTCAGTGCATATTAACACTCACTGGACCGATTAAAGCATTACGACCCTCTTATTTGCCCCGCGGGCTGATCTTCCGCAAGTTGCACTCACGTGGACCTGCTTAATGGCAGCACTTTATCACACACTATTCCATGAATTATCATGTATTCGCCATTGTAATGAAGGATCCACGCGTTTGCCATGGTTCGAGAGTATTGATCTCACGCCTTCCTATTGCGCCTTCTGGCCGCCCTCATCAAATCTCATACAAACCAGACCCACACCACGATGCGGTGGGGTTGCTTCCGGCGCATCAGACGAGAACAGCCCGGGCAGTGCCTGTCCTGACTTTTGCATGCCACATTTGGTGGCTGTCTGAGGTGTGGGAAACAGGCGTGGGTGCTGAACTCGCCCAAGGCCGCATGGGGGCTGGCCAGCATTGTTTTTCAGACGCCAGTAAGAGAGACGTGGTGTAACCTATTTTTCCCGGAGCCTGGACAGCGTCGCTGGTCAGCCCATGGTGATAACCGATCCCTGCTATAGACGAATCTGGGGCCGCCGCTTAAACTCTGTTGCCCAATGAGGTGCAACTCGTATAGTAAAGATGAAGCAACGAAGGACATGTGGTCCAGTAAGGCGAAAATTGACTAGCAACAGACTGAGTGACGGGTTTGACTGTAGGACAAAAATTCGTCTTCGCACATGAAGATCTGCGGCACATCGCCGGGTAACGTTTCGAGACTGCGTGGAGATTCCAGGAGTGCAGGTCTGGTCCCACGGGTGTCGAGACCCACACTCCAAACGTTTCGAGAACAGAACCATCACTGGGCAGGATACCCTTTCAGTGCCTGGAGGATCGGGTTGGAGAACGACATGCGGATGCTGTTCGTTTCAGAGGGCTCCAGTCGCGGTGGCCATAGCAAGCCACGGCCGGTTTGAGGTTATCATATACCTTCATTTACCTCCCTTGCAACCGTAGATGTAGGACCAACCGCACATGACGAAACTGCCGACAATGTATACATTTGTATATTGAACCTGCAGCCACGCGGGACATTCTAACTGTGCGCGGGCATAATTCCTTTCTAGAAGCACCTCGGTACTTTATTATATTGCCTTCTATCCTGATTTATTTTTGACGCTTCTCTGACCTTAGGGCCTGCCCAAGCCTGGTACTTACTCGTTGTGAAGCGTCTGACTCGGAGATTTCGCGGCCATCGTGACACGATGCTCCTGGCCGGAAATAACGTCGGTTGAAAGCAAGCTGAAATTATGCGCAATATTGGCTACTTGTACGAGCATGCAATGCGACTTTCAAGAGATGATTCGGGCGTTGAGATGATCAGCGTGAAGGCAGAGAGATCTCCAGTGCCTCAGATCTTTTGCGCACGGAATGAGATGGCTGGGGCCACGTGGATCTTAGGAGCTTGCTTCTCCACAGCATGATCCCTTCTCATACTCAAGATTTTCTTGTACATCCAAGCTTTGAAATTGATCCTTGATGATCATCCAATCGAATCCTGCAGCTGTAGAAAGGAAGATTGCCAAAATGACATTACAAAATTTCAACTTCTATTCTTTGTTTAGCTTATGCGCAAATTACTTATCATATGTATCATATCGGATTCGAGCTCTATGCTTGCTAGAAGAATCGTAAGAGCCTTACTCAAATACAGAATCATATCTTGTTGAGCGACCTTGAAAATATATACTGTTGCGATACGCTATCGAGTTTGCCATTGGTACACTTCGACATGGTCTTTCGTGCCCAAAGACTGACATGCTTCGCTAGTGATAATAACTCTCTGTTAGTGGTGTGAGACCGTAAGCTAGCATTATAGGAAGATTGAATCTCAAATGGAGCAAAGTTGGGGTGAAAGGCTTGAGAAGCAAAATGCTCTGAGCGTTTGCTCACAATGGCCCATGCCCAATGATACCATCAGTATTATCCAATACTGCGCGAATCGATCAAAGCTCGACACACTTCTTTCACCTGTTATGACCCTCCTTTTGGGCTCTGTTCCCTATTCTTAAGGCCTGTCCTCTTTGTCTACGCCTCAACCATTGCACACTCATCTCAAGAGATGGATCACTGGTCAAAAAGTGTGACAGTGAATGACAACAATAACTGGGCGCCGCTGGGAACGGTTACGACTACGTGCAGCCGCGCAGCTCCATTTATCTCTTTCAAGGAAAACACCAGGCACCGTCCATGCAGGAAGACTAACGGTGTGCGCGCTCGATGGCCGGACCTCGAGGCGGTCTTGCAGCTGATCTTTCGGGTACTATGCTTCAGTCTTCACCTTGCGGCCTTATTCCTCGTTATCTTCTGCCTCACAAGCGAAAAAGCTCAGTTCGCACGGCTGCAATTTTTGGTACACAGAATGCGTCTCTCATACTTTGTTGCCTTGCTAAAACCATCCAGCTTGGATATACGCTCATACTCTGCTTATGGGAGGCCTTCGCACTCACCAACACGCCTATACCCTCCTTCAAACGGAAACGTCAGTGCGAAGTATCTCAACCGAGAGAGTCGGATATACCTCATCCTGAGGGCATCAGGCTATGCAAACGAGATGGTCTTTTTCCACGACTCCCTTCAGTCTGGCTTGCCGGTGCAGAAGCTCTAGCCATCGCTATTGTAATCTGGAGTATGTGCGACATCCTTGGCAATGAAGCCTTCCTCCACGCCGATCAGACTACGAGGCAGAAGAATTGCCCTGTCGAGACGTGTGTGGTTCGGGTGGAAAAGATGATTGTTCATACTTTTGCGCTGCAGTTGTGGACTATGTAAGTCAGATGTTGATGGCCACTGCTTGGCAAAAGTACACGCTGATTGACTCTGCGTGTCTAGGATTTTACATATCGGCTTTTTCTGCATGTCATTCAACCACAGCATTGGCAACACGGTCGAGGACTGGATAATGGAGGTGATTTGAGAGTACAACGGAGTCGGATGCACCGACAGTCCACATTTGATATATTTACGGTAGGCTCTTCCTCTTGATTTTAGAGCGATATTGGTTTTGGGGCCTTTCAAAGCCAACCAGGATTGTGGACTTGGAGGCCGAGTTTAGATCGCACTCGCTGGGAGATGCTGAGGACGAGGGCGCTTGCAAGCTGTAACAATTTAAACCAATGCGAAATGGCATAAAGATGCTTCAGCTGCTCTTAATTTGATTCCCGCTAAGACGGTTTCCTCCCTGTCGCAAACGTTCCGACCATAAACGGAACGCCGATTGCCATGCCTAGACCTGCGCCTCCTAGTACCGCATTCCCAGCGCTTGCAGGTATCGCTCCTCTTCTTGCAGCCACTAAGCCCGCCACAGCGCCCACGCCTGCTCCGCCCAACGCCGCCCAGTCCGTATTTACTTCGCCTTGGTTCTCCAGGATCCTCCATGCTCTGTCTTTCCACTCGATATCCTCCTTCCCCCGCATGCGGCCCCATACCATGGCAGCACCAGCTACGGTCCCTAAGACGAGACTCCGACCAGAAAATTTGAGTGTTCCGGCGAATAGGGTTGACATGGGAATTGGTGTAGGACTTCGTCTGGCGCGGATGAGGGAGATTGGGAGTTGAAAGAGCGAGAGAAAGGTGAATGACATTGCTGAAGCGCGCATTACATGCAGGTAGAGGATTGAGTGCGCGTTGGGCTGGTCTTCGGCGTAGGGGGTATGCGGATACAGCGACGCCATTTTGGTTGTACAGAGATATACAGATTGAATGGTCGACAGAGTTGAAAATAGCTATAGATGTGCTCGTTGTTTCGATCGCTTGCGCGAAAATTACAAGATGGATTGCGGGTCAGGCTTCGCAATGCTCGTTTTGCACGTCGATGGGGTGATGATCTGCTGATGTGAACAGTATCAACGTCCACCGAATGGCACGTTGGGGGCTCAGCGCAAGGCGAAGGGGTTAATCAAAGAGCAGTCTAAGGTGCACGTTTTCACACGAGATACGACCTCTCTTTGTATGTCGTGGCATCAGACATTGCGGCTTTCAGCTGGAACAACAGAACCCCGCTTGCGAAGAGTTTCGGCCGCAAGAAAAGGTACGAAGCTGCGGGTTGGAGTGCACCTTTGTCCGACCATGGACTAGGTTCTGGCATTGACCAATCAGGCGGGCGCAATTATCAGCTCAGTGGCTTTAGGCAGCCGGCGCCAGGTCCTCCAATGCTCCGACCACCGATCCCCCTCGGTGACAAAATGTTGCGAACAGTCGGAAATGAAAACCGAGAGGCTACAGCGATAAATTCGCGGCATTTTAAACTAGCGACAGGTTGGAAGTATATATATGGAGAAATAAAAAAGGGTGGTGAACTTCTTCATGACTGAAAGAAAAGCACCGTGTGTCGTGAACCAAGATGTGACAGGGAAGAAGAACATTCGAGCACATGTATAGGCAAACTCACATTGAGAACCAGGGACTTGAAGATCATATCGATCTTCTAGATCAGATCGCCTTGCTTCATGCGTCACATACGTGCGTACCCGACGCACCTCCCACAGGCAACGCCACCAAAGGTTGAGATCGATGCCAGGCTACCAATCAGTCGAGGGCAGCGCATCCAGTCTTGAACAACGGTCCGAATGTTGATTATAGCCAGGATGTAAGCCTGGAGGTTGATGTTTGCAGATTCCAAGATTTGGTCTCGAAGACCACGCGGTCGAGGTTCACTGCCCCATGACGTCAAGCCTATCATCATACCATAAATCCACAAAATCCAGCCCAACTTGACCGGAGTTATTATACCATACCCACTGTATTATATTCCGCGCCATCAGACTAAACAAACTTCAACTTCGCCGGCATATTTTTATTACCCGATCTGAACCAAACAATCATACAAACTTTCACCCGAAAACCGAACCACCACCATGCCTATCGGACAGCAAGAATCCGGCGTCACCTCAGGCGTCAAGTTCGTCACATCGACACTCGGCAACACTGTTGGCGGAGTCACGAACACTGTTGGTGGCGTTGTTGGAGCCCTTGGACGAGGTGTTGGCGAGACACTAGAAGGTGCGACCGGCAGTGCAGGACGCCCTGTAGCCAGGGGCATTTCAGACGTGTCCACGAGCGTTGAGAAGGGCGCGAACGATGTTGCCAGTGGTGTCAAGCGAGCTGGTGAGGGAAAATAGAAAGGAACAAGGATACAGACGAGGAAGAGAAGGTCCACGAATAAGATATCATGATACCAAATTGACGCCCATCTATTGAATTTAGTACACTAGACATTATAATAAAGTAGTCGTTTACCAACAATCTTTTCGGTTGGAACTTCCGAATTTGTGATATACTTCCGCCCTAATTGCACGCCTCATCTGTGGTCCATCTCATAGAATACTTACAGCGAAGTCTTTCAGAACTCTGCACTTTGAATCAGTCAGCAAGTGTGTTTGGACGTCATTTCACCGCACAATATTGGTCTCAGTGGGTCTTGATATGCATGTGCTCTCCTCCACACAGCTAATGACCTTCAAAGTGGTTACAATACTAGTCAGAGAAAGCATGAGGCTAAGTCACTCTCAACCAAAGCAGTGTGCTCTCAAGCACGATCGGTAAAAAAGACTAAAAGTGCGGCTCCGTTGTTCGCTACCGTGGTTCTGAAAATCCCGTCTATTCCGTCTACCCCTGCAGTAC
Organism: Pseudopyrenochaeta lycopersici; assembly: GCA_003313425.1. Taxonomy (NCBI): domain Eukaryota; kingdom Fungi; phylum Ascomycota; class Dothideomycetes; order Pleosporales; family Pseudopyrenochaetaceae; genus Pseudopyrenochaeta; species Pseudopyrenochaeta lycopersici. Next base: position 583,555 of record NHZP01000011.1, on the reverse strand, counting down.
CAGTAACCGAATAATTGGTTGCGCGTCATATATTCGAATCTGCGAGGGTCCATCAAGGGATCGTGATAGCCGAGCTCGAGTCTTCAGTACAAACTCCTCGGTTCGGTGGAACTCCCTACGAAGAAGCCGAGATGAGTTCCTGCATGCTTGCAGAAAAGATTGGCTGAGACTGGAGAAATTCATCTTCGTCCCCACAACAGTTCTGAGTATGAAAGCGAACCATTCTTCACATGAGAATACGTGAGGTAATGGGCATCGACGATTACTAGTTATCAGAAGCTACTGTTTAGGCCCCAAGAACATATGCGGGATATACGCAAACAGTGAGATTGTGTGACGTCATATCTCCATATTTAATCCTCACGCTCTGTGCAACGCAGCCAAGCATTCTTTGGTGTTTCGAATATCGACTTCTGTCTGTATCACAAAGGATGACTGCAGTCTTACCCAACAATCCAGGCGGGCCGTAATGGTGTGAAGCAAGACTGAAGGGTTCCAGACGTGCAGCATCGAGCGGCGCGGTATCGATAGCAACCGCGAGCCATACACTTCCAGGGCGCCCTAAGCGTCCCAACAAACGGTTCCTCTACGGACGATAGAGGAGCGGCTGAACACTTTGGAAGAGCGAAAGCCACATTTTACCCCACAAATCGCGCGTTAGCGCTTGTAAGCTCATCGCCTAATTGGGACGCAAGTCTTGACATCACTCTAGCACTTCACGCCTCAACGCTTAATCCCCCATCTTTTCCGTCTTTCGTCATCCAATAAACCCATGGAGGAGCTACTTCCTCACCATCGAACACCTGCAGATCAGCCACCATTCCAGCGAATGAGACCTGGCTAAGTAGCGAAGACACTTCCCAGAGTTGCGCGTCGCACCCAGATGCACCCACAAAAAGGGTGTCGAAACTGCCCTACTGGAACGCTAGGAATTACCGGGGAATGATAGTCTTTAGCCCGTCGCCGATACTTCGGTTCATCTCTAAGATACTGTGTGCCGCGGACCAGTAAAGACGAAGCGAAGCGAAGCGATTTGCTGCAGTGCTGATCTCTAGACACCGAACTACAGTGGTTGATGATGCTACGATACCAGAGAATTGGCCAGCGGGCTGGCAATTAGGTTTCACAATTGCCATGTCTCGTGAGCTTGTGTGCAAACGTAAGTGTGTCGTTGCGGCAAAGAGGTGGCTGAGAAAAGCTAAGGTGTAGTCAAGACGTGGGAGCGGAGTCTTGCATGTGCATTCCAAGAGCTGGTGGGGACGAAAGAGGGGTCGGATGAATTGTCTATCCAATGATATACAAACGACTCCACCAGTTAACATGAACGCTCCAGCGAAATGTCTTCCAGCCTTCAGCTTTGCAGCTCGGAAGCGTCGAGCTAGGCGGTTGCGGATTTGCATTGACGCGTGGAGTCGATCAGATGCCTTGGCTCGAGCACTATGCTTTGGTTGTCCGATCAGCCGTGACATGCTCGATGAGGTATGTTGACGAACTACTTACCAGTGCGGGTGATGCGTGGTTATTTAGCTGTCTTACCTGCCCCATCCGAATTGCTTCTGTCTCGCACTGTCGTTGTCGTGGTTACCTGTCAACGTTGGCTCAATTGTTATTTGAATAGATTGATACCTCGTTCATCAGTCTACTCCTTCGTTACATTATCGCTCTCCATTAACCCTCATATCCGTAATATCACATCGATCATCTTCCGAAAATGAAGTCCTTCGTTGTCCTCGGCCTCGCGGCCGCCGCCATGGCTCAATCTAGTGCTCCCGCTGGCTGCTCACCCTCCACTTCGGGCACTTTCCAAATTACCACAGTCAATGTCACTTCTTCGTCTGCCAAGCGTGACGTTGAGAAGCGCCAGCTCGCTGGTGCTCTCACTATGACTATCAGTGATGGTATTCTGAAGGATCAAGCTGGTCGTCAGGGATACATTGCCAGCAACTACCAGTATGCTTTATCATGACAAGTTTGAGAGTCGATCCTAATTTGTGTCAGGTTCCAATTCGACGCGCCCGTTCAGGCCGACGCTCGTGAGACTTCTGGTTTCTCCCTTTGCAGCAACCAATCCCTCGCCCTCGGTAGTACCACTGTTTTCTACCAGTGCTTGTCCGGTGACTTCTACAACCTGTACAGCCAGTCGACTGGTGCTCAGTGTATTCCTATCCACATTCAAGCGGTGAACCAAGGCAGCGGCGGTGGTGTCACTCAGATCTCTGATGGCCAACCCCAGGCTACCTCCGCCGGGGCTCCTGTCGTCTCTCAGATTTCCGATGGTCAACCACAAGCCTCCTCTGCCGGACCCGTTGTTTCCCAGATCAGCGACGGCCAGCCGCAAGCGTCCCGCCCCGCGAGCCCACCTGTTGTCACCCAGATATCTGATGGACAACCTCAAGCATCTGCCCCTGCTGCTCCCGTCGTTTCTCAAATCTCCGACGGCCAGCCGCAAGCATCTGCTCCTGCACCACCTGTCGTTTCCCAGATCTCTGACGGTCAGCCGCAAGCATCCGCCCCAGCTTCCGCTCCAGCACCTGCCCCACCTGTTGTTTCTCAGATTAGCGATGGCCAGCCCCAGGTGCCTGTTGCTACCGGCAATGTGACCCGCCCCAGTGTCAGCAGCCCAGCTATTCCCGACTTCACCGGAGCCGCCGCAACTGGCACCACCAACTTTGGGGCCTTCGCCGCTGGACTTTTCGGCCTCCTCGCCTTTTTGTAAGTCTCATAATTAGTTCTCGATTAAGCGTATCGTCTTGCATTGCGAGCTTTCCTTAATCATGGGCTGGTCGCTTTCGACCAAGTAATGAAGGTACTAGTGGAGGAGATCTCCTTACGACATTCATTAATGACTGCATGCGTATACGATTTTCTGTAGATAATAGTAGCTTACCGCCATGTTCGTTTGGTCTCTTCGAGTAGAAGGCTTCTGGTCATCTCTACTGTATGTAGCTCGTAGTTAAGCTTTGCCTGTTTGGTGAACCTTGAGAACAAAATAATAAAAAGTGGACATTTGGTACGAATATCGTGCAAAGTCCTGTTGCCATCGTAGGTGATGTACATTGACGTGTTTAGGCTCCTTTTCGATTGTCTGTCGTTAGGTGTTGTCTAGAAATTTTGCCTGTTGCCCATCGCAACCTTCGGCATCGCTCACGTGTCGCTAAATATCTCATCGAATTCGATACATGATGCCCAACTGCATGGGCATGACTGTACTTCTAGATCATATTATAATTGACTCGATTGAAGCTATTGCTAATCTCTGACTCGAGAAATGAGGAATACCAGTAGCCGATGCGCCGAAGGTCATCTAACTGAAGCAAGTATCATACCCATCTCCATCAATCCCAGTCCCTTCTATCCAGGAAAATCAACGTCCCCTAAAAGTACATGACGCCAAGAACGACGAAACTCTGTCCAGTCAACGCTCGGCCAATCTCGCAGCATCGTCGTAATTTTCAAAACGCCAAAGAAGCCCTGCCTCCCAACAAAAAGCAGAAACCAAACGTCTCTTGTCAAGCTCCGCCGGATGACCAATAAGCCCCAGAAACGATTAGACTGGGCCCTGCTTTATGCAGGATTGAATACGAAAGTAAGGACATCAAACCAACAGCTTCCGACATCGTGTTCCGTTGCAGGCCAAGTTGACGTAATCCGCCTTCCTGTCTAGCGGTATGCATTGATGTAGACAGTGAAATTGATTTACAGGCACCCAAACAGAAATAACTGCAATCTGCAGTAGTTTATTCGACTATTGTATGATGAAGTTGCGAGGACATTGTTTGGAGTCAGGGATTTGAAGCAGCCTCGAAATGTTCAAAGGACTGGAATTGACTCTCATCGAACTCGTGAACCTATAGGAATTTGTTAAGGGGAGGTAGAGAGCCGTTACTTTTGCCCAAACAATATTTGATTGCACATTGAGTGCTGCTATTGCATTTCACACCTGTATCGGTCAGTCAGTAGTTCAGGCGTTCTTTATTAGCAAGGGCCAAATGGTTCATGCCTATACAAGGCGACGACAGAAGGTATATAGAGATTTCGAGTGATTCCCATCGCTTCTGGTAATCTGAGAATCTCCACAGGATGAGTGGGTGACTTCTCCGGCCTATTCCACGTCAAATGTCAATGTAGTTCAGGCTGAAGTGTATTGGTGATACGTTCTGGTAGCTTTCTTTGGCCAATGAGTCTTGTCATGTGCAACACCTCCCGGCTTCGTACCTGAAGCGGGAAAAACCGGGTGCGAGCTCCGAAATGAGCGTTGTCATATCATTTGCAAGTCATGGTCAGGCGATTGTGCTGATCTTCTTGGTCAAGGTTGTTAATGAAGGTATAAGCATAGAGAGGGCAGAACAGAAGTATCGTCCCAGAAAGGCTGAGCAAAGGTAATGGAATAGAAGATTTATCAGGATCTAGGATGCATTGAAGCCCATCGGAACTATTCACAATACGTGGTGATACAACCCAGATCGGGCGAGATGAGACTACATGGAAAGAGACGCTTAGAGGACGGACAAATCGCCGAACTTCTCCTGTGGGGGCATTAGCTTCCATCCGGATATCAACATAGTCGTCCGTAGAACGTACCTTGTAGCCTGGAACGGCCCAGCGACCCTTCGATACAAGCTGCTCGGTGCGCTTGTCGATGTCGGGTTGAGCAGCCGCAACCTCGTCCTGTAGTATCGATCAGAATCCGTCTCCAGCACTCGAGCCAGCAATGTGTACGCACCACAGTGAGGTCGGCAAACGGCCTGGCATCCTCAATGTTCTTCAACGTCTTGTTCAAATCGCTCAGCTCCTGATCCACCACGGCCTTGGTCTCCTCTGCGCTCTTCACTGCCTGGCTCTCGAACGCCTCAATTGCCTTGATCTGCCTGTTCACATCGTACGTCGCGGGCTTGAAGGCATTGAACTGCTTCTCGATATCGTCGACGATGGCCTGGTTCTTCAGGATGCTGCGGTAGTAGCTGAAGTCGACGGTTTGGGACTGCTCGGACAAGACGGTCACTTTGCGGCGCGCATCATCGTTGCGCTTCTTGAAGGATTGGAGAGCTACGGCAGTCTGGCCCTTGAGGCCGAGCTGCGTGCCGAGCTTTGTCCAGTCGAGCTTGAGGGCGGCGCTGCGCTACGAGGGGGTCAAAGTTAGTTTTCTTGTTCTGAGATGGGGGGAGCCATTGCGGTATTGGGAGCTCGGCGGAGGCATCAATTCAGCTCTTCCGAGCTTCCACAGGCGCAAATCAAGGGAAGCCACGTACTCCGACGGCCATTGTGATGGTTGTGATGGGGATGTGGGGATGGAATTCGTGATGGTGAGGTTCTCGCGGTTCCCCGATCAGTTCTGTCGCCAAGGCCGACTTATGTAAGCCACCGTAGCCTTGCACCAAGCCGAGGACAAATTGCTCTAGAATTGATAACAAGGCGTCAAGCGGGATGCTCAATGAGCAAATATGAGATTCACAGAATGTGTCACAAGTAGGCGGCAGATTGTTGCATGTCAAAAGGGAGAGTGCAGTCACTCATCGATAATGCATCAGACTAGAGCTGTGTAATGTGACTTTTGAAGATCCATTTAGATGTTTCTTGTACATGAGCGGGCAGCAGTCTCTACGACTTTGCAATGCTCAAAAAGCCATCCTTTTCCCCCGAGAACGGCACCTAGACTGCGGTAGTCTATATGCTTAGCGCCATGATACTGTTGACGATGTCGTTGTCGTTCTCCTTGAGAGCCTTGACGGCCTTCTTCCTTGAGACACTGGCCTGCTGCATGACGAGCTCAATGTCCTTGGCCTCAAGGCCAGAGTCATCCACCTCCTCGTCATCGTCCTCCTCCTCGTCGTCCTCCTTCTTGCCCTCGACAGCCTTGCCCTTGCCCTTGCCGTGGTCATGGTCGTGGTCGTGGTCGTGGTCGTGGCCAGAGTGGTCGTGCGAGGCGGCTTCGGCTTGAGCGAGCTGCTGGGCAGCCGAGGCCTGGGCCTGGGAGTTCAAGTCCTCGATCTTGGCCTCACCGAAGATGCTGGTGCGGGGTTAGCGGGTGTGTTGGGTATTGTGCAATTGGGGCGGGCAAGCTTACATCCAGGTGTTGCTTGAGGGGGACTTGTAGACATCGGGCTGGTTGATGACGAAGAGGATCTAATGTGCCTGTTAGCCAAAATTCCTTACTCTGCAAGAGCTGCCTATTATATCGTATTGCAGCTGCCCCTCCCCCAATTGTCTGATTGGACTCACGTTCTTCGGTCGGCGGAGAGTGACACGTGTGATGCCATCAATGTGCTTCAATCCCAGCTTGGAGATGGCCTTGCGAGCCTTCTTCTCGTTGCGAGAGTGGACTGCGACCGAGGCGCCGGCGGGGATGTTGGCCTCTCCGCCCTCCTCGCCCTCAGACTCGTCGCTGGACTCGTCCTCCTCGATCTGGACGTTCTTCTTCTCCGGCTCGTCGGGCAGCTCTTCAATGCGTGGGTTGGCCATGATGTCGTCTGTGTGGTGGACTGGACTCGGTGGTGCTGCAATGCGCGGAGTTGAGGTCGGAGCCAAGATTGAATTTAGCTAGGGTGCAGGTGTGGGCATTTACGCGAGGGAAGCTGGCTATGACGACCATCACAACGACATTTCCCACCAATTTCATACATCACAGTACGGCTGATTTCAAAGGGGTATCAAATTGGCAATTCTAGTTGCGTTTGTGGATTCATGAACTTGTGGATTTGACTCTCTTGCTACAAGTGTGTGTATGCGTGCGAGAGCCGAGTAAACCTTCCCATCCGAATTGCACCTTGCCAAACATTGGACTTATTCACCCGAAGCCAGGTCTTGAATTTTTGAATGCCGTTGGGTCGCCTTCGGAATGCTCATAAAATGCACATCATGCCTCACCGTCCCCTGCATGCAGCGACCACCACCCATACCTGTCTCCCGACAGAAACTAGATTACCTATGCCTTCGCGCTGGCGCGGATCTTGGCAAATGTCTTCTGGACCTCGTAGCGAGCCTGCAGGCACAGTTAGCCATCATGTCCTTTGAGCCTTTTGCTGCATGCCATGTCCTTGAAGCATGGACAATGTCCGTCACAAGGGCGATGCGGGAGGGCAAAACCTACCTGCTTCCTCAACTTCATGACCTTGAAGCGCTCAAAGTCGTTCAGTCCCCGTCTCTTGATGAGCGCCGCGCGCTTCTTTGCCCAGGCGCTCTCGTCGAACTTCTGCTGGACCTTGGCCTCTTCCCACTTCTTCGCAACGTGACCGACACCAGTAGCACGGGGCAGCTTAGCGATGACGATGGGTGTGAGGGAGAGTTTTGCGAGCGCGACTTCTTGTCGGGGAACGGGGGCCTTCTCGGAAGGACCATCGACGAGCACCTGTCTCTATGAGCCACTGCACCAAGTCCAATTCGCGGGGAATCCGTACACGCTTGTGGTCGATGATCTCGACAATGGTGGCTAACCGGCCCTCGAACTTGCCTTCATTGAAGAGGACTACGCGGCCGACCTCGACCTGCCTCCAGGCGCTCGTTGTGATATCGGCGTCACCCATTTCGTCGGTATGTGCTACAATTCAGTGTTAGGTCGTGTAGAAGCGTATGGGGACAGTGCCGAAAGCGTACCGGTCGGAAATAGGAGTCGGTGTTGATGGTCTTGTCGGGAGTGGAAGTCGATGTTCGAGCAATTCGAAGTGCGTGGTGGCTCCAAATTGCTAAGCGAGCAAATCAGGCCGCCCCGTGCGTTGGCTTGGCACTCCAAGTCACGATCGCGACCTCGCTCGCTGTGCGCAATCGCTAACACTTCCAGTTCCGACAAGTACCATCTCAGGCGTGCTCTGGCACGACCCGCACATCACGTAGCGAAGCAAATCACAAGCGATTCAGCATACTTGCAGAATTTATATCATACAATGCATCTGCTTGTCTGACATTGGCGCTACAACATCACCACTCCTTGCGACTGGCTGATCGCACCACCTCCCAGGCCCACTGACTTCTGTTCTCCCTCATCTCTGGATTCAGCACGCGCGTTGATGACCCTTCCGTGGTTTTAATGGCCACTCTCCCTATTGCAGCAGTGTGTTCGTTTACAACGAAAAGCCCCAACTGCTCAGACTTGATTTCCAAATTACCAAACGAGCTCCTCCTACACATCTTTGAAGCTATACCTGCCGATTATGATGAGCAATGTCGAACCTTCTCTGCCATTTCCCGGGTCTCCTGGCAGTTCCATCGACTCATAACTCCTCTGTTGTATCGCAGTCTTGAAGACTGCTGCCCCAAGCACTTGCAGTCCTTTGCGCATACACTTTTCACAAGAGAAGATCGAGCGTCACTCGTCAAGCACTTCAAGGCACGGAGAGCTCGCAACTTCGACACCATACAGCGAGCGGGCTGCAATGAGGTTTGGGACATGCCAGATCCTGACCCAGCCCTTGCGTTGTCCGCAGCAAAGCAAGTATCAATCTTGTCACCACAAGACATATCGTTACAGCTCATAGCATTCTGTCTAAGCTGTATCTGTCCCAACATACAGTGGCTAGATGTGGCGGATAGTGATGGATTCCTTTTGGCACGTCTTCGTGCAGAGATGGATGGGAAAGTGCTCAGGCCAAGCAATGCATTCCATCAAGTACATATTTTGACCATCACTTTCAAGCCAGATAGGTCGTTTGAAATACGCAGTATCTCGCTTCTCTTTAACATGCCGATGTTACGAGCACTCACAATAAGAAAGGCATTGTTGAATCTCCGAGAGGAGCAGTCTTTTGCCCACACGACCATCAACGAATTGTGGGATTGTGATTGGCGAAGTTCGACAGTTGAGGAACTGATATTCGAGGATTGCTGTCTTAACGTCGAATGGCTTGAAGCAGCTGTCATGTCTTGCAAAACTCTGAAGCACTTCCAACACGACTACTATTACTGGTTCAACAGTAAAGACACATATCCGCGCTTATTCGACGCTTTAGCAAACCACCAGGGCTCACTCTTATATCTTCGAGTCAACGAGCACAATGGGTGCCAGTCTTACTCCAGGGACCAGCTTGAACCAGATAAGTCAGTCTCATTCGCAAGCTACGAATCACTCGTCTTGCTCGATATACCCCTCTTCCTCCTTTCAACCAAGAGGTGCAGTCGTGCGATTCAAGATATTCTGCCGTCGACTTTACAAGTCTTCAACATCGATCTGCGCTCAGCAAGAGATGGGGCTAGCGATCCCTTCTTCATCTCCTTGGCCCAAGCCATACCTTCTTATTTGCCATCGCTCGAATCTATTCACGTTACTTGCCGTATCGAACGTTATGATCGGAATGGGTATATTCCACTTCACTTCAGCCAGCTGAGGAAGATGTTTGCGAGCCAGGGTGTGGGCTTCATGTTCCTTCTTGAGTTCGTGTCATGTGAATTCAAAGCAGGTGGGCATTTCTGATGTTTTGACTTGACCATGCTGCGAAAACTAATTCTCTATAGCTTACATGGAGCCGTTGTTGAATATGCTGCGTAGTTCTGGTCCAGAAGGCCGCGAACTTGCTGCTCATAGTTCGTTGGAAGAGGGCTGTCTCGGACTCTGTGTCAACCGCTCACCAGACGCTCGTGGATCCACTCACCACTGGGGCTACCTTCAGTCTTGGCCCGGCCCTAGTGAGTTTGAGCTGGGTTGATGGGCATCTTCGTGCGAGAAGAGGCTTCAAAGCCAAGACAGGGCTGTACGCGTCTTCAGGATGCTGAAACTGAACACAGAAACGAGGAAACCAGATTCATTTCACAAACATCAATGCAATAATGTGACAAGGGCCACGCTGCAGGTACTAAAATAGGAAGTCGAATTATCTACGAGCGCCATTGCGGCGTGGTGTACCAGTAGCTAGTCGGGACATGCTTGAATGGGGCTGAAAGCCTTCCGTAGCCTTATTTCTAAGACCAGACCCGCAATTTATTGTTGGATTCGTTCAGGCGTAAATTATTCTACAGCAGATTGTGGCGCAGTTAACGCAGATGCTTGCAATTTTGGGTGTTGTTGTTCGACGCGCTCGGCTCTGTAACTTCCGAAACAACAGTGAAACCGAAACAGCTGACAAGCCCATCGCAGGCCACTCACAACGGACTTGTCAACATCTCGCGCGCTTGTCGTCTGGAAACCAATTGACCTTCAGGAATTAAGCTTATTTTGGCAGACATCTTCCAGGATGTTCGGGCCTATGTCAAATTTCGGCAGCGAGAACAGTTTGGGGCGAGGTTCGCTGCGACAGTGTGGCACAACCGTTGCGCATGAGCTCTAGGCAGGCGACAACGACTGAGGAAGTATAAAGCCTAGGGTTGCAAGGCTTCTTAGGACTGAGGTTAAGTTTTCTCACGAGGTTCGTTTTGTGCCTAAGTTTCAAGGATCCTCTATTGCTTCCAACATAAACCGCATATTGTTGTTTAATCTGGCCACACTTTTTCCATATAATGGCCTTCAAGTACATTCGACATGTAGCGTTCGTCGCGACATTAATATCCGTCACTGGAGCACAACAATCCAATATTGTACCACAAGATCTACAAAGCGGCTTCAAACCTAAGGGAGACGAAATACAGGTGTCATATACCAACGAAGCAGTGAATGGCTTCAAAGATGGAACAGCTTTCGAGAAAGATGGTCAGTTAGCACTCTCCTTTTTCTCAAAAAATTGTCGACTAATACATACCAGCTGTCGCGAGTGAACCCACATTCGCCCTCGGCGACAGCAGTGGCATCTCTCCTACAACCCTTTACACCATTGTTATGGTTGACACCACATGTCCCAATGCACGGAAATTACACTATGCCCGTGCAAACTTCAAAAATAATTTCAACGGTGTGAATATCGAAAGCAAAGCGGACCCACTGCTAGACTACAAGGCGCCCGGTGCGCTTGGTGAGACAGGCGACAATCGCCAATACAGCTTCTTGTTATATACCAATCCGGGTCGCAAACAAATCGACCAATTGAAGCTGCCTGCGGAAGGAGAGAACTTCGATGTTAAGCAATTCCAGAATGACAATGGATTCTCAGACGCGACAGCCGGAGTGGGCATGGTTGTGAAGTTGGGTGGAACAGCTGATTGTGGAGGCGACAACGCAAATACGGTACCCGAGAACTTGCCGACTCCCAGGCCTCCTCAGATCTCAAGTGCCAGGGCACCAACATCGAATGCTGGACAGCAGACTTCGAACCAGGCCAGCGCTACGCAAACAGGAGGTGCCCAACAGCCCGCACAAACGTCAGGATCAGGGCGAACATCCGATCTTGTCGCTGCCTCGAGTGTCCTAGAATCAGACGCTCCAGGCCCGTCTACAATCACTTCAACCATTGTCCTATCAAACCGCCCTGGTGGAACAGGAACCCCAACAGCGAGTGCCAGCCTAATTCAGCAGACAGTGAACGCTGCCCCAGGAATGTATGTTCCTGGAGGAGCGGCTATGGTCCCATTGTTTGCTGCTGCTGGTGCGTTGTTCTGGTAAAAAAACTTTGTAAAATGAGTAATCTGGCGTTCATATAGTAAGGCACCATAGATATTAACGATGAAATAATGATATAAATCACTATTTAAACATCTGGTTTTTCTCTCTCTAGCTTTGATAGAATCCCACTGTTTCCACGCTCATCGCTCCACCGCCTCCTTGGTAACTCAAAAGTGGAGCTCACGCGCCCATAGGACTTCCCTCCAAGCTGTGCCACCGGCCTCAATGCGTTGAGATCTACGTGGCTTACATCCTCATTGGCGGCGTCCTCACGGACCCAAAACCGAGTCGCCTTGACCAATACCATTCCAGCGACGCTCATTCCATCTCTTTGGTGGTCGCTGAACTCTTTAATATCTACAACCTTTCCCTCAACCGAAAACACGGATTCCTGCACCCTCGCCGGCCGCACCGTTGTTGCCGGCGCTTCAGTGAGCCCGGAAACATCCCACTCAGATACACCATAGGGTGCGTCGATGGACGCTGCATTCACAGCTTCAATCATGCTTTCAGATACGGTGTTTATGACGCATTCACCAGTCTCTTTGAGGTTGCGATATGTGTCCTTTACTCTTCCTGGTCTAGATGAGAAGCCAATGACGAACATGGGCGGGTCGTGGTCGATGACTTGGAAGTAGCTCATCGGGGCGAGATTTTTGGTCGCACCGCCTACGGATACGGTGCTGATGAAGCCGATAGGCCGAGGCGCGATGCCTGATATCAAAAGCCGGTAATTGCTGACCATTGGTCTGTCAGATGCGTATGGGTCAACTTCGACATGCTTTTGAGACGGGTCACTCTCTTTAACACCGTCGCCATATTGCCAGTCCGGGTTGGGATGTTTTGTCACTTCGATAGGTTTCTTGGAATGGTCAAAATCTGGACGTGTAGATTGTATCTTTTCAAAGTTTTTGGTTCTCTCGACAATTTTATGGTTTGAGTCTAGGGATGAAGTTGCTTCAGGGTGGATGAGATATTCGTTGGCAACTCTTGACGAATAGCTCATTCTCAGAGCGAAGCTTAAGTTTTTTGGTCTGTATTTTTGTTAGAAATTTGAGCTCAGACCTGATATTTTGAATCTTGCCTGAGGAAAACCCTGCTCTGTTTTTGGATGCTCAACATTGATTTGATACCGAGATCAATATTAGCAAACGATGTTGCTTCGAGATAGCTTCGTGTCTGGTTACCGTGACAAATTACGGAATCAACACAAACGCAGATACATATGGTACAAAGAGAACGTACATCGGCCAAGTCGCAAGCTAAGGCATCTTGTAATCTTCGGCTTGTATCGGCTATATTCGGGGGATGTAAGCGCGTCGCCCATGGCTAGGACTGATAGCGTGCATCATATACCTAGTTCTCCACATTCATCCTTCAAGAGTTATCCATAGATTCAAAAGGAATATTCCGTCATCACCATCATGTCATGGTACAAGGACGCGGACATTTGAGCGCCGAGAAACTCAGTGATCTTGTGACTGAGTTCCTAACTTCCCAATTTAAATCAGGCCATATTAACATTGTGGAACCCTTCAAAGCCCCTGATAGGAAATTTCGTGCCATGGAAGAATTTATATGCAAAGCCATGGACGTTCTAGACTTTTCTTGTGACGAGAGAGGGGAAGAAGGTCGATGATACATATCCACCCAATGAGCGAGCTTGAAAGTATACGAAGAAGCATACAGCTTCCAATTAAGCAAAAGCAAGAAGATTCAATCGACTCAAGGTGAATTTTTGGGTCGCCACGCGTAGTTTCAGGAAACATGTTATAATCTATACAGCAGAATGTTGACTTCGTGCCTAGTCTCACGTGATGGCGTGATTGCTGCCTACATGGTCAGTTCTCCCCGCTTTCCAACATACAGCACTGCGCACAAACGCAAGAGCGAATTTGCGCAATCTGGAGCTCTCTGAGTCTCTCATGACGCACTTATACGCGGATCATGCAGCCTAACAGCATCAAACATTCTCTTTCATAACAACTCAGGGCACTTCGAAGGTCGCTGGAACAGTTACTTACTCATTGGATGCAATGGCCAGGCTTCTTTCCCTCCCGGCGGAGATCGTGTGTGAAATATTCGACTACTTGCAGCCCACAGTCGGGCTAAACGCTGTCTACGATTCTGATAGAGATTGGGATTACCGGTCGTCTTACCGCACGTTGGCTGCTTTAGCTCGCACATGTCGATTCCTCAGTTCCATAGCGACGGAAATACTGTACAAGTGCTACTGTGCCATATATGTCAATCCTTATACTGGCTTCATGCGTCGCATTTGTACGGATAAATCTATTGGGGGAAAAGTGAGGCACATCCAGATTCTGCACAATAGCGCTGTGCACAGGTACACGGGCAGACCGGAAGACGAGCTCAAAGCCCATGTACTTAAAATTCCGGTGCTGGATCGGCCTGAAGTAGAACGACTCATGGACCAGGATCCTTCGCAGATTGAGCTGGCTATTTTGGTTTCACAGGCATCAAATCTGGAGACTATGAGCATGACGGTCTTTTATACTGCATCGGAGCCTCAGCCTCACCGTGTGCCACTTTGGATGCTACCATTAGTCGAGGCAGGCCGAAAGCTCCCCATACTCAACAACCCCAAGGAAAAGACCGTGTATGGACAGCTGCACACCTTGCACCTGAGAGTATACGAACCATGCAGTTTTGACTTAGCCTACCTGCTCTGTCTACCGAGCTTACGGTGGTTACAATTGGATGGATTATTCTACCACGTGCGCGAAAGCGTGAGCGACAAGGATTCAAATTGGCCAGTTCCAGGTGCATCATCAGGTGTACAGACGCTCAAGTTTGACGATATTGATGCTCCAGGAGAGATCATCAAGTGGTTTATCAGCTCCTGCAAGGCCCTCAAGGAGTTTAAGTGTCAGCGTGAGTATGATGCCGAAAACTATGGGTGTACAAGAGCCTGGTGCGCTGAAATTCTGTCTGGTCTCGAACAACATAGCGCGTCATTGACATCCTTGGTGCTTGAACCGGAAGATTCATACCTAAGAGACAACAAGTATCATCATTATGAGCGGCTGGAAGGCTTCAACCGATTTTCGGCGCTCAAAGAGCTCGTCATACCGTGGATGCTTCTGATGGGGAGGCCACCCGCATTTTCGGTGATGGATGGAACCTACCAAACTTATCCGAATATGCAACATGTGCTCCCTCCGAATGTCGAAGAAATGTCACTCAGAATGAGGCCGTGGACCGCGCCTGGGGTGAAACAAGAGATAATGTTGAGCGCTCTTCCACAGAATTTTCACAAGCTCAACATGGAGTGCTCTCTTCGTAAGATCAACATCTTCTACAACTCGATAGTGTGGGACGCTCCTCTACCATTCTCGTTTTGGGACGTAAAGAACAAATTTAGACAAGCCGGCGTGGTGTTCAATTACAGGATCTTTGGGGAGTTTGAAACCGACTGTACGTCCGTGTTCGTTGCTATTCCATTCACTGGACTTGAACTGACAGTGAAATAGTTCACGATGGTCTGCCAAACCTCGATGAGCAGCAGGCTATGGCTAATGAGCTAGCCAGTCATGGACCCAAAGGTATCGAGATGGCGTCGAATTTTCTCGGCGTGGAAACGGCCTTGGCGGGCAAAGTTGCGGATCAATTGGGGCTGGGACCATCATGGCTCGAGAGTGAAGAGGGCAAAAGAATCATGTTTATGGATGATGACGATGAAGACGGTGGGGCTGGCGGCTAACAGAATGACTGAGGAGCTAACCATGAGGGCTGAATCCTATCCGGGCAGCTTCCTTCGTTAGAACTGGCTGGTCTTGGAATGGATAAACCATCAAGCAAGGCTAATCTATGGTAATGTTGGTTGGGTGTTGGAGATTCCAGGAACGATATGACAATGACAAAGCATTTTCAATGTCTTGTGACTACACCTTTTTCAATCGATGTGAGGTGAACACGAGACTGAACCCTTGCCCTGGCAGGTCGCCAGTATATACATACACCTTAAGAGTGCTTCGTGGCATCACTTGGAATAGTACTTCGGGCTATAATTTCCCCATCATTACGAATCTGGTGTAGATCAAGTTGGACAATCTTGGCTGCAGTTTGGGTCGCGGGGAACACAGAAGCCTAAACAGACCGTTCACATATAGTTGCATTAAAGAGATTGCAATATGGTGATATGGTGCTGAGACATTGCATGCACAGAAATGACCAGATTTTAATCTACCTAAGACTCCAGACCGTAGCGTCATATCTAGTTCTTAACATATAGGTCAACATACTCATCGATGTCCATGTTGTCCAGAGTCTTGCCATCCTGAGCCAAGGCAACGAGCTTGTCAACGCGGTCTGCAGAGAAGTGTGGGCCGAGATGCCTCTTGTACTTGCTGAGGATCTCGGGCTTCGCCTCTTCACGTCGCAATCGGTGGCCCAAAGGAGCCTCAACGACCTCCTCCTCCAAGACGGTGCCGTCCTTGAGGGTTACAGTGAGCGCGTTGGAAATGGTGCGCTTCTCTGGGTCATGGTAATCCTTGGTGAACTGGGGGTCTTCAACACAGCTAATACGCTGTCGGAGGGACTCTACGAGGGCTGAGGTGGCAGCCTCGCTGTCATCGGGGTAATCAGTCGCCTCAAGTCGGTTGAATACGAACATGGTCGAGACCATGTACTGCATTATATTGTCAGCACGATCCGGTGAGCATATGGAGAGGAAGTCTTACCTGAACGCAGTGATCACGATCGGCAAAGTTCTCCATGGGCTTGAACTGCTTGTCAATAATTCGGATGCAAGCTTCGTGCGTCCGGTTGACAACGCCCTCAATGTCTTCAGCGGTCTTGCCCATGGCCTTCAACTTCTTGTTCAGGCGTTGAGCAGCTTCGACAGCAGTCTGAGAGTGAAACTCGGCTATATGCAAATTAGTATGCAACTTTCAAGACACGTATAGAATATGTAGGGAGTCGTACCAGGGTAAGAAACCTTGAAGAGAACGTTCTCCATGACGTAGCTGCCATATCCTCGCTGGAATTGGAAGGGCTTGCCACCAAAGTTGACATCGTAAAAGCCCCAAGTGGGCGCAGAGAGCACAGTGGGGAGGCCTTGCTCGCCCTTAAGAACCTTCAAAACGAGGTTGACGGCGGTTTGGCAAGCATCACCAGCAGCCCAGGACTTGCGCGACATAGTGTTAGGCGAGTGCCTGTAGGTTCGCATCGACTGGCCGTCTACAAAGGCTTGTGAGATGGCATCACGGGTCTGAGCCTCACTGAGACCCATCATCTTGGACACAACTGCAGTTGAGGCGAGCTTGACGAGAATAACGTGGTCAAGGCCGACCTTGTTGAACGAGTTCTCAAGAGCCATGCAGCCCTGGATTTCATGCGCCCTGATCATGGCCTCTAGAACATCTCTTACCTTGAAGATCTTTCCATTGCCGAGGTTGCCACCAGCCTTGTTTGTTCGTGTAATCCAGTCAGCAGTTGCGAGGATAGCACCTAGGTTGTCTGAGGGATGACCCCACTCGGCAGCCAGCCAGCAGTCGTTGAAGTCCAACCATCGGATCATGGCACCAATGTTGAAGGCACCGTTCACAGGGTCGAGCTGGTAGTTTGTGCCAGGCACCTTGGTGCCATTGGGGACAGTGGTGCCCTCCACAACGGGGCCAAGGATGTTCCTGCATTGCTCGAAGCGAAGACCTTCGAGACCACAGCCCAGGGTATCAACGAAAACCCAGCGAGCAGTGTCGAACTACATGAGCCTTGATATTAGCCTCACTTTGCATGTAGAAATCTGGTTTACATACTGCGAGCTCCGAGTCGATAGGTGTGTTGTGGATGTAGCTAGCAATGTCCTTGATCTCGGGATCGTACTCGCGCTTGCTCTGGACGGGCGGCGCGGCGCTCTTGAGGCTCGACATGGTGGAGAAGGAAGCTGCAGCTGCTGTTCGGGGGACGATTGGGCTGGAGGCAGCAGTTCGGAGAGCAATTGGCCTCAGTGCTCGGCTTATGACGCCAGACCGCTGGCGAAGGTTTCGTGAGGCGGTGGTGCACACGTTACGACTGAAGGCCGACATGGTCAAATTAGCTTTTGCCGTGCCGGACGACCTCAATGCAGCTCTAGAGAAAAGGGAGTGTCGTACTACGCGCTTTAGAGGATGCTGTAGGGCTTTTGGAGAAATTTGAGCAGAGGCAGGAGCTGCGCTCGGCTTCCAGAATTCGGGAAGAGGGATGTCCCGTCGTCAACCGAGGCTGCGACTCTACAGGTTGAACATATCCGCGCCACGACAGACTTGTGTAGACGGCGCGACACTGCACAGATTGACTTTTATGTTTCACTTGCTGTCTATGATATGCTTGACAAAAAACATCTCAGAGTACACTAGCAGCTATAATTCCTGCCATTGTGAGCTCCTTCCTGCACTCACAGGCAGTTTTGCTACCCCGCATCCACCCGGGCAGGCCCAAGTCGGCTACGGCTGCCGATTTTTGCATCGAGTACAGCCTTGGCGCTGTCCAGCATTGTCGACTCAGTTCCACTTTAGTTACCGAATATACCCGACAGTCGCAAGTCTTTTCAAAATATTAAAAGCACTTGAAGTCCCTTTGAATACCCAGCTTGTCTCGCAAGCTTGTACTTCAAACATATCAGCCACGTCCATGGCATTGTATACCGGTGGTAGTATATTAGTGGAAAGATGTCAGCGGTACATCCGCAGCACACAAATCGTGCTATTCAAGAGTAAAAATATCCCCAGGGATTTCTTCACACTCTGAAGCATATAGACCACGATTGACAGTCAAATGACTGTCGTATCCACAATCCCATCTCCCTTCCCTGCCATACACCACCTGCGTTCTATACCCCATCATCTTTCCCATTTTGCCCAGCCTATTCATCATTTTTTTCACCTCTTCTACATCGTATCCATTCGCTACGAGCAATGCTGTCTCCAAGCGCGGATTCATTTCTTTCAAGATCACATTAAATTGGTCGACGTGCCCACTATTTGGGGGCCCACCGCCCCGTCGTGTAAAGATGTAGCTCCAGCAGTACCGCGATGACGATGCTGCTTGGCAAAATTTCTTAAAAAGGTCTTGCTGGTGTGTATATGTGTGATTAGAATCGATATACTGTGCAATCAACGCGCAGTTTCTTATGCGATGTGTGATGGCTAGCTGTGGGCTATTGCGGTTGACACATCGGGTTGAGTTGTATAGTGCTGATGCGAGGAGGGCATTACGAAAGGTGTGATCCGCCTCTTGAGAGAGCGACGCAGAATGCAAATTCTCCACGAACGAGTTATATGGAAACTGCGCAACGGTAAGGCGGGTGTATAGCGCCCGGAGTATCTCCTCATTGAAGAAACCTTGTTGATATCAACTTCCCACTCATGTCACACATGTCCCACTGGGAAGAGAATGACTTACGACATACGAGCCGTACCTCCAAGACGCTGTGTAGTTCATATGATAGCCACTCGCAAGAATGGTCCATATGAAGTAAACACCGTACTATATGACACCAAAGTTCGACAGGAAGCACGATATCTTCAGCCAAGCGCTTTTCAAGGATCTTGGGCGACCGTGATTGAGACTTATAACGACATCCAGTATGTCTTGCAATATTCATGAGTCTGCGAATAACAATCATTGCTCCAACTCTGAGAGTAAAAAGAACGCCTGTGGAAGGAATTGGATTCGCTTGCCAGAAATCGAGAACGCAAGGGTAAAAAACAGAGAAAACCATTTAAATTATTTCCTACCGCTTCATCACGATCGACAGGGAGGAAGAAATTGTCGTTCCATCTCGTAAGGGTCGTTTATTTTTCACATACTTTGTTGCCTGATCGCGCATCGCTGACACGTGTACTTACTACTGTGCAACACCACCTCTCTACGGCATATGTGTACTCATTTTTGGTGAAACGTATTTGCTAGTCAGAGCTTGAAATTCTCAGTAGGAAACTTTAGTTCCCGGAGGCTGATGTAGTGGCGAGAACTCAGGTCTCATTTCTACGCAATACAAAACGGCATATGCAGTAGCTGTTGTATGTATAGATGAAGCGGTTTGCGTTATCTGGAGTTAAGACACGCCTTGCGAAGGTTCCCGAGGATTGCCTCGAGGCGTAGCTGAGTTGCCGTGCTAGGAAGATTGTTTTCCAAAGCTCCTCCGTTGCCAGAGAAATGCAGATCCGGTCCATGAGTTCTTTAGGAAGGCCGTCCCTGTTGAGAACTGCACAAACTCAATGCGTCGACTTAGTGTCGCCTTTAAGGTTATACCTCAGCCCATTAATTACAAAACGAAACCTAAAAATCGAAGCATGTGACCTTAGCAAGTAGCCTAACACCCCCAAGATCAAACCGAGCTGCAAGCTCAATTCAGCTATTGATATGAAAAATCCCATCATTTAACCTTCTTATCCGGACCAACGGTCCCCCTCAACTTGTGCAGTCTGAACACCTTTGTGAAGTAGTAATCCAGCACACTGACTGGAAGATACGTCCAGGCAAACCACACAATCCAGCTCATCTTACCCTCCCATATCCATCTTTGCTTGCGAAACAAGCCATCTCCTCCGAGAACTTGCTTAACGCAGCTCCGTGCATACTGCTTTGTATCCATGCCCAGCTGCTGGCTATGCGTCAACCTCCTCTCGTAGTCAGCAGCAAGCGGCTGCATATAGGAGTCCGGCGGCAATACGCGATGTGTCCTTGCAATATTCGATTTGACGCCACCGGTGACGACTGTGACGACGCGCACGCCGAGCGGTGCGAGTTCGACGCGGAGCGTGTCTGAGTAGGCGTGAAGTGCGGCTTTGGACGCGTTGTATGGCGCACCCCAAGCATACGGCATTATGCCTGCCACCGAGCCAGTCTGCACAATTGCGCCCTTGGCCTCGATCAACAGCGGCGTGAACTCCTTGCACATCCTCATGACAGCGAAAACGTTTGCTTGGAACAGTTCATGCAGCTCCTCCTCATCGTAGTCCAACGCCGGGACAACGTAATTGCGCCCAGCATTGTTGTACAAGATGTCAAGCTTGCCACTCGTAATCTCGGTTACACGATGACGCAATTCCCGGATCGATTCGTTGCTCGTGAGCTCCAGCGGAAGGTATGTGACGTTCGTGTGGGGTGAGGTGTACTTGGAAGGGTCGCGCACGGTTCCGAGAACCTGAAAGCCTAGAGATGTCAGATGCGCACAAGACCTGCGTTCATATGACTGGTCGCACCTCTTGCAGCAAATTCAAGCGCTAGAAAATGTCCAATGCCTCCTGGTGTGCATCTGCTCGCGTCAGCTTGAGCTCCATTCTCGTTTCCAAGACACCGCGTCCAATGGGGATGACGACATCCCACTTACCCTGTAATCAGCGCGTATTTTGTCCTCTGTGAAGGAGCCATTGTATCTTTTCACTACACAAGAATGGTTTGGGAATTCGCAGACAATGGCAAGATTCGAGGCAGTATTGATGTATAAGCTTGCGCCCAGACCGTGCCTCGGCTCAACTTGCCCCACTAACTCCCCGCTGCTTACATCGTATTGACATCTGAAAGACGTTCCCCCAGCCTATCGCTTGTTTCGCCGATAGTCCAGTCTGATAGCCTGACTAATAAAACAGGCAGATGCTCCACGACAAACGTAAAAGGCATTCCCTTTCTCCTTATTATCTTGTTTTGCACAGTCACCATTCTTTCCCCCACCACTCAGTAGACACTCGCCATATTGCGTGTTTCCCCCCGGTACAGAACGGCATTGTCTCTGCCAAATCAGTCTAGATAGTCAACCAGAACAAGCAGTAGTACGCCAACCAAAAAGATGACTGCGTCACAATGGCTGGGAGAGCGAGTCCCTACGCTTCTCCGACCTTGCATACTTCTGTCAATATCCGCATACCGTTCGTATTCTCCTCCACTTCCCTTCTAAACATACACTGACCAATATCAGACTTCATCATGACCATCCTGGAAGTCATATTCGTAGAATGGCGCCCATTCGCACTCTTCAATCTAACCAAACTCCGCTACAAGTCATTCGCCCGGCTCTGGAAAAACAACGGCGAAGCAATGTCCACCGAGATGCCCGGTCCCATTTTCCAACTGCTGTCCACGTGCAAAGGCGTCGTCCTGGACATAGGACCTGGCTCCGGAGAGGTCCTACCGCGCTTCAACCCCGAACTCATCGTCGCCTTATATGGCGCTGAACCGGCCGAGGACTTGCACTCGGGCCTAAAGTGGAGGGCAGAGCAGACAGGGTTTGGGTCAAAGTTCTACCCCTTGCTTTGCGGAGCGGAGCCGGAGAGCTTGATCCCCGCACTGCACAAGAGTGGGGTCCTCGACGTTAACGGGAAGGCTGGATTAGCGTCAGAAGGCATTTTTGATGAGATCTGCTGTGTGCGAGTCCTGTGCGGTGTGCCACATCCGCAGCAAACGATTAAGGGACTCTACAGCCTCCTCAAGCCTGGCGGCCGAATGGTGGTCTGCGAACACGTTGTCAACCCCTGGAGGACCGAGGGCAGAGTAGCCGCGCGGTTCATGCAGTTCGTGTACACGGTGTTGGGGTGGCCGTTCTTCATGGGTGGCTGTGAATTGCAGAGACATACGCCGGAGTTTCTAAGGGAGGCTGGCGAGTGGGATCAATTCGAATTAAAATACTACGGGCCGGAGGACTGCGTTCCATTCGTGGTTGGTGAGTTGAGAAAGGCACGAGGGTCACAGGCGCAGTCGTATGCAGAGGCTGTCAAGCATTAGTGCAGAGATCAGGTTAAAATATGCTACAACATGTCTAGTAGTGCATGCATTTATATCTCCGGTTTGTGCTACCATGTAGTATCACTTCTGATGCTATTCATACAGTCATTACTTTGCCATCGTCTTGCTCTGCCTTCTTTGTACGCTTCCGGCTCGTTTATGATCATATCGCGAAGATCTCCGAATAACAAGCCTTGCTTCTTCTCAAGACAAGCGTCTAAACACTTCAGAATCTTCTTCGGCCATTCGATGTAGCGCGTCCACTGCACGCCCTCGTCGTCCTCAACAGCAGCAATAATTCTGGTGATCCATTGTACCATGGCTTTGATTGGGGTTCTCAGTGCGTTCTTCGGTGCTGAAAGCGGTGAGATGACAATACGGATGGCGCACATGTGCGCCATGACTACATTGCCAAGCTGGTTCTTTGGGGACATGAGATGTATAATTGCATCATATGGCCAGGTGGAGAGTATGAGAAGAGTCGACATTAACGCATTGAAGGATTGAACAGGGTCACGAGTGTGTGATGACGCTTTAGCGATATTTTCCCAATCGATATCATCGAAGGCGCAAGGCAGATCGGCGGGGAAAAGCGGATTGATGAAGTTTTGCTTCTCGTTTGGTGTTGTACATGGCGAATTTGCTTCTAAGAGCGAAGTTGGCATGTTTTCTGCATCGGTAAGCTCCGGCGGCGTAGCGGCTTCAGAACTTGGGGCAACTAGATCAACTTCGAGAAGTGGAAGAACCGTCCCCGCTAGCTGCACAATGAGTGCCTGTTCGATAGAGGGTGATGTTGAACGAGACGCCAGATGCGAGAAGTTGGCTATAGATTGCAAAGCCTCGTACCCAAGCTCTTGATCTAGGTGCGGAAATCTTCTGAACGCCAGGTCCATGGTGGTTGAATGCATATTTGCCTGCACTGCAAAGGGGCCTTTGAGACCAGCGTTGCAAATGAGTTGCGAAAGTAAGGCGCATCCACGTAGAGCCAAAATGCATTCCAAGAAGCCGTCTTCTATGTAACTGGACTGAAAAGATAATAGGTAGGCCGTGGCCAACATAACGTGAGCTTCATCGGCGGGTGGAGGCCATCTAGTAAAAGCTTCCTCGAGCCCGGTGATTGCTTTCTGGCGGTGGGAGAGCGCGAGTTGCACTTGGGGATTCTGGACCTGAAGCGCAAGATGTGAACCCGCCAATGCCAGGATGGCGTGCATGAGATATGGGTTCTGGATTGTCAGTGGTGGTCATTACTTCAGCGTCATGAGATGGAGCGGAAGAGAGGACGGGGTACCAGTGCCACTGAGTGTATGGAAAAACACTTAAACTTCCGACGCACCGATCAACTTCCCCGTCAAAAGTGCAGGAGCTCGACAATGTTGGGATAGCTGAGACTTACTTGATGACTAATGGTTGGTATATCTCTTATCCATATCTCTTCGTAGTCATGTGGTATGCAAGGGTACGCTGCAACCAAGTAGTGATGAAAGAGGAGCATGTCGTTGGAATTAAACATAGTTGGCGTATCGGATAATTGAGCAAATGGACGGGGATGCGGCAACTGAGACGCGGTACGATGACGATGTGCTTCGGCAATTGCCGGAGGATATCTGCAAACACCTGTAATACTATATTGAGCGGTGAATTAGGTCGATGTGTAGATTGGTACTGACATCCGCGCTTGGTGCAGTTGGCACACGAGGGCCATGTCTCTTGACACTGAAGTGCCTTAGCATTGCTCAAACCAAAACGGCGGAGAGTGAACTACCTTAATTTTTCGCGTTTTACAGACGATGCAGCCAAGACGGCTTTTTGTGTGCCCGCGTCTTTGGCGCGGCCCGCGATTTGTATCAAGAGTTTGCTCTCTGAACGTGGGAGGTCTAGGATGGTGAATGTCAGAAGAGCCACAAGGTTGAAGTAGTCACATACGATTGGTCAGTGAAATCCTCATCCAGTGCCCGTTGTTGTGCCGGTTCAGTTGTAGCGTGCTCATGGGTCTCTGAGTCTGTTTTTCGTTTCAATGGTGCGTGACAGTCTGCAGGGTCCTCCTCAGCGAGGAAACCTATCATGGAAGGCATGGCCAGCCAGCCATCGAATATGTCTTCAATGAACATTTTGCTATTCATATCAAGAGCAGGCAAGACTGCCATCTTCGGGTGTTGGACATGCAACCTGAAGTTCAAAAAACATTGTATCAAACAGCGAAGATGTGAAGTAGTGACGTGATTGGAGCCTGGAACGCTTACTTCAACGGCGGTCGGGAGATCGGCGGTTCTATGCGAGGAGTACGAACACGAAGTAGAAGTCTTGGCAGGTCCCAAACATATAACGATATGGAGATTCCAACTTCTCTTCGTGAGCGTCCTCTCGGCTCGACTTTTTGAATACTGTCTTCGAGGGCGAATAGTATCATGATGCCCTGTGGAAACCGTTATCGCATGGATACCTACGTCATCCTCCCTTGAGCAAGGGTATCCTAATGGATAGGCGCAGTAGTTCATAGACGCTCTACTGGCAATGCTGGACCCCGGCCCACGTGGCAACGGAATTAGTGTGTGACTAACTGGCGAGTATCTTTTTTGGCTTGTTCATAGTGGTGGACTCGGTTTCCGGCCGTAGACACTCGTGACGGGACCTTTTGCAGGGAGCGACTCGACATCATCAACATGGAACATAATAGAGAGAGAACACGACAGACGCCGCTCAATTTGTATTGCGTAGTGCCTGGTATAGCAGAAGCGAGGTAGCTTTCATCAACGAAAGGCGAACGGCGGCGATGACTACGTTCGGTAAAATGCTTCACGTGGCTGATGAACCTGGTCTTGACGAGACATTGCGGCCATGATGAGCTAATCTCAGCACCCTTAGTGATAGGGAAGGGGACTGTGAGAATTGTGGCAGCACTACATGAAGCTGAGTGTCGGCAATGTTGCTTTCGCAGACCGTTTTGTGTAATCCTCTTGGCGTTTCTGCTAGGTTTCCGCCCAGTCGGTTCATAAGCCGCCGCAGCGCTCACTGACGTCTCCCGATCACAGCTAAGCCATTATTCCTCACTCCGTGGCGACACTCCCACGCGGCCCGCTAGTCTTCACCCATTGCGTATCCAAGTCTCGTCTGGCGGCCAAGCGCGAAGGCGATTCTTCATGTGCTGCCTAATCGTCGAGCGCAGAGCATACCCCCACTGAGCTGGAGACGCCTAATCCCGTCCGCTGAACACTCACGCAACCTCGCCCTTCCTCGCTCGAGTCTACCCGGCACGCCGCGATGCCCTCGATTCTGTCCGACGAAGACAAGCAGACGGTCAAGCGCACCGTCCCCAAGTCGGCGAACAAGATCCACGCCGTCGCCGTCGCCAAGCTGTACATTGCCTACCCCGACAGGCACCGATGGACCTACACCGGACTGCAGGGCGCCGTCGTGCTGGCAAACGACACCGTCGGCAATACATTCTGGCTCAAGCTGGTCGACATATCGGTAGGTGCACGAGGAGCTACCGTGCGGTGAGAGACTGACGGGTGCAGCCATCCAATCGCGGCGTCATCTGGGACCAGGAAATATACGACACCTTCTCCTACAACCAGGACCGTGTCTTCTTCCACACCTTCGAGCTCGAGGACTGCCTAGCCGCCTTGTCGTTTGCAGACGAGAAGGAGGCCAAGACGTTCAAGAAGAAGCTGGACGACCGCGAAAAGAACGCACATAAGAACACCAAGAACAAGCCGTTTGGGTCAGCCGCAGGAAGCAGAGGGCCCGTCGCAAACGGTAAGAGTGGTGGCCATGGCCACGGCCTTCTGGGAGGTATCTTTGGCCACCGGTCCTCTTCTCAATCAGCACCGCCGCCGCAATCCATCATCCCACCCGCGAACATCGCCTCACCCTCGCAAAGCAATCACTCCAACGCCACGAGTGCCCGAAGCTCCGCCATTGATACAACGGACCCATCATGGCAGCCGCTGCTGAAAGAGCTCTTGGCTATGGGCATCACAGAAGACCAGATCGAGGAAAATGCCGACTTCATCAAGCTGTACATTGAGCAACGCAAGTCCGAGGAGAAACTCAAGGAAGAAAACAGCGACCGCAAGGTCAGGGCTCCTCCTCCGCCTCCACCAAGTGCTGCCCCCATACGAGCGCCTCTCAGTCCTCAGAATACCGGCAGTACACAAGCGTCTAAACGAGGACCTCCGCCTGCGCCTCCGCCAGCTCGAAGAACGAAGACTGAGCTACCAACAAGCAATCGCCAGTCTTCCGCAAGCCCAGCCCCGCCATCACCTCCTCGAGAACCCTCTCCGCCTCCAGGTCCACCCAAGCCTGTTTTCCGGGCACCTCCTCCACTTGCAGATGCAGGCAAGTTCGTGAATCAGCCTCCTCCACCGCCAAACAGGGCGCGAGCCTCGTCAAATGTCGCGAATCCAGGCCCTCCACCTCCACCAAGACCGGCAAAGACGCCAATTCCTGACGAAGAAAGACCAGTCGGAGCCAAGTTTGGCGTGCCTCCACCCTTCGCTGGGAACCGTGTCCCTTCAGGTGCTCCGCCACCGCCTCCAAGTCGAGGGCCGGTACCACCTCCTCCACCAGCACGGGATACACCAGCGGCTCCTCCACCACTACCACCGAAGTCTTCAGCGGCTCCTCCCCCACCACCTCTACCGCATATGCATACAGCGCCCCCCCAAGCACCTCCATTACCACCATCAGGATCTCGCCCCTTACCACCTGCGCCTGCGACAACAGCACCACTCCCGCCGCCACTACCACCCCTTGGCAATGTAGCGCCTCCACCTCCGCCAATGCCCACGAAATCAATGCCGAGCAGTACAGCTCCTCCTCCTCCGCCGCCTATGCCAAACATTGGCGCGCCGCCGCCACCGCCGCCGCCTCCGCCCATGCCAAATACCGGCGCACCGCCTCCGCCTCCACCAATGCCTCCAGGTGCTGGGCCTCCACCACCTCCGCCAATGCCTTCGCGAGATGCCGCCGCACCTCCTCCACCGCCAGGGGGTCCACCTCTTCCGAAACCGGCGCCTGGACGAGATGGTCTGCTAGCAGACATTCGCGGTGGCGCAAGGTTAAAGAAGGTGTCAGACTCGGAAAAGAGAGATCGCAGCGCAGCGGCAGTACCTGGTTCAGAGCCGGCTGGAGGTGCTTCTGGAGGTGCAAGCGGTCCTGCTACACCAGGAGCCGATGCTGGTTTAGCTGGAGCATTAGCTAGTGCTCTTGCAGCACGGAAGGCTAAAGTTAGTCACAGCGGTGAGTATATTCCCTTTCCACGTAGACGGTCAGTATACTGATGTTTTGCAGACGACGAATCTGACAAGGATGACTGGTAAATACATCGGTCTGTATGAAACGAAGTTGAGTCGACTTCTACCTTCAGTGGCCAACGCTGGCAACCTACACGTGGCCAAACAACTCCATGAGTTCATCCATATCTGCATGTGACAGATGATAAACTGAACAGCTATTGGACGAGTACGATGATCAGGAAGCAGCGATCGGGAGGATACGGGCGCGGGCAGAGACAGGCACAATTGCCACGAAGGAAGGAATGGACGGCCCAGCATTAGTAATGCTCAAGAATGAATACTCATACCAAGATATAGTTATTCTAGCTGTGCTGACGAGTCGTCAGGAACATGAATAAATTTACACTAGCATTGCTTTCTTTCAACATCCTGTTGTGATTAGTAACAAGGGTCGACGGCTGATGCCAAATCTCAAAGAGTTTCTAGCTTACTCACCCACGGCCATCAGCATTCCAACTCATACGCCTTCTCGACCATCTTCCTAAAATGGATCTTACATTTACAACACAGGACAGTCGGTGGGTTTATCGCATCACGTAAGCCAGACTTGCCTACTAGCGTCACGGCGAGCAACCCATACCAGGTCTAGTCAAGACGAGGTGGCTTAGGCCCTATTCTAGGAAGAAAGAATGAGGCGTTAGACTGAAAGAATGTCTTATATGAACGACCTCGAAGATTGCGAAATTTGTTCGTGACCCAAGGTTTTGTCGCACTGGGGGTCAAGCGTAGCGGGAGAGATATTCATCATGGCTAAGCCTAACATCAAAGACATTGAGTCCGCAAAACGCATCGCAGGCCCTCACACCCTCTTTAATAGCTCCTTCATTCTGGAATTCCTCGAACCCCCAGAGTCATTGAATGCAACGTGCGTACACTTCAGTTCCTGATTCACGCCCTTCCACGTCGGCTCTTCTATTGATGCCGAAGGCTTACCACATTGCAGCGTCCTCATGCGAGCAACCTACACAGGCGCAATGCAGAAGCTCGGCAAGGCGAATCCGCAGTCACCGCCTCTGCACCTGCATTTCGACCAGGCGGAGAGTTTCTTCGTGAGCTCCGGCGAAGTGGGCACGACGGATGGGTGGGGTGTTGAGGATCGGGTGTGGAGGCGTGGAGATGGTGTGCATGAAATCAAGCCGTGGGTGCCGCACCGGTATGTTGATTGATCATTTCTGTTTCGACGTCTCCAAGGGGAAGAAAGTGCGAGAGGGAGATGTGTATCTGAATAATCCAACGGACTAACGTGACATGATGCAGCTTCTGGCCTTCGCCGAATGCAGAGGGCGACAGTGTGCTATATGTATGGGCCCACCCATCAGGCACGAAAGAACCCATGGACCGCCTCTTCTTTCAAAACCTACTCCTCTACCTGAGCGATGTGACAGAGAACAAAGCCAGTTTAAGTCTCATCCAGATCATGGCTCTACAGTCCGTTCCCCCTTCTCCTTCCCGCACCACCTTTTGCATAACCCTTCACGCTATCGATACCGGACCTGCTAATCGGATACAGACATGCAACAGCGTCTGCGCTCGTCATGTTCCCGACTGCGTGGTGGCTGGGGCCGCTGCGGTGGTGGGTGCCCTGGCAGTTTCAACGGGTGTGTGCGTGGGTGGGACGGTGTTGTGGGGTTTTGCCGCTGATGCAGGAGTATACGTCCAAGGAGGATTGGGAGGAGTTTTTGAGGGCGAAGAAGGCCTGAGAGTTAGACAGTGTGGTGTTCATATATATGACATACTGCGTAATTCACACGTCTTGCTCCGCTTTTGTTTTCTCTATTTATTGTCTCTATCGGCCTGCCCGAGATTCCTTTGAATCTTCAATTGTCGTGGTGAAGATACCGTCCTCACCTCGTCTGTTAGGCTATGTGTACAGTGCTGTAAGTGACCATAAATATAATCGAAGTCTGCAAAATGGTGCAGCTCCATTGGTTTCAACAACATCACGGCACCTAAACTGTGCACAGGTGCATCGCCCCAGCCCTCGAAGTAGGAACCCGCCGTCCTCGTCCACGAATTTGAAAAGGTTGCAATAGGCAGGAGAGCGGAAGAAGTCTATGCATGCAATCTCGAAGTTTGACCAGAAGTGGCACATATTCCACAGATCACCATATTGATCTCGAATTCGCAGCAATGCTAATAAGCGGCGAAGTGGCTACCGAAAGTATGAAGGACCTATCATGGCGGTCCAAAGGGTGGTTTCAGGGATTTGAAAATGAGACTCGCATGATATCCTGTTTGGATTTATCACCTCACGGCCTATCAAATACATATTACCAACAAAAAAGAGTCCAAAGGATTCGATCCTGCAGATCCTTTCGAAGTTCTCAGTAGCTTATAATCTTGGCGACTGCTTTGATCAAAGGGGTTGTCGCTTGGATACTCGGCTAAAAGGAATCACTGGCTTTCAAGCTCCGAATTGGATACTCTACTAGTCCCAGAACAACTTCGAATTCACGTCATGGTGCTGCCGCTGACTTTCCACAGTCGGAAAGCTTGTGTAACCAGGGAGATGAAGGCCTTTCCACATTTGTACAAGTCGGCATCCAGTGGTGGGTCGAAGATTTACGTCTCAGAAAAAAGACTGGTAGAGGCTGGAACATCACGAATAGTTATTGAGCAGAAGCGAAGGCGTCCAAGGAGGAAGTATTGGTTATGAGTTGTCTTCAGAATCAAAATTTGATGGCGGATAGCGGATCGGGTGGATCGAGTGGATCGACTGTGATACTGGATACTGAAGTTGTTGCTGGCCGAGTCTGGAAGCATTGCAAAAGTGGAGAGATTTTGTCTTTGAGAAGTGATGTCATGAATGAAGGGGGCACAACGAGGTCAGGGTAAGATGGTGCTCGCATTTGTGTAATCAAGGTGGTAGAATGGGCGGATAAAAAGTAGATATCGAAAAGCATAAGTAAGGGATCATGTAAACAAAGGAAGAATACTGCAACGAGATCCTAACACAGCGTTATATGCAGAAATGAACAAGGAGCAGAGATGATCCTTGGCACCTGCAATGTTGATTTCTGGCGTATAATCGGAAGTGCCGGCAGCACAGAGAAAAGGTATCAAACAAGAGCTACAGTTTGGCAAATATCAAAGCGGAAAGTAACAGTATTAAATAAATTCGGGGAAATCGAAATCGACTTGGGTATGCCCAGAAAGATCAATGAAACACATCAGAACGCCGACAGCCGTGAGGCTTTCCATGTCTCACTATCCACCAATAATTTTCCGTGCCGCGAGGCTTCCATTCTTAATAGGTATAATCTATCCGCGAGGATATGGTATGTCTGATGTTGTTTTCGTAATCGTGAGGTATGAAGGAGTGTCGAGTGGTAGGTAATGGTGGTACTGGACAATGCTGCCCAGCAGGTTGATTTAGATGCGACGGTCCAAACGGTCGACGCGCGCCTTGAAGCCCTTGACGATTTCCCCAATGCGGCGCACTTTGTCGAATTCAACCTGTAGTTCGTCTATTTCACGGAGGATGGCACGGAAGCGGGCAATTTCGGCGTCTGCCATCTGCATAGCGTTGCCCGCTCGGTCGTACTGTACTTGGGTAGCGGTTTGTGTCTGTTGCGTGAGCTAGATGATGGGATTAGCATTGCTCTATTGGGCCATCTAAGCCACGACGCTGGAGGGTCTTCCGGAGGATACCTACATATTGCCATCGTTGCTGAATCGAATACATCAGACGGTCAAAGTGGGCGCTGAGCGCCTGCAAACTGGTGGGATCCAGGAGGAGACGGCCTTGGCTGGAGGCGCGGGAAGCTGCGCGACTCGAATTGCTGCCCTGCTGCGACGCGGCGATCTGCTGCTGAAGATATCTACTCTCGGTCGCGTTAAGCCCCAGTTCAGAGACTGGGATGGCGGACATGTGCACATTATCTTAAGAACATGGTCGGAATGCTCCAGGCTCCCGATGACGACGAATCCAGCTAGTAATTGTTACTAGCTGTCCTGCTGTTCAACGTTACAACAGCACCAGTGGATTGGGAAGGGGATGCAGCTGATGTTGTTTGAGACGGAGAGGGGATGCGCGACGGCCAAGTCGCCAAGCGGACTGCCAAAAAGCATGTCGCCAAAAGCAAGACCGATGAACGCCCACTCTATCCCGCACAATCTCCTCCTGGCCGGCTGCAGCCCTACTGCCGACCGAAACGCGCCGGTTGGCAGCCGCTGCTCGCTGACGCATTACTGCTGCGCGGCACTACCGCTGCGCGCACCGCACCTCGCGTGGAAGCAGTCAGCTTAAATTACTAGCCAACAAATACTGCAACTCGGTGCTGGAAGTCCTGCCTCTTGCCG
Source organism: Pseudopyrenochaeta lycopersici (assembly GCA_003313425.1). Lineage (NCBI taxonomy): Eukaryota > Fungi > Ascomycota > Dothideomycetes > Pleosporales > Pseudopyrenochaetaceae > Pseudopyrenochaeta > Pseudopyrenochaeta lycopersici. The sequence goes on along the minus strand of NHZP01000011.1, from coordinate 551,776 downwards.
TCGTTCATTCTACCTGAAGCCGTGCCGCACAGAGCATCCGGCTCCCCTTTCAAGCGCGGGATTGTATCTCCGTCTGCACACCCTCCTTGTAAGGTCCGGACCAGGGGTCGTTGATTGTGCCCCGAGACTCATGGATGAATCGACCCCACCATGCGAGCTGGCGGGGTAAGCCATGAAGAAACCGGATGAAAAAGGTAACAGTAGCATGTGAGGAAGGATGGGGTGTGTTGCTGACTTAGCATGTGCGACCTCAAGCAGCCTCCTCAGCTGTGCCATGCTCCTCGCCGAAGGCGTGAAAAGCTTCACGTGCAGACCACGGAAAAACACATCACTAACCTGGAAATCGGGCAAGAACTCCATATGAACTGCTAGGGTACCTGAACGACCCGGTCCATGATGCATGAGCCCCAGAATTTGGACTTGCCCAATTCTCAGTTCTTCTCCATAGTCTACACTTCTTTTAAGCTATATAATTTCAATGCCGTTTCCTTCTTTTCGTAAAAGCCAACCATCTCTTTCGTTCAATCAAAGCCGCCATGAAACTCTTCTCTAGCCTCTGCGGCGTCCTGTCGCTCATTACCCTGTGCAGTTCTACTATCCTTCAAAATGGTCAAGTTCGCGAGACCCACTTTCCGGACACTAAAGTTGCTACCATTGGCACCAATTCGACAGGTTGGAAGACATATGGGCCCAATGCAACTGAGCTCTCATACAAGGGACGCTGGGATAGCAAGCATATCTCGTGGTGGGCGTACGTATCCCCATGACCCATGAGCATATAAGATTGTCTAGATAGGACCCACGATTCTCTTGCCATTGACTGATCCTCAATTTCAGAGCACCTGGATTGAAGTTTGGCTTTGAAGGGCAAGACGTTGCTATAACCTTTGGTGAGCACACATCACAAGGTGTCCTCATTGCCTACCGTGTTGCGGGACTGGACTGGCAGTTTACAAACATCACGGCTGGCGCAACACATCATCTTGTGTCTCCCAACACTCCTGGTCTTAGCGCTACGCTGCCGAATCAGCTTCCACTCACCTTTGAGTTGAGAGTCACCGTAAGTCGAACCAATTCTGGTATTTTATAATAGAGAACATCAAGCATTCCTACCCACGCCATTATATATCCTATTCAATGTAGCATGGACCAGTATGTCATGATATGACTGCTCAACTACTCGAAAGTGGAGCTCTGCCAACTTCCCCAACACCCAAGTACACACTTTTGGCGAATACTAGCTAACCATACAAGAACTGGGGATATGGAGTGCAAATCTCCGCGGTGCATTTGTCGTCCGGCTCCAAACTCATCAAAATCCCAAACTTCTCCAAGAATATCGAGTTCATTGGCGACTCGTTGACCTCCGGCATGTACGCAACTTACGAAGCTTTCTCAGGGTTTGGCTACGAAATCGGCGCTGGCTTCGGCAACGTCGAATTCAGCATTACAGCACACCCCGGCATCTGTCTGCACGACGCGAACTGCTGGGGCAATCCGCGTGGCCAGACATACCAGTGGTTTCAAACAAGTGACACAAATGGGCGCGCCGCCCAAATCTACGGCGAGAACCCAGAGCCCTGGAATTTCAAGAAACACCAGCCCGCCGATATTGTCATTATCAATCTCGGTACAAACGATAACAACACCGCCAACCCTGTGACCAACGAGCAGTACGTGTCTTCTTACCTCTCCTTTGTCGGCAAGGTGCACGATGTGTATCCCAACGCGCAGATCATCTTGATGAGCTTGTGGAACGGCTTCGGCCAGCGAGGAAACACATACTACCAAGTTGGCGCCTTCAACGACGAGATTTACCGAGTGTATCAGCACTATCGGAAGAGGGGCTATGTACATTATTTCAACAGCACGGGGATCCTGCAACATAACGATATTGGACCGCAATGGCACCCTACCGATTTTGGACACATCAAGGTACGTTGGCCTGGCTGGCTGCCTGGCTTCGCATCTGGCGAAGGAGTAGACGAAAGAGTAGAGATTGATGGCTAATGGATGTTTATAGATTGCCGCACATGTAATGCAGTACATTCGGATCAAGTTTGGCTGGGAATTTGGCGCGACAGGACCTGAGGTTCAGCACGAGACGCTGTACTGGAATGACCGTGAGTAGTCACTCTGACCACATTTTGTATACGTTGAAGCTAATAAGTGCAGAATCGAGCTATTAGATGTTGAGGTGCTCCGGGTCTTCTGGTAATTAAAAACACTTAAATGGGGATGAGAAGTACTTGCGAGGTCTATTTCAAGCCAGGGCTACCCTTGTATATATAGAGCCGTAATTTTGGTCATCATGAATTGTACATATACGAACTTGATACATGTACCTAGACCTGTGAAGCTTTAAACTTTGTCAAGCTTAGGCTGCACGCAGCTCACATTGTATCACGTTTCAAGCACGTCAAAGAACAAAGTGCACGGGTAGAAGTTAAGTTTTCTTCTTAGAAATAGGCGCTTCGAAGCCACCTAATGGCCATCTCAAAGCCGGATATCACACTGAGAATAAAAAATAGCGACTGAGCGCGGTGTCGTCTCAAAGTCGTGATATGAATACAATAACAAAGATGATAAGAAAAGGGGGTATATACATCCAAAGTCAAACGTAAAATCCACGCTATGCACATAACATCAAGGAAATGATGGAGGCCATTGAGACCACGGTTCGCCTTATAGGGCGTAGTTCTCGGTATGAAGGAAGATTTCGTCTCTGCTGCTGTCACTCCAGACAGAGCGTTGAAGATCAGCGATTGTTTCGCTCACGCTGATTCGCATACTTGGTGGTCCACAGACAAACACGCAAGTTCTCCTGCCAAAGTTCTTGCTCAGTCCTCGCAGCAAGTATGGTATGTCAGGACGTCCATATTCTGTGCTCCAGCCGTCCTTCTTCTTCACTGCGGCAGGCAGGAACGCAAACCGCATAAGGTTCTTCTGAAACTCAGTGGGTGTGGATGGGAAACCAAAGTCAAAGCCTTGAACGCTCTCGGTTGGGTTGTGTATAACATCTGGGTTGATAGCGCCAGAGCCAGACTGAACGGCTTGTGAGATGTCGAGGGAAAGATTGCGTTCTTGACGGCGGGAGGCGATGGAGCGCTGAGCAACGGGGGCGATGAGGTCTGGATTTGACGACGTATCAGAGTGTTGGCTCGAGTGATGGGATTGGAAGCTTGGCCTTGGCGGCGCAAGATGGTTTCTATTGATAGGCACGAGATGTGCTTGTGGCAGGGCGGTGATGTTATCTTCATTTTCGCGGCGGAGTTCAGATTCTTTTTCTGGGTCGCCTTGCGCCTCATCGCGAATCAGGGCAGAGTGGCGTTTTGATGAGATACCAGAGAGACGATGGTCGGCGATGTTTTGAAAGGCATCGTTGACCTTGTCGTGAAAGTATAGAGATACAGGGCGGGTGGGTGTTTTTGCGCTGACGAGTGTGCCACCTGGATTGCGTTTTGCAGCAGTGATGTAGAATTGGCATTCTACTGTCTCTGGTGGTGCATATTCGCGGCAAATACGTAATTCTTCTTTGAACCACTCCATGGTCTCGGGGCGCTTCAGGGCCCAGATGACGTGAATCTTGCGAGTGACAGCTTTGCCATCGCGCATTTTCTTGATCAGAGTGAGGAGTTGGGAAACGATGGCAGTAATTCCGCTGCCGCCTGCAATAAGAACGACGTCATCGAAAGCTTCGATACGCCTCTGCATCCCTCCGTATGGGCCGTCTACGAAGGCACGATATGTATGCCACGGACCATGTTCGAGGGCTTTTTGTAGTACCTTCTTTGTGAATCCTCCAAATGGTCGAAAGACGAGGACCATATCTCTATATCCTTGGCCGTATTCTGATGGGAAATCATCATCACAAAGTGAGGCAATGGTGAACGGATGGTTCTCGAAGACGGAAATACCAGGCATCCGGAGGTAGACATACTGTCCAGGCCTCCACTTCATCTGGGTGGGTATGGTGATTTTGATAGCATTCTCTGGCATGAGCGTAACAGCAGCTTCATCGCCGATGAGCCAAGACAAGCGTCCGGGGCGGGTCCAATTGAGATAGAAGAGACGCATGAAGTAGGACAGAAGCCAGATACCCACAGTGGATAGCAGGTAATGCCACGAAGTTAGGTAGTTGTTGCAATGCCAAAACATCATTGCGAGGAAAACGATAGCAACGGGCACGTGGAGCGCTACAAAGAGTTCATACATCCGGTGGCGGAGAGGCGCAATGGAATGCGCACATAAAAAGCAAAGAGGTACGAGCGCGGCGATTCCTAAAACGCATTAGTGAAAGGTCCCTAAAGAGTGGAAATCGGTGTGATTAAATTCATAGACGAAAGATTGTTGCGGACATACCAGTACCGTAGGCATAAAAGCCCTGTTGGCTGAACAGCTGCTCAAAGATGTGGCGTGCCCCTTTGTCCCATACAGGGGTAATATAAAATGGCACTGTGTGCAAGATGCTCAAAACCAGACAGATGTATGCAGCCCATCGATGTAGCACGTTCAAGCGCTCATGACTGATGCCTGTCACCATGGAGATGAGGTTTGCTTTCATCGCAAGTGCAACAATCCACGGCATCAAGGCTACTGCCATCATTCCTGATCGGATCGCCAACGGAGGAGATCCGTATGCAATGCTATCCCAGAACAAAGGCTGGGGAAGAGTGCAATATAAGACACCCACAAGCAACGCAAGGAGCACGATGACGATGACACTCAAGGAAGGGAAAACCACAGGTCTCCATCCTTTCCGAATGTTGATTTGTCGAATCGGCCGGTAGAAGATGAAGCGGAAGAAGGCTACCAGATTGTTGATTGGTCCCACGGAGGAAACGCTGGACTGGGTTTTCGGCGCGCTGGGTAGCGGGCCTTCGCGGGGAAAGAACTTCATAGTTGACTTGTCAGTATGCAGGACCGACATTTCGTAATCTGTGTCGGGAGAGGATGTCGTTGAGGATTTCAGTACCTCTTCTTGGTGCAGTGCCGTCCGGATCTTGTCCGTGAACAGGTGGTAGTATCGCATGAGGGCTGCAATGACCAATAGAGGTATGCAGAAGTAGACGTAGGCTAGCGCATATTTGCCACTCTTGTTCCATGGATCCACCGTGTTGGCCGCTATTAACCCAGCGGGACTTGTGCTATTAAATGGTATGTTTATTCGTCGGTATAATGTTGAAACACCCTGTACAATGTCGCGCTCGGCGTACGATACCGCGACTCCCAATTGTTCCAGAGCCGTCCCGGTTCGTTCCACCAAGGCATCCCGGATGGCTGGCATTTTGGATTCCTTGGGTTTCTTTTTACACAGTTCGGCGGGATTTCTGAGTGCGTGGAACACTTCTGCCAGCGGAAGCTGGAACCACGGCGTTGAGGCGTTTCTAGGCCAGCAGATGTCGGGGTCGGGGCAGCAATCGCTTAAAGAACATCCGGAGCCCGACTCTACATGGATACGAAGTTGCGGTATCAATGTCTGTGATAATGCGGTGTGAAGATGCAGTGGCAATCCGATCCGAGGCCAATGTTGTGCAGTGGAACCAATCGCCGCTTCACAAGACTTTCGTGTGGTGATGTGTTAGGTCCACCTCTTAACCCACTAGGATAATAATGTGCGTAACAGATACTGACGGTGGTTGTGAGAACAAGAGGAAAGTGGAGGCCGCGAAACTAGATAGATCAGATATCATGGGTGAGGAGCAGCCGGAGTGTTCCTTATGTTCCTTGTGCGAGGGGAGTACGGGTCACACGCAGGGATCAGGGTGCCGTATCATGGCAGCAAATGGTAGAGGATATTCAACCGCTCACCACTACCCACGCTATTGGGCCAAGATGTGATAGCGAGTCGAGCAGGGGCCCCGAAAGCAGAAGCGACGAACCCAAATCGCTGTCACATTCGTGGGCTGCATTGAAAGACGGATTCATTTATCGGAAGCCCGCGCAGCTGTCGCCGCCCTGGGCCCATGCAGGATCAGCGCTGTGACTGGCGAGTAGCGGCCGGCGAGTGAGCGGCGCGGCCTGGATTCTCCCTATCAAGCGGGAGGCGTTCTCGGCTGCAGCGGAACTTCCTCTCGAACCGCTGCCCGTTTCTGACATGTCTCCGTCTCAAGGGAGCACTTTGTATTGTCGCACGGCGTCGAGAGATCTCCAGCCCTTCATCAAGATGCTTCTGCGTCTGATGTCAGACACGGCACTTGAAGGCCGAAGGAAAAAGTGCTCCTGAGTCCAGTGCACTGGCAGGCTAGGCAAGGACCCAAGACCAAGACGAAATCAGCCACCTCGTGGGCGTGCAATCGAATCACAGCCTCCAGGGTCTTTTGGTGACGATTTTCCAGGTCCACATCATGGCCCTCGGAATGCGGCTGTCCTGGTTCGCATGACTCTTTGGGTTGGCGAATTGGAGAATTGGACTGTGGTGCACTGCTGACAACACTTGCAGCAACGCACGGGATAGAGCAAGATGTGGAGCGGGGAGGAGTTGCATCGGGAAGCATTGACTGGGTGACGATCGTCTTGTAGCCGCCGACCATCCGAAGTGGGATTAGTCGCGAGTCAAGCTTTGGATGGCCCACTGATGCCCCACGGTCTCCACTGATTGGCTGCACGCTTCCTCCACCTCGAAGTCTTCGAAATGCATCATAAACCATCAAAATGGACCAGTCATGAGGCGATGACAATGGAAAAAGCCGCAAAGTACTCGAACCGAACAGCTATGGCATGGGCCGCCCCTTGCCTTCCGGCCCACCAGGAGCAGATCTCTACATCACAGGGTCTGCTCAGCTTGACTGCCATCCTTTACACCAAGCAAGGAAGATGCACATTCAATCAAGCATCACATCTCTAACGCAAGTGTATCACTGGGGTCCCTTCTCTAACATCTCTATCCTCATCACACCGTTTCCCGTCTTTCAACAGCATCCCCTTCACACCGCATCACCTCAACATCACATTCGCCGACTATGATCTGGCCTCTGATAAGTCGTCCAGCCATGCAAACATGTAAACAACTACACCACCGTCTAGCATCCGTTAGGCGCCCAGTGACCCCTTTGGTGGCCGCCCAACACGTCAACCCACATTGAGATGTGTAACCGCCAGCCCTACAGCCCTTCACCCCTACGTTCGCCTTCAAAAGCCCAAAATCGCTAAGTTCAGTGCCCAATCTGCCGGGTCTCCAGGCACAGTTCAGTTGCCGGACTGTTACGCGCTCGTTGCGTGCAATGGGGGCCTGGTGGCGGCAACTCTAATTGAACGTACTAGTGCCGGTATGCAGCCTTATGACTGAGAAGGTTGCGAGCGCTTGGATAAAATGTACGCGGGCGTCTGGATCGGCCTCGCACATCTTGATGGCTCTAAAGCCGCGATGGTGATGAAAAGATACATCCGGACATGGGCGCCGGCGAGCCGGGCGGTGGCGCGTATGCTAGGTCAGGCACAGTGCATTTTCTTGCATATTCTCGAAGCGCCATAGTAGCTGGCGATAAACGCTCACTTTTCCTAATCAGATGCGGGCCTACACAAACTAGGCATGACAGCTGCCGTATGATGTGCAAACCTGCTTACTTACTTTGACTATTTTGAATTGACGCACAACTTCTCAGCAAGTTACTTCATTCTACTTCTTCGAACGTCAATCTTCCTGGCTGAATGCGCGCATCGGAGGAAGCGACACAAACATAGCATAGCTTCTTCCCTATCTTACTTGCAGCAAACGTTTTGAAACATCCGCCAAATCAAATCGCTCGGTTGAAATGGACGCATGTTGTGTGACCTCCTCGCCTATGCATATTCATATAATCCCGCTGCTTCGGGCCCGCTAACGTACTGCCATGAGTATCTCGCTGTCCCCGCGTGGATCAATGGGGAACAAAGCATCTAGATGAAGGCAACGTGGTGAATATAATGAGTATTTTTAGATACATCGAGGGCATTAAACGAACGTATCGTGGAAATAGGATAGACATTCTTCGCCGAAGCGAATGTTCCCTTTGGCGGGATATGAAAATAAGACAGCAGATCGCAAGCGACTATTGGAAGTCTCCGTAGCCTGCTGAATACACTGCACGCATTTGTCCGGTGAAACCTTCCGTGCAACATTCTTCCGCCCAGGTAGACGTGTCTCCATGAATAGCCTTGAGTAGTTGACCGAACGTCATTCTGAGGTCTCGCTCCAGGTTTTTTAGTCATTCTGACATAATTTGTGTGTCTCCTGTAATACTCTCAGGAAAAAGATGAGTTGAAGTTGTTCCTAATATTGGACTCGTGCAAGGCTCCAAACCGATCAGTGGATAAGGCTTAATCGGTGCCTGTACACCAGCCATCAAGTGCATTTCCAAAGCCTCGAGCGGTCGACTAGTAGTCCCTTCACTGCCCGAGTCTCTTCTAGAGATGTGAGCATTAATAGTTTTAATAGGTTCCATATTATCAGCGATATCTTTACACTGCTCTTTCGGTTCGATTCCCACGCCTTGCCTGTCACGGTGATCTTGCGCCTCTGTGAAGCTCTGTTCCATTTCAAATCCTACGCGGACAGCAGAGTGCGCCGAAAGTGGATGGCCCTTCTCGCCGGGCAACGTTGCAATATGCGCTTCAGGCTTCCATGATGGCGGAACCATTTGCCTCCAAGTTTCCTTTTGCCGATATAACCAGCACACATATTCAAAGAGCGACTGGCACGTATTTCTATGGCTTCTCTTGTAGAAACCTTCCAGTGGAACTCCTAATTGTCGGACTCCAGACCAAAATTTCACACTCCGCCCCATATGTGACACGGAGTTTGTGATTCTGGGCTGCTCAGTGTATCTCCCCACTAGTAGCCATTGGATCAGCCGCGGCGAGTGACGCGCTGCTTGTAATGCAGTGATAGGCTTTCCGTCAGCTATCGAATCATATTTTGCTCCATGGTAAACGAGAAACTTGACAGATTTCAAACGGTCTGTAGTACATGCAGCGATTAGCGCTGATCCTATGCCATGACGACTCGGTAGTTCGATATCTGCTCCTGCTTTCATGAGGTCCTGGAGAGAGCCAATATCTTCAATGATAGCTGCCTGCACTAGTGCGGTTGGTCGATGCTCTGTCTCGTAATTGATTATTTTGAGACAGGTTGTTTTCGGAAGGTATCTAAGTAGCCTTCTTAAATAACTCTGGTTGGCCTTATGCATTAGTGGGAAGTCTTCAGGATGGCATGGAGTCATGTGGTCCAGGGCGAATCCTTGTGCGTAGACATATGTTGCCAATTGTGGATGCAGAAGTGCTGGTACTAGCGCAGAGTACTGGCCTGGTCGGTTCTTCACCGTTGGATCATGGCCGGCCTCGACCAAGAGACGGAATATACCCAGATTTCCTTTATCTCCAGCTGCGTGTAATGCTGTCTCTCCATTGACGTCTTTGGCATGCACATCAACTCCATGAGAAAGAATGAGGTTAGCTAAGTCAATTTGAGTTTCATCAGTGCAAAACATCAGCGGAGTACGCAAATCATGATCCCGTGCATTTGGATCTGCGCCATGAGCAAGTAGAACCTTAACAACATCAATAGAGTCCCGGACGACTGCCATATGCAATGGAGTAGAGCCATCAGAGTCCCGAGCAAGGACATCTGCGCCGTGGGCGAGTAGGCGGGTTACTGATGCCGTCTGCTTGTTGAAGGAAGCGATGTGTAGCGGATTTGCTCCATGGGTGCCCCAGGGTGGCAATTCAGGGTATCTTTCAGAACATGAGAAGTCCGCTGCTTTGTGGAAGTCTCTCAGACTGTTCACAATCTGTCAGTAGCTTTCTGAGATAACATCGGAACAGTTGTGTCATACGAATCGTACTCAGCTTTCGCAGTAAAGTGATTGTGGAGGATGTCGATAGCCGCTGGGTTAAACGCAGCTGCAACATGGACTGGTGTGACACCATACCAGTTGGTAGTCTGTTGTTGGGACAATAAGTCAAGCATTAAGGGCAATCTCGAATTGAGCTCCGGCCGAGTGATTGCTAGATGGATAGAACAAGCACCACAAGTGTCGGAATTGCGGGAAGAATGCTTGCTACATTTGTAGCCAGCAGTGGTGGCCCCATTCTCCAACAGCAAATTGATCACTCCTGCATGAGCTGCTTGGAGAGCGACTATCAATGGTGTGCACAAGCCACAGTCTTGTAATGGAGTTGATATGATACCAGGATTTGTTTGAATCATCGTGCGGCATGCTTTGACGTCGCCACTACGAATCGCAGTGATGAAGGGTTGCATGTCGGTTGCTGAAATGAGATTCATACGAACAGCATCAGGCACGTGGAGTCCTTCCAAGGTCTCGGCCAATTCAAACTCTTTCCCTTTCCTCACGAGATGGTCGGGCCGCTTCTTCCATTTGTCCTCGAGAAAACCTGCACCAGCGCCGACCAGCAGCCGAACGATGGAGAAGCTCCCATTAACTATGGCCGCATGTAGCGCTGTACGCTGTTTTTCATGCGTCTTAGCGTCGAGGTCGGCCCCATGTCTAATAAGCCATTCTGCGCAAGTTTCTGCCCCATGGAAGGCTGCAAAGTACAACGGTGTCTTCCCATCATCTGCGGCCTCATGCATGTTCTTGAGACGTCCAATATCTTTTAAAAATTGCAACATTTCGACGTGATCGTGCATAGTGGCCAAATGTACCAAGGAACAGCCTAAACTATGGGGCCTTTTCCGGGTAACGGCATACTTATGTTCGTGAACATGCTCAAGCTCGGCCCTATGGCGATGACTTTCCAATACTTGCAGAATTTCGAAGCTTCCACTATACACGGCAAATGCCATAGCGTCCCACCCATTTTCATCTCGGAGGGTCACGTCTGCATTGTGTTCTAGTAAGGCTCGAGCGTGTTCTGAGCGGTCGCTGCGAGCGGCAAGGTGCAATGCAGTACGGTTGCCATCGTTAGTGCGAGCGTCAGGGCTAGCTCCAGCCTCCAATAAGAGCATCAGTCGTTTAATGCTATCAGTTGAAATATTCTCAGCGTGGCAGGTTGCGTGAATCGGCGCTAAACCACTCCCGTCTGGCCTGTTGAGGCTGTGAACCCTTACATGCTTCATTAATTCAGTGAACATATCGATATCTCCGCGTCCTAGAGCAGAGGTGACAAGCCCGGACAGTTCTTCGGATGCCTGGTTGCTGTGATGTATGTCAAGCCCACGGTCCAAAAGAGATTGAAAAATGGTATTCTCCTTGTTCTCAATCGACCATACGAGTAGTCTCGTCGCCGTCTCGTTCTCATTAGTGATCGTGACCCCGTCACACGTTACTATGGCTTTGAGCAATCGCCCGATCAATTCCTTGCTCTTCCCTTTGGAGTTTTCGAATGATTCGAGGCAAGATTTGATGAATAAATTGACTCCAGTCTTTGGCCCATGTTCCTCTTCATATGCCTCGATTGCGTGATGCAATATGAGACGTTTTGTTAAGGCTTCAATAGTGTCACTAACGAGATTATTTTGGTCCTGGATAATACGCGGAATATATTCGGTACAGAAGTAGAACCAGATCGTATGTCCCAAATTGTCTTGTAATCGCGCCGATGGGGAAGTCAAAAGATGGTCGAGCATGGTTCCCGTGACCACATCTAGCCGCGAAGTTATTTTGCCGCGGTCGACGAGACATTCGTCACCACTATTGACATCGCTACAGATGTCAGCATGCCTTGTGCCGTCAAGTAAGGCGTGTAAAGCTGTTCTTCCTGTGTCATCTTGACTAAGGGGATTTAAGCCCGAAGCCAATAACAATTCAAAAGTTTCTGCAGGTGTTGATGAGGTCACGAAAAACCAAGCAGAACGTTCAATGTCGGTGACCACCTCAATGTCCTGTCCGTAGTCGAGTAATTGTTTCAAAAGCTGAGAATGACCCATGGCAATACAATTATGCAATATCGCCGGATCATCAAGAGCCATTGCCTGCGTCTGCATTGTCCGAGCTAGAAGCATACAAGAGGGTTCGTTTCCAGACGTTATAGCGTACATCAACGGTGTTCGTCCGTCATGCTCGTGAAGCAGCCCGGATACTGCTTCGATATGTTTTTCGACTAGTAGCTCGAGCATCCTGTATGCCCCAGCTGCTGATGCAACATGCCAAATAGAACGTCCATCTTGAGCGGGATCCATTACATCAGGAAACGCCACAAGCCGGGACAAAACTTCGTCATTTTCGAGATTCACACAGTAATACAATACATTATATCCCTCATTATCTTGAGAAGCTGGATCCATGCCTATATCTAAGAGTAAGTCGATCGTTTGGGCAGCATGGTTCCTAGCTGCCCAATGCAGGAGACGATATCCACTTGTTTCATCATCCATGTGCATGAGGAATCTCGGGTCCTTGGAAAGTGCCTCAACACTGTCTACCTGATTGCAGGCGATACAATGTAAAAGTTTTGAATGAAATGAGTCATCCGCCAGCTTGGTGTATCCTTGCGAATTCGGCTTTGCTGCTCGCTGTCGAAGTGATTGCACGAATTCCACGACGTCAAATGTGTCAATCGAGGTTAAGGAGAGACGCTGGATAAAACTATTGTCCACTTTGTCACAATCTGCCCCAGAGTCCAAAAGTACTGCAATCGTTGCCGCCATCTCTGATTCATCGACTTGCATCGCGGTGATACCGATCACAGTGTAGATATTCAACACTGCGTATATGCAAAGCTCAAGTGGAACACCGAGTGGAGAAGCCAGATTTACGTCACAACCTTGATGTACCAACCATTGGCAGACTTCGGTCAAACCAAACATTGCAGCGGCATGTAGTGGTCGAAAATCCTCGTCGGAAACGAGGATCGGGATACTTGCGCGTAGATCGGCATTAATATCGAAGGCTTTGGGCTCTCCTCTACCCCAAAACCGCTGAGCAGTGCAGAGGACGAAGTGGTTAGTCTTCTTTGGATCGAAAAGGCGACGAGAAAGTTGGCATATTTCGACATCGCTCGATAAATTCTCCGTATAACTATTCCAAGCAATGGACGCATGTAGGTGGAACGGGAATTGCGCTCTGAAAGACGTGATGTCTTCAAGAATAGGCCCCGGTGTCATATCAAAGACTGGCAAGCAAAGGTATGATAAACAGGTTCTCGCGCACATCGCCTTGGAGTTCGTGGCTAGGCCAAACTGACTGAGGTGGCCATGTCCCGTCGTCAAGGTTTGTAGGTATTCCTGTACTGTGAAATGGGCAAGCTCGAGGTGTGCGCCAGTTTTACGAATAAGACTGCTGCAGTAAAGTAATAGGTCCTCTTCGGTTGGACGGGCCTCGGGGTCCAGGATGTAGCTGTCGTCGTCGATCGAGAGCGCTTCGAGCAAAGCATCAACTTCTAAACTCGTTGAACCGTGTGCGAGCCACTGCAAAGTCTTAGAAACAAGGGGAGCTGCGTGATCCTTTATTCGTAAAAGAATTCGTTCATATGTTTCATTCAAAGTCTTTGGGAGTTCATTCAGTGCTTTGCGGCGTTGAGAATCGGTGGCTAGATCACATAGGTGGTCTAGCTGACAAGCAACCCATCGAAACCTGATACTGCATCAGCCAGAAAATTGTGGAGATGTGTGAGCGCATATTAACTTACATGCCACCAGCTTTTGATACCAGTTCTTGTATAATCAGAGCTTTCAACTGGGGGTTCCGAATGCGCAGACGTCTGTTCTTCATGCGCTCTTCAACTTCCGATCGGACATATCTCTCAACGTCTTCTGTATGTGCCGTAATCTCGATGTGGCCGTAGGTTTCGTCAGTCTCAAATATATTGCGTATAACTTGTTCCTTTCTGCTCAGAAGAGCTAGCGATATAGTAGCGTTTGGAGCGCATACTAGCTTGTGAAGCCATTGTGCGACGGCTCCCATATCGTCTCCACACTCATCCACACCATCCACCACTATCCGTACATCGTCAAAATCTGAAGCCATGTTGTGTATTAGTTCATGAGTTCTTCAACTCTCGGCTGCCGCTCCATTTGGTTGGAAGCGTTCAATTGTTCATAATAGTTTTTAAGCAGAACAAAGCTACTCTCATTCTTCATAGCGATTTGTCCTGCTAAGGCACTGAAAATGCTCACAACGTTTTGCGAATGCAGTTTCTTGTAGTCGCAATAATAATAGGCAACGACTTCGGTGGCTGATGCATTTGCTAGGCACTTCTGAATGATCATAGCAGAGAGGACAGTTTTTCCGGCACCAGCGATTCCTGTGAGCCAAAGCCTGCTTCCAGGCTCTTGCAGCCAAGACTGGAATGTAGGATCCTGATTTAACCAAGATCCTGTACCAGAATGACGAAGTTCCAGAGATGTATCATAGAACTTGCGCGGCTCAACGATGAAAAATGACTTTAAGATACGCCTGCGGCTTTCGTCAAGAGCAATGCCGATTTCAATGTCCTTTCTCTGCTGCAGAGTAGTCTGAATCTTGTCCAACTGATCGATGATGTCTTTTTGCGAGGAGAGACATTGCAGTAGGGCAATCATTGTATCTGCGGAAAGCGCGAGGCTGAGCGTGTCGCGGTGTCTACGCACCTCATTGATAATGTCTTGGGTCTCTGCTATTTTGAACGGCCATTTGAGTTTTTGTAGGGCGTTGTGGATTTTCTGTCCTTTCGGAAATTCCAATTTGGATAGTAGCATATCGATCTGCTCCAATGTGGCTGAACATGAGGCAACATGATCGATCTGGAGAACGTTGTCGAAGGTGCTGTCGTCTTCTAACTCTTCCGCAATGAGATGCAGGTTGTGCAGGACTCCAGTCAGAGTTGCAACCTCAGCTTTGAGTGCCAATACTTCTTTCTCAGCCTTCTTTACAGTTTTGACATATTGATAAAGCTTCCGAAATACCACATCGGCAATAGAAAGTAAGCCAGCAATAGAGCCAGCCACTGAAAGCGGATCGGCCATGCGTACAATATGCTTGGAATCGAGCAACGGAGGAGACCAGGTGAAGAAGGGGCAAAGGCCATTTTGAGGGTGAAATCAGCCACACCATGTCAGCTGAAAGGCCTCTTGATGTGGCGCCACAAGTCAACCTTACCAGCGCAGCCTTGCCGCTTGCGGTGGGCAATTCAGCCTTCTTTCATGGCGAATGATTCAATTAAGGCTTTCGGTGACAATCTGAAATTGACTTAAGTCCATTTGAATTGACAGAAATGGTAGTGAGAAAGCAATGTAAAAAGGACCGCTCAACAACGTGAAAGTTCCAGGTGCCACTTGGCGCGAATGTCTCAGCACACATGGCGTACGCGGTCTAACCAACCCTGACCTAGGCTTTATTGGCCTGAAAAGTTGCCTTATTGTCTGAGAGTGACGTTCGTCTCCCACCTTTACAATAGCCCTGCATTGCCTTTGCGACAGGGCTTTTTGCTGGGGGGTTCACATAGTTTAAGAATTCTTGCATAACTTGCGAAGAGTGGCCCTTCGTTTGAGGAAATAATTTATTGATGCAAAATGATGCCTCATCATATTTTGCGACAGAGGCTCCATGTACGAAGCAAAAAGTAAATCAACAGAAGACACCTAGCGAACGACAACGCCCGACTAAATCGCTTCATCCAATTTCACACCTCAGCATGAGTCGTAATTCCCCATTTCTTCAGAAGGTTGTGCCTGTGCCAATAACTTCGATATTTCTTTCCCCAAAAGAAGAAAACCGGCGTCGTAATAACCATTGCACCAGCCGCTGCCGCGAACACATAGAACACAATCGCAGGCCCATCCCTTGCAGTCCAATCATTCACAAAGTAGCTGAAGCCGTAGAACAGAAAGTTCTTGAATACCATATTCACGATAAATACTTCGGAGCTGATATCACGGAAGGCGTCAAGGACGTACGTGGATGATGCGATTGCTGCACAGACGATACCGAAGAGATCTAGGCCATGGAAGAAAGCCGTCGCGTAAAAGGAGGAGCCCTTCTCAGCAAGGTAGCCGAAGAGGCAGAGACCAATGATGGTTGTCACAGAGGGAATCATGCCGAGGAGACGATATTCCGGTTCATAGATGCCACCATTCTTCTTTGCACACCATTTGATGAGCGGATCGAGAGTCCAGCCGAGTAAAATGGAGCCAATAAGTCCACCGAGGAAGGGACCTAGTGAGAGGTAACCGACACCGGCAGCGGAGAGGAGGTATGGAGGAGCCATGAAGATCTGTGCCATATCGTATGATTGTGCCACAAAGAAAGCCGTCAGGCCCCCAGTAACGATAACCATCCAGAGGACGGCAAGGTTAGCGCAAACAGCAAATGGAGCGATGATCAATTGTATGAGGTTGTCCGTTGTATATGTTCCAGTGAAAATCGCCAGCTCTTGCGTAAATGTTTTCTTGGGTCTTAGCGCCGGTGGGGAGCTCGTCCCTGTCTGAACCTTCAAAAGCTCATCGCTTCCTTTTTCAGTAACGCTGCTTAGATCAGCATGCCTTTTTTCGATTGCAGAAAGATCTGCTAGGTTATCGTCTGATAGCTCATCGATGTCATATCGATGATCTCGATTGTAGGAAGTTTCGGGAACGAAGAAAAACAACAGCAGGCATTCCAAAGCAGCGAATGGAATGAGCATGTGGAATAGGTAGCGCCAGCCAAGATTGGTCGCGATAGGGCCGACGATGATGGCGGAGAAGTTTGAGGCGGCTCCCAGGATGAACTGAATCAGAGTCATGAACGTGCCACGCTGGTGGACGAAGTAAAGGTCGCCGATCATAGACACAACAAGCGACTCGAAAGCCGAACTGCAAGGCCTGTTAGAGTTCTGCATTTCGTTATGGCTCTTCGACTTACATTGAGCCTCCCTGAATGATCCGACCTGCCATCAATCCATCATAACTGTAGACTGCACTACCGACGATCGTGCCGAGCAGTCCAAACACGGACGCAATCAGAAGCATAGGCCGTTTGCCATATTTGCGAGACAATGCGCTGACGAGTGGGCCTATGCCGCCGGTCACCAATAGCATATAACCTGAGATGACCGTGATGTCGGCAATGCTTTTGTCGAAGTCCAGGGCAATGACAACTAGAGCAGGCGATAACAAAGGCGCAAGGACAGCAGCGTAGAGGACCGAACCATAGGCGACAATGGTCATAATGACCAATTTTTTGGTGCTTGTCCAGTTGAGTGGATCATTTGGGTCTTCGCTCCTGCAATATTATTAGTCTTCAGAATACTAGGATGAAATATACGACAGATGGTATATGGGCTATATGTCATGATGTAAAGAGAAAGGGAGCGCCTTACGGCTGAGGAATTAAGATGATGTCTGCATCTTTGCCAGTTCCCCGCTTCAGGCCTGCTGTTGCCTCTGTTCGCTGATCCTGTTCCTCGCTCAGAATGACCGTAGCAGGAACATGAGCAAGGTGTTTATCCTCCAGGACACCTAGGAATCCCATGATGATGGTTCAATCTACAATTAAGTAACCAATGACTCGAAGTTGAAATGATGAAGTGAGGTGGTGTGATGAAAGTACCACTGATAAGTTCCATGTGCTGCAGGACGCGTTCTTTTAACAAAGATCGACATCCCCAGTTGTCGTTTGGACCCACCGCACGCAGACAGCCCAATGGCCAGGGTGGCATGCGGTCAATCCAAAGCGTGGCATCTGTGCGATCCCCGCAGACATTGCATCCCATATCAGGCCCCACAGAAGCGTTATTTGGACTAGTCTCGGGTGTCAAATTTGGAGAAGCCCTGCTGAAAGGACGGCCCTTCGCCAAGCACAGACTAATCCTGAAGTCTTATCTTATATGCATTCGATGCAAGGTCTGAACAGCTCATAATCATGCAGCAGGGCGTATATAGCCTAATTCAAATGCCAGATTCTCAATATTGCTTCCTAACAGACTAGATTTTTGGATGAGAGGAAACAGTCAAACTTTTGGAGCAATACGTGACCATTCAAAGGTGGTCGATTTCGCGTAGTGAGACTGACCAGCCACCATTGTGGAGGCGGGTGCACTACCCCGCAAAGCCCCACAGTTTGACTCGTGGCTTGTGAATGCCAAATCAGGCTGTGCAAATTATGTCGCTTATGAAACGTTCTCCAACGTCTCCATGGATCCAGACATGTACCGAATAGATGCTCTTACGATCGCTAACGCGATCTCAATCTCCGCCACGTTTCGTGGGGCATAGACCAAGATGTAATTCACAGGTAGTGTAAACCCCACAATACGCCTCATCGCTTCGACACCCGAGAGTCCATGTCGCTGCCCCCACTCGCTCTCTATGACCTTTTTGCAATCCTGAGGATGTAAAGTAACATGAATACTACCATCTAAGCCAGAATGTACATGTGCAATTTCTCCGCGAGTTCCTTGAGCAATGGGGTGCCAGTCTCGCGTCTTGGAAACGAATAGTGCTGAGTGACGACGCTCGTACAGACTTTGTTTAATATCAATAAGACCTCGGTCCTGGGCGACCTTCGCCAAAGCCTCAAATTGCGCAATGAACTTTTGGCGGGTCTCGGGATCAGGTAACTGTGACACTTGCCGCTGAGGAACAGGATGGGGCCCGAATTGAGGCCGCGATGATTCGCGACGGGGAGGAAAGCCTGGTGGGAGGAGTCCGGTGATGTCCGAGGAATGTAGGCTTTCGTCACCATACGGCTGTGTTGACAACTGTTCGCGGGACACAACTCGCATCGCATTTGACACTAGCCATCCAACAACGTTGTACGGCAAGCCTCCTGGGCCATAGGATAGGAAAATCAGGTAGTCTCTAATGGCTAGTGGGGTGATGACAGCTAGTCCGACTGCTGCAATAGTAGCGCTCCGCGAGCCGGCAATTAGGTTAAAGGGGCGTTGATAATCAAAAAGGAGCGACAATGATACTAAACCTTTCTGAAGAGCCATTGTTAATCACAATTCCTACAATTATGGGTTTTTCGCGAGGGTTATAAGTCTCTGGGAGGCCTATGTAGGATGGTGTGATGGACGTATGAGATCCGAGAATTCGGGAGACGGCCCCAGTGCCAGGTAAGCACGAAGGAGCAGCCGCATGGCCTCGCATTGCGCAATCTGAAATCGTGCATGATTGATCTAAAAACCTTCATATCTGAGAAAAATGTTGGCTTAAATGATAGTAGCACCGCGTCTCTTTACTTGTTGTCGTGATAGTCGTTCTCTACTCCAGTTGATCTCAACAGACTCGAGGATCAGGACCAAAATCGGGAACGTTGAGCACCTCTGAATGTTACTGATAAGCCACCTTTGTTTTTCGAAGGTTCACACCTTGTTTCACACACTCTGATGCAATTATGTAGCCAACCTTCAGCTTGCTCTGATATGCAGCAAGCGTCTTACCACTACCACTGACCAGTTTCTCTCCGTTGCCAGTTCTTATTGTCTATCTCACTTCTTACACATTAGTATAATGTCCTTAATTCCATCTCGCTCTCCACGGCTGCCGCTCACACGTGCATATGCCCTCGTGCGCTCGTCAACCCAAACACACCTCAGTGGCCACCGTAGTTCCGTCCTCAATCGTCAGAGCCCGGAATAATGCTCATCACGACAGGTTATGGGCTCGCACTTCATACTCTCTGCATGTATAAAGTGCAGGACTGCTATTGCAACAATTACGCGTTCTGTATTTTCCGATATCATCACACAAGCCTGAATGGCAAACTTCCCGGATAAATGGAGGCGACATTACTCTAGTTCTCCCTGGCTTCGGGGCGCCAGCAACCATTGTGCGACTTCAAATACAAGAATTCCCCATACATACCGAGAATGTGAGTATCGGATGAAGTGCTTAGGGTGGCCAAAGAATGATATGGGCAGACATGAATGTGGGGACACTTCGGAGCAAGTCGAAAAGATAGATAGATCGAAGTAGTAATCGCTGGAGAACACGCAATTAAGGTTCATGGAGATTATTTGGAATTTTTCATCTGACTAGCCCCCCATTCCTGCAAAGTCCTGCGATAGCTTTCAGGGCGCCCCATGCTGCCGCGCAAATTGTGCGCTCCCGTCTCAGAGCGTCGAGTGTCATGCAAAGCATAATTGATACGGATTACAATTGTGCTTGCATTAATTTATGAAAGTCTTCAAACCTCATTATTCGAAGAATATTGCAAAGGCCTTTACCGTAAACTTAGAGCACGACCATGTATGCCGCTATTTGAACGACTCTTTATGTGCATTGCATACACAAGGGAACTTCAAAATGATGAGCCATCATAAATTCCATACGTAGGAAGTCTCGCTGAGTCTGCGTCCATATGGAGCGTCAAGTTCTCCGAATTCTCGTAAACGACGTGATGTTGTGACCAAAGCCCCATCGCGCCTTCCCACCCAACATGAGTGCCCAAACAAAGCTTCAAAATTAAGCTCACTGCGACCATTTCCACTCCACTCCACTACACTGCCACTTCTCAATTACGACCCCACAGATCGACCACTAACAATCTCTCACTTCATTCCAAATCCGCAGTGAGACCATGGGGCACGCGGAGCCCCACAAAAGTTCAATGCCTGTGGCGTATCACTGTGGCATATGCAACCAAACTTTCAACACGCAGGGTGAGCTTGTTCAACATACAGCGAATAACGCCAACCACGTTCCTAATAAGCTGGATTGCCTGAAGTGCAATTTGCCCGCTGACAGCTCTCGTCTTCTTGAGGACCACGAGTTGAACACAGGGCACAATAGATTTCAACTTGCGGGCGAGACTCGTAGCGAGAGCTTTCTTACGCAGCGTAGGCTGGGCGATGATATGAAACGACCTTTGGAGTGCCGAGAGGCCTTCGCTGTACCATCATCGACCCAATCATCTGACACGCCACTTCCCATCAAGTCGCTCTCCAAAGACATTTCCTGCGATAGGTGCCCCGACACCTTCTCCACTCAGAGAGATTACAATAGTCACCGGGCATTTCCACATGGGCGCTGCGCTGACCACAAACACAAGAGGCCTCCGCCCGAGAAGGGACCGAAGATGGTACAGAGAGCTTATGTGGGCCCGGACATGCCGAACCAGACCGTAAATGATGCATTGAGATATGGTGGCTCGTCAGAAACCGATGAACCTGACAGTATGGGCGCTGATGAGGAATACTGTTCGAAGTGTAGAACGGTCTTTGCCTCTGAAGCCGAGTACGTTCGCCATGCTCTTCCATGTTCAGTGCGGCATAATCTCGAGAAAAGCTTGCCTATCACACAAAGTTCAGAAGTGCAGTCAGTAGCTCTTGGTGACTCTGGAGCCTCTCAGTTTTACTCATCATCACGTCAACATGCCCATATTCTGAGTATCGAGGTACCTGCTCTTCAGGCTCCAAAGCCTCTCACTAATACTTCGCGTCCAACGCAGACAGTCAAGCTCAATACAAGGCCGCCTGTGTCGACACCACGTACACCACCTCCAGAGCCAAGTCAAGCACGAACCCAATCGCCTTATTCCCACTCATCTCTTATCCACACTTCCGGTCCTTTCTCCTTCGTCTGCAGCGCCAATGGCTGCGGCAAGACATTCAGGTCGGAGGCAGGCGTGAAAGTCCATAAGGCTGATGCTCACGGTATCGGAGGCCAGAAGTTGGACATACTTGGAAAAGCATCGTGGATGATTGGTCAACGCGAGCGTGAGCGATTGCGAGCAGAGGGTTTGCTCCGAATTCCCTCAAGTGCCCCTTTCGGTAGTGGTCGCGGCCGTCCTCTACTTGGTACACTTCCCCCTTTACCAAGGATTTCAACTAATACCAAGTCGTCTCCCATGCCAAAAACCCGTGTTCATCATCCGCCTCTACAAGCATCTGGGACTCAAAGTTCAAACCTCGCGCAAGATACAGTACCGAAAAGCATGAATATGGGCGGAGCTGCAGAGATGGACCAGGCGAAGTTTATTCGAGGCAAGACTCTCCGCCTCCTCATACAATCCGATATTTTCATCAAACACGACGGGATTAT
The DNA here is from genome assembly GCA_003313425.1 of Pseudopyrenochaeta lycopersici. Taxonomy (NCBI): domain Eukaryota; kingdom Fungi; phylum Ascomycota; class Dothideomycetes; order Pleosporales; family Pseudopyrenochaetaceae; genus Pseudopyrenochaeta; species Pseudopyrenochaeta lycopersici. Next base: position 529,896 of record NHZP01000011.1, on the reverse strand, counting down.
CACCGTTTGTGGCGTCGATTGGACTCGTATCGGCGTTCTGAAGCAACCCTGTGTTGTGGATCTGTTCGAAGGCATGTGTCACCTCCCCAAGATCATCCAGGCTGAATATCTCCCTCCGCCGAAGACGTTCAAAGATGAGTACTCAATCCAGTACCCCGTCACCGAATTCAAACACTCGCCCGACCGCGATTCCGCTAAGCCTGGCCTCGATGTCGTCGCCCTTTCATGTAGCAAAGTTGTTCTTGCTAATGGCCGTCAAGAAGTGGTCAAAGTCGCAGCTATTGATCTCATTACCTGCCGTATCCTGATGAACCACCTTGTCTGCACGGATCCAAACATGCCCGTTGCAGAATGGCTTTCTTCAATGAACGGACTGTTGAGCTGGGGCGACATGGAAGGAGCTCGACAGGCTGGGTACAAGATCTTCAAAGGCTGGTCAGCAGCTCGTTCTGCACTGTGGAAGTTTGTGGACAATGGAACCATTCTTGTCGGCCACAATCTGCGCTCCGATCTTGATGCCATGCGCATAGTCCACGGTCGAGCTGTCGATATTGCCAAAGTTGCTGAGAAAGCTGCCAAAGGCCCGCTGTCAAAGGTACAACTGAGCCTCGATAGTCTTTGTCGCAATTTTCCAGGTGTGCATTTGCAGACCGATCCAAAATTTGGTCGCGACTGCCTCATGAATGCATTCGCGGTTCGTGAGATGGGACTATGGGTCATCAAGAATCAGGAGGCATTGGACAAGGGCATGAAGCAGAAGAGCTTGGACTACCAGAAGATCTTGTCAAAGGGCACAACTTGAAGGCCATGAGTACGTGGACTTGTAGAGATCATGCATATGATGGCATTAGCCCGAGACCATGCAATATGAATGCAAAGGCGCCCATGAAGATGTACATTATACTTGAAAGTGCTTCAAGTTTAGTTTGGGAATAAAATGCAACCATGTCAGAAGCTATGCTGAACCTTGACTTGCTGTGGTCGTGTCGCGGAGGTCGGTCCCAAGCTGTCTTGACGGCATGTAACTCAGCTCTTCCCGGATTGATGGTTTGGCTCTGTTTAATAAGTCCTCTTAATCCTTTCCTTCAGCATCGACCACGAACGCACCACCGAGTAATATCGCCGGTTCCTCAATACTATGATGTTCATAGCTGCCAACCGGTCAGTCTCTCTAGCAAAACTTGCAAACCTCGCGATAAACAAAAAAAACAATCACTCACCTCAACGTGCCCACACCACCAGCCTCAAGGATCAAACTAGGATTCTCCTCCAACCGCTTCCCAACCCACCTCGCCGCAAAACTCCTCAGAATATGTCCATGCGCAACAATAAGCACATCATTCGCCACGCCCTCCTTGCCCTTCCAGCCAGCTTCCTTGCCAAACTGGCCTTTATGATACTTCTCCCTGATCTCGGCAATCAGCGCGTCGAGGCGGCGGGTAATGTCCTCGGGGGACTCGCCGCCCTCGCAGCCGTCGCGCCAGATGTCCCAGTCCTCGGAGAGGCCGCGGGCCTTGCGCTCTGCGCGGATGTCGGGCGAGGTCTTGCCTTCGTAGTTGCCGTAGTCCCACTCGCGGATGGCTTCTGTGACCTGGATGTGCGCGTTTGTGCGGATGTCGAGCGAGGAGGTGGCGGTGGTCGAGGACGAGTGCGAGGGGTGGTCCCAGGGGTAGCGGTCGCGGCAGCCGAGATCGAGGAGTTCGAGGGTGCGTTGGGCGCGTGTGCGGGGGGAGACGTAGCTGTGCTTGTTGTTAGGTATTTTATGTGTCTCTTAAGGTGTCGTGGTTCGGACGGACATGTGTGCTAGGTTGCCGGGGACGATGAGTCGGTCATCGCCTACGAGCGCTTTGCCTGTTGCTCGTACGCGCTTTTCGCCGTTGGCTGTGAGGGGAATGTCTGTTGAACCTGTGTGGCGGCCATTGAGCGACCATTCGGTTTCGCCATGGCGGACTATGAAGACGCGTGGGTCTGGCATTATCGATTCAACACTGTATGTTGAGCTGGAAGTGGAGCTGTGTTTCTCGAGAAATAGACAGGATTCGCAGTTCAAAAGGGTACAATTGGGTCCTCAAAAGCAACAGGAGAAGAAGTACAGAAGAAGAGCAAGACGATTCAAAACCCTCCACAAAAAAACTGCGAAGCTTTCGGACGGTTTGCTCTGAATGACGTTCTTTGGGCGGGATGCAAGCTCACTTTAATGGGATTATGGCGGGGCAAGCCAGGAACGACCAAAGCTACCCCACCATGTCCGCTACCGCGCGCTATGTCAGAATTCCATGTGCATAGTCAGCCTTGGTCATCCCCTTACGAGAGCCGCAATTGCGGGCGATGCAAAATCCAAATTATGCTTTCCTGAAGGGGTATGAAGAGCGAGGTTTGACTGCATGTGAAACCATTACCACGAACGATGCAAATTTGGGAGGTGCAGCGAGAAAAGAAGCTCTGCGGGCTTTACGAGAGGAAGTAAGTTGAGAGAAAGGAGGACCGAAGAGGAGATATGTTTGAAAAAAAAAGGTCTCTTCAAAAGCTGTTTCATTGGTTGTATGCAATTTGGCCGTGTCGTCGTGTCGTGTTTCAAGTCCCCTACTCGTCCGCGACACACTGGTTATACCACTCTGTTCAAAGTCAGCCTTGTTCTGTTACCTCTCATGAAAAAAGCCAACACGTACCATTCTGTACCACACACGTGGCTCCTTTCACGCACTTAGTGCATCCTGTCCAAGGCACGCCATCGTAGTAGCCTCCGCACTGGTAGTATAGAGGGACTGGGCAGGCCGTACTACTTGGTCCTGTTTCACCCACAGTAGTCTTTGTGGGCTTTACTGTGGACTTTGGGGTTGACTTGATTGTAGTCTATTGTCAGAGTCAGTTCATGTAAGGGGAGCGAGTGGGACGGAGGCACTGACCTTGCTCGGAGTGGGAGTGGGGGTCGGCGTCGGTGTCGGCGTGACTTTTGTGCTCGTCTTTGATGTGGATTTGACTGAAGTCTGCATTACGAGAGTCAGCCGTTATCAGGAGAAAGAGTGGGGAACAGTGTATTAGGCCGTTGAACGGCTTGACAAGAAGCACTGACCTTGCTTGGCGTGGGAGTGGGAGTCGGTGTCGGCGTGACTTTGGTGCTAGACTTTGGTGGATCAGGTTTGGGCGTCGTCGTCGTTGAAGGCTTTGGTACCACCGATGGTACCGGTGTTGAGCCATCGTCGCAGCGACCTCCAATGCATGTTATGATGTACGTCGTCTGGCGCCTTTCGAGATTGACATTTGCTGGAGCCTAGGATGTGTCAATGGGGAAGTGACATGATAGACGCGAATAACATACAGCAAGACATAACGCCGAGAAGGTTGTGAAAAGAATAGCAAGAGTGGTAAGCTGCATGATGACTCGACTAATAGACGATGCAATTTGATATTGTACAGAGATGAGAAGATCAACTGCCGTATTATTCAAGTCCATGGATTACACCAGCCTCTTATACTACACGCTGACTGATGATGCCAGGTCCTATGTGCTCATGATCCTATTCACGCGATGAACGGAGATGTCCTCAGTACGAGCTTTGCGCATAATCGTGTCCATTGTAGATTATAGTCTAGCCGCAGCCAAGGATAGATACGAGCCAGTATAATTTGTTGTTGCGTGAATATAAATTACGACAGACAGGCTGTGTATTCCCTTACCATGGTACAGAGGATGTTGTACGTTCGGCACGGGCTTCGGGAAGACATCGGGAGCGATACATACAGGCAACCACTGGAGATACCGGGTATATCAGCAATCGATCTCGTTCGAAAAATGGTCTTGTAATCAATTCCAAATTTTGCTCGTGCAACGGCGTGGCCGCCTAGCCTGGTGGAGTATCCGAGCCAAGGCAGTCTGGAAGTCATGTAGATTTCCGATTTTGTACATATTCCTTCCTCGTGGCGCTCAAGAACGAGACTCGCCTACGTACCGATATGCTTCAAGATGGAGTTTGATGCTATTCTCGTTGCTGTCTTGCCGGTTGGGTCAGGACGTGTTTATCCGCATATTGAGCTAAAGAAGACCCCTGTCCAACATGATCGTGTGTTTTGAACACCAGTGTGTTTCGAGTTGCGAGCCCCCGTCAAATCGCAAATAAGCATATTAGTCGATAGAATGGTTCGCGGAGAGTAGTCGCCATAGCGCGAGGATCCGAGTAGCGGTGACGAAAGTTCTCGGTCGAACGTTCCGGGTCCGGGTAAAAGGGAGGACGAAGCATAACGACGGGTTATAAGGGCACCAAACCCGTGGGTAGTCGACGTTGGAACACAATATATACGGCTGCTCATCGTTGGTATGGTAGGAATCGTGCAGTGGATGCGCAAACGAGGGCACCATCTGGTGGCATGTCTGATGTCCTCAGATTATATACCCATTTCTTTGCTTGTCTTCTGCTGCAACATTGCCCAGCAGATCCGCTACACCGATCCACTTTCGAACCAGAAATGCGCCTTGTGGCCTCAGCTTCCTATAGTAGCCTTCCTCTTTGCCCAGCGTCTCGAAATTTCGCTTCTTGTACCACTCCAGACCCTCTTCATTCGCCTCCCATACATGTGCCGTGACGGACCGCACACCATGTAGGTCCACTGCTTTCTTGACAACAGCTTGCAGGAGATGCATGGCAATGCCGTGAGACCGGTAGGGGGCGAGGATGCCGATGGTGGATATGTACAACTGGGAGGAAGGGAGGATCCGGCAGCGGATGGCGCCAACAAGTTGTGGCCGATTGGATGTACCATCGCTGGAGCTATCCGGGTTAGGAGTTGAGTGCCACAATGCAACCAGCGTGATGCTATGGTGAGGCTCTGTCATTGTCTCCTTGTAGAAGCTTTCTGGGTATGGCACCGGCAGTGTGAGGGCATTGAGAGTCTTGAAGGCTGAAATGAGCTCTTCGGTAAGGGGTGCGAACTCAACATTCGTGGGAAGAGGTCGAAGAGTGAACAGCTGCGGTACAGACGGCTTCTCAATCGAAGGCATGTTGGGTGTGGGCACCCTCGAGGGACCGGCAGGTGTGACGGCCCGTGAAGAACGCGGACTCTTCTTGGATCTCGGCCTCGACGGAGGCTGTAGGAAGTCGTCTGGGATATCGTTCCAGTTGTCCATGGCGGAGGGCACCGGTGTAGTGGCAGAGGGAACGCGGGTAGGTGCGGAGGTGGACTTTGGCGGCGGCGGTGGTCGACTCAGAGTCGAGCTTGCTGGAGGTGGAGGTGGAAGAGGAGCTGAGGGCTTAACATGTTGTTCATTCGATTTTGTCGAGCTGGCCTTTTTGAGCCAGCCGTTCAACGACGACTGTAGCATGTTGACGTTGGCGGTATTGGGAGATATTCTTGGATACTCGATGTAACGCCGTGAGCCTGTCGGGCGGTTTGGTGCTCGAACAAGTGGTCGAAGCAGCTTATATACTGTCGACTGTCCTCCCCTGCCCTTAGTGTGTGCCCGTTTGCATCGAGTTGGGCCAACATCCCTATCATGCGCAGGTCGCGACCATTCTCTGGCGTCCCAACGTGCCTGCCGATCGTTGCTCATCTGCCCCTAGCGCGTCTTTCGTCGGCCAAGGCGCGGGCTCCGACTTCTTCCCAGCGCCAGCATCATCGCGCACGCATCCCGCAGCGTCGTCAACACAGCCATGGGCGCAGAGAACTCTAAGCCCTCCTCGGAGGTTAAGCAGCATGTCTTCTCCACGTACGTCCCCCTGGATCGGGCCAATGGCATCGCCAACCCTCTGCAGCCGTGCTGAGGGAAGAATGACGGTGCTAACAAGTTTGCGCGCAGAGACCACCCCGTGCGGTTCTCCAATGAACTGGTGGACTCGCTGCAGAAGAATACTTTCGTGAGTCTCGGGCATCTTGGGAATAGGATGGGATGAGCTGGGGCTGATGGCCGGATAGACCGATTCCACACGCTCGAAACAGCAAGAACTCCAATACCAGGAGCGCCTGACTGCCGAACTCGAGAAGCTACGCGAGCAAGAGACACAAAACTACTCTAAATTCAGCGAGACGCTGTCTGGCGAGCCCGAGCAACCCAGCGAACCCTCCCTCGTGGAAAAGATCTCAGACGCAACATCCAGCAAGGCAACCCTGGCAGAGAAGCAAAGACAAAAGGACATGAGCAATCAGAGCGTAACCAAGGAGGTCGAGCAACTGAGGGCGAAGCTAGAGAAGCGGAAGAAGCTGGAGCAAGTTGATGCTGATCTGGGCAAGGCGAAGGAGGCACTCGTCTCCTGCTTAAGAACCAACGACCGACGGCCATTGGACTGCTGGAAAGAGGTGGAGACGTTCAAGAAAGAGGTCGGACGCTTGGAGAAGGAATTCGTAGAGAGAACCATCCGATAAGCAGCACGACAAACGATGACGCCCGAGTTTTGGCATGTGGTTATGTACAGATAGATCTGGTGTGGGTATATTACTCAGAGGGCGTTCCTTCATCTTTGTTCATTACACCGTCGTGGCTTCCCTTCCTGTCTGCCGCTCGCCTTGGCTCACATCTGTAGTCTCCAATGTCTTTGATTTCTCACCCGCCCCAACAGTGTGGGGCTCTCATTCCATCCATTCGGAGGGATATCATCTCAACCCGCCTCGCTCTGCTCTGCTCTGCTCTGCTCTCATTTCGCAATTTCTCACCAGTCACATTAAACCAAAGTTTATGCCTTCGCCTACCGGCTAGCATGCTTAACCTGCGATCCGTCTTCGCTCTCATAACCTATTCACCTTCACCATCGATTACTTCGTCATGCTTCCATCTCACACTCACCGCGGTTGATCGAGGTCCAAATAAATACCTTTAACACCTCGACTCTCCACTTCCACTCCTCTATCCACAACCTCAACGTAGGCATAACCTCATTCAGCCCATCGCATCGCCATATCATGTCTGGTCGAAGCCTCGAGGACGCCATCACATTCAGCGACGACGATGAAGACCTTGGAAATTTCTCTGAAGATGAGATAGATATTCAAGGTTACGGTATGTTCTTCTCCAATCTTGTGTCACGAGGTCCTCACGCTTGCTTCAGATTTGGAGGAGCCCGCCGACGAGGACGAGCCGATAACATGCGAGATTGATGAAACCGACAGGGCCGACTTTTCTATTCTCGAATATATCCCGCCTATATTTGCCCGTGCACCAAAAGAATTCGAGCTGCCTTCCCTGTCGCTTGACCATGGTTCCATCTACCCCGGCAGTGTTGTGGAGTTGGAAGATCATTCCGGACGCACATCACACCACCTCCTCTCTGGGGACTTCCTATTCGTCCGCACCATCATTGAACATGTCGAAACCGAGGAAATCGTACTTCGTGGCTTTCGTATGAGACGCGTCGAATACCTACAGCCTTTGTTCAACAGTAAGCATTGCGGCTTCACGATGGTCTCTACTAACCAGACTGCAGAAAAGCTCAACGACCTTTTCATGCTTATCGAAGTCGAAGAGCATGACAAGACACCACGTTTCGTCCAAGGCTTAGAAACTATAAGTCTAGAAGAGGTAGTCGGAATTCGTCAATGCGTCTTCACACACCTCGACTACGACCTGCTCGGCCAATCACGGGCAACCTGGCAAGTCCCAGCGCGATTGAAGTCTAGGTCTGAGATAAGAGAATGGATATTCCGTTACGGAAAGCTCATCTGTCGCTGGGTTTATATCGTAGAACATGACCTGAATGGTAAGTCCTATGGGGGCGAGGTTCGTCGAATGTACAAACGCGAAGTCGCGGACTTTTCGCAGAACGACCAGCTTTCAGTGGCCCCAAGCTCCAGGGCCACAAACCCCTGCGCAGTGAAGAGCCATGAATGCGGCGACCCTTTCAAAAGTCCCCAGTCTACCCCAGCGAACCGCTCCCAACTCCCACCTCAAAAGAGCCGGGTCCAGTTAATGGGCGACGGCTTCTGTGGGGCCGGAGGTGCATCGTTGGGCGCGCGATTAGCCGGGTATCGCATCGCGTGGGGTCTTGAAAGAGATGCTCTTGCTATGGAAGCTTACCGAAGGAACTTTCCGGATGCTATGCATCTAGAGATGGATGCACACGACTTCCCCGCAATGGTTAGGCGCTGCATTCACGGCTGTGACCATGTTCATATGAGCTGCCCCTGTTGTTTTTGGTCTGAGGCGCAGTAAGTATTTAAAATGTTGTTTAAATTCCTCTGCTAAACTTAATTGCGCAGTACAAACGAAGGCAAAAACGATCAAGCAAATGTTGAGACATTGTTCACTGTTGAGGCTTGGCTCCACAAGCTGAAGGCTGATACTTTCAGCCTTGAACAAGCGCCCGGGCTCTTGAAGCTGGAGAAACACCGAATGTACTTCCGTATCCCTTTGAATGGAGTGATCAACCGAGGTTACAACGTACGTTATAAAGTTCAAGATCAAGCCTGGTTCGGCGTCGCCCAGCACCGAAGGAGATTGATTTTTGTAGGCGCCAAGTACGAAGTTGGACCCATACAGGATACCCCAGACCTATGCTAATTCACGGCAGGATCGGCATACCCTTGCCGCCATTCCCGAGCCCGATCTACGGCCCTCCGGGCAGCGGCTTGAAGCGATACGTAAGTATCGAAGATGCACTACGACCCCTGGAACAGCAAACCCTGAGTCTTCGGCCAGATGTGTATCACCAACCCGACCAAGAGAGGCGCATCGACCAAAAGACTGTTGATCCACACGTGAATCTGGCAAAATGCATCACAACATCCGGTGGAGACAACGCGCACTACTCCGGAAAGCGACCGTACACCTGTAGGGAGCTGTCCCGGTTCCAGGGCTTTCCATTGAACTTCCACTTCACTGGTTCAGTGACTGAAGCAAAAAGGCAATGCGGCAATGCATGGCCTGTTGCAGCAAACACAATCTACTTCCTGCTATGGGCGGCACACAAGGAGGCTTTCGAACGTGAGCTCATCGACGCGGAAGACGAGGTGCTGGATCTCTATGACTTCCTAGAAAAGAAGGGTATCACAATTCCAAAGCCCATGCCGATTGATGTTGATTCACCCGAAACCCCTCAATCCAACGTTTACGAGTCCGAGTATCGGTATCTCCATCGGATCGAAAGGACTGTCAGACCACAGTATCCGCTCCAACTATGGGCTCGTTGTAAGCCCATAGACCCGCTCCCACGGGCCAGGATAAGAAACTATAATTGCATACCCCAGCCTTTCAATTCGTCGAATAGACCACAACAAGACCTTGGCGAAGGGTCCAACTCAAGAACACAGCCTCCCACCACGAGTAGGCATCGTCACAAGCCCAATGCAGCCCAAACGAATGATAGTGTCATTAGAATCGATGATTCCGACTAGAAGGCTTTTTTTCAGCTGTGGTATCACTGTATATAAAAACCAAGCAATGCTGAGGCAGCGCTTTAGCCGCAAGGTGTCGAAACATCACCTTCTAATAGCTGTTGCGGCGCCGAAGTTTATCAATCTCCGCAACCATCCGCAGGAATTACTCTGAGACAGCAGACTTCCCGATATTTCGTACGATTGGATGTTGCCTTTCTCACGGAGTTCAGCCTAGTTGGTGCTCGCTGCCAAACTGGCGTGACCTAAGACATGCGATTATTTCCAAAGTACCTTTCCGTTTTGGTCCGCAACATGACAGGTCCTTACAGGGACGCTATGGTTTCAGATTGCGGCTCTTTAACGGATCTTACGCTTTGCATACCATGCCGCGCCTTACATCGTAGGTGGAATTTTATGGAATTGCTTCTTCTATGCGTCGGCTTTGCCTAAGTAGCATGGACAGTCCTGTGCGAGAGCAAGCATAGATGGATAACCTTTTGATTCTCTCTCCTGCTCCTGGCGCATGAATTATATGTACATGAAATAATGCTATATGCAGAAGATAGCATGGTAATGCATAAAGGCCTAGATCGCTATAAACTCAAACCCCTCGAGGGTAGTATCAAATTACAATGTACCTCGGGGAAGAACCCGATGATGAGAAATTCCTCGCTCCAGCAGACCTTCGGCCCTTCGTAAGTCAATTCCCACAACGCTCATTGGCTCCGTCCCTCCTCGGCCACGTCAATGCAACATGACCGGTTAGATCCACGACACCCTCCTTTACACTACATGCTGCTCCTCTTTCATCCAAACTCTCGTCTCCTAGTTCCGCCATGACCGCTTTCAACATGATGTCGCTCCGAGCAAGTAGCACTTGCCCGGCCAGCGCAACCAGACTCCGTCTAATCACGAGGGCCTTGTCGACTACAAAATCGAAGTAGCTCTCCGGGAAGTCGAAGCGCAGCGGTACACTCTTGATGCTGAGGTTTGACAGGGCGGACAAGAAGCGGGGGCTCGTGTCCGCCATGTGAAAGCCGGTTAACAGTTTCTGCACATTGAGCGCATCGACTTCGTCTTCTGGCTCGGATTCCCGGAACTGGGGTGCTCCCGCCGCCATGCTGATGGCCTGCAATTCCGGCTCGTTGCTCGCTGACAAATGGGCGTAGCGGCGAGTATCGGCACATATTTTTAGACTGAGCAGTGATGTCTTGACCGCGCCGAGGAGGAATGATAGGCTCATTACGTAGCGCTCTGCCGCTGGACTGAAGGGCTTCCAGGACCCCTTGAGGTGTGAGTCTCGCATTGTCTGCAGCGTTCTTGGGTAGTATAACAGATCGACTTCCAGGTGGCGAACGAGCGCGAGCTGTTTGAGTTGGAGTGGTGGTTCGAAACCGCCTGATCCTTCTTCTTCGCCATTCGTGGATAGCGGTGGGAGAGAGGTGATGTAGAAGGTGTTTTTGCCGAAGAATATTGAACGCGCTTCTTCGTGGATTTGCTTATTTACTCTCAAGATGGCGGTATGTAGATTGTACTTGTCGTCGCCGCGTGCGACTATGCCTTTCAATGGTGTTTCAATGGTGAGGAGGTGCTCGTAGATGTGAAGGCGTAGTTCTGGTGGGAGGATATCGAGAAATGGAGATTGACTGGTAGTGGTCGCCATGGTAGGTGGAAAGGGGCGGCGCCAGCTGATGATTCCTTCGTTGGACGGCAAATTGGAACAGATAGTCTGGAGTCTTTATTTCTTCCCCTTAATGTAGTTGGTATTGCGGGAATGATATGGCTAGCTATCACCCTTTTTGGGAGCGACAATGTATATCGCGAAGAAGAGGACTAAATCTGGTTTGGTACTGACTTAACACCTACGGGGCCCAAGCACCGCCTTTGTACTTTGCTTGACCCCATCTCTGCTCGCCTTCAGTGGCCAAGCATGACCGAAACTTACACCCACAGTATTGGGCTCGCAGCCCCTTCCCAGTCCATCTAAAGCGCCTCACCTGGCGCGGGATCCTTACTCGCGTTACCTAGCACTTCGGGAGAACATCATACACTCGTCTGGCCTCGCTACCGCCCAAACAACAAGGAAGCGCCGATCGTGAGCGAGGGCAAGACACATGCATTCAGGCCGACTAGCGGCTCCATCGTCGATGTCTGTGCTCGGAACTGCTCCGAGGCCTGTCAGGCGTTCGCGATTGTTTGGTAGCGCGTTTCTAGAAGCCTTTCAGGGCCTTGTTCACGACTAAAGGAATCAGGTTTCATCCCTTGGAGAGCCTGGCATGTATGATGGCCACTTGTATACACAAAGAACGCGCGCCAGCCAAACGCGCTGCAATTGCATCGCAAAACTTTTCCGACGCCGTGGGATGGCGAGCACGGGGCCACATGCCGTGCGGGTGTAGATGCCGAAAGCAATCATGTGTCGTATTTCACAATGGTAACACACACATTTACACACACACACACATTCACTCGGAGATTTCAAAAACGTTATCGCTCGATACCAAGATCAATGACAAAACACGAGTGCGGCCGAACGCACAGAAAAGACACCAAAAGCGTCCATGCGACGCCGTGCTTACTCCGTCCCGAGAACAGGCAGTGTGCGAAAAGCTCAAACCTTCGTCGCGCCACAGGAAACGCCAGAGCCGCACGACGGTTAGACACGTGGTACACTAGAAGGGCCAAACGATCAGCGGTATCTGAAGCGCTAGTTGGACTATACTAGGCGAGACGCATCACATCTGCCCTTCTTTTCCCCTCCCGCTGGGTAGTATAGGCTCCCTATTATTACAGTTTGGTACGGTGCCGCAACACACAGCCGCAATGCTGGTAGACAAGGGGTGGTGGTAGCCTCGTGAAAGCACAGGTCTGTTCAGGCCTAGAACTGACTGAGAGTTTCCACACTGGGTTGAGTACTATCGGCACATTGACTATGTGCCTCTGACCATCCTTCTCCCACGCTCCATGACCATTATCGCCCGGCGAGACCCCCAATGCGGAATCTCTGGGCAGCACGGTGTGTCACCAGGCAAAACGCGACCTGCATTTCGCACGACCAATTTTCTGTAACGGAACGGTCCGATCACCCAACAAAAAGTCGGCAATTTCTTTAGTTGGCCGCCTTCACTGAGTGTGAGGAAGGCATGCCGAATCTAGATCCACTGGACCCCTAAGCACATGGCGAAAATCAATATTGGCCACACCATGTCTATAATCCTGCGAGACTGTCTTTATACAGGGAGAGCGAAGAATGCCCGAAAGCCGCCGACTCGTGCAACAATTCTGCATACAGCCTGCAATATTAACCAAATCCAGTGTATTGAGCTGTGCCTCCCTCCATGCTTCTTTGCCAAAAACCAGTTGATCATCCATAGTCGTAATTCATAAGTCGTGTTCGTATTCGTACAAGTAACCAAAAAGGAAATAGACAGATGAAAGACTGAAAATCCAAAATGAAAGAAAATAATGTTACTTCAGCTTCCACGTAAGTGTTTCATCAGGCGAAACCCCATATGACTAATCTCTCCTTCTTCGTCTCCTTGATTTGACAGGCGATCCGTCACCTTCAGACTCGGAGCTGAAATAGTCATAATTATCACGACCATAATCATAGCCACGGTCTGGACGTCGATCATGATCCGGCCGCTCGGTGTGATTATCCCGATCCTCACGGCCGCGAGACTTTGAACGAAAGCGATTGACTATGCTCCTGCTTCTAGCACGAAGGCCACGAGGAGGACTTCGCTCGTAGCTTCGAGCACGGCTGTGCGTTCGTTCGTTGGTCAGTGGCCGTGAGTGGGAACGGGAACGGGACCGCGATCGGCGGTCGCCTCTGCTCCTTTCGAAACGTTAACGGTCTCTGATCTCGTGACTTTGCTATGGGGTTCAACTTACTTCGACCGTTTATCAGCAAAAGTCCTCCCACCCAACGCACCTGCTGCAGCACCTGCCAGCGTAGTTAGCCTACTCTTACCCAACTGCCTCCCTGCAAGCCCGCCCGCCAACGCACCTCCCACCGCGGCAGCCAAACCCCGTTCCCGCGTGTCCATGCCATCGAATCTTTCACGCACTCTGTCAGTCATGCGTGAATTCTCTCGATGATGTCCATCTTTGCGGGAATGGGAAGAGTGGGTGTCTGCAGACCTTGCCCTGTGCCGATGTCCGTGGCGTGGCTTGGTACTGCCGTGATGGGTTGGCGGTTGGTCGTTGTAGGTGGTCATTTGCTGGTTGGAGGTTGGAGGCGTGTAGGTCTGATACGGTGGGTTGATTGAAGGCTGAGAGTTCGAACGTTGGCGTTGGAACGGTGGTGGAGATGAATAAGCGTTGCCGGACGCTTGATAGCCGGCATTGCTGGAAGGATAATCGGCTGGGTTATAAGGAGCATAGGGCGAGTTGGCCCCGAGTGGTGGAGCAGGAATCGATGCATCCATTGAAGGTGAGGGCGCATATCCTGGACCTGGTGTATACTTTGCAGCAGACGCAGATGTAGGCTGTATTGGATAGGCCTGGGCAGCTGCTGGCTTGGGGATGTTAGTAAGTGGACGCTGTAACAAGGCCGCAAAAGGCGGCTCATATGATGGAGCAAAAGTAGCAGAGACTGGAGTGCCACGAGAAATAGTCTCAGACAGAGGGGAATGGAGAGAGAAGGGAGACGAAGAGCTCGAAGCCATCCTACTCATCAACGTCGGTGGGCAAGAGTTCACCGGCGTCGGATGTTCAGACGTCATCGGAAGCGTCGTGCGTCGAAAACGAGAGAAGCTATTTACCTGGGGCGGATATCCATACGCGGGCGTGGCAGATGAAGCATACTCTTGTGGGTTATATGGTTTGTACTCCGCCGACGACGGCGGTGGAGGGAAGTAGGGTCCTCCCTGCTCTGCTTGTGCCATATCTCTTGGGTCGCTGTATTCCCCGTCCAAGTTTCGACTGCGCCTGTCGTGTCTTCCACGGCTCATACTTTTGCTAGGACTCCTACCTACGCTCTTTGCTCGACGGCGCTCTTGCTTCCGCCGCGCTCGGTCACGCTCGTAGTCGGTATCGTCGTATGCGCTGTAGTCCGAATAATCTGTTGGGGGGGTGCGATCTCGTCGCGAATCACGCCTGGATGATCTCTGTTCACTTCTGTGTCGTTCTTTCTCTTTGCGATCTTTGCGACTTTTCTTGATATCCTTTTTCTCCTGTGGTGTAAAAAAACCGCCTGGAATCTTCTCAAAGAACTTGTCTGGAATTTGATCTGCGCCGTAGTCGAGCGCCTTGAACGCTAGAACCGACATCTTTCAATGGGGCGCAGGCCAGAAATCCGGATGGGTTGGCCGAAACGGTGACGTATGTATGGCTCAGCAAGAGATGCTGTGATTGGAGCGCAATCGGTTCCAGTGGAGCACAAGGAGCCTTGTTGAGATATAGCGTGCAGGGAAATGGTAGGGAAAGAACTCGATTTCTAGTCCAGAGTTGGGGCTGTGTAAACAATATTGATGTTCTGAAGACGAGACGAGGTGAGCGCTGGTTCAGAATAACTGCAGCGATCGGCGCAATGGAAGGAAGGCGAGGTATAAGGGTGTTAGTGGCAAGGGATGTTTGACGCGTAGTGGCGAGGAAGCAATTATGGACGTCGGGCACCTGCGCCTTATCCTACGATGCCGCTGGCATGCCGCGTGGTAAGACTGTCATAGTCGCCAATATGACATCATACGTCATTGACTTGGATCGTGCGCAGACCTCATTGGAGCCGCATCGCAAGGCTTCCCCAGAGACAGATCTTAAGTGCCGCGCCAACAGTCTCCCTGCGCAAAACGTATCTCGATGACTACACATATGATCATTTATATAGCGCCGCGGACCCCTTCAAATGGTCATTGGTCGGTCTGCTACTGATTCATCGCTGCTCTCATTCTACGCCTGTGACGATGCCAAACCGTGGAGGCGCACAAAGTGGCCTCGTGCCCACTTGCATGCCATCGTGAGAAGCCACCACACTTACCGGAACACTTCTTTATTCCGACACCCTCCTTGACAGCTGGGCCCAATGCCCTCGCTCGAATCTCCCGCATGGGAAATCTTACAGCTGCCCGGTTATTGGTACAAGCATGCAGGGCATCTTAAGTGTCAAGGGTTTATGTCCGGGCCGGAACCTATCGTGAAATTCCCCACATTGCTGTGCGTTGGCTAAAATTCCGTGGGCTTAAGCGGGCAGACGCTTGGGCACATGTAAAATGACGCCATGTTGGAGCTGAAGCTTCACCGCCATCGTGACACCTGCCAATCTTGAAGATCCATCTTTGCTTTTCCCCAAGGGCAGCATTTGCGCTATCGTGCAATCATATGACTTGGGCATCCACAATTTTCGCTGTCTTGGCTCGCGTACGCACGAAGGCACGAGTAATGATAAGAAGTGGCGCAATTACGGCCATTATTATGTGTAACATATACTGATCCTATTCTGAAAACTATCCGGTAGGATCTGTAGAAGTGGCCCATGTCTGTTCCTTCTCACCGCCACGAAGACGTTGCTTCTAGTCGCCTTGACTACACTGGACTATGCTTAGAGATGTTAATATCACTGCTGTCGACCACGTGAGTAGTCACTCATGAATCGTTATAGCCGCCAAATGCCAAGTGTTACAATTGATGGGTATCTCGTGTACGTGAACCGAATTCCAACGCCGTCGCTGTATCAAAAAATAACACAATCTGAAGCTAGTTGGGAAGTATCATCGCTTCTTATCGCCGTTATGCTCCACTGGTGCTTTGAGGAGTCGGGCTTCGCACCTCACCCGAAGGGCGGCCAGCGCTATCTGGAACTTCGACAATACTCTCTACCATGGCCAAGAACCTCTGTCTGTACTCATCGCTCGTAGTCGTGATGCTCATCGGGCCGTGATCCTTGCCCCACTTGAACAAGTTGAATACCTTTACCAATCCCGTAAACGTATGCGCTTGGAGCGAGTCCTTCGCCCAAAAGAAGTCCAAAACAATGGCTCGATAGATCCACTTGCCGTCACGAGACATCACGCCGTTACGCCATGAGGAGCCGCGACCAGGTGGAGTAGGAATTTTGTTGTTCTCGGAAGAATTTAGATCAGCCGGGTACCGGATTAGGAAGAGAGAGTAGTCAACTGCTTTATTAGCTTGCAGGATTTTCGAGTCTTCAGCGAGTTGCGCAACGAGCTCTTCCTTTTGGTCGATTGTAACTCGTATCTTGTCAGGAAACTCATCGATTAAACGCTCTTTCACACTCTCGGGGGCTAACCTGCCCCCAGCGATATCTCTCTCAGGGTAGAAATAGTCGTTAGGCTTAAGATCGTATGTCTCCCATTGTTCCTGCTGCGTTTTGCTGCAGCTCGTCTTACCGAACAAGATATTCTCCATGACGATGTGGTGACTGGGTGCAGTACCGATTACAGCGCCAATGGCATATGTAGGGCAATACAAGAGGTCGGTGATGCGAACCAGAAGGGAGTCTTGGTTAAGTTCCATATGTTCAACGTACGGATCGAGGAGTCGCTGCCGAAAGAACGATTGTTCAAAATGGCGAGGCAAAGACTTAATCAGGTACTTTGAGTTCGGCGTAGTGAAGAACGTCTACAATTTGTTAGATATTTGTTGACGAACATGAAGGTGAAAACGTACGGATCCAGAGTAACCCAGATCTCCAACAGCTACCAGATCCGTTCGCTTGTTCTTGCTCGGACTACGGAAGCTTTCCGTATACTCTTCCTCTTCGATTCCCCATGTTTCATTCCTCAACTTCCTGAATATCTCCGCACGGTATCTTGCAAGCGTGAGGTTGAAGAACGCGAAGAATGCTAGGATGCGCGCAAGCAGACCAGGACGCGCCTCTTCATTATCCTTTGGGGATCCAGTTCTAAAAATGGCGCGCAAAATTGAGGTACTGATGAGACGATCTCGGCGACCCATTTCGAAGTACAAGTCCGTTGTAGGATTGTTATAGCATAACCCTGATGTTTGGGGCAAGTGAACGAAATTCGGGTCAATTACAGTGACGTCACCCACGCTAACAAGGACAACCACTGAATGCGAAGCTCAGGGTGACATTCATCAAAGACCCTTAGTTCCATCCCGCGGACCAACATGTGGAAATTATTGCAAGTGAAGGCGAGGCTTGGCCCAAATCTGGGTAGCGTTCTGGCTAACCTGCAGCTAGCGTTTAGCAAGACAGCCGCAACAACGGCACAGCAGCTGCTTCCCGCTATTTGAAACTTTCGCAACTGTCTGGAGTTCGACTCCTTGCGATTGAACGCCTCCACGATAAGGCAACTCAGACCCGGCAGCAGTATTTCCACTGTATGCAGTAAATCTGTTCTTGATGCCGTCCTCGAATGAGATCTCTCGTATTGTCAGCAGTAAGAGGGGCCGTGGAAGAGAGGGAACATCCGAAGCGAAGCAGCCTTACCCCGGCCTGTGGGCCTTACTCTAGTAGTTCAGGCCTCCAAGGGAACCTTTAACCGTTTCTTGGAAAGCTCACCAAAGAAGTGTCGTCTGCATCTCGCATACGTCGGGTCTGATGCAGGGCGCAACCACTTCAGCCGTGACAATATGCAAGCGTCCGTTTCTTGCCACTCCGTATATTAATTGTCTGCACACAATCCCCAGCTTCGTTGCTCAAAGGATTTTTTCGATTCTCGAGCCCCTTCACCTGCATGCAAGCGACCACTTTCAGGGTCAACACGCCGCTAATCTCGTGTCTTAGCTTTTGTACGCTGGTATGTTGTACGCGTCTGAGATCTCGAAATCCTGAGATCTTTGCACAGGCGAACTTTTATGATGTATCGAGGCGATTCCAAGCCGATCTCCCGTGCGGTTGCCCTTCCGCGGTTCGGGCTTCATCCTGGTCCCACTTTTGACGGGGGTTATGTGTTACGACGACAACGGTGAGAAAAAGTAAGGGAGTACAGAACCACAGAATGGATGAAGAAACTTCAGAATTCACGTTGCAAGACTTGTTCTAATAACGCCACTTTCAATCATTTAGCATTCATCAATCAGCGTGTCATCATTCTAATCAGCCCTAAATGCACCCTCTCACTCACAGCCAACCTCGACAGCGCGGTAAACATGGGGGAACCCTACCATCGCTGCATCTGGGCCCGTTCATAAACTAAATCCCTGGGCCGTTGCAAGTCGCGCCTCGACGTCTTCCACAACAAGGTTGACGGCTAGAACTCCACGCGGTTGCCTCTGCCGTCCGTTCCTGGAGACCCACTCGATCTTGAGCCT
This sequence comes from Pseudopyrenochaeta lycopersici, assembly GCA_003313425.1. Lineage (NCBI taxonomy): Eukaryota > Fungi > Ascomycota > Dothideomycetes > Pleosporales > Pseudopyrenochaetaceae > Pseudopyrenochaeta > Pseudopyrenochaeta lycopersici. The sequence goes on along the minus strand of NHZP01000011.1, from coordinate 511,362 downwards.
CCAGACCGTTCCCGCATAACCAGTTACATCTCTTCCCGTTTTATTTGACAGATAACGGCGTGGAGTTACTGTTCGATATGTTATGCAAATGCAGGGTCATCACGGCATGGGGCCTACTAGGACTGCCCTGTCTGTGATTTTGCCTGTTCGGGCAGTACATCTAAACTTATAAAGCGACAGCTAGATCCTTCATGTGAAGCCGACACCAAGTCGTGCCGCGTGGAACCAGGGGTGACTTCTTTGAGATTGGCTTAAATCTGAGTGCTACGTCGGTTGACCTTCCACAGCTCCTGTACTTTTGTCCGTCGTCCAACGTTACCTCCCTTACCTACGACATCTCACTCTTTCTCTCTAATTCGCAATGGCGGCCGCAGACGTCCAGCAGCCCCCTCAAGAAGCCGCGCCTGCTCTACCAGACTATCTCACCAATCCTGATGCGGTCCTTGGGGACAAAGATGCAAAATGGCGATATGGACGGGCTCCGGATTACTCCAAAACGAGAAAAGTATTTGCAGAGAGTAAAGGCTACATGCCAGCGCCATGCATGTCTCACGCTAACACTTGCTAGCAAAGCAAATGACGCATGAAGCTGGGTCTCTCCCCGAACTCGTACAGAACCTCGTGAAGAACTGGGAAGTCGAGGCATCCTTCAAGCCCAATCTCGACGACTGGCGCACCATCGACCACGAAAAGTACTCCTTCGCTATCAATGGGTCCGAGCCTGAAGGTGCAGAAGCCATGCTCAAGGTGGGCACGTACAACGCCATCATCGCGCCCAACGAATACTATTCACCGGAATACAGCGACTTCGCTTCATCCCACAAGACGTTCAAGCGCATGATGCCCACTTTCGCTTGGGAAGTGCTCGAAGTATACAGCGGTCCACCAACGGTTAGCTTCCGGTGGCGGCACTGGGGGCAAATGAAGAACGACTACGTGGGCTTCAACAACAAGGGCGAAAAAGTCACGGCCAAGGCGCACGGCGGCCCAATCGACGTCCAGGGCGTCACGGTCGCGACTGTGAATGAGAAAGTTCAGCTCCAGAGCGTACGCACTTGGTTCGACCCCATGGACATGTTCCGCCAGATTGCGCCAAATGGCGTCGTCAAGAAGGAAGATGTGCCCAAGGATGTCTCCCCGGCAGATGCCCTCGAAGACGCGCAGGCCGGCGTCGAGGTGCCCAAGGAACAGACGCTGCCGGATCGCACTGTACAGACTGCCGAGGAGGTCAAGAATAAGGAGGCGGCGATGAATAAGGAGCAGTCCGATTCAGACGGTAGTGAGTGGAGTAAGGTGTCGAGGCCTCAAGAGCTTCCAGTCGAGCATCCGCCTGTCTCGGGAGATGGTGCGACGGAGAATATTGGGAGGTGTCCTTTTATGCCTCAGTAGTCTCTTTAAAGTCCTGTCTATGGATACGAGGTTCTTGTGTGGTATAGGATGTGTATTCTGGTGGGTTTGTTATTTGTTGTTTGTTGCTACTTTGCTGAATCCATTATTATGATCACACCATACACTTTTTATTTTCCAACCATCAAACTGCGGAAGCGCGCATGCAGTCGAAGCCGTTGTGTCTGGGCTCAAGATGTGGGGGACTTTCATCTAATTTGATAGAGCGAAAGAGTAAAAACAGGTTTGCAATACGGTGCACTATTTTTTTCGATTCGACAGTGTAGCCCTTGCCAATCCAATGGTATGTACCGAAGCACAAAGTTCTCGAACTCCGACACGATCCGCTTATGAATAAGCTTCCGGAGAGAGTTATATTTGACAACGAAAATGTTGTGCTACATACTGGCTGCGCAGTGGTAAGGTAGCAATGTCTTTTGGATTGCATGCTAAAGCCCAATAATCTTGATGCACCGTTTTCTTCATGCTATCAATTCCCGGGCCATGTATCTGTGGCGGTCCAGCAAAAGATTTATACTTTGTTGCGCGAAGGGGGTGATGTTCGATAATGGAGAGGTTCTCACTGGTCGAGAGAGGAGAGAGCTAGCGTAGTAGGCAGGGCTATCGCTGTTCGGCGTCTTGATAATTTGGATACTTTCTTACTACGTACTTCATCTTACTGTTACCTCATTATTGGGCGAAGGGTCCTGGCAGTCAGATGGGTAGTGGATATGCAAGGAGCCCACTGTCAGACCAGTAAGTCGTCGCCCGTCATGTCGCCGATTTTCACAAGTCTATTGCGGTCGCCGTGCTCCGCGGTGAAAGGCGAGGCTGAGCAGGAGCTCGAGACTGACTGCTGAAACGGGTTAATCTATCATCATAGTCGTTGTCTGATGTCTGCACAGGTCATCCTTCACTAGGACCAATGGATGGTGGCCAACTCGGGCTGTGGATTGCATCAAGGCGCTGCTGCCTGGCCAACACCATGTAGCGACTTTACATCATATGGTCTTTGGTAAGTGCTCGTGGTCCACTGAAGGGGCTCAACAAGTTCAAGGGGCGGGTGAGCGGGACTGTGTCTGTGCCTGGTCACCTTTCGGTCGTCTCTCGCATTCGAATGCAGCCGCTCAAATGGAGATATGGACCTCGATCCCTAAGGATAGGCTGTTGAATGATGACCGTAAAAACGGGCCTTGCTCCCGGTCACGAGTGAAAAAGCTAGTATTGGGGAAGATGTGTGTGCTATTTGACATTTCGACTCATCGGACATGCTCCGGTGTCGGGTCCGAGGAGTGTTCGCTCGATATTGCTCATAGATGGTCACGATATGCTATCGGCGGATATCAACATGAATAACCTCGACAAACCGACATCGATATGGGCCTTGTTGCCGTCATTTCCCGTCAGCGATCCACGGGCGCCCAACTCCTGCCTTGCTGGGATCGCGAATCCGCCACAGTATTGCCGCCACGTTGTTGTCCGCCCAACCTTGTGTGTGGTGTATATGGGTGTATGGGCTGTAGGCAGCAGTGAGTCATGCCTCCTGATATTTCGTTCTCATCACTACCGTGATTAGCATTGGTTTCATGCAAGTTACGCGCCGAGCCCATTCAGGCGGCACGCGAAGTCAGCAGACTTCGCGATCCAACAGGAGGTTGGTCACATTGGAGGGACAAATTTTTATCGTATTTGATGCCAGGTGTTGACCCGGTGGATGACCACAAGGAAATGTCTCTTCTGCCTGCGAAAACGATGCTTGGCAATGTGAGACGCCTAGGCGAACTGCGGCGCTCGGGGTGGCCTCGGTGGTGGTTTGTCGAGGTGACTCAGCCCTGGCCAAGACCGTGGTTGGCCGGCACGAGGGCGCATCCGACGCCGAAGGGAGGGCTGGCCATGACGATGAGTCGTCAGCAAGTCCGCGCCGTGGCTCTTCTGGAAACGCACTGGCGGCAATCGCAGACTGGCACACTGGGTGCAGAGTTTGCCGCCAGTGCAAGAGGGGCAACGAGCGATGGGCTGGCGAATCTTCGGGAGACAGCTCCGAGATCAGCTCGTGGGTTTGCTGATGAGCCAGTCCAAGGGTTAAGGACACGCATGGCATCGCTTTGGGGAGCAAGTCCGCCCTGGGCTACCACGGTCGTCTCCGAATCACGGAATGCGCCCACGAGTGCCGAGACGACTCAGTGTGTTGGCCGCAGTTGATTGCTGCGCCATTTGCGTCATGTCCAGCACGCAATGCACTGTGGGCTGAGGGATTTGTTCAAAGTGCAGCACGGCAGGCGACCATGCAAATGAACTGGTGTTGCAGGCAGAAAAGCGGGCGGGCTGGCTGGCCTCGCAGCTTGCAATCGAGGGGTTCGTCCCCTAATACTACCATATTAAGCGTGTTGAAGGCGCCCAGCCTGACACACTCTGCGTAAAATGGCCGCTTCGAGACGAGGTGGCGGCGGGCAGCCTATCAGGCGACAGGCAATGTGAGGAGTGCGTCCTTGGCACCCAGACGGCTGGCAACTCATCAAAGCACACGCTCGAGGCAGCTGAAGGGAGAGCGGAGGACAGGCTGGCATTCATGGCACGGAGGGTTGCGAGCAAACGCGTCTACGAGAAAAGGAGACGCCGTGTGTCGCAGCAGCTTGTCGCGTCGCAATCAAAGCACTGGAGCAGCCTTGCCAGGGGTGCTTGGTAACCAGTGCCTGTAACTCGCTGCGCCGGACACGGCGGCGGTGTTGGGGTGCAAGCTGGCGGGCTGTGGCCTGGGATGCCATGGATGCGTGCTGATGGAGCGTCTCACCTCTCACCGTCCTCGACAATACGACGAGCGGTTTGCGCTCTCTGACGGCCACAACACTGAGAAGTGGTTCAGGTCACGGTGCGATAGGACTAGATAGCAAATGCGCGATGATTGCCGATGCGTCTTGTTGATGGCAAAAAATGATTGCTGGCAAGCGATGAGTCTTCAGTGTGGCAAGAGGCAAGGGTGGCCAGTGCGCGGCCATCGATGACTGGGCTGGGGGCTGTAGTCGATGGGGGTGCCTATTAGTATCGCCATCTCCGCCCAGCCCGTTCCCCCATCAAGACAGCAGCAATGGACTTCACGATACCGCAAAGCGAGCCCTGGGGCCTGATCTAGGACCACAGCAGCTCTGTCGTCTGTTCTCTGTCGCCATCCACTGTCGCCTACCGCCACCACCCACCACCCGTTCCCGTTCAGTCTTTGTCTAGTCAACAGCCCAGCACGACCTTTGTCGCCGCCACGCTGCCGCCTACCGCAAAGACTCATCTCATCCTCCAGTCATCCACCTGACGGCGAGGCTGTCCCTTAAGATCTCTCTTCTGTACCTGCGTTGCCAGCAGACTCTTCCTGTTCGCGCTTTCCCACCCTTGCCGACTTCCCGACCGCCACTTCCTCACACGTCACTCTCCACTCTCCCGACCTTTCCACAGCTCTTATGTACATCAACCACCAATAATAACACGCCAAAACACTACAACAAACACTCGTCCGCCCACTCTCCGCAAACGCTCGAAGCTGCTCCGGCTTGGTGACACCGTAACGAGGTAGTCACCTTACTCGAACACTTCCCCCGTTGCAACCCACAATCACAATGTACCTCTCGGCCTACACTGCTCCAGTCACTAGTCGCTCAGTTATCACCATCTCTTCCGGAAACAAGGCCTTCGCTATTGGAGGTGTCGCCTGCTAGCCCCCCCGCATCCTCTCAGATCTTCCAGCTTTGCGACAGCTTCCCCCGCTGTTCCAGTAGCTGTATCCTCCGAGTGCTTTGCGGCCCGCTTCTCACAACGGTCTTGTTTCGGTGATTCTGCAGCTGACGGTGACTGGAGCCCCCCTCTGGTGCGCACTTGGCAGCCATTCGACCATTTGACACTGCTCGAAGACCACTCCCACTTGCGAACTCGTCACGCATCCCCCAAAACCTCTCACGTATACACTCTTGACTTCGATATCTATACTCTTCCGACCCTCCAGAACGCGAAATCGCTTCAATCACACGCCGATCCCAGATTCGATCAGCCAGAAACTCGATTGAAGAGAACAGCGCGATCCAGACAAGATTAGGAATCCAAAGAGAACAAGACTCCGAAATCATACGACAGAGGCCACAGGGTTGTCCCGTACGGTTTGTCTATCGGTTAAGTTCTCGGTCACCCCACGACCACCCCATCACGCTCTGCGCCACATCTCCTGGTCTACCTAACGGTCAGCACTTCGAGACGTAACGACTGAGCATAGTTATCTCTCCACTCACTCCTTATATCTCCATTTCCTTGCTGGGTCGTTACATTCGTAATACCTTCTTCTTTTCAACATGAGTCTTGATATTCCCTCCCAAACCTTCGGTCTTTTGCCGGAGACCTACCCATACGCCGCTACTCTTTCTTCTTCCGCGTCTTCTTCTACCTCATCAGTCTTCTCAGACGCTGCATCACAAGCGTCGAGCGCAAGCTCAGCATCCTGTCGTTCCACTTGGGAGTCAGAAGAATGGAGCTCCCGCATGCCAGCTGCACCGACATCTTCTGTCGATCCTGCCAGCTTGTCGGCGTTCCAACCAATCAGCCGAGTCAACACTTACCCGCAGTATCAGCCTTCGGCATGCCGCGAGACTGTTCACGAGAGATTGCCATCTCTGCGCACCGAGTTCTTGGCGCCAGTAGAGCAACGACAAAATCCTCGACGATCGTCAACTGTCAATCCACGAGCCCCCCCTCAGTTGGTACGACAGTGCGACCGAAAGGTCAATTTTGTCGATTGCCTCGTCGGTTAGTACCTACTTTATCCCCGGACCCTGGTTTCCCCCCGCTGATATTTCCCCTTCAAGATTCCGCTACTCAGATGGTTGAGGTCATCTGGCAGCTCTCTGAACCTAAGAGTCGCTGTGAGACTGTCTCTGGACGTGGAGTACTTCCTCTCCGCACATTTATCCAGGAGACTCTACGCCGATCTCGCACCAGCTACTCCACTCTGCAGGTGGCCTTGTATTACTTGATCCTCATCAAGGCTCATTTGCCGAAACATGACTTCACTATGTCTCAGCCTGAAGATGCTTCTCTGCGCGCTCTGCAATGCGGTCGTCGCATGTTCCTTGCGGCACTCATCCTTGCATCCAAGTATTTGCAAGATCGCAACTATTCCGCTCGCGCATGGAGCAAGATCTCTGGTCTCAAGGTTTGCGAAATCAACACAAACGAAATGGCTTTCCTAGAGGCTGTCAACTGGAAGCTCCACATCATTGACCCCATCTGGGAGAAGTGGCAGGAGGTTGTTCTAAAACACACTCCTACTAATCCACCATCTTCGCCCGGAGCTAGTATTCCTAACACTTGGAAAGACGTCATTCCAATCTTGACGCCTGAGTTGGATGTCATTGAATTAGCTCCCAAGACGCCAGTCACACTTGTCCGTCAGCAGCTGAGGCCGCAACTCAGTGCGTCTCCCTTCCGCAGCTCCACCTCAGATGGATACGCATCGCAAGAGAGCACACCAACCCCCTCTCGCTACCAGGTGCCTCGCTTCCTGGAGCCGAAGCCTGAACTACTCCCACCTACGCCATCCCTGGCTCGCCTGGGTCCATTGCCCACGCCATCGTTGACGCCGCAATCCTTTGCCAGCAACACTCCTGCAGCGAGTGCCATGGCCTACGGATCACGACGCCCATCAATGTGCTCAGCAATGCAACAAGCGCAGTGCTCGTCATTGGCGCGTACTTGTGTCGACCAGTTTAACCCAAGCATTAGGAACGGCTTGGAAGCCTACCACTTCCCAAGCCGACGACCATCTCTGGCTCCCTCAAACTCATCCCTGTCATCCTCTCCAGAGTCAATGATCTCGGACAACTCGCGCTCTTCGCGTGCTTCGTCAATCTCTTCAGTATCGTCTGCAGGCTGGGCGCCAAACCAAAGTCAAGCCAAGTTGGCTCGACTGGCGACGTGCCGCAACGCGAGACTGCCGTACCCAGCGTTGTCAAAGTGCAAGGAGCAGTATGAGTATGCTCCTAGCGAGCCAATGTCCTCACCCGATCTGGAAAGCTTCCACATTGATGATTCGGATTCAGCTTCTGTTACAGTTGAGAGCCCTGTAGCTATCACAACTGCGAGCCGCAAGCGAGGACGATCGTCGGTCGATCTCCAGCAGAATGTTCGTCACCTCCTCCACAGCTCCCGCTCTGCGTTCAACCTTCGCGGTCAGCAGACTGTCCTCCCTGATCGTTCAATTGCGCAATCTTTCCTCCTCTCGCGCAGTGAACCAAAGGGTCTACAATCTCCCAAGCACACTGTCCCCGATTGCTCGCGCCTTCCAATCCAGAAGGATTTTGGCAAGAAGAGGACATGCTGCGCAACGGAAGCCGCACAGGCCTACCGACCTCACGGTCCTGGCATGTGGGAAGGCATCTTATAACTACAACCCCCTCCCCTTGACAAGTTTCCAAAGCACCAAAGAAGGGTGCAAATATGAAAGAGAAGGAACAACCTTCGCACACCTACCACACACTCTACACATTCGTGTATATTTCCTTCTCCAACTCCGACATATATGTGTAACTCACTGCTACTTTAAGCTCGGTATACCTTTTGGCTTTTTGGCGTTTAAACCTTCGGCGTTTGTCTTTGGGAAGAGCTCGGCCGAGCAATAGTCAGAACCTTGATTGCTGGTAAGGTGCATAGCATGGCAAGGATAAGGCAACAGGGAGTTGAGGACTATTGTCCATTGATCAAGTGTATGGATGTACGTTTACGCTACGGCGAAGGTATGAGATCTAGTGAGATAGGTAGTAAGTAAGCCGTTGATGATGCAATACTGCTCTGGTCTGCATGACATGTGACAAGTGCTTTGATTGTGTAATGCTTCTCTTTGAATTCGAGGTTTGTGCATGCTGGCTTCTACTATGTGATGAATCTCACGTTCGCTGGATTATTGTATGATAGCCTTGCCGTGCCACGCTGCTGGGCTGTGCAGGCAGACACACCTGCCCCGCAGGAAGATCTACTCGTATTTGCACAACCATGTTATACTTCACATACACATAAGATGCACGTATACAATCCTAAGTTCTATTTCCGCATACACTCGCTGGTCTCACTATCTTGAGCGAAACATTTATATCAAATAGGCGAGTTGCCACGCCTGTCGCCCTATACTGTCGCCTTCAGCCTGGCCAAGCCCTGAAATACTCACCTTGCCTACCTAACGCCGCGAACCGATGCGCTTGTTACGTCGCAACAGCAATGATGAGCTTAGACTTACTACGAAGCTCAAAGGAGAAGATATAGTCCCACCCTATGCGATACTCTCCCATACATGGGGCGCCGATGACGAGGAGGTGACTTTTGATGACTTGATAAATGGTACCGGCAAAGAAAAGAAAGGCTATCAGAAAATCCAATGTTGTGCAGAGCAGGCGAGGAAGGATGGCTTGCAACACTTCTGGGTGGATACCTGCTGTATCAATAAGGCAGACAAAGTTGAGCTCTCGCAAGCTATCAACTCCATGTTCCGCTGGTATCGCGATGCTACTCGATGTTACGTCTACCTGTCAGATGTTCCATGCTCTGATGCAGAAAGATTAAAGTTCCGGAAGAGCAGATGGTTCACCCGGGGCTGGACGCTCCAAGAGCTCCTGGCTCCTGCTCTCGTTGAATTCTTCTCTCAAGAGTGGCAGAAACTTGGGGACAAGACATCACTGATGCAGCATATCCACGAAGTTACAGGCATACCTCACTCAGCGCTTGAAGGTGCGCCTTTAGCCAAGTTCAGCGTCAACGAGCGACTATCGTGGAACGAACATCGGGAAACCAAACGCCACGAAGATAAAGCGTACTCATTGCTAGGTATCTTTAGTATCTATATCTCTCCTATATATGGTGAAGGGACAAGCGGAGCATTCGCACGGCTTCATGACGAGATCGACAAGCTTAGTAGATGTATTCGAGACCTGCACCTTACTGATCCTCGTGACGACAAGAAACGCATTGAGGCCACCAAGGGTGGCCTCTTGGAGGACTCATACTGCTGGGTGTTCCATAATGTTAACTTCCAACAATGGTATAATAACCCACAGAGCCAATTACTGTGGATTAAAGGTGATCCTGGCAAGGGTAAGACAATGCTTCTGTGTGGCATTGTCGACAAGCTGAAGAAATCAACATCCACCCTTCTGTCCTTCTTCTTCTGCCAAGGTACGGATACGCGCATCAACAGTGGCGTTGCTGTGCTACGCGGTCTGATTTACCTACTTATCGACCAGCAGCCGTCGTTGGCTTCATACGTGCGAAACAAGTACGATCAAGCAGGCCAATCTGTCTTCGAAGACGCCAATGCCTGGTTTGCGCTGTCAGAAATTTTTACAAACATGATACGGGATCCAGACCTGAAGACGCTATACCTAGTCATCGACGCTCTTGATGAATGCATAGTAGACTTGCCGAAGCTCTTAGACTTGATCATCCATACGTCAGCGTCATCAAGCCGCGTAAAGTGGCTCTTGTCGAGTCGAAATGAGCTTCACATCGAACGCAAGCTGATGCACATCCAAGCAGAGGCGAGGCTGAGTTTAGAACTGAAGCAGAATGCAGATGAAGTCTCCCGGGCGATCGAAGCGTATATCGACCACAAGCTGTCCACCCTTGAGTCGATCGAAAACGACAGCATTAGAGCTCAAGTGCGAGGCACCCTGAGGCAGAAGGCTAATGGAACCTTCCTCTGGGTTGCTCTCGTGGTGCAGGAGCTGGAAAAGCCTGAGAGCTGGGACCCTTTACAAACAGTGGCAGAAGCTCCAACGGGCTTGCGTCAGCTGTACAATCGCATGATGTACCGAATCCATCAGCTACCAGAGAAGACTTCAGATATCTGCCGGCTCCTACTTTCTACAGCAACCGCCGCGTACCGCCCACTTCACCTAGCTGAGATGGGAAGTCTGTGCAAATTGACCGATCAAGTTCCAGTACTTGACCAGGTTCCAGTACTAACACGTAAAGTAAGAACACTCATCGGCATGTGTGGCTCGTTCCTCACCATCCGAGATGATCAAGTTTACCTCATCCACCAATCAGCCAAGGACTACTTGAGCGACGAGACGCAAGCTCAGAGCAAGATTCACCATGACATGTTCTCTCGGTCGCTTGAGCTTATGTCTGCTACATTGAAGCGAGACATGTACGGTTTAGTCGGTCTAGGGTTTCCAAGCGACAAGGTTCAAGTACCGGTCCACGATCCGTTAGCAACAACGAGGTATTCGTTTATTCACTGGGTCGATCATCTCTCTGATTCTTTTCTTGGCAACAGTCTGAAATTTATCGAAAGTCTACAGGATGGTAGCGCTGTGCATATGTTCCTCCAAGCGCGGTATCTCTACTGGCTAGAAGCTCTTAGTCTGTGCAAGAGTATGTCAACAGGAGTGATGGCAATGGCAAATCTTAAGGCTCTACTCAAGGTATTTTGAAACAAATGATATTTGTATGTGGTATGAATGCTGACACAACCAAGGGAAGAGATAATGCGACTGCGTTGATGCACTTGGTCCACGATGCACACCGGTTTATTCTGTATCACAAGGGGGCAATTGAGTGTAGCCCTCTTCAGACATATGCATCTGCACTATTATTCAGCCCTATAGGGAGTCTAATCAGACAACTTTTCAAACACGAAGAGCCTGAATGGATTATAGTCAAGCCAGCCATGAGAGACAGCTGGAGCGCGTGCCTGCAGACGCTTGAGGGCCATAGCAGTTATGTCACCTCTGTGACCTTCTCGCATGATTCAACTCAACTAGCATCAGCGTCGTGGGACTGTACTGTTAAGATCTGGGATGTGAGCAGCGGCGCGTGCCTACAGACACTTGACGGCCATAGCGGTCATGTCACCTCTGTGACCTTCTCGCATGATTCAACTCAACTAGCATCGGCGACGCGGGGCAGTACTATTAAGATCTGGGATGTGAGCAACGGCGCGTGCCTGCAGATGCTTAAGGGCCGTAGCAGTTATGTCACCTCTGTGGCCTTCTCGCATGATTCAACTCAACTAGCATCAGCGCCGCGGGACCGTACTGTTAAGATCTGGGATGTGAGCAGCGGCGCGTGCCTGCAGACGCTTGAGGGTCATAGCGGTCTTGTCACCTCTGTGACCTTCTCACATAACTCAACTCAACTAGCATTAGCGTCGCGGGACCGTACTGTTAAGATCTGGGATGTAAGCAACGGCGCGTGCCTGCAGACGCTTGACGGCCATAGCCATGATGTCACCTCTGTGGCCTTCTCGCATGACTCAACTTAATTAGTATCAAAGTCGCGGGACAGTACTATTAAGATCTGGGATGTGAGCAGTGGGACGTGTCTGCAGATGCTCTATATTGGTCAATTATTGAGCCGAATCTCGTTTGATACTACTGGCTCATGTCTTCACACTGAAATTGGTACTTTCATCATAGATAGTTCAACAATCGGTAAGAGAACAGATTACAAAGAGCCTCACCCTCAGGCTTCTCGAATTCAAAGCGGGGGCTTGAGCTCCGACATGATATGGATAACATATGGGAATGAGAGAGTACTCTGGCTACCCACCGAATATCGGCTGTCTCGCTCAGCTGTGTCAGGCAATAATGTTGGCGTAGGCGCTGGATCTGGGCGCGTATGGATATGCACCTTTCATAATACCTAATACAGAGCTAAAAAAAAAGCGGTTTATAAATAATCATCCAAGCAGTTGGGTGCTTCATGTATTATCTTTCTCTGTTTCTTAGACAGGGAAGGGGGTGTATTGTGTCACATCTCTGATAAATTTGCCAGAGCGAGGCCTTAAGAACCAGTATTACGTGTAACTTGATTTACTACTTTGCATTAAGGCTTGTGGCTTGACATAAGCTACCTGACAAATATCTTAAGTAGCAAGAGGTTAGAATTGTGTCACATTGAAGGATCGTTGATCGTGTATTTGCACGAAAAGAGGGCGCTATGCAATTTGAGTCTAAAGGCAGAGAGATACGCCCGTAATTTTTAGCTAGGCGAGGTTATGAGAATTTAAAAATGTGGAAAGTGTACAACTCTTGAGAAGCTATAGCGATTACTAATGCGTGCGCAGAATTTCAGTAGTGTCTTTGGACAATTGACTGGAGAGGTTGAGCTCGAATTAACTTCCATTTGCAAGATGACTTGAAATCTACAGCCACTCTTCTTGATGTTCTTGGCACAATTGTCCATCACACTAATTGGCATCGAATCGTTTCGTGGGCGCTCTCAACAACCACATTGAGTTCTTCTTGAGGCCTAATGGACTGAGATCACATTGTGTCAATAGTTACAAGCCTACAATGGTATGTGAATATTTTTCTGCAAGCGACTATAGACTGCGCACCAAGCCCGCGCCTAGACTTCAACTGCCTCTGAAGGCCATTTTCCTGGGCGGTAGGAAAGTGAGACCGTAGTCTCCCTCTATCCCAGTAGTTTCCCAACCTCAACACCCGCCTTACCCCTGCATACGCGCTCTAAAGCAAGGTCCGCGGTTTGTCTATCCATTACACAGTGCAGTGGTTCTCACTTTCCCTGCAATCGGTCAATGCTCCAGGGCTCAGTTGATTTAGCTCGCACTTGATGCCAAGTCTCGCTAAGCCACCCTATACTTGCAACACTGTATCCTTTAGCGTCATTCCTTCCATCGCCCACGGTGACAAAAGAATGTTCTAAAGGGGCATCTATATGGCAGCATCAACCTCTTTTGATCTGGTCGGCTCCACTGGACGTCGCTGTGTCTTTAAGAAGTTGATCCAAGAGCGACCGCACCTGGGCCGCGTTTGGTTAGCATCGTTCGAGCACCACCCCCTTTATTGTTATGCTTTATGAAGTAATTAACATCCCCACAGGTATGGGAATGACAAATTCATTCTAAAAAATATACTTCAAAACATTTTCTCGGCCTTTAATGAAAATATCCGACCAAGGCTTCCTCCGACTCCCCGCATACGGCTACCCTTGGATACTATCCCAGCTCAGCGGATATTTGTATACAAATATCTGGTCAATGACTTCATGAGCCTGGTCAAGGAACATATCTCAGTTCGAGCTCGAAAGCAAATTCTTAAAACCAGTTTACAAGGAATTCTTGAATTGCACGATCGTGACATCGTCCACTTAGGTATGCTAAACGGCATTTAGCCCATGCTTTACAAGTTGACGATAACTAATAACAGTCCCTAGACGTGAAGCCCGATAACATTTTGGTTAATTACCACTATGTTGACCAAGATATCGTAGTCGACCAGGTGCAGATCTCCGACCTTGAGAATGCAGCTCATCTCCCGAAGCCGAGATGTATCAAAGGGGTGCTGGCCGGCAATGATAATTGGCGCAGCCCCGAGGGGCACTTTAAGGGAGAGCTTAATAAACCATCTGATTTATACTCATTTGGACTGGTGGTAAGTGTCAACTCTAGGTAGAGAATTTCTATTGCTGACATTACGAGTGTGTCTACGCTATGCTCGGGCAGGTCATACTAGGACCTGATGATGATTTCCAACTACACCAAGCGAAAGGCGCACTGCCTCAGTTTATCCGCCTGCAGCGCCAGGTCTCATATTTTGGAGACAAAGAAGGGTTAAATGGACTAATGAAGCATGTTGGTGATGAGGAGGTAAATTGCGAGGTTCTTGGTATGCTTTGGGAAGAGCGAGCTGCAGATCATATCCCATATGTGCCGTTTTCAGAGTGGGCAAATATTGACTCGACGTTCAAAGACTTAGTTCTAGGGTTAACCTGTCTGGATCCCTCCAAACGGTTTACAGCTCGCCAGGCATTGGACCATGCTTGGCTTGAAGGCATCGAAATCGTGTAGAAACCAGCAGTGGAAAGCTCTTGGACCATCGAGCTGTTTCTCTCCGACATTATACTCCAGAGTTTGTTCAGTTTCTGATTATGTGAAATGAATATCAGAGGTAGACAGGCGCTTGGTTTGGATGGTCCCGCAACTGGCAATTGATTAGCACCGGGAACTTCACAACAACAGGCATTGCTCATAATCCGAAGAATTGTGGTTGGAATCAGTGATCGCCGAGCTTTGGAAGCCAGCCCTAAATGCAATGGGAGATGCTTAATGTGGGCAGAAATCATTAGAATCAGGTCAATTGTTGAAATAACGACCTGTTATTAGAGCCACTGTCGCCAGAAGACTCGCATAACTTTGATGATTCAATATCCCTAGGACTGTCGAGTATCATTGACATGTAAGTCCTCCTTCCCACTCCCCATCAACCTCGCAATCGTCACCGCCTCTCTCAATGCCTTTCCCAGAGCCCCCCTCACACCAGCCTCCTCCATGACCATAATGCCTCCAATCGTGCACCCCTCCGGGCTCGTTCCCTGGTCTCGCAAAACCCCCGGATGGATCCCACTCTGGAGCATCTCCGCAGTGCCCCTCATACTCTGGTAAATTTGCGCTTGGGCAATGTCTCTCGGTAGACCTACCGCGACTGCCGCATCAATGAAGGCGTCGCAGATGATGGCCCAGAAGGCAGGTGTAGAGCCCCCGACGGCCGTGGTAGCGTTCATCAGGCGGGGGGCAATGTGCACGGCCTGTCCAACTTGGGAGAAGATTGAGTCGGCGATTTCCATATATTTTGCTGGGAAGCCTGGGGCTGGGTCTTCGATTGCAGTCATGGATTGGGATACTTGGGCTGCTACGTTGGGAAGTGTGCGTAGGACCCATATTCTCTCTTCTTCCTTTGCGGAGTCATTTGCGGAAATAAGTCTCTCAAGATTTTCCCGTGGCCAACCTGCCGCTACGCTGATGAGTAGTTTCCCCCTCAACGCGTGGGCGAGGCCATCTTGCTTGAGCGTGGTTTCGACATCAGATGGGTCGACACCGAGAATTACGATGTCAGAATCCTGTGCGGCTTTGACGTTGTCGCCTCTTGAAATAACTAGTCTACCTGACTCTTTATGTTCAAGGAAAAGATCGCTCAGTCTCTTTTCGGACTTTTCGCTGTGCACGCAGGCGATGAATTTGTCGAATTGAGCTGCCTGGGGGGCACCAGACGCGTTGATCAAACTCTTCAAGATTGGGGTTCCAAGGTTACCTTGCATAATTGTCAGGTTTCAGATCACATTTCCAGCTTCATTGGAACTTACCACAGCCCAGAATGCAAAGGCTTTGGCCAGGCATTTTTGCTTTTGGGGTTGATCAATATATGAACAGCAATCTAAAGAACTGTGTGCTCAAGCCAACAGGCGGCCACTTCTTCAGATTGTTGAAATATCGTAGAGTAATGAGTAATGAGAACGTCGGAATTTGTTGGTGGTAATGTTGAGTGTATCTTCAATTGGCGTTGTGTTGACTTCGCCAGCGATGGAGGGATAGTGGTCTCGGAAGGAGATCCGTCCCCACTTAGTCTGATTGGAGTATTATAGGAGCGACTACGGAGGCTAGATCCGCCTGCATACCCATCCACATGGTCAGTTGCATCACAGCGCAGATATGACGATGTTAAAACCGAGCCTAACCGCTTACTTGCATGCGGGGGAGCTATTGCACATACGCGCTTCGCGACTTCTCGATACAGATGTTAACACACGGCTGATCAACACTTCCACGACCATTAGGTTTGGAGAACGTCTATTGATATCTAAAGAACGATCATAGGCTTTGGGGAAGATGCATTACAGTCCGCTCATGCTCATAGAATTATGCAAAAAGAATCATGCAGAAAAGAACCTCCTCCGAGTCTCCGCTCTCAGCGCTGCAAACTCATCCTTTGTCCTCAAAACCGCGTCACGGTTTTCGACAGCCCTTCGCAGCAAATATCCCACGCACTCTCCCATACTTCCCCAGGTTGAGCACTTGAAAACCTCAGGCGGCAGCTCGTTGTCGCTCTTCTCCGCCAACAATGAAAAGCTGACCTCGTCCGACATACCGTGAAGCTGACCATACGCAACCGGGACTGTAGGAAGACCAGCTTCTGTCCTCTGGCGGTGGAGCTTGTTTGCTGAAAGAACGCTTTCACGGTTGTGGCTGGCGAGGAAGAGATTAACGGATGGGAAGGGGCGCGCGGATGGACCGGAAGCACCAAAATCGCCAATGTGTTGGCGGAGCGCGCCTTGTGCAATGCCGTTGTAAGCGTTATCCGTATCCTCCTTCGTATCGTGAATCAAGGATCGGTCATCAGAAAGTATGTACGCGCCTCGGACAAGCTTCAGGCCCAGCGTGAATCCGTCCTTCTGCGCCTCAGCGAGGTGACTTGCGAGAACTGCAGGGGTGCTTTTGAGATATGCTTGATAGGTATTATAAATGACTGCTTTTCCATCGCGGTTGAACTTGCGCATCAGCTCAAGAGTGGTGCGTCCGATTCCCTTCTGCCAGTGCTGAGACTCGGCGTCGACGATAATTTGAATACCACGTTCTTTGCACTTGACGGCAATTTCGTCCAGAGCATCGAGCATTTGCTGGGGTGGCAATTCTCCTTTACAAAAGGCATCTGTAACTGCCGGACCACCGCCGGTTGTTCTGCAAAAGCTTTAGTATCGTGCTCCGTTTCTGGATTAATGTGCAGACATACTTTAGGGCAAGGATATCACCCTCGGAGATGAGATCAACAGTCTTTAGAGTCCCAACTCGCCAAGCATCAATGTCGTTGTCATGTACCAACGCAGCCTTCTCTTGGGACGTTTCTGAAGCGTGAAGGTTTGCGGATTTAGACTTGTGATCAAAGACCATCTCTTTCGCGTATGTGAGAATAACGCCCTTGAACCCAAGGTCCTTCAGCTGTTTTACACACATTTTCGTTTCCCGCTCCGTCTCTCCGGCACAAAATTGATTGTACAGCGTCCGCTTCAAGATTGCCTTAAGCACAGGGTTCCGGTCGACATTGAAGAGATAGCTTCGGTTTGGCTTTGAGAAAAATGAGAGGAGGTGCAGTGATGGTATTAAGAGAAACTTGTTGGAAGAGACTGTAGCGACAAAGAGTGATCGCAGGAGCATACCAGTTGGCATGGCTGACAATGGATGCTGTGCGAGTGTTTGGGTTGGTATCTGCGTTGTTTCTGTCTTCCCTCGTGGGACTGCAGTTGTCGAAGACAACCGAACTTCAAATGTGTTGAAGCCACCACTGACACCCTTCCTGCTTGCCACGCATCGTAATGTCGTGCCACCGAATCGGGGTTGAAGCATGATAACTCTCAGTGTAGTCAAGATGAGATTACTGATAACTGAAGAAGCAGTGGAGTAGTATCGAGGTTGAAGAGCAGTATGATCAGGAGTGTGTAGTTACTGCTCAACTACTTTCCAAATAAATATCCTTATCTTGCCATCAATCTATCATGTATTCCATGACCCCGCTCCTGGATCGAGAACGTGGGGCGTCACTGCCCTCGTGACTTTCGCATCGATGTACCGTAACCCGGACACCCTACCGATTCGCAAAATAAGTCCCTTTCTGTAGCTAGTAGTGGCCACTTCCGCCGCTACGAAACACGATAAGCTGTAGGAAGCCCAATGGATCATGCGAATTACCCAATAATGACCCAAATCTACTTCTAGAAGCTCACTAATGCGGGGTTAGTTGTCAGGCGCTTTGAATCGGGCTATCTAGCTACGATATCGGCCTTGTGGCTGTGAAGCGTTCGGATAGGGGCATACTGTTTCCATCTGGAACATCAGATGTTCAACATAAGCTTTTACTTTGCGTGTGATATTTTGCGATGTAGATGGAAATTAGAGGTGATTGGCTTGAGGCTTTGCCTACAAAATGTATATTCTGATTTACCAAACACACTGTATAATGCTACCAATGCCGTTTTATATACCGTTTCTACCCAAAACTCCGCTGATCCCGAATATGCAAAACTGCGACTTGAATGATTTACTCAGGAGTCGCTACTGCCGCCTTTCTATGAAAGTACTCTCGCAATCCCGTGTTCATGACCAACCCAACACCGAAAGCTGGTATAATTCTGGCACATCTCATTGCAGTTGTTGGACCTAGACTCCTTCTTATCCTTGACGCCCGCTCTGAACTCTGACTATGGGGATTGCTGTACAAGTCGAGACCGAGAAGGTGGACCGGCGTTGCAACGACCTGAGAGAGCACTGGAGTAAAAATTTGCAACGCAGCCATTTTAATTGCTGGATTTGAGAACATGGTGTCGGGTATCGAAGACGTCAACATTGGTGGTAAGTTGATAGATCCAAAGATGGTAATAGCGTCGCGGAAGAGGAAGGTTGCGCCAACTATCCTTGGAAACCTGGCTGCTTGAACCGGAGGAGGTTGCACTTGAGGTGTTGGCGGCTTCGTAGTTGTCGGTGTGTTGACTACAGGGCTGTTTCCAGTAGGTCGTCCATAAAGCTGTACGAAGCGGACATCCTTCCACACTCCCAACGGAACATTCACCAGGCATGTCGAAAGAAAAGTGATGGAGCTGACTAGCATTTGCTCTGCATTCGAAGTGAATGCTTTAGCAACGCTTTCGACTCCATTTGCAGTGGTGTATGTCGCTGCATACAAAGTCCATACGTAGAAGAATGGTTTCGCTGCGAAAAAGAGTCGAGGATGCCGAAACGAACACAGAATATGAGTCTTTAGTGTTGAAAGTAACGGTCGATTCCTTGAAGCGGCATTCTCAACAACAGCCCTGTGGAGTCGTTAATTTGAAGGGTTCATTTTGTAGAACTGGTCACACCAACCTGTCTATAGCTGTGATGACCGGGCTGATTGCGGTTGCCGATATAGTCGCAGCAGCAATATCTCCTGCCAGTACTCCTGGTAATTTGCTACTTGTCCAGTCTCCATGAAAACGACTAGACTGAAGTTGTTGTGTCATGGCGGAGTTGTTCGTAAGTTGGAACACACAACGCGAGTATTTGGCGACGCCAGCGTAGTCTGAACTTCGCTGCGCCCCAGGGACAACTAGAACAGATGCACGGATGTCCGTACATCGCGGCTCTTCCGACTTGAGTCATTTGCCTCTCCCCAATCTGTCAGGCCAGAAGTCATTAGGCACATGCATTTGGGCATCGATACCATGTCAATCAACGCTTTCCTTCGGCCATCCCACATTGGATACATGCCTGTTCGTTCACGCATACCCGAGTGGGTAAGTACGAACGACTGGGGCCAGCAACCACGCGGGAGGGCTGCCGAGCATGTAGGCCTAGATTATCTGACTGAACGCGAGCCACTCGGCATCGCTAGCGATGCATGCTTAGTGTTGGTGTGTAGGAGCTTTTTGACCAAAGGGCGCTAGAATGTTCACTGCCGCGCTTGTGGTGGGGCATTCCGATATTCCGATAACGCTCAAGATGGTCGACCGTGGGGTGTTCACGAGACTCGTTCGGACAGCATCCCGTACCCATGACATGATGTAACTTGTGTCTGGATACCATAGACAGTAAAATCGGCGTTCGGGATTGTCAAGATGCAGATGCGCGTAAATACGTCTCCACGCCTTCCAAAGAAGCTCAGACTACATCGCACCCACAACCCTTTCATCTTCCATTCGACCTCCTACATTCGCTAAAATGGGCATCTCGAAAAGTGATCCAATTGCCATTATTGGCGGGGGAGCGTTTGGCCTCTCCACTGCTCTCGAACTCTCCAACAAGGGATATACAGACATTACAGTGTTTGAGAGAGACGAGGAAATACCGTCGCGATGGTCAGCTGCGAACGATCTGAACAAGATCATGCGCGCTGAATATGAGGACGATTTCTACACAAACCTTGCAGTTGTACGTGTGAGCCATACAAGACGTCGGCATCTACAAATTGTCTAATTGGAACGATGTAGGAAGCAACACACGCTTGGCAAACTCCACTCTTTGCACCATACTTCCATCGTGTCGGCTTCTTAAATTGCGTTTCTGGCGCTGCGCCTCAAAAAGCAGCGGACACCATGCGCAGGTTTCAAGCAGCAGCAGCAAAGCACCCAGAGATGAAGCCCTTTCTGCATACAATCTCCGGTCCAGAGGACATCCGCAACGTCGCTGGTGCATGGCAGTTTACTGGCGAAATGCCTGGTTGGAAAGGCTATGTGTGCAAGTATGATGGGTATGTGCATTCAGCGAACGCGCTCAGGGGAATCTATCGTGAAGCGAGGAAGAACGGCGTCCGCTTCTTTCTCGGAGAGAAGCTTGGAAGCATCCAGGAGATTGTGTACGAAGGGAGCGGGCACGCGCGAAAGAGCGTAGGTGTAAAGACGAAAGCTGGGAGGTTCCATGCAGCAAAGCTCGTCGTCGTTGCCGTCGGAGCTGCAGCTCACAAGATTGTGCCGAATATTGGTACAGAAGTCTCGGCCAAGTCATGGTCAGTTGCACACGTCCGCCTCACCGACGACGAGACTGCAGCGCTTCGCGGAATCCCCGTGACATACGCCCGCGATCTTGGCTTCTTCTTCGAGCCGGATCCAAAGACGAACCTGCTCAAGTTGTGTCCTATGGGCGGTGGCTACATCAACACCAACCCATCCACGGGCGTGTCTGAAGCGCCCGAGGATGTGATCCGCTTCGTGCCCAAGGAAGATGAGAGAAAGATGCGCGAACTCCTCCGACAAACATTGCCATATCTCGCCGACCGGCCGTTGGTGGAGAAGTTCATATGTTGGTTCGCAGATACCGCCGACTCGGACTTCGTCGTCGACTACGTACCCGAGACGTCCTCCTCGGTCATGATCCTCACGGGCGACTCCGGCCACGGTTTCAAGATGTTCCCCATCGTTGGCCGCTGGGTTGACAACCTGCTCAACGAGGCTGATGGCAAGCAGAGTATCTCAAGATGGCGATGGAGAATACCAAAACCAAAGGCGAAGGGTGAGACGTTTGATGATGATGTTAGTTGGCGAATAGGTGATGTCAGAGAGCTGCGTGATATACAGAATGAGGAGCCTACGAAGTCGAAGCTGTAATTAAATTTGCATATAAATGGCGTACATATTAGACATAGATTTTGAAGAAAAGCTACTCTGACAGTCATTAATTATTACTTCATAATCGTAAAATTGTTGTACAATTCCTCCTCTTGTTGATTCATTGGTTCTACATGCTGGGATCCACCATTTGGTAGTTATCTAGAGCGGCAAAAGACAACCAATCCGTGCCTTCTATATCCATTGACTCAGCAACCGCGAGAATCTGCTCAGCGGTCAAATCATCGCCGAACCCACTCCCCTCATCACTTAATCCAGTATAAGGCGGCGGTGGCATGTCATCTACATGCAACAACCCTGCTGTTGAGTGGTAGCCTTCTGGGAACGAGAGTGTGCGTTGCATAACAAGACCCGGCCCATTCATGGGCGGGGAAGTGGTTGACGGTCGATGTTGATTGAGTGTATACTCTGTCAACATTTCATCGAGTTTGCGCAGCTCGATTACGCGGAACGCTGCGATGCGATTACCACTCGATATCATAGTTTCGAGGAAGGCGTAGGCTTTATCGAGCCACGATGCTTGGTTGTCCATAAGGCTGTAGTCGACGAATCGCGTGAGTATGAGCACCATCGTTGACACAAACAGAGAGTCGAGATCCCATGGCAGAAACGTTTCTATGCTAGTATTAGCATTGGACGCTCAAATGGCGAATTGAAAACTGTACCAAGCAAGCCTTGATCTTGCAAGCTCTCTAGAATGTTCAGAATCTTCTGTGAAGCTTCTAGAGACATGTGCAGTAATTGTCGGATCTTCTTCGATGAGATCAGGGGTTGTACTTCGCGGGGAGATTCAAAGATCTTCTTCAAGCAGCAGAATAATAGAGGCCTTGTGACAACAACAATGGTCTACGAGGTTACGTTAGTCATGACAGACGTGGGAGGAGACGCTGTGCACCTTACCTGATAATAAAGCAGATGTAAGTGCGCTGGCATCCTTGAGATACCGCCAAACCGCTCATCGGCATGCAGAGGAAATCCTTGTCGAAGTTCCTCTGCTAACGATACAAGCCCGTCCAACACCGTCTTTATACTAACAACAAACTTTTTGCGAAGTCGCCCTTTGACTCCATATACAGCTATTGAAGTTGAATGTCAGCATAATAACCAATAGAGCCACAGGAGCTGTTCAACATACTTCTCGCAATCTCAGCGTATATCCGGGCAAGCTTGATCTGCATGTTGAGTGCTGCTGCTCGCTGAGCTGAGCCAGAGAATACCGGCAACTGACAGGAGATATCGTCATCTCGAATGGACTGAGGCAGACCCATCAATGAGGTCATTTGTCGGTCGAGAATGTAAACTGTCCACCATATTTTTCGACAACGCTGAACGAGTGGATCTCCTAGATTCTCGACTGGCATGTCTGTGTGCATTCCTTGGGCTAATGCTATTCGCATCGCTTGACCTATCTGTCCAAATTTAGCTATTAACAAAAACTGCTAAGGAGAAGAAAGTAGTACTGTTACATGCGCCGCATTTCGCGAGTCTAACGCTTGCAAGTACAGCGCTATGCAGCACAGGATTTCGACTGCGGTGACTGGTTCTCGGCAAAGACGGTTGGTATCAGGTAGAAGCTGGAGTGCTTGGACGAAGAAGTCGGCACCAGGTGGTCTCGGGTTGTGATGTTTGTGCTGAACAAATGTCTTGCCGAAGGCAATGATTAGAAGGAAGTGGATGTACCACATACTCTCTTTCCACGCTCCGTTTTCTGAGTTGGAGTAAAATGCATGTAGATTAGCATTGAACTCATCTTCATCAAACAAGTGCACCAACTGGGCGCAATGGAATTTGACAGCGTTGATTAGAAAAATAGCGTAGTCAATACTTGGAATAATAGGGCCGCTTGAGTCTGGTAGACTTCGAGTTCCGTCCCAGGGAAGGTCATACGCCGAGCCATCGAACAACAAGTCTGCGCCAGGCAGTGGTGACTTGTGGATGTGCTCGTGAACCAGATTGAGGATTTGTCCATGGAAGGACCAGTTTGAGGAAGTGCCAAGGTAAACTGAATGGTCAGTCACAGTCCTTTAAGTCTTCATATCTGAACTCACATGACCTTCCAGAAGAAGATGACATAAACTTTGATGGCGACTCAAGCAGCGGATTCATCAGATTCGCTCCATCAGGATCCGCCTGTCTGCTTCTAGGCGAACTTTCTCTCGTTCCGCTAGGACTGAATTGATTCGCTGGTTGCCTTTGGTCTTCACCTTCTGGTGAAACCTCCCTGTCAGCACGCTCTGGTGCATGCTGTTCTGATGGTCGAGCCGCCGGTGCACTTGAGGCTCTTTCTGAGTTTTGCTCTAACCGGGCGACTTTTGCCTGCAAGTCGGAGAGGTATCTGAGTGGTATCAGGAACCATAAGTACCTTCAAAGGTGTGCCTGCTCATACCCTTGAGTCACCAGAATTTTGTTGTCTCGGTCATCGAAAATGCACGTCAAGTTCCGTCTGCCGCAGTTTGAGCATGGTTGTTGGCCCGAGCATTTGATCTTTTGTCTTCGGCATCGCGAGCAACTGTTTGCGAATGTCAATGTCAAAATTGAATGTCGGACAGACTTGGGCGTACGCGTTGGAAGATCGCTTAGTCACTTTCCGGTGGTCGTTGGACGTTGCCATCGCTACGTAGAGCTTGCCTACGATTTGTTGGATATTATGTTCAGTATGCCACTACTTGAGGGCACACAGCAGATTGATTCACAAAGTTGTCAGTTACGAAGAAAAAAACGATTGAGGCATAATCGCGTATGGTAATCCGACCCTTTCCGCCCAACTGATTCCCAAAGTTCGATTGTGGGCCGTGCGAGGTCGCTGCATGCGGGGAATCTGTGGAGACGCAAGGCCATCACGTAAACGCACTTGGCACCTCTGGCAACCCTAGTTGTTTCCGCGCGGATGATTAGTTACTTCTCGCCATTGCTTCTCTTCTTGGACATCCTCAAGGGTATACTGCGCATTGTTGATAATACCTCGCTGCGGGGAGCATTAAAAACAATCACTCTCAGACGGCTTCTCTGTCTCGACCTACGCAGGTCTCATTGATTCGATAGCTGAGGCTTGCGCCCACCTCCGGGCTTTGCGTCGCGTTGATGTCTATCAGCGCATGATAGTAATCGCGAACACGATACATCTCGCGTGTTATCGTCTCGAAAACTATGGGTCTCATGAACTATGGGTCCCGTGGACTCTTATCCCACATGGAGTCAAGCGGAAGCAACAGAGCGTATCAGAGCGTATCAAGGGGACCGGGACGCCGCCCGATGATGGTCTGGGTCCGACCGAGTCGCCTACGGGTCGCTTGCCGGCCTCGTACAGCTCAGTATGATCTACACAACTGCGCGATTTTGCGAGCCTTGGCTTTTGCTATCGGATAAGAGTATCGGTTAGACTGCTGGAAGCGAGGTGTCGAGTGTTATCATTTGTGGGTTGATCTTTGTCTACTAATGAAGCCATCACTGTAACCCTGTGGTGACAGTCTCGAATTGCGCCTCACCCCCAAGATACGCCTTTTGCCCGAGCTTGCGCTCACAGATGCGCCGAGATAGTACCATTGCCCCTCACGACCTCGTCGATCGACGAAGCTATGCGTTTGATGTTTGATTGATTCATCCCTGAAACGTTGATGCGCCCGCTCGGCAGCATGTAGATGTGATACTGGGTCGCGAGAATCGCCACTTGTTGCGGCGTCAAGGGCAAGAAGCAGAAGAGTCCTGTTGATGATAGAATTGCGCTCCAATCTCCTGGTGTCTGGGAGGTCTTAGCATCTGATGGTAGAAGGATGTTGCATCTTACCTTGCGCTCCTCTACCAATTCGCTATATAGCGCTCTTCGTAGGCCAACTAAGCGCTGTCGCATGATGATCAATTCGTCCGTCCTGAACTGAAGTCAGTTTCGCTACACCTACAGAAGACGACTATCCTACCACTTGGCTGTAAGCTGCTCGCTTTCAAGAATTGTATTCACTAATCGCGACCCGTATGCTGGAGATGAGGAGAATTCCCAACGGATCAAACACCTCAATTGGTCATAGACATTTGCGGCAACCTTCTCGTTCTCACTGACAACATGAAGGACCCCGCACCTCTCGCCGTATAGGCCAAAGTTCTTCGAAAACGACTGGCACGCAAGCAGTTCGTAGCCGTGCTCTACAAAGTGTCTTAGCCCGTATGCATCGTCTTCCAGACTCGCGCCGAGTCCCTGGTACGCCATATCGAAGAACGGGAACAGTTGTTTCGGCTTCATAGCTTTTGCAAGCTCGCGCCATTGGTCTTGTTTGAGATCTGCGCCCGAGGGATTGTGACAACATCCTTGCAGGACAAAGATGCTTCCCTCTGGCGCTTTGGACACTGCGTCGAGAACGGAGGCGAAATCGACACTGCCTTTTGTTGCATCGTAGTACTTGTATTTTACGACTTCAAGACCGACGAGGTTGAAGAGCGGTTCGTAGTTGCCCCACGCTGGTGTTCCAATGTACACTTTCTTCCCCTTGAACGAGGCACAGCGGCTCAAGAATAACGCTGCAAGGTGAATGGATCCTGTCCCAGAGATTGCTTGCACGGATGTGACCTGTGATGAACGTATAGCTCTGCTATCTCTTCCAAACAACACGCTTGCAGCATTCTTAACGAACGCGGCATCTCCTGTCGTAACCTCGTAGTCATGCCCAAGCTCTTTCTTGGTAAGTATTGTCTTTGCTTCCCGGATAGCCCCAAGTTCATTGTACTGCGCTTGCTCGTTTCTGTACACGCCGACGCCTAGATCGACTTTCTCAGGCGATTTATCTGCATCGACTGCGTTCTTGAGGGTGTAGACTGGATCAGGAGGGCCTTGGGGGACATCGTGGAAGAACATGTTGTAGGTTCAAGATGGTAGTCGGTGGATGGTATGGGAGGAGATTGGAAATGGCTCTGGCTTTCTTGTGGCAATGCACCACTTCTTCCCAGATATCTATGTACACTCGGTCCCTCATAGCATGCAGTCCGCTACAAAGCACGTGCAGCATAATTATGGTTCGCACCCGGGAACGATGCCGACTGTCGCTGCAGAGAATGCCTGTGACAGACCCACAGCATCGGGTCTGCCACAACGCCTGCATGCTCTCGTGCCGTCACGATCCGGCAACTACGCGACAGGAACTGGGGTTCTCTGTTGAGGGGCGTCATCGTGCTTTTCCGCTGCATTAGCCAATATTGGTGCAGTATGTTGGAATGTTGTGGTACGGCTGTGTATCATGGTATTTTGAGGAAAAGCACTTTGGCGGACTTTGTAGCCCGTGAGATGGTTCTGAAATTCACTCAAAGGACATTGAAGAGTTCATTGCAGAGAGAACAGAATGGGTATTCAAAGTGACAGTATGTAAATAAATATGAACAAAGACAACCCAGCCCATCTAAAAAATTGCTCAGCATCTATCAGGGCATCTATCCTTAGCAAGCATTTCGTCGCTATCCAACTCTCGCTGGCTGAGTTGTTACATCATAAGCTTGATTTAAGCCTTGTCAACTTTCTTGTTCCTGCGGAAGCCAAACATTTGGCCAATTTCTGTCCAGAAACCCACAGCTGGCTCATTATAAGACGCCTCGTACGCATCAATGACTGGTCCCTGCCACACAAGATCACACTCAAGGGGCTTGACGAATTTTGTGCGCTTGAAGAGCTTCCATCCGAAAAACAAGACGGGCGCGACGAGCACCATCATGTAGTAGGTGAGGAATGTGTCGGCGGTGAAGTTACCCGGGAGGAAGGTGGTGTATCCGTAGCAGGTAACAACGAAAATGAGGAAGATCATAGCAATCCATGTGGTGTAAGGCTGGAAGTAGGCATAGTATGGCAGAGTGCGTCGATCAAGACCCTGTGCCTTGCAAGCGCGGTGGAAGAAGATGTATGTGATGCAAATGACTGGGAGATGAGGTCAGCGCATATTTCGCAAGCAGTTTGGAGATTGATTCTTACCGATGTAATTGATGACCTGAGCGGCTGTGATGATGTTGATGAACCAGCTGAGGACTTTGGCGGTGCTACTGGAAACATTGAGGAAGCCTAGGAATGGGAAGACCATGGTAATGCACAGGCAGAAGATGGGGACACCGGCCTTTGTGCACTTCTTAAGGAATTTGGGAGCATGGCCTTCAAGCGCCAGACTGTAGAGCGAACGAGTTCCGTAGTATGCGTAGGCGTTGCCAGCGGAGAAGATGGAAGTGCACAGCAGCGCGTTGGTCAAATGCGGTAGACCGTTGATACCCAGATGCCTCATGGCAATAACGTATGGTGAAGCTGATGCGGTTCCGGCGCCCTCAGAGTTGCCGCTCATGATGTCGAGGAGAGTCTTCTCGTTGTAGGGAATGACGATTCCGACACACAGCGCAGAGCCAATGAAGAAGAAGGCAAAACGAGCGTATGTAACCTTGAAAGCGGCCTTGAGGTAGCGCCTGGGGAGCTTGACCTCTCCGGAAAGCATGGACAGATACTCGGGGCCGACAACTGTGAAGGAGGCGCTCCACAAGCAACCTAGGAAACCTTCAAATCGGCCGAGATCACCAGTTGTGAGGTATTCAGCAAAAGCTCCGGGATCTAATAAACAGTCAGTCTGTGACTCACGTGAACATCGTTTGTGCGAACTCACTTTTCCAGTATCGGAAGCCGTACGCGTCCTTCTTCGGGTTTCCGCCAACCATGGTAATGAAAGTGAATGAAAACACAATCAAAATGAGGAAGACTTTTCCGAGCGCGAGCCAGAATTCTGCCTCTCCGTACCACTTCACGACGAATGCGTTGATCAAGCTGCAAACAATCTGTTAGTGACTTTGCCAAAGTCTCGATCCTAGTGATGAAACTTACAAGTACAAAACGATGCAGATGCCAACGACAGCTGCGACGGGAATCTTATCGCTCCAGAACGTCAGGACGAGGTTGAGTGCCGAGATTTCGAAGGGAATGAGAATCGCCTCATAGAGGAAGAAGTTCCAGCCAACCCAGAAACCGAGCGCCTCGTCAACCCAGTGGCCAGCCATGCGGATGAATCCACCAGAAACGGGCATGTAGGAAGCCATCTCGGCCATTGAGTTGTTGACCAAGCCGAGCATGCAGCTGTAGAGGGTGTAAGCCAGAAGCAAGCTTCCAGGACCACCCTTGACCAGACCGTTGGCGATAGAGACGAAGGTAGCAGTGCCAATGGAACCACCAATGGCAATCAACTGGACTTGTCGATTGCCCAAGTGTCGACGAAGTTGATCGACGTTGTCGACATGGCCAACAATCTCGTTGGTCTCATTGCGATAGACACCGTCCGAAGAGACTTCGGCGGTCTTCTCGTCGTACTTGATGCCGTCCATCATGTTGGAGATGGCAAAATGGCAAACAATTTGAAGGTGAATGGAGAGGAGTAGATGAAAGAGTTGATGGACTCGTTGATCCCGAACCCATGGATAGGGGCTACCGTCGTACTTTTAAGCAGTTTGGGATTGGAGTGATAGCGCTAGTAGTGTTACGGACCTTAGAGTCGGGTCTTCCCTGGGGTCTGGGTCGCTTTCCCCGCAAAGTTGCGAGGGCCGAGCGTATCTGGTGTGACGGCAGCGTGCCCGATCCGCCGGCCTTCACCATCGGCACGGAATGCGGTGGTGCATGGAAGTCTGGCCCCACGTGGTAGAAGCCTCTGACGTTCTGAACGGTCTGGGGTAGCCCAAGCGAGTGGAGATTCTGCTTCACGGTATCAATTTGCTGCACTTGCTGGTGATGCGTGTCCGAAAAAGCAAAGCAGATCTGTCTTGTCATCGCATACCTCCGAGTACTGTGTGGCTGGGTGAGTACGACGACCGCGAGAAAAGAGTACTCTAGAACGCCGGTCGCAAACGCCGATCGCTGATTTTCCACTTTTGATAAGATAATAGTGTATATTGAAGATAGTCTATATGCCACAATTCACCCTCTAATGCCTCACAGCACGCAAAATGCAAACGATAAGCACAGGCTCAAATCTTGGCGGTAATGGGCTTGTTGACCACTGGCAAGCTTCGCTCGATCTTGGCTACCTCCGCCATTGTCGACTGGACCTGCTCTTTGACAGGGCTTGGCGGCTCGACGTATGGCCTACGGGGCTTCAGCTTGGAGGCGGCATCCTTGATGCCAGCATCTGTGGCGCTATGGATGGCTGCGGCATATTTGGTGGCAGCGATACCTGCTTTGATAGGTTGTTCGGCGAGCGCGGCTTTCTGATGCAGGGCGAGAGCCTCATCTGTCTTGCCTTGTTGATACAGGGTGTATATGCGACTAATGGTTTTGGGGAAGACATTTGCGAACGCCGCAATGCACCCTGAGGAACCAGAGCTCAGGCCGCCGATGATGAAATCCGACTGGCCGCCGAAGACTGCAAAGCGTTCCTTGGGGAGAACGGCTGCCAATCGAGTAATCTTCGCAACGGAGCCGCATGTTAGCTTCACGCCCACGATGTTGGAGTGGCGCTGTGCCATGCGCGTGATGAATCCCGAGTCGAGATCGACGCCATTGCAGACGCCCGGAAAATTGTAGATGACAATCGGAAGCTGGCTGCGCTGGGCCACTTGCCCGAAAAAGTTGTCGAGAACCTGTGGTGTTGTGGCGGGTCCAAAGTAAGCAGGCGGGAGCACGAGCACGGAATTCGCACCGGCATCCGTAGCGTCCGCAATATGCTCCAGAACCTACGAGGGATCCGATTAGCTCGCTAAACGAGGATAGCCGAAGTCATAGTCGCTAATTCTTACCTGTGCCGTCGAGTGCCCTCCTACTCCAGCCATGAGGGGGAAAGACGGGCCTACCGCTCGTCGGGCGGCTGCGACCAGCGTCTTGCGTTCCTCTCGCGTAAGCAGGAATGTTTCCGCATTTGTGCCCAAGATCACGAGACCTGCGAGGCCAGTAGTCGAGAGGTAGGAAAAGTAACGCGACTGGGCCTCGAGATCCAGCGTGTCCGTTTCTGGATTGAAAAAGGTGACCGCTGGGCACCAGACGCCGCGTGGAGGAACTTGAGACATTCTAGAAGTAATTCGCTGCCGTTCTTGAAGCCGATTCTGCAGTTCTGCGACCATAGCCACAGGCTTGCCCTCCCCTACTTATCCGTCTCTACTCGTCTCTCCTGTCGGATACAAAGTCACGTTTTCTCGTGAGGTCGGCTGTGCTCCCGTTGCACGTCTGCTGCTCCGGCTTCGCAATGCCCATCACGCGTCCACCCATGGCTCGCTGCACGCTGCCTTGCGGCGGCTGTTCGCGGTTCACTACAATCGCTCCAAGGAGCCTGTGACGCGTTGCTGTCGGTTCAGAACCCGTTGGCCTCATGCGGCCCCACGTTCTTCGACGAGACTACTTAGCAGGCGCTCTGCGGTGATGGTCTTCTCTTCTGCACCAGCTGCTTCGACCCCTCAGTACCCCTCACACACCTAATCATGTCGGGCATTCGCACTCTTGCACAGCTCCCTCGAGGCGTCCGGCGGCCAATGCTGAATGCACAGCGATGTGCCTTTCTCCAGCCCCAGCTTCGCACAAAAGCGACTGTGCCTTTCAGGTTACCTGATGCACGAAATGAGCCAAACCCCACCTACGAGAAGGGCTCGCCCGAACGCACACAGCTGGAGGCTACCCTCAAGCGCATGAAGTCACAGATCCCTCTCCAGAGCGAGATTCTCTTCAATGGCAAATCACAGCAAGTCGCAAAGGCATGGGATCAGCCATTGCCAGCAGACAACAAAACCACCTTCACGAGCTACCCGCTCGCCACCAAGGAGCAGGTCTCCACTGCCATTGAATCGGCCCTCAAGGCCAAAAAGTCATGGGAGAACACGCCCTTTGTCGATCGAGCAGCCATCTTCCTCAAGGCCGCAGAGCTTGTTTCCACCAAGTACCGATACGAGCTCATTGCCGCGACCATGCTTGGCCAGGGCAAGAACATCTGGCAGGGCGAGGTAGATGCTGCTGCTGAATTGGCCGACTTTTTCCGCCTGAACTGCAACTACGCCGCCGAGATTCTCGAGAAACAGCCCGAGCGAGGCACCGATGGCATGTGGTCTCGCCTCGACTATCGCCCCGTAGAAGGCTTTGTCTATGCTGTTTCACCCTTCAATTTCACTGCCATTGGCGGAAACTTGGTTTCTGGACCTGCAATCATGGGCAACGTGGTTCTCTGGAAGCCGTCTCCCTCCAACATCTACGCCAGCACCATTGTCTACAAGATTCTTCTTGAGGCTGGCCTGCCTCCGGATGTCATCCAGTTTGTACCTGGCGAGCCCGAAGAGATCAATGATGTTGTTTTCAACCACCGCGACTTCGCCGGTCTCAACTTTGTCGGTTCCTCGGACGTCTTCCGCTCGCTCTGTGCTCGAATTGGTCAGGGCATTGGCAACAGCACCTACCGCGAGTTCCCTCGTATGGTTGGTGAGACTAGCGGCAAGAACTTCACTCTCATCCACCCCTCGGCCGACATTCCCTCTGCAGTCAAACACACCATTCGAGGCTCGTTCGAGTACCAGGGACAGAAGTGCTCTGCGACGTCCCGTCTCTATCTCCCAGAGTCTCGGTCCAAGGAGTTCATTGATGCCTTGGTTCAGGATGTCAAGGGAATCACCCAGGGCAACCCTCACGAGGACCTTGCAGCATTCATGGGCCCGGTCATCCACAGCCGTTCATTCGAAAAGATCAAGAACGTCATCGATGAGAGCAACAAGGACCCTTCGCTCAAGCTCCTGGTTGGCGGCACCTACGATGACTCTGAGGGCTACTATGTCCAGCCGACCGTCTACCTTGCCGACTCGCCGGACCACAAGCTCTTCAACTACGAGATCTTCGGCCCGGTGCTTGCCATCCATGTCTACCCTGACGCACAATGGAGCCAGATTCTCGAAAAGGTCGACCAAGCTGGTGGCAACTTTGCCCTAACAGGCTCCGTCTTCGCCAACTCCCGCGCGGCCATCCGCGAGGCAGAGGATGCCCTCCGCTACTCTGCTGGCAACTTCTACATCAGTAAGTCTATTCATAATATCTGTTTTAATCAAGTTACTAATCCATGGCCAGACTGCAAGACCACTGCCGCCCTCATTGGTCAGCAAAGCTTTGGTGGAAGCCGAGCAAGTGGCACCAACGACAAGGCCGGCTCCTCCAACCCCATGTTCCGCTTCACCAGCCCACGTCTCATCAAGGAAGAGTTCTTCCCCGTCTCTGAATACCTATATCCTTCCAACAAATAAGCATTTCGCTGAAGCTGCGCTGTAATGGCAGAGTCGATCAAGCGTGTTCTACGATTATGTTATAATGAGAAAAGTATGCGCCTTTTTGCTGGGATCACGATGCATTTAGAAGGTTGCTCATTCCTTTCTTGGAGTATTCTTTTCGCAAAGGCATTTTTCGCGTCGTTCAATGTTGGGAAACAGGTAATTGGAGTTACATAGACACTTTTTCCCGACCGTAATGAATATACTGCCCTACACAAAAGTATACGTAAATGGTTGTGATGTAATGTGGACGCGTTGGCACGTGATTCAGCTGCCGGGCATCATCGAACTAATCTAGTCCGCACTCCACGCTGTCAGACGGGTGCGTTCCCGCTGTCTTAAGTAATCATAGAGCTTCTCCTAACACGGCAAAGTTATGGTAACGTGACTGGCCTCATTCCGGCCAATCGGTCCTGGTATCGGGTAAGTTGGACTTGTGTAAGACGGGAGTTGAGCCGAGCATCGGCTGCACTAGTCCCAGCTCTAATTCTTTCTCATCTTGTGACAAAGATCCAGCTTTGAATGACCAACGCGTCTTGACTTCGCTACAGAAGAATTCAAGCGTTGTGTTTAGTTTGTTGGAATAGATGGGTCTGCGTAGTGGTGAAGACGAACTATCATGGCTCGGCCAAGGCTTGCAACAGGAGTATTGGAAGTATCTTCACACATTTATGGGGGATGGGACAGTTGGAATATACTTGACTTATATTAGTTTAAGTCATTGTTCTGATTCGGTTCACTGTCCATGATTTCTTTGACGATGTCTTGGTTCTCGGCCAGACAGCGTTCAAACCATCAAGAAGACGAAAAGTCTAGATAAACATCGTGGAAAGGAGAAGCATCCATAGTGGTTCAATAGACTACAGCGCAGTACTCCTATCCCTCTCCAGTCTTCTCGTTTTGATAGTCCACCTCCCAGCAATCCCATCCCACTGCAAGCAAAAATTCATCTCACACGCCACTTGACAATACATATTGACACCGCAATCTGGCCGATATCCGAGATGCAAGGCTCTAAAGCTATAGACCAAGAACGGGACCCTAAAAGTCTTCATTGACACTTAGAAAACGATGTTATTCGAGGAAGGAAGACGTAAAAAGACAACAGAATGCAGAGGATAGTTTGTAGAGCTATCCTCAGTCGAGGTGGCTTTCGACAGCGTACATAATTAATTCTAATTCTGATGGAAGACACCCAGGTGTAGGACTGAGTCGTGCGCAAGATCCCCATCTAGAGGACTGAAGAAACAATTTCACTGGCGGAAGGGCGTCTACGTGGTAAGATGAAGTGTTGTGTCATGGAATATTCAAGCTAATATGGGCTGCTGTAGTTGT
The DNA here is from genome assembly GCA_003313425.1 of Pseudopyrenochaeta lycopersici. NCBI lineage: Eukaryota > Fungi > Ascomycota > Dothideomycetes > Pleosporales > Pseudopyrenochaetaceae > Pseudopyrenochaeta > Pseudopyrenochaeta lycopersici. The sequence goes on along the minus strand of NHZP01000011.1, from coordinate 477,510 downwards.
GTAGAAGAGTGTAAAGGCTAATTACTGGCCAATTGAAAGCATTTGCAAACACAGAGTTGGTATCTGGCATCTTGTACACTCACTCACACATACACTTCGATATGAATATCAGTGTAGCTCATTCGCAGGGTATTTCAAACTTCAGTGTCCTGTGAGTGTAATGATATCAGGGTGAGTGATGATACGTCTACTGCTGAATCGAAGCATGCTTCTCAACTAGTCCCCTACGCATCAAAGCTCAGTCTGTAGTAGGGCGATGTACAAGGCCGCCTGGCACAATGTACACACAAGCGAGCGTCGTCATAATCGTGAGGACATGGTATTGCATTTGCCCTATGGCGCCAGACCCTAAGATGGACAGCGTCCGGCACACCGGTCCAGAAAGATGTAAGCCATGATGCCATTCCATTCATTCCGTCTTCCCGCGCTTATCGGAGAAGGTCAGAGATAGTAAAGGAACACCGAGTCACCCCGAAAAACCGTCAGAACCCCGACCATGCACAGCCATCAATCCACTTAACGAGTCCTTGCCTGCACCTTTGGTGCTGAGCCCTTGGCACCCTGCTTGCTCTGGATCTTGCCGGCCTGGCCTCGTGCGGCGCTGGATGCGTTCTTTGCCTTCTCGGCCTTCTTCTTGGACTCAGCGGCAGCCTTCGCCTCCTTGCCCTCCTTGATGGCGGCGCTGCGAGCGGCAGCGCGGGCCTCGGGGCGCTGAGAACGGCGCTCCTTGATTACATCGAGCGAGGCACCGACGATGGCACGCTGGTGCTTAACTGTGCGGCGAGTTCGCTTCTTGGCAACTTCCTGTTAAGTGACAGTCGTTAGCGCTGGATCTTTACTATTAAAAGATTGATGTGTAGAGTGGAAGCAAGGTTAAGATGGCGGCGGCGGCTGCACTACTGCTGCTCTACATGCGCTCTCATAATTGCCCCTGATGTCATAGCCCACGCCTTGCTTCAATGCTCCGTGAACAAAAGGTATGTGCAATTGCGGGTACTAACCTCAGAGATACCCTTCTTGTGCATCCTTCGGTAAAGGGTTGTCCAAGAGATCTTGCGAGGGTTCTTGCGCTGGAGGAAAAGGGACTCGGTCTTGCCATTCTGGAAGCGGAAGATCTTGCTGTCGCCACGGATGTAAAGCTTGCCCTATATATCCTGTCAGCGACTGTTCGTCTAACTGTGCCGTTGCTAATGTCCTCCGCCTGGGGTGTGTCGCCGTGGCGGGATACGGGAATATTGATATCTGGCGGAGGACATGGCGACGTGGAGAGACGGCGGAACGCACCTTGCCGGGGTAGATCTTCTGACCGCTGAAGGAATCGTCGTAGGTACGCATGTTGGCGGTGTTGGCGCAATACCTGTGTTGTTAGTCGTGGGTTGTCGTCGTTCGGTGAATATTGAAGAAGTCGCGAACTTGTGTGCGGGCGAGCCGCTAGGGCCGCCCTTGGCGTTGAGCCACTGTGGCTGTGCACCTTCCACCTTGACAACACCACACTTGTTCCAGCATGCAAAGTAACCAACTTCATTCTCATTACGATGTGATGCATCTCGTTGCAACTTATATTTGACTACTATCACGCACCGTCATTAGACCCAATCCTTATGAAGGGTAACAGTCCGACTATCAGCCGAGCCTTTTGCTGTCATCATCTAGCTCCGAGCTCCAAGTCTTCAAAGGGTGGAGCGTCTCCAACGTCTTCTCCAGGCACATTCCACATCGTAGTCGTCCTTTAAATCTATGAGAAGGATTGGACTCCCTCAGTAAATTCTCACCGCTCAGCCCCTCGTAATTGTCAGTGATAAGCACGACTTCATCAAAGTTGCTCTGAATCATCATCGTTGGTTGCCTCACTCTCACCCAAATCCTACCCGCTTGGGGATTATATGGTGCATCATTCGCAACTATTCTTGGACAACAATCTCTTGCCATGTCGTACGACTGTCTCTTTTTTCAACATGACAAACTGTAACCAAAATCCGTAAAATGGTTACAGAAGGCATTGGAAGTCCGAAACTCTTTCGCCTCGCTACTCTCCAAAGCCAGAGAAACTGTATTCATGCTGTATTGAAGCTACTGGACTGCAACAGTGACCCAGCATCTCGTAAGCCCGGCGCTGTGATGCAGATGTGTCGCGGCTATAACTCCTTCAATTCTTAGAGGCAAGAGAATAGTCTTCTGCTTCGCATCAAGACGTGACTGCTCACTTTCGCCAATCTCGGTTTCAGTTACAAATCTGAAACACCATGAACATAATGATAGTTCCGAAGCTTCCATCTCGCCTTCCCAGCAGCTATAGACCAGCAGCTATAGTAAATCCCTCGATGATGGTGCATGAAACCCCAGGAATAGTAGTCTTACAAGCTATTGTTGTTGCATTAGGATCGAAATTCAGCCCGTTTCGTCCAATACAAGGTAGGCAGTTGCCGGTGGTACAGCAAACTCAGACCTTACACGAAAGATCTACAGCTTAGCTCCCGTCACAACAAATTATATCACCATGCCCGCGACAAAGCTCCCTATTAGGACCCGAGACCAATAGCCACCAAGTACACTGCCTAATTCGCTGTACACGGGGACATAGGGCTGTAGAAATGCCAATCATATAAACCACAACAATGACTCTGCCGGTATCTTTCAAACAGCGTGCGAAAGGTAGAGCGTAAAAACTTTCCAGCTCAGTGCAAAGGACGGACCGCCGAGAAAGCGTCAAAGTTCGAGAGGTCTTATATCGGAGAACTTCTTAGGCTCTCTCAGATGTCTTAAGATGCTCTGTCAGAGGAATGATTGAACTGTTTGCACGACCATCACGACGCTGTAGACGTTTGATGTTATCCGGGACCCTAGTCAATGGCAGATCAGTTGCCGCTTGTCTACTTTACCGCATACTTGAGGACCGCTTTGTAAGCAGGGGCTGTGAACCTGAATATATTTGGGCTCTCCCGATCGAATCGTTTGATGACCGCTGGAATTTCCACCTAAAAGGGACCTCAAGAGACCGGTTCCGGATCATGACGGCAGATAAAAAGCTGGTACATTGACCGATACAGATTTTGGATTCCTCAAAGCCTCCATGTTAAGGCATGGAAATACCTTGCGGACAGGGTGGTGGAACAGGAAGGTACGTTGCGCAGTTGCTCCAATTGGCTTTGATCCGCACACACGTGAACGCGGGGTTGGCCGACGAATCACGACCTATGATATCACTACACCTTATCCCCAGACCACGTTTCGGTTTTTTACACCTTGCACATCACGAGAATTTCAGACATACAAGAGCAATATGTCTGGTACTGCAGTAAGTACTGCCATCGTTATTAATTTCCATACCTGATGTCTTGAAGGAACAAAATCGAAAGATCAAAGAAGTCTTATCTAGCTCACAGGATGAGGGCGAGAAGATCGACCAAATAGCGAAAATTAGAGGCTGGTTTCGCCCACACGATGACAGTGCCGTCTATTCCACTATTCAGGACTATTTGGAAAGAAAAATTGTTCTTGACGAATTATCGTCAAAAATATTCAGTCCCATCGACGAAAAGATAGTTGCAAGCAAACTGGACGACATTGACTTTATGGACCTATGGTACAGCATTATCCACTCAGCAAGACGAATCTCACACCATGACCTACACAAGCACAATATAGTCATCGAAATAGTCGCCGCATTCAAGAATCATTCGATACCCGGAAGTGAACAGTACAACTATCTCTACCACTCTATGACAGATTTATCGATGGCGTGCCGTGAAGCGTACAACGACCAGCCAATAGCAACCCAAAACGGCTTCTTCGACATCGAAGTCGAGGCTTGGGCCAATGTGAACCATTTCTTCGCCCTTATCACAGCTCAAGGATTCGAAGACTTGTCCATCTTTGCCATCTGGACTATGCGCGAAGCGCTTGAAACTCCTCATGAAGACGACAAAGATGCCACCGCAGCGCAAAAATTAGATGCTTATTTGCCAGCTGCCACAGCGTGGGTTATCGGCACGGGGCACAAGTTATTCGAGAGAGAACAAGATCTCACGCCTACAGATCCGAAGCAGGGTAATCCGGCGAGGGGAGGAAAGCTGTGGAAGGGTAAGCCCGAGTTCAGTAAAGATAGGTGGTCATTTTGGAAAGAGCGATTTTTTGAGATTGGCAATCTGGAGAGTGTGAAGGAACAGACGAGAAGCATTGTGAAGGATGCCGTCCAGGGTATGGAGCGTGCAGAGACATTCGAGCATATTCGCAAGCAAAAGATGGTCTAATTGCGGGGACAATGGCGTTTTCATAAGAACCTCAATGAAACACTTCCCTCCCTCCCTCCCTCTCTCTCTCTCTCTCTCTCTCTCTCTCTGTCACGTTTACTGGCATGATAAAGAACGCTCATTGAGCGCCGTTCAGCACACCTCCCCTAGGACACCACCACATCCAAAAGAAAGCCGGGAATTTTAAATTTCATTTTCTATTATGACAACTATTTGGTGGTGGGTGTTCTAGTAAGTATGTACAGTGAATGCAAATACCTCTTGTTGGCTGGTATTTTAATCGTCAGACCTCTCTTAACTGACTACCACGAAATCCTTCCATTATCTTCACTACGACGCACTCGTGCTTGCACCCAATCCCAGCACACCCGCCGTTGCGACTTGAATGTCCTCAGAAACCGAACCTCCACTTGCCCCGACTCCACCAATCAATTGCCCATCCCAATAAATCGGAAACCCACCCCCAAATACAACCAAACCTCCATTTGTTTGCTCAACTCCGTACAACGGGGCTCCCGGTTGCACAGCATCGTACAGACCTCCCGATGGTATTCCGTTGAAGAGTACAGCTGTTCGTGCCTTCTTTATAGAGATGTCGATGGAGCCTAAGTATGCGTTGTCCATGCGAAGGAAAGCGACGAGCAAGCCTGAGGGGTCGACTACGGCGATATTCTGCGGGACATTAATGGCTGTGGCGTTTGCGACGGCTGCTTTTATGAGAGTTTGCGCTTGTGAGGAGGATATATAAGAGCGTTGATTGGGTGTGTTGCTCGAATTGGCTTGCGCGAAGACTGCCGCTGGGAGGAGCGCGAGGAAGGATAGTGAGAGCTTCATATTGATAATTGATATATGATATTGAGGTTTCCTGTCTGAAACCCTTACTACTACCTGAGTAAACGTCGTGAAATTCCGAAACTTTAAAGTAAAACATACTTCACGGCCTTTCTTATAACATTTAGTTAACATAGCCCACTTGTTAATCTACCGCCACTTGGGTACCTAGGCAGATCCCATTTTTACTTTTCCCCTGCAGAATTGGCAGATCTATGACATCGTTACCTAGATGCAGCGATGTTTTTGCTAACGGACGACAGGACTTCTCAGGTGTAGCGTGCGGGGGAATTTACTAGTTCGAGGCTCCGCAAGGACTGACCCGTTCACCAGGCCCCATTGAGCCACGTTGCTCTTAACGGCTTTCGGGCCTTTCTCCGCCTGCCCACAAAGCATCGGGTAGGTACCTCGATGTGGATTCCGGGGTGATTAGTGACTGGGGCATCGATGTAAAAATGATTTATGCAATGACGGTAGTGGGATTATTCTCGGCGATAAAATTGCGAGCCTCGTCAAGGAACGCGTGGATCTTGCGATGGCCTGATAGAGAGTGTGTTCAGGCAGTGCTCCAATAGAGTTCTTGCGGAAATTTGTTGGATGAGGTGCATTGAACCATTCATATTGTTTCGTCACCTCATCATCGCTAATCTTTCGGAGAGGGGTTCAATCGCTTCCGACTTGCGTGCAACAAAGATACTAGGATAGTCAATGTACAGACCCCCACGTTCACAACTTTGCGCCCTGCTCCTTCTTCGCTAGTGCCCTCAAGTCTTTCCTCAAGATCTTTCCTGCAGGAGACTTGGGGATCGCATCTAAATATACTACACCACCTCGTAATTGTTTGTGGCTCGCAACGTTCTTCTTGACGAAATCTATGATTTGCTGTCCACTGATCTTCTTTGCGTCCGCAACAACGTAGGCTCGTGGGACTTCATTTGTGCCGTCATCTGTATCTACGCCAATAACTGCTGCGTCTAGGATATCTTCATGGCTGAGGAGCAAGGCTTCAAGTTCCGCAGGCGCGACTTGCAGCCCTTTGTATTTGATGAGTTCCTTCTTCCGATCAACGATATAGAATAGACCATTGCGAAATTCTGCAATGTCACCTGTGTGAAACCAGTCTCCAGTGAAGGACTCACGATTCGCAGCCTCGTTCTCGTAGTACCCCTTGCACACGACGGGACCTTTGACGAGTACCTCACCAGGTTTGCCGGGCTCGACATCTTTCCCGTCATCGTCAACAAGACGGGCAATCATATTAGGAATCAATGGAGACACCGAACCAGTGTCGTCGTTCATGCCCACTGGCATCACTGTTGCGCTGCCTGTGGTTTCCGAGAGACCCCATGTTTGGCTGATGAAACATTCAGGACCACCCAACTTCTGACTGGCCGCATGCTGTAATTCCTTACCGAGTGGTGCAGCACCCGAAATCGCCACTTCAAGGGTTTTGAATTGATCGGTCACCGCAGGTGATTTGGCGATCAGGAGGTAGATTGGTGGGACCGTAAAGAAAAATGTAATCTTGTATTTGGCATTGTATTCGAGAAATTGTGCAAAATCGAAGCGTGGTAACCAGTACACAGGACCTCCCATATAGAAGGGGTTGATTAGGTAGCCTTGAATTCCAGCAATATGGGCAGTAGGCAGATGTGCAAGGGTTCGGTATTCGAAGTTTGGTCGTGACTCGGCAATCCAGGCCTTGAACATATCACCAGGGATGACTGCTTCTGCTACGAGATTTCGATGAGAGAGTTTTACTCCTATAAACGGTGAGCACCAAATCTTACAATTGTATAGTGATGATAGCGCCATACACACCTTTCGGTAAACCAGTCGTTCCAGAGCTGTAGATGAGAACCACCAGGCTGTTTTCCAACTCTTGCGGATCTGTAATCTTCGGCCATGGCAGCTTGTCACTCTGGTGAATCAAGTTCTGACCTAACTGTCCATTATTCTGGATAGCTTTTAACGACCACTCTTTGCCCACGCTCATCAATAGAACTCGTCCACCGCCATTCGCGCCCCAGCCCGCTTCTTCCGCTGCCTTGACAGCAGTCTCTTTTGTGGCTTCGACAGTGATTAATATCTTCGATTGAGCACCTTGTATTTGTTTGCTGAGTTCAGTAGCTGTGCTTGCAGCTGATGCGGCAGAAAAGACCCCACCGGCGCCTATGATGCCGTATGAGAGGACTGGTAGTAGATAGTGCCCTGTTGATATGACAGAACATATGTCTTTTCCTGCTCCTTGGGCACCGATGCCGAAGTGCTTGCGAAGAGCTGCTGAAGTTGCTTGAGTTAGGTCGCGTGCTCGTGAGGTGGTCAAAACAAGACTAGGGTCAACTGCTGAAATATGAATAGGTGTGTCTGGCTTCGCCAAGCTATTTTCTGAGTCTGTCGAGAGTCAATATGATAAGATAGGCGCGGCGTCGTCGCGTTATCACGTGGCCTTTTTTTGGCACTTTTGAATGCTGAACGACATATATTTGAGGAGAGTAGACTTACCAAAAAGAAGTGTCAGAATGTCAACATCTGGGACCGGATATGTCTTTGCGGCGCGATAGATGGTGCCGGCGGGCGTTTTTTCAACTATGGTTGTCATCTTGATTTTTTAGTATAGTCGAGTGCTGTTGCGGGATTGGGCCGAAGTGGCAGATGATAGCAAGCTACAGGCGAAGTATTGATGGCAGATAGATCGACGATAACTCCGAGCAAATACCCTATTAAAGTGAATCCATATATAAGGAAGTCGAAACTGGCACCGCGGTAATCCCCTCTTGCGGTGTCTAGGTTCCTCGGCCCACATGATATTGCTTGGAGGTGGGCCTCCATGTTGTCGGTGGCTTTCGGTAATTTTTACAACTCAGCGACGGCGAGTAAGCGGGGTAATTCGGGACTAGAACGAGAGCACAGTGCTAAGCTTCAATTCTCCCCAACGGTTTGGTAAAACAACATGCAATAGGTAGTGCAATAAGGTCCACTGCAATATCGCTTTGTGAGGACATGTAGACAAGTTGTCGTTGCGCTGTGAGTCAGTCGCTGGGTACCATGCTCTCTGATGATCTCATTCATGCCTCAGCTTCGACGCTTTCTGCTTGGTTCATCAGCATCATTTTCCAATCCTTCTGATGTGATGTTGTCTGCATTTGTCTCAATATTGTCAGCGAGTTGACCAGATTTGTTGGCTTTTCGCTTTCTACGTCTTTTCTTGTCTCGAGGCTGTTCAGAATACTCTGGAACAATTATCATGTTCATAGGTAGAGCTGCAGGTCGCGCAATCGCTGGAAGCTCGCAATTACTAATTTTAGCCTTGCGCATTCCTTTCGGGTTCTGTTTTTCGAGCAATGCCACATATTCGGAAGTACGCCGTGTATGTTCAACCTTGGTCATGATCTTCCAATCCTCTGGCCGACTAGTTGCTCTCCATTTCCGCCAGGTATTATCATGCATAACACTCCCGCTCAGTACCACGAAGGCACAACTATTCCAAAGCATGTGCACTGCCTGTACCGGCAGCCATTTCGGTCTTAACTGCCCGTACTTTGCTAGCCAGTATGCCACTTTCGCGGGTGTCTGGCAGAGATTGCGCAGATGAGGCTCGACATAGATGGTACGCTGGTCCCAGAAACTGAGGCCATCGTCATCGACCATTTCGAATGAATTATTGGGGAGGAATAGAGGTGGGTATGAAGAGGGCTTGCGGCGGACGTAGTAGCCATTCTGTGAGCATTCGAGGATATTAGAGGGATGAGCTTGGAGTGCTTCCTGGAGGAGAACTTGAGAGGCTTCAGGTTTCATTGAAGAGATGTTCGGATGCGTGAGGATAGCTGTGAGGTGAATGACTGGATTATCATCAGCAACGACTCTTAAAATACAAATTGGGCTCATATACACCTCTCCTCTCCATCTACTGTTCGGTGATGATCTTGGAGCCACTTCATTCGTGACTGCTCCTGGTGCGCATAATCGGTAAAGATCAATTCGATACCAGCTGCAAGCTGAGCAATATATTCAGATGTGATAGGCTTGGTCATAAACCTTGGACCACGCTTCATGGCTTTGGAATCAACTTGTTCTGACTGAACAGGAGACGTTGTATGTGTCTTCTCCATTGCCTCCACAAGTGCATCTTCATTCCTAGTGTCCATTTGATCTGGTGGCTGTTGTGAAGGGGTCTTCGCTGCCTTCGACCGCTGCGGCTCGTGAACACCCTTGAGCCGGAGAGCTCGAGGAACAAACATTGCGCAAGTCGCTTATAGTTATTCGAGATTAGAATAAACCCAGTCGACTAATTGTGGTTGAGTCGAATTTACTATTTTTTCCAGGGAGCAGTCGCGTCAAGTTTCCGGCGCGTCAAAAGCTTCAGCACAGGCCTACCAGTACGTCAGTCCTAAATCTCGAAATCCGCCAGATCGAGTTTCACTTCATCGCCGCAGCCTTGTAGCCCGAAAAACGAATATCGCGCACCCACCATGCCTAAAGAGAAGAATTACAACCCTGTTCAGGAGGCTAAAAAGGCCGAAAAGGCAAAACAAATCCGCAAACAAAAAGCGACCCTCCAAACCCAGCGCAACGAAAAGCTTGCGCGTCGAAACCCCAATCGCATACAGCGCGACATTGACAGCCTCAAGGAACTAGATCAAAACGGGAGCATACGACCACATGAGCGACAACGGCTCCAGGAGCTGGAGAAGGACCTTGCGGCGGTCAACAAGGCCAGGGCAGCACTTGGCGACAAGGCACCTGTTTTCAAGCAAGAAAGACGGTTTGATGATGATAGCAGAGGAGAGAGGAGTGAAAGGGGAGACTTCAGAGGTGGTCGAGGCGGGAGAGGTGGTGTACTAGGCAAACGGACAAGAGACGGACAGCGGAAAGAAGAAGATAGTAGTGATACTGATGACGATGTACGACACATTCCCATGCCGCGCGACACGCCCCCGCCAATTCCACGACAACGAAACCAACGACAACCGCATGCTGAAGCCGAAGAATTACCTTCCGAGCCCAAGAAGCCAACCATTGTCTACGAAGCCGCGCCTGAAGTCCGCAACTTCCTAAAGGAAGCGACAAAGTTCATGCCCGCATCGGTTGCGCAAAAGATAAAGTTAGCAAAGGGCGAGGGTCGCCTACTAGAACCCGAAGAGTTTGACAAGCTCCAAGAAGAGGGGTATATAGATGGGAAGACGAAGGCAAAAGGGGAAATAAGTGATGAACCTGTTGCAGAGGTGAACGAAGAGCTTGAGGCATTCTTGAAGGCGCAGGGTACATCAGCGAAGGAAGCTGCTGAGAATGCTACAGAAGCTATGGTGCAGGAAGCTCAATACGATATGATGGCTGCTGAACTGAAAGGAAAGATACGGGGCATAGATGATGAGGCAGCGGTGGCGGAGAACAAGCTCAGGCATGTCGAGATCGAGGAAGTCGAGGATGAAGATCTCTAGACTCTTGCAGCAAATGGCAAAGTACGACATGATGCTTCACCTCGCTTTCAATCGTCACCACACTCATGCTCTGTAGACGTGCTCGGTGCATGATGGAGCTGTATCATCCGCTACGGCCAGATCTCAACCTGCACTTAAAATATCTTTTAGTTCACTACAGAAACAATGGCGACTTGTCAAACGGTGATCGATCGATCGAGCGACAAGGCGTGATACAACGATAGACGACGTCGCGAGTCTCATCCAAAAATGGGATTCCCACGAACAATGAGCCAAGTAACAAATGGCACAGCATAAGGCGAGCAGAAAATGCACACATCACGGCATAGTGCGATCCACAATTTTCGGAATCTTTGTTCATTTATTCGTCATTAGGGTATAGTGATACACGGCTCTCGCCAATGGTGTCCTCATCTCCTCCAAGGTTCGCTCTCAGTGTTATGAAAGGTGTTGCGTAGAGAATTATTTCTTCTGGCCGGTAGCCTGGTTGAAGGTGTCGGAGACAGCCTGGCCAGCATTGCCGAGACTCTCTTGGACAGAGCCCATAATGCCCTGGCCTTGCTGAGACGCATTGTCACCGCCGGAACGGGTCGCGTCACCAAGCTTCTGGCTGGTGGACTTCTGGCCCTCTGTGAAAGAATTAGCTCATTGTCAAAGAAATAGTACAGGATAAGGCAAGGAGACGTACCAGGCTGAACGGCTCCAGCAATACGGTCGCCAGCTCCGGAAAGAGACTCGCCGGCCTTATCGAGGGTAGACTTCTGAGAGTCAGGAGTGACTGGTATACAATTAGTACCTCATTCAAGATGTTTGTGTTTATGAGTGCTTACTCTTCTCCTGAGCCTGCTCACCAAGTCCCTTGCGGCCGAGATCAGACATGTTGACTGTTGGTAGGTTGGTTGAAAGTTTAGTTTGAAAGTGTTTTGTAGTTGGGCTGAGTGCTGGAGTTTGTTTGTGATGATGGACAAAAGATGCGACTACCAGAGCTGAATTATATACCTCTGCCAGGCCAGAGCCACCTTCCGTGATGTGCTACGAAATTTGTACGTCATGTCTCACAAGCAGCAGCTGCGATGGTGTACTCGCGTATGGACGCCAGTAATGGCAGATTGTAAGCTCCTTCACATGCGCTCTTGCCAGGATGTGAGAGCCTTCTTGCCAGGATGTACAGCGGCTTCTCGCAGGCGTAGCAGCCACACTTCGCCACGATTGGGTAGATCACTGCATAATATGGGTAATTGTGGGCATGATTGATGGGATTCGCGCCTTTGCCATGGCAATCGCGTCATCTCGCAACGGCTGGATGGTAATTCTTGTTCTAGACGCCCACACAAATGGACAACGCCCCGCTGTTCAAGATATTCGAGGAAGGTGGGGGAGGAGGAGTATCCCACTGACGTAGCCAGGAGCGCGAAGAAGTCACGCAACACGTGACTCGCGTCATTGCCCCAACGGTATCAATGGCGACTTGTCCGCGGCACGTTCCAACGCTCAACGTGGCATGAGAGCACGGGGACACAGGCTAACACGAACAGGAATTAGGTATTGCGTAACAGCTGTCCGCTCGCTCTTCGCAAATCTCGCCACAGCTTCAGATCGCATGCCGAATGTTTCTCAATAACATCAACTTTCGTCACAGCGCTTGGCGTGACTATCATTCTTCCTCATACAAAAGCAAGTTTGAGAATTGTCGCAACCAATCCACCTTTATGTCATCGACGATGGGGCAAGCCTACAATACGGCCATCAAGATAAGCGCGGCTTCGCAGTAAGAAGTCACGTTATCATGAGGCACATCCTTGGGTATTCCAAGCTTGCGATCAGCCTCGCCAAATGACTCCTTCTAACCACTGTCATACCCTGGCTCAAAAGTAGAGGAGACCTCAAGTGCGACAGTGGTAAGCACCGCTCTCTATACACGGAAAGACGATACGCAGCAACATACTACTTTCTATTTCTAGGCTGCGCAGCCGGCCTAGTATGACAACTGGGATCTTTGACCTTCCCCATGCTATCAACTCAGCAGACCAGTCGCAGTCATACGCCTATGTTAGCAACTAAACAACGCCCACAAAGCTGACACTGTTGCTATGCCGATATTGACTCCAGCAAGCATAATGGAACTACCGTTACGCATCTGGGTAACCGTTGATGAGACGCATTCTCAAAACCTCCAAAAGCAACCTAGGCGGTTGTAGTTGCTACGCCCTAGCCTGTAGACCAGAGTGCCCCTGTTGAAGGTTTGCACAGGTGATCTTCCTGATTTTACATTCTCACTGCATCCATTCGCCCTATGCGCAGTCTCATTGCATCTTGGCAATATTCTTCTTTCCCTCGCTGACGACTTGACATTCAGGCACCCTCACTCAGCTTTTGGAAACAGTTGGAACTTTCACAAGCCACGTTAAAAACGTTCCTAAACTATACTAATCTCTGCCTAATTTGTGCTGAGACGAATTGATTTTCCGGCCCGCAAAAAACTGCTGCCAATCAAAGATCGTCAACAGAATTTCCCGTACCAATGACTTTCCTCGACATCGGTCCCCTGTGTTTCAGAACAGACTCCACCAAGGAACCCTTCCTCCAGAGCGTCTGCGTCGTCGCATGCGATAGGGTCCACGTTTTTCAGGCCCCAACGACCTTCATTTCGTTTACCGCTACATAGTACCGAAAGGCATCATCTTCTGTCGGAACAGGCCGCCACCGCTACAATCGAGTCGCCAAAGATCACCGCTCGCATGATCCCCCATGCCTCACTAGCCGCGAGCCCGCCCTGCTGGCCGTGCCACGAGCCCTAAAACTACCAGCAGGGATAGGTAAGCAGGGGCGTGTCTATGCAGGATAGGGTCGCGATAGGTAAGTTGATTGCTTGTTACCGGTGTGTTTGTACATGGTACTTGCTCGAAAATCTGGGCGTTGTGAGCACTGTCAATGCTACTCTCCATCTCACACATGTCAATAACTGGAGACTGAATCACTTTCTGGGATGAGCTGCCTTAGACCCCTGGCTGTGTTTCGTTCTGTCATGATCGTAGCGCTCTGTAGAAACATAAAGCGGAGGGCACCCGTTGTTTTCACTCCTCTATTGTTGTTGTAGTACAAGCAGCTCTTAAAGCTATTCCTCACAAAGTTGAACGATAATACCCATACAATTTCATACAATGAAGCACCTCTCATCGCTCTTCCTTCCTCTCCTTTCTCTTAGTCCCGTCTATGCCGCATTTGCAGATGACGCGAATACAGCCATAAAAACATTGCAGGACAAATGGTACAACACCAACACTGGGCTATGGTATGTAATCGCGAACTTCTTTCACTACTACGTCATTAAGCCATACTTAGGAACAATCTATGGTGGGAGTCGGGAAATATGATTGAAACACTTGCCCGCTTCGGCATTCAAGATAGTTCCTTCAGGCCAACAGCCGTCGCCATCATTTCCAACACATACGCAAAGTCTGGTAATCAACTTAACGCAAGAGCCTGGAAAAATGATTACTACGACGACATGGGTTGGTGGGCTATGGGCTGGATTGCCGCATATGACTTGACTCGTGATACAAAGTATCTTAGCACTGCGAAAGATTTGTTTGAAGACATGACCGGAGGCTGGAATACGCCTTGCAATGGCGGGATTTGGTGGAACAAGCAGCACCAATCCATTGCTGCTATAGCCAACGAGCTGTTTCTAGCGGTCGCAGCCAGTCTAGCGAATCGAGTCCAAGGCGCAGAAAAGCAGAATTATGTAAACTGGGCGCAGATGGAGTGGGATTGGTTTTGGAGGTCTGGCGTCATTAATGCCAACGGGCTCGTCAACGATGGCATCGACAAGACAACCTGTAAAAATGATGGCAAAACCACGTTTACATACAACCAAGGTGTTATACTTGCTGGTCTGTCCGAACTTGCAAAAGCAAAGTCAGATGGTGGACCCATCGGCCATGCGTACAACATCGCCAATGCGGCGATGTCGCGGCTCAGCGAGAACGGCATTTTGACAGAGCCAGTCAGTGGCCCATTGGACGTGCAAGGCGCTATGTTCAAAGGTTGCTTCGTGAGGGGATTATCATCTCTTCATGAAAACGAGCCGCAGCAGAGCTTCAAGGACTTCTTGACCAGGAACGCCCAGTCGGCTTGGTCGCAGCCGAAAGTTAACAACGGTGTAATCACAGATCGATGGCAGGGCGGGAGCAGCAATTCGAACACAGGGAGTCACATGGCGGGGATTGATGTCCTAGTCGCTGCTGCACAGGCTGCTTAGAAGCGCTTGACCTCGGAATCCTGACCACCCAGGTGGATCACGCAAACACCAACTCGATATATCGGGTCAACCCGGATACTTCAGACTTCACAGAACCTACGAAGGGCTTACGACTTTCCCGACCTTCGCTTGATGAGTGTTCATTTACGCACTCTATAACTTATACCGCCTTCAACATTAACGGTTTCTCTTTGACAGAAAAAATTTGGAGGCTTTAATAACCTCACAATTTATGACTATGAACGCCGCACTCTGTATTTATGGCATTTCAATTATTACCTTCGTTAATATCTTTCAAGAATATACCCCTCATTCATTTCTTGCTGCCATCATTTGAAGTTGCTGCGAATGGTCGCTTCTCATTGCAGTGTTCTTGATCCTTGCATATATAATGATAGTCAAAAAAAAAAGTATATAACAACCAGCCAGGCCCAAGTGTTGCTACTGGCCCAGCACCTAGTATGCCCATCTTGTGTTACATGTATCGAAATCGGACCAAGGGTCTTCGAGGTATTCTGGAGGGTATACTAAAAAAAGTAGAGTATGTAGCATTCGCTAGAGATCGGGTGACCGCCTCACATAAACTCCAGGGTCAGGGATTACACCCCGCTCATTAGCTTCGCCAGCTCAGTCCACACGGCCGTCGATCAACCACTAAATATACAAAATTTATCTCAAGTCTCGAGTACATGTCTCTCCCGATTCCATCCTGGGCAACTGATCCGATGCGACACAGCACATGCTTCGCACACTTAGTCATTCAATATCTCTCGTTGGTAGTACGTGACCTTTTGACGTCAGTACCGCCAACGCACAGTGGGAAGGTGCGAATAAGGTGTGGCTTAATGCTTATTGCGGGCCATTTGTGGGGTTGTAGACTGCAGATATTCACAAATGTGCATGTGACTAAGGCATTCACGTATGCTTTCACATATCCTAGGCTTTCGTCCATAAATTGGCATGACCGTTGTTTAGTTGCAAGGAAGCTCCTAATGCGTGGGAGTCGCTGCTGAGGAAGCAGGGATGATCATAAGCTGAGGCCAGGGCTGACGATCAAGCTCTAATGACGCAGAAGTTAGTCTTCAAGATCCCATGTACCGAGCATGCCAATCACTTACTTTCATCCAACGTGTTCAAAACCCTCTCTAGTTCCATCTTCGCTTTTCCTTCGCTTCTGGCCTTCATCACCGCTTTAAGGAGGGTTCGCTCATAAGCCCTCTCTTTCCGTGTTGCATCAATGACTGCCTGGAAGTTTGATATGTTGTAATGAGGCCTGAGCTGGAGGATCGTCCTCGCTCTGGCAAATCTTTGTTGTAAAGACTCTGAAAAAGCGATCGAAGATGCATCTATTGCTTGTGCCAACGAAAATCTGTTCGCATCAAGCCTGGACCGAGGCGCGTGCTTGGGGACCAGGTAGCAATGAATGTCGCAATCACGAAACCTATCTTCTATATCATACGTATGACGAAATAAGGCTTGGGTCAAAGCTGGTTGAAACACTTCCGTAGTGAATATGGCAGTGAGGCCACAAAGACTTTCAAGGAGCTTTTCGTGGCATTAGCTTTGAGCAAGGTACGGCAAATTTGACGAACCTTATTTAGTTGAGAAAAGCTCGTGGATTCATTGCAGAGACAGATACGAAGTATCATAGCTTCCTGTAGATCGCCATGATGACTATTCAAAGTCTCTAGGAATTCCCATGGGAAGAAGTCAGAGGAATCATTGCGATCTTCAATTGAGGTCGTCCGGCCGTGCTCCTCACGGTTTGCACTGTAATGATTAAGCGTTGCGAGGGTTTTGGCAACATTGGCAGGACTCGCGTAGTGTTCGTGACATAAAAACCCCCAGTCCGGATCATCTGCAAAACTCGCCAGTCTCAAATGTTCCGCCAGAGTACAATTGCCTCGGAAACACTTAGCTGCCTGCGTCCATTTGAGGCGATTTTGGTCTGTTTGCCATTGCAGGATATAGCTGATTATACGATCAAGGAGCTCCTGAGGGATTTGTGAAAGCTTCGAGAGGAGCCCGAACCTATGACACAGCCGCAGGGCCTGAATCTGCTCTTGCGTGTCTGCATAGGCTTCAAGAGCGGCCCCAAGTTCAGCGAGATCTACAGGCATAGCCCATTCTAGTCGTGCCGGCGGCGCGGCGACTCCAAGGACGGGACCAGGGCCATCGTCTGCGAAGACGAGCTGGCACATCTTGGATGCAACTCACGCCAAGATTTATTTTTAAGGAGAATAATGAAGGAAGGAAGTCGGCGAAAGCGTCTTTATGACTACGCGGGGATCATGAGGCTCTCAAACTACTGCAACCGGGTGGGTCGGTTTTTATTACGCGGGTGCGAGCCTGACACGTGAACACGTGCATGGACGTACTCCGTCCTTCAGATCCCACATCTCGAGCGCATGTGCTCACAACCATTGCGAGGTCGGGCTTTTCCATAACCATAGGAGCTCCTTTATCTGCTATACTAATTGGCTGGTTCTTCTCCTTATGTATTCCACCAATCGGCGCCATTACGTGCTCAGGCACTCTGCGTTGCGTCCGCCTTTGCCCTCCGCCAATTCGTCCTAAGTGGTTGGTCAGCATCCTGCTGTACTAAGCACAATAATCGAAAAGACATAAGATCTTCGTTGCTGTTAGTTCGTTATCTGGGCGGCCGATTCTGAGAAAAGCGTTAGCATCTTCAAGACGGCACACTCGCTAAACTGACTCGCAAAATCCCAAACAATTCGTATCTTTGCACAACGCCTCTCACCTGCATATACTGCTCAAAATCCTATATTGAATACGTAGTCATTGCTTCTACCATCCATACGCGTGGGACTCGCATTGGCTGAACGGATGTCGGACGGTCGATCCACAACGCTGGCATTAACGCAAGCTCCTGATCCGCTGATTGGACTTATCCGCTCTTACGGAACAAGTCATGTCACGTAAAACTTACCGAAAGGCCTTAGTCAAGAGAGATAAATGCAGGTCGATAAGACTACAGCAGCGCCTGCATCCAGTCACCGATACGCTTGACGTCCCGTTCTCAATTAGGTCTACAGCTACATGCAAGCTGCTCCATCCATGCTGGTTGCATGTATTCGCTGTCCATGGTAGGCTGCGTGCTCCGGGACTACGCCGGCTACAAGCCGTTTTTTTTTTTGGTGTATCGTTATTCGTACTGTCATCCCTCTCTATCAGACAGTCCACTCTCTTGCGTGTCGAACTACTCACGCACAGCATGTTCCCTACTTTCCTTTCTTATCTCATGGCCCTCAAATACATACATACACCCTGAGGTTTTAAAGTCCGGGAATAGGCCGATTTCCAACTATCTCTCATCCTTTTCCTCGAATGCGCAGATATGGATAACGACACGGTCAAATCACGGTCTTGGTTACCTAAGTTCCTCAGGATGTCGAAGGCAGATGAAGCAGACACAACTCCTCACGAGCGGACATCACTCCTACCACCCTCCGTACATGAAGAATGGTCCACTGGCGAGACGTACGAACTTGAAGATGGATCTGCATCTCAATACAAACTGGTCTTGCAAGAATTCTGGATTCTTTTTAAGGGGTCATTGCCAGTTGTTCTAGCCTATGCGCTTCAGAACTCCTTGCAGACAGTCTCTGTCCTTATCGTAGGACGCTTATCTCCAGAGGCTCTAGCAACGGCTGCCTTCTCCTACATGTTCGCAATGGCCACTGGTTGGCTTATTGCTCTTGGAGGCACAACAGCCATTGACACACTCGCATCTGCGAGCTTCACTGGCAGCAAAAATCGCCATGACCTTGGTGTCATTCTGCAGCGGTCTTTCGTTGTTCTCATGCTGTTCTATATTCCAGTTGCCATCATGTGGTTCTGCTCCGAGCCACTGTTTAAAGCACTTGGGCAGGAAGATTACATTGCGCGCGACTCGGCCAAATTTTTGTCTGTTCTTGCCCCCGGTGGCATTGGCTACGTTTATTTCGAGGCTCTCAAGAAATATTTACAAGCTCAAGGTACGTTGAATCGCCTAACGGTAAATTTCCATTTACTTACACTAATAGAAATTATGCGGCCTGGAACTTACGTCCTTCTGATCACCTCTCCCTTGAGCGCCGGTCTGAACTACCTCTTCGTATATACTTTGAACATGGGGCTTCTGGGTGCACCTCTCGCTACCGGTATTGCATACTGGGCATCATTCCTGCTCCTCCTGGCCTACGCCCGCTTTGTAGACGGGTGGGAGTGCTGGGGAGGGTGGAACCGCAAATGCCTGCAGAATATGGGAGTATTTGCACGCCTAGCTTTCCTCGGAGTAATACATGTTGGGACAGAATGGTGGGCATTTGAAATTGTCGCACTGGTAGCTGGAAAGCTCGGAACCATCCCATTAGCCGCGCAGAGTGTGATTATGACCACAGACCAAGTCATGAACACTATACCGTTCGGTGTTGGAGTTGCTACTTCCTCACGCGTCGGCAACCTCCTAGGAGCACGCAATGCGAAAGGTGCCGCAAGAGCTGCGAACACGGCAGCCGTCTTGAGTATGGTTCTGGGTGTGCTTGTCTTGGCGGTTCTTATGGGGGTCAAGGACTTCTATGCGAAAATTTTCAATGACGATATTGAGGTCATCAAGCTAACTGCGCAGGTGATGCCGTACGTCGCATTGTTTCAGATTGCGGATGGACTCAACGGCAGTTGCGGTGGTGCTCTGAGGGGAATGGGCAGACAGCACATTGGTGCAACCGTGAACATCGTTAGCTACTACTGTGGAGCGCTACCTCTCGGAGTCTGGCTTGCCTTCCATGGCTGGGGTCTGGGAGGCCTCTGGGTTGGCCAATGCATAGCGCTGTACATTGTGGGCTTCGCAGAGTGGGCCATTGTTGCGTGGAGTAACTGGGACTTTCAAGTCAAGAAGGCTTTTGAGCGGATGGATTCCGATGATCGAGCAGAGCTGGGCGTATCAGAGGAAGTTGCACCAAATGCTGTGTACAACTAAGACGTGCCAATTGCGTTGCGATGGGCATCTTTTAGCGCATTAGCAAAGGGTCTTAGAAATATAAGTAAATAGAGATAGATAGCATCCCGGTGCACTCATGCACGGCGTGTTAAGAATTACCCAAAACGGTTTAAGGCTCGCCACTAGTGCCAGCATTATCCAGACCCTGGTTGTGTATCTGAACCTCACTTCCCCTACCCACAAGTACGGTTCCGTGTTCTTACCCCACGCTTCGGTCCAAATGGCTCGTCGACCACATGTAATACAGACGCATCTTAGAGTAGCCAACTGTCTGCCTTATCTTGGGCACGCATCGACCAAGCATCACTTCCTGACCGCTTATTGCGCAAGATCATGTCTTGTCGAACCAATGTACAAGGGCAAACTCCGAACCCAGCTCTTTAACCAGTTCACATCAGTTCTCTACTGCTTGAAACAGCCTTACGTAGTGCAATCATCATTGGCTATACGTAAGAGCTGCATCGGAAGCTCACTGCCTGCATAAGTCTGCAGCTTCTATGGATCTTGTCCCGCTTCAGATAAGGCCGATACCAAGAGATCCAAGATGCTGAATTTCGCAGTTACGGCATCGTCTATGCCTGTTATCATTGGTCAGTCTCCGTCTTTTCTCGGCCGTGGCGCCGTCATAACACATGGCGGGGTTGGCTCCACATCCGCCAGTGACGCCCGTTGAATGCTCTGTTCGCTTTGAGGGGACCATAAGACAGGATTAGTTGGGTTGGAGAAGCCATCAAGGTGTTCCAAATGGGCAGGTGTAGAGCCTTAAAGCCATTGAAGACCACCTGCTCTTTGACTTCAACGGAGAACCGTAAACCTTTGCAATCTGGGAATACCGGGACTTGACTAACCATGCCAACTGATACCGAATTCGAGAGCTCACGGAGGGCCTCTAACCGATTTGAGGCAGTGTAGAGCTACACCTGCATATGACATGACGGACAAGGGTAGCTCCAAGCTGTTTACCTAACAGCAGCTGGTCAAGAGGCAGGCTGATACAGAGGGATTTGAGCTTCCACAGCTATAAACCGCAACTTCCCGCGTTCCTGTTTTTCTCGTGTCCAGCATTGTTTCTTGTCGCTTTTATCTCAGCTTCAAGATTTGCTACAATGAAGCTTTCTTCTGCACTTCTGAGCTTTGCAGCCGCTGTAGCGGCTCATGGCAACCATGACCACGACCAGGAGCCATTGGAGGGTCCACACGAAGGCCTGTGGTACAACACACTTCCAGGCGATGGAGGAACTCAGGTCAGACTTTTACTTTCCAAGTGATAGCTCTGGAAAAGCAATTGATCTCGAAACAGGCAGATTCCATTTTCTCGGGCATCTCCACATTTGGTCGCCTAAAGTACCACCCGTGTCTCTCTAGCCATGACGTGAAGTACGACATTGCATTTATTGGTACGAGCCCTGTAACATACAGGGCCATCCATTTTTGACACATCTTTAGGTGCCCCATTCGACACTGGCACTTCATACCGCCCTGGTGCTCGCTTTGGGCCTAGTGGCATTAGACAAGGTTCTCGCCGGCTCAATCTTTAGTATGTTTCCTTCAAGCAGTCGCATGCTTACTTTTGGCTTTCAAAGGCTCACGCAAAATCGGATTTAGTGGCGGCTACAATGTGCCACTCCAGGCAAACCCTTTCAACTCTTGGGCAAAGGTCATCGATTGTGGAGACATTCCCGTTACTTCGTAAGACATTTAATCTTCCACAGGATATTGAAGGTGCTGAAACTTTTTTGTAGCTACGACAATGCCTACGCGCTCCAGCAGATCGAAGAGGGACACAACCTCCTCTTGAGCCGCGCTCCATTCACGCATGCTGATAAGCCGGGTCCTTCGAAAAAAGGCAGGACTCTTCCGCGCCTCATTACTCTCGGAGGTGATCACACTATCACACTTCCTCTCCTGCGTTCGATCAACCGGTGAGCATTCCAGCCACAGGCGCATGAATAGTACGACTCATTTTGAATATAGTGAATATGGCCCGGTCAGCGTCATCCATTTCGACAGCCATCTGTAAGTTTAATCCGCTTGAGTAGCTAGCCAGAACTAACAGTACAATCAGAGACACATGGAAGCCCAAGGTCTTTGGCGGCGCCCCCAGCGAGCAAGCCAGCGTCAACCACGGTACCTACTTTTTCCATGCGTCCCAAGAAGGGCTCCTCGCCAATGACTCCAACATCCACGCTGGCATCCGCACGACGCTGTCTGGACCCTCGGATTACGAGAATGATGGCTATTGTGGCTTTGAGATTGTCGAAGCTCGAGAGATTGATAAGATTGGTACCGATGGTATCATCAAGAAGATCAAGGACAGGGTTGGTACCACGAAGCCTGTGTATCTGAGTATTGATATTGATACTCTTGACCCGGCTTGTAAGTTGCGATGATCGGAAATCGGAAATGAGTTTGACTGACACAAGTGATTAGTTGCACCCGCTACTGGTACCCCAGAGACTGGAGGTTGGACCACACGCGAGCTCCGCACCATCATTCGCGGTCTTGAGGGTATCAACCTCATCGCTACAGATATCGTTGAGGTTGCTCCCGCTTATGATACGAATGCCGAGCTGACCACCATGGCTGCTGCTGTGAGTAGCCCAAGAACACTGCTCGATTAATGCTGACAAGCTGCAGGACGTCCTGTTTGAGGTCATGACATTGATGGTCAAGAAGGGACCTCTAAGCGCGTTGGGTTCTGGCAAGCAGGAGACAATCGAGCTGTAGGTGGATGCACTGAACTGTGCTATATGAGTGAGGCGAGCGAGTGTTGGGTGTTGAGGAATAGACTGGATATGCACATTGGAAGGGGCACTGCATAGGTATGCTTGTGTTGTGGGGACAGTTGGCGCACGGCGAACAATGACGGGTACTGAATGAATGGTCACATGCATAAAAGTCAAGACACAATTCATCATGGCACTCATTCAATCCCCAATCAATCTCGTGTGAGATTGGAGACTTGCAAGAAGTGCCCACTTTGATGAGCAGCCAATCATAGACGTTTGCTTGGTAATGGCGCTCCGTGCCGGGACCTGCCGCGGATGACATAGCCTTCGCGAATTCAGTGACAATCACCTGTCCCTCGCCATTCACCTTAACAACGCACGCGCTTCCGTGTTTTTCTGCCGCAACATCTTCGATTCTTTTATGATTCCTTGATACTGCAACCATGTCTCTACCGCGCACGACTGGGGCACTCGCGCGCTCGACCTCGACCTTCCTGCGATTCGCCGCTCCAGCACCCATCCCCCGCAGATGCCCACAATGTCTACGGGGCTTCTCGTCATCGATACACATCCGACAGTCTTCAAAGCGACAGATGCAGACTGCGACCGCCTACCAGCCTACGTCGTTGTTTCCAGAACCGCCACCACGCAATGCTGAAGTTCCAGAGACATCAATAGCTGGCTCTGCAACCGAGGCAAATAGCTCCATGTCCCCACGATCATCTCCGCAAGAGAAAAGTACTGCTTCGAAACACGAACAATCGCCAATAAGCATACCAGAGGGCGAAGCTCAAAAGCCCCAACCAGCATCCGGCAAACCTCTGCGGCCACGCCGCTACAACTTCGGGCCTCGGAAAGCTACCATAAAGCTCTCCAAATCCGCTGTAGCCCATCTGCGAGAACTGCTCGAACTACCAGAACCAAAGCTCATCAGAATCGGGACCAAGGCGAAGGGCTGCTCTGGACTGGCGTATCATTTGGAGTATGTAGACAAGCCCAGCTTGTTGGATGAGCAGGTCGAGCAAGATGGTGTGAAGGTGTTGATTGACAATAAAGCGCTGCTCAATATCATTGGGAGTGAGATGGATTGGCTGGAGGATAAGCTGAATGAACGATTCATCTTCAAGAATCCGAATATCAGTACGTCAAGCCCCGAAACCAAATAGAAATCAGAGCTAACGAGAATCCAGCCGACCAATGCGGATGTGGAGAGTCATTCAGTGTATCATGATACCTTCACAGCTTGTACAGTTACGATAGACGATTCGGCATATTCTGGCATTGCATTCCCGGCGATCAACTTCGGCACACCTGGCAAAGCATTACCGGGACTTATGAATGGCATCCGACTGCTCCTCCCTCTTCACACTAGACTCAGTTTACTACAATCTCCCTGGCTCGTAGTCCAGCACCTTCACGCCCTGCGCCATTTCTCCAGCAACTTTTATGAACTCCTGATGCGCCGGATCTTTGTTCACATAGTAATCCCGATCCTCTGCACTTTCAAACTCAACGACAAAACCATGAGTGAACGCACCCTGAACAAGAAATTAGATCTCAAAGACCAAGCATGAGTGACTGGGGTGGTTGAGACATACAGCATGGCCTTCTGGGCTGTTATTTCGCCCTCCTGTGAAGGATTTGATGTAGGGTTGCTGGGAGGTTGGATGAATGCATTTCTGCTCAAGAGCTAACATGCTCTTGCATACCTGTATATTGTTAGATATAATAGAGAATGTATGATATGACGAAGGCGCAAGCTTTACTTCTTCAATTTGCTCCTGCGTTGCTGTAGACTTCCATTCGAATAACACAATATGAACGATAGCCATGGCTACTGGTAAGAACCCAGTAATTGTAATTGATCCTTAAAGAGTTCTGTCGAGGAGGTGGTAGGTGTCGAGGATGAGTGGTGGGTCGGCTTTCGGATGTATAACCTCAGAACGCGAGCTAAGCTCGGAGCTCCCGCGTACCGTCAATCGCACCAGACTGACGACCAAACCCAAAGCGCACTACATGATAATGTTCAGATGATACCACCCATAGTCTTCCTGTAATCACCATGACTTATTGCGACCCTATCAGTTACAAAGAGTCGCTTATTCACTAACCCTTCTGAACCTCCTCTGAGCTCTACAGTCCTCTACAATCTCCAGCATGGCCGCGAACGCGACAGCTCTTCCAGAGCAGCTGATCTACCTAATCATACGCTTCACGGCTTCAATAGAGGACCTCCCGATATTCATCCGCCATCCTAGAACGACCACGACCCTCTCGCTGAAGCAGCTTCTTCGCCAGAACCTGCCGCCTGATCATGCCGCAGCGCGCCTACGATTGATATATGCGGGGAAAGTCCTCCCAGACACCGCTCCATTGTCAACCAGCTTGAAGTTACCTCCGCCACCGCGGTTGCCGCCTTTGCCGCCGTCTGGTGGTACGAATATCGAAAATGAACATGGGCCAGGAAGCAAGAGCAAGGGGAAGCAACCGTTGAAGGAGATGCCCACCGCTGAGTGTGGCATAGCGATCGAGATACCCGCTGAGGCAAACAAGTACTATATACATTGTTCACTGGGCGATGCGCTGTCTGCTGCAGAACTCGACAGTGAGGCCACACTCGCCCAGAATACCGAGATCTCTCTCAAATCGCAGTACGAATCTTCGCAAACTTCACCCTCTCGTCGTCGCACCAGTACCAGCACGATAAATAACGATGATGCCCGTCGACGACGAAGCTCCACCACCACAGCACATGTACCGCAAGCACAAGGCTTCGACCGCCTCCTCTCCGCAGGCTTTACCCCGGCCGAGGTAGCCTCCTTGCGCTCCCATTTCCAGACCAACCTCTCATTCACTCATACGCCCGATACTATGCCCACACCGCAGCAAATGCGCGTCCTCGAAGACCGCTGGCTCGACAGCTCCGCCAACGACCCGTCATCATCCCTAGCCGGCTCAGACGGCACTGGCACAGGGGACGCTGGGTGGGGCGCGGGGTTTGCGGTCGAGGAAGGCGGGCTAGACGATATGTTGTGGGGTTATATGACGGGCTTCTTCTGGCCACTAGGAAGTTTAGTCTGGGGATTTAGGGAAGACGGGGTTTGGACAAGACGGAGGCAAGTGGCTGTTGTGATGGGAGTATTGATCAATACCATTTTTGGGTTTATGAGGTGGAGTGCTTAGTTGGCAATGGATAAGGGTGAACTGTGAGCGTCACAAAGACTTTGGGGGCAGAGACCCTGAAAGCTGTGGTTTCTCACTCAAGACTATACTTGCGCTTCGTGCTATCGATCAAGATGGCTGTTGTATCGACGAGAAAAAAGGGTAGAAAACACAATCGAGATATCTAGGTTCCGGTGAACGGGCCTGGGAGAGTTGAACGTGTACCAGAAAGACCTGACAGGAGCAGCATTGGGCAACCCAAAGATTCTCCAGTCTCTTTGTTGCCTGTGGTGTGGAGAAATCTTCTCCAACACGTCAGAAACCATCAAATTTGCATCAAACCTTTCGCCATTGTTGCTGAGACACCGTCTAGACTCACCGTATTAAAGAAATTCCTGTTTTCAGTGACATAATTACGCACTCAATAGCACGACAGCGCGTGGCCATCCAGTCGCGATCGCGAGATCAAACACTCATCAAAGCAAATTTTGCTCACCTATGCCTCCAAAGGCAGTCTTCTAACAATTAACGGACAACATGAATAAAAGTACTCCAGATTTACGTACAAACATCCACTTCCGATGCGACAGCAAATTCTAGCATACCTTCGCGAAACAAAGCGCCGAAGAATCTGCGGCTACCGACGGGCAACCAACCAACGGAAAAGAGGCTGCCGTAACAGCCAATAACAGAGTTTTCCACCGCCAAACCTCCAAAGGCAGTCTTCTAACACTAAACGGCAATTGTTGAAAACCCAGCGTGTGACCTGACACACACGTGCACCAACAAAAGTCACACCAAAATTAGCCGCCGTCGGGAAACCGCCCAGGGCGCGCCTTCGGGAAATCGTAGGGCGTGGCACTCCCATCAGCCTCAGGTGTCATAATTCTCGTGCACAGACCCCAAAACGCACCGTGAGGGGGTTCGCTGACAAAATGTTGTGGGTTTGTCAGCCCCGCAGCCAATCAGCGCCCTCCATGTCGATTGCCGATTCCTTGTTGCGAGTTGGAGGGTGGACATGTGCAAGGCGTGCTTAATAAAATTTTGGATGACTTGAGCATGTTGACGATGTGACTGGTGATGCTTGGCAGGTGTCATAGGATACCTGGGGTTGTTGGGCAGGTAGTATAAAGGGATGGGTGGGTAGCCTACGGAAAATGCATCAAACAGCAAAGCATTCAATCAAGCAACAGCAAGCAAGACTTCAAAGACTACTACCATCTTCGAATCTAAACATCGATATCACCAATTCGATCAATCCACCTCTTCAACTTTCAACATCACCACCATCAAAATGCCATCCTTCCTATCCTCCGTCTCTGCCCACGCAAAGGCACACCACGAGAGCCTGAACGCTGCCTACAGCACCTACTACTCCCCCCGCTCTTCCATCTCTCCATCTGCTGAGCCATCCCGCAACAACTCCATTGCCATGCCTCAGGAAGAGCAGAAGAAGGCCCCAACCAACGCCTCCAAGGCCTGGAAGGCAATCAAGAAGCACCACCAAGAGATGAACGAGGCCTACTCTGTCTTCTACTCCCCAGGCGTCTCCACCACCTCCTCCCGCTCCAGCTCCACTGTCTCCACCCCACGAGTCAGCGCTGAGCACGAGAGGCACGAGGAGGAGCCCCAGGCTCCCCGCAACTACACCAAGGTCTGGAAGGCACTCAAGAACAAGGCCGTTGAGCACCACAGGAGCGTCAACGCTGCCTATGCCCACACCTACAACATTGGAGCCAAATAAATCAAATATGGGAAAACGGAACGAACACTCTTACGAAAACATTGTGCATATAAAAAAAAACCGGAAAGCGAGCTTTTCTTTGGGCCATTTGGGAATTATTTTTTCTTTGAAATGAAAAGAGAGAGAACTTGGGACGTTTTTAAAGCCATATACCAATCTTTGCTTCTGGTTGATCCTCGAAGCGAAAGCATCTTTACGACTTGGAGTTTTAGATTTTTTTTTTTTGATTCGTTTCTGAGAATTCTTTTCTTTTTTAGTTTCGTTTCTGGGCGATCATGGGATACCATTAGATATAATGCCTTACTACCACCTAATATCATAATACTCAAACTTTGCATCATCTGTCTTCAGCTGCTTGACTTGTGACTTCCAGAGATCAATTACAACATATTTGCTAGCACAATTTCTCACTCGGGTTACTCCGACTCTCGGACAGGGGAACGATGTCTGTGTTTGCCGTGCTGATGTGCAAACGTCGGGAAGACTAGTCACATCCTTGCTCCGATCTCGCAGAAGAGTAAAGATCGGCTTCCTATTGAATTATCTTACTCGTACGTAGTTATATCGTAGCAATTCCCTGGATTCAGCCCTAAATCCGCATAAAACGCCGCCCAATGGGTATATATCGTGAATGTACAAGAAGTCATGCAGCCAACAGCCAATATCTCTATTCCTTTTCATAGCCGAACGGCAAGGCGGCCAAATCCCAATAAGACCAACATTAGTAGTCCTCCGACCCAGGCATCCGTTGCTGTGAACCCAGGCCTGATCGTATTACAGCCAGAGAATGGTTTTTGCGTCGGATACGCCAACCTGTCCCCGCTTGTCGCCCCTGCAACTCCACCACCAACGCCTCCAGCGCCTAGTGATCTTGTCAACGTCACCACTGTTGTGACAGGCTGCAGCATACTCGTAGTACCTTGCACTACGACTACCGTTCCACTGTGCTCAAGACTTAACGTTGTACCGGACACAGTGATCGGACTCCCGCCGGGAATGAGGGTTGAGCCAGGACCCATGACAATGTAGCCTGCACGATTGGTTGTGTAGACGTGGTTGTTGAAAGTGAGTGCTGCTGGCACCTCGGTGGTATAGATGACACCGAGGGATGGTTTGATAGACGATGTCTCACCGTCGATAACAAGGGCGGTTGCGGAGGGGGCGAGAGATATTGTTGTTCCTGAGACAGTGAGTGCTGGCCCGCCTGGAGTCAGAGTCTGATCGCCAACGATGTACTGTGTATGCGCGTTTGCGGTTATGGTTTGTGTACCGATGGTGAGAGCTGGCGCAAGCGGAACGGGTGCACCGGTTATCTCTGGCCCCACTTCATTTGGCTGCAGCGGAATGGTTGTAGAGCCAATAATGACTTCAGGCCTACCGGCTGAGGTTTGCACCACGATAGGTGTGTCATCTATAGTAATGGTTTGGCCTGGTGTGAGAGTAGTAGAGCCTCCAATCACAAAGTTGTCCCCTGTCGAATCTTGACTAATAACAACGGGAGAATTGCCAGCAGGTATAGTCGCTTTGACCGGCTGCTCTGTTGTCACCTTCTGTTCCTCAGCTGGACTGTCCACCCAACCGCTGGCAGTAATCTCGATAACCGGTTGACATCCTCTGCAAGGTTTCGTGGCAGTAAAATTTGGTTCTGTGATTTCATGGTGGCCATTAGGGTCTCCTACTTGTGTTTCTGCTGGTGGTATTGGTTTGAGGCCCTCTTCCGTTGATGTCATCACCGGGGTGTTTGATGCATTCCTTTGGGTAGAGCTAATAACTAAAGTCACATCCGTTATTTTTGGCCCTGAAGGAAAAAGCCCAGGCTCGGGTGGGAAGGTAGGTATCAGGGAAACTTCTTTCGACGGTGCCGGCGGTGAAGGTATTGAAACAGGCGAAGAAGACGATACAGGTATATGGCTAGGTAGTGGTGGGATCCAACTCGTTGGAAGAGATTCTGATGGTACAAGAATAGTAGGATCGGCCAGAGATTGTGCGTGTGTTGATAAAATGATGTTGGCTCCTAATAAGCGATACCCGCCATCATCAGTCAAAGGTTCCTCGCCGCAAGGTTTGTCGACTTACTCGGTGCTAAAGACACATTTCCCAGACCCTCCGAAGGACACGACAAGCAAACATAATCGCCTACAGCTAACTTTAGGTTAGTACAGAGGACAGAAGAAAGTTACGCGAAGTGCGAATGTTAATTGCATACCCGCTCCAGGTTGCGCAGAAGCAAGCCGTATCCATGTTGCGCAAAGACACAGAATATGACATAAGGAAAGTGGATATGCCCGTCTGTCGGCTTCAGAATGTATGATGAACATGATGTACAAAGAAGACCACATCAACAGCACATGACGCAGCAGGTTCGACGATCAGGATGAAGGAGACATGGAATCTTACCACAAGTTGGAGCAGCGACCCAACCTAGAGGATCAGGTGCCGGGCCATGGACAAGCAATCAAAGAGATTGAACTCGAATTCTCCTTATTCTCCTCATACCGCGACACCGGCTGAAGACAGGAAAATGGTCGAGAACCGTGGTTTATAGCATTTACTTATATTGCTGTTTATTAAGTTGCCATAGATCCTAGGGTGATCGCCGTGCCGATTGGAAAGGTCCGAATGTGGAGGTGGCCCAGTGCTGCAGTGGATAAATTGTATCCGAGGATGGAACACGGCTTGATACGTCAGGTGGGTGTTTACCAAAGACCAGCCTCTTTTGGCCGCCTTAGCGAACACTATACCCTGTTACTACCACGCCTGGCGGCAAGACTAAAAGAGCTTATGTAGCTGAGCAAATATCTATTGCGCCGGTTTCTGGTAAGAACCTGACACCAGGTAACAAGAACGTATCCGCAGGTATTAGAACCAAGTCAATGCCAAGTCCATCGGAATTATTTTGTGCATGGCAAGTTTGTCTGATGTTGGATCCCTAGAATGTTGTTCAACATTGGATTGTCATTTTATCAGCCTATAATACATGTTGCAAGTTGATCCGTCTCTTCAACGCCTTCGTCCGCTTCCAACCCTGATAAAACTTGGCGGAAAAAATTGGCCTTTGCCTGACCAGGATCTGGTTGTGTCTAAGGAAGAAATTCAATGGGCTGTTGTTCTCTTGAAAGTGCCACCCGGTGATGATGTGGCTCTCGTGTACAGCGCTGTGTGTTGGTGGGCGGTTGCGCCGGTCCGCACCGGGTCGGTGACATTCAACCGGTACAACTCTGCCAATGATCCTCGTGCGCAGGATTTGGAATACGTCGTACACTTTTGTGGAGGATTACTTTTGGGTGCTTCTAGATATTCCAGTGCATTTCCCTTGCATTGTTGGCTTTCGGCTGGAATCCTCCTGCCATGGGCTTGCCGTACGCTATCTCTCGAGGCGGAGAGTCGCAAATTGGTGAGCTTCGTTTGCATTCGGTCGGCGATGCGGCACGGTCATGCGCATTTGCCTGCGGCCCGTTTATGGTACTGGCTTTCGCGAACATCGCACGATTTGTTTTGGATAATGCAGAGCACGTCCGAGAACACTATCGTTGCCATGTTGGTCCTGGTCGAGCACGCTTTACAACGAACAGGTCTGGAGATGCCACCTTGTTCCTCAAGCAATATCCCTTGAGCTTTTCTTCTGGATGCCACACGGTGGAAATGCAGACTCTGCTCCACATATTCTGTTGTTTTTATGCTGATGGTTCCAAAGCAGGATCTATTCCTCGTACATACAAGTGACTGCTATTCCTTCCCGGTTCTGCCGTAAGCGATGCACTGCTGGAATCGGAGCAAGCAATGGAAGGAACACATGGGCAAAGCCGTTGAATCGGCGTGCAACATTGAAGTTGTACAGCAGTGGGAAGGCGGCTCGGTAGGAAGAGAGGCTGTTGCTGCCGTCCGCATCTGCCTGTCTTCCACCTGATGGAGCGACCAAGACTGGAATTCAGCCCATAAGATAGGTAACAGGCCACTGAAGCGTGGAGTAATCCACCTCCTGCTGTTGAGCGCCCAGACGCCTCGGGTCAGGCTGTAGGGCCCATTGCTCTCATGCTGTGTCCAGGACGCTAGATTCAAACATCTAATATCGTAGCGTGGATTGAGCAGGAGAGATTGCCACGAGGTGTATTGATAAACAATAATCTATCGCGGCATGTAAATCAAATGGTAGATCCTGAGATCTCGTCAAGCAGAAGTGCAAGGCGCGACGCTGCTGGGCTCTCTCGCTCGCTTAATTATTTTAGCGTGCCAAGGCCGCGCACTCGAAAATGTCCCTCCTCACCGAACTTTACAACCAACACACGCTCTACTAACCCCACGACAACACAGATTGCAACAGAAGATACGACAGGTACGCTTGCACAATCGAATTACGGCCCGATCGAAGACTGTTCAGCATTGCGTTCATCGAGACCGTCCGACGGACCATCAACCTCCATCTGCACATATCCAAAGAACGTTTCGACGCAGCGAGCACATCAGGCGGCCGACGCAAACACGTTCTACCCATGGCAGAGGAGAGTGGAGGCTTCGCGCAGGTGGTCTCGAGGCGATGCTGCAGCTTCGACGGGCATCAATGGACGAGCACTGGCTAACTTGATTGTGGACAGCAGTCTTCTGACCAACCGCAATCATGGGGTATCTATCTTTCCCCTCCCACATCTCAATGGCAGCAACTAACTGCTATCAGTATCTCTCGTGACTCTCGCCACAAGCGCTCCGCTTCCGGTGCGAAGAGGGCATACTACCGCAAGAAGAGGTATGCATAACCCGATCGCTTCCAAAGTCATGTCTAACATGGCTTTAGGGCTTTCGAGAAGGGCCGCCAGCCTGCCAATACCCGTATTGGCGCTAAGCGTGTCCATCTTGTCCGCACTCGTGGCGGCAACCGCAAGTTCCGTGCTCTGCGTCTCGAAGCCGGCAACTTCTCTTGGGGCTCTGAGGGCATCGCCAAGAGGACCCGTGTCATTGGTGTCGTCTACCATCCCTCCAACAACGAGCTTGTCCGAACGAACACCCTGACCCGCTCCGCCGTCGTCCAGATTGATGCGGCTCCCTTCCGACAATGGTACGAGGCCCACTACGGTGTCTCCCTCGGCCGCAGGAGGCAGGCCAAGGCCGGTGAGAAGGAGGAGGACAAGAAGAAGTCCAACGCAGTTGTCAAGAAGCA
The DNA here is from genome assembly GCA_003313425.1 of Pseudopyrenochaeta lycopersici. Classification (NCBI taxonomy): domain Eukaryota; kingdom Fungi; phylum Ascomycota; class Dothideomycetes; order Pleosporales; family Pseudopyrenochaetaceae; genus Pseudopyrenochaeta; species Pseudopyrenochaeta lycopersici. The sequence continues at coordinate 444,938 of NHZP01000011.1, read as the reverse complement.
GAGCGAGCGCTTGAAGACATCTGGCAAGATTGAGAACGCTGTTGAGAAGCAGTTCGAGGCCGGTCGTCTGTACGCCGTCGTTGCCTCCCGCCCCGGCCAGAGCGGTCGCTGTGATGGTTACGTCCTTGAGGGTGAGGAGCTCGCTTTCTACCAGCGTCTCCTCAGGAAGTAGGTGTGATATTTACGGCTTCTTCGGTGCATTGGTCAGGTCAAAACGGGTGTTTAGTCATGTATCTGGTCTGCATAGTCGCAGGGCACTGAATGCACTCGGCGTGATATCGCCACTTCTCTAGATACCACGAGCTATGAATCATGGATTCTCCAACGTTAAGTGATGTGCAACTTGCTTTATGTCTGTCGTCTTGCATATCGAAGACTATGTGCCGAACATGCACACTTCCCCAAGAGTTACCTATTGGCAAATATATATCTGAGGTAGGCATTCGCGACCCCATATGTACCATATCTCTTTAGGCCTGGGCCATAAAAGGTCTATGAGTCGTGTCTACTCATAGACCTTTATCGCCCAGGCCTAAAGGTGTTATTTCATTCATGCTGATCACGCCGCTAGGATGAGGATTGAGACCAGCTTAGAGAATATTCAACTCGTTACAGATCATAGTAAAGGCTAACGAGCGAAATCTTTCATTTGTAATGTCTTCCAAAATCAAACAGTGTACTGAATAACACAATAAAGTACAGGCAAGGAATGCTAGTACATTACAAATGCCAAATGCCAAATGCCAGAACCCAAGCAATAGCTTAACCCATGCATGCAGTAGCTTCGTTTCTTCGTGTTCCTATTCCTCTTACAGCCTTTCACATGTCATGTCATAAAGCTTCTCCGCATGCTTTCACAGCACGCGGGACCATACGCTCGGATCCTCGAGCCAACCTCGGCACACATCCTTCTAGAGCTTCGCGGCCGCAACGGGTGCTCCAACCTGCACGAGGTATAGGTCAGCTACTGTTCACATGTTGACGCATAATTATTGCAGCAGCGTGGATTGGATTATTCAAGCACTTTTATTTTTTGCTTACAGGCTAGCCTGATGGCGCCTTGGATATTTGTAAAATTACAGAATTCCGGACTCCCTTAAGTCATGGAAATGGATATGAAAGTGTCATGGTGCGACGATTCTACAATTTCGAAGCTCCTTTGGGTGGACCTACATTCGTGATCTCATTGTAAAGCAATCTGATCATCTGTTAGTCATTGTCCAACAATTGTGGGATTGAGTACTTACGATGTGAGGAACTCGGCATAGTCCTCGCCAGTGACCTGACTCTCAAAGTACTTCGCAGCCAGATGGAACTTGTTTCCCTTTGGTGCCTTCTCTCCCAGCTTCGCCGCCTGCTCATTCAGCAACTTGAGAGCATAGTCCTTGGTGACCTTCTTTCCCTCGGCAGTCTCGACGTTATGTCTAGACCATTGCCAAAGCTGACTCCGCGATACCTCGGCGGTAGCAGCATCCTCCATGAGATAGTTGATGGGGACACAACCGACACCACGGACCCAGGCCTCCATGTAGCTGAGGCCAATGTCGAGGTTCTTGCGGATACCGTCCTCGGTGACCTTACCAGGTACGTTCATGTTGAGCAAATCATTAGCGGTGATGTGAACATCCTCTCGACGGATGTGCATTTGGTTGGGTGTAGGCATATGCTCGTTGAAGATCTCAGATGCGATAGCTGCGAGTGCAGGATGGGCGACCCAGGTTCCATCATGACCAGCGCGCACCTCGCGGAGCTTGTCGGAGCGAACCTTGGCCATAGCGGCATCGTTCGCCTGTTGGTCATTCTTGATGGGAATTTGAGCAGCCATGCCGCCCATGGCGTGTACACCTCGTCTGTGGCATGTCTTAATGAGCAGCTTGACATAAGCATCCATAAATGGAGACGTCATGGTGACGGAGTCTCGATCGGGAAGGACGAAGTTGGGGTTTTGACGGAAACGCTTGATAGTGCTGAAGATATAGTCCCATCGGCCGCAGTTGAGGCCAGAAGAATGATCACGGAGCTCATAGATGATCTAATGTAGGGTTAGCATGTGCAGTTATCAACATTCGAAACTCGTCGTACCTCATCCATCTCGAAAGCAGCTGTAATGGTTTCAATCAGAACGGTGCCTCGGATAGTGCCACGCTTCATGCCAATGTAATCCTGGGCCAAATTGAAAGCATCGTTCCACAACCTAGCCTCAAGATGAGACTCCATCTTAGGCAGATAGAAGTATGGTCCAGCTCCGCGCTTAACGAGCTCATGTGCATTGTTGAAGAAGTACAGGCCAAAGTCGAACAAGCTGCCCGAGATTGGCTCTCCATCGACGGTGAAGTGCTTCTCCTCAAGGTGCCAGCCTCGAGCACGTGCAATGAGGGTAGGCAGAGTTCGGTCAGTGCGGAGCTTGTATTCCTTCTCGCCCTGCTTGAAATCGACTTGCCGGCGGATAGCATCGTAAAGGTTGAGCTGGCCGTTAATCATGTTGTCCCATGTTGGTGCAGTTGAGTCTTCAAAATGTCAGTTTCCCAATGATTCCATCCTTGGTGAGATACTCACCCTCGAAGTCGGCCATATAAGTCCAGACATCAGAGTTCAAGGCGTTGACAACCATCTTACGGTCTGTTGGTCCTGTGATCTCCACTCGCCTGTCAACGAGACCAGGAGCTGGCGGTGCTCCTCTCCATGCATCATTCTCGCGAATGTGCTTTGTCTCTGGGAGGAAGTCTAGGAGATTACCCTTGTCAAGCTCGGCTTGTCGAATCACTCGTCGCTGGAGGAGAGCTTTCCGGCGCTCATTGAATGTGCGGTGGAGAAGAGCAAGAAAGACAGCAGCATCTTTGCTGAGAATGTGGCGGTTCTTGTCGTTCAAATCGCCGAGGATGTTAACTTCTCGTAGAATGGTATCCGGATTGGCGGCCATTGTGAATATGATTGATGAATGTTTGTAAGTTCAAGGAGAGGTAAGTGAGGGATGCGATGATGTATATGTGCGGAGGTGAGGGCTGGGCGGCCGGTAGATAATATTTATGATGCAGACGTCACCCATACTGAGGCTGGACCGAGGATCTTTGTCTACCGACTGATGCAGGCTAGGCCGGCTGCTGTGAATGGTGAACCACAGACCCAGGTTCGGCGGAGGGGAGCTTCTAGCTTGTGACGATGCCAAGGCTGGAGCTCAATTGCGGGGATAACACACCCGATCAGCACAACAACTCCGGAAATGTAACAAATTCTCGGTGCTCTACTGCTCCAGAATTGGCGCGATATCGCAGTAGCAGGCTGCTTTGAGACGAAGCCGTGGATGCTGATGGCTGTTGGCGGCCGCACGCGGCAATTGACGGCAGCCGCGATGCTGAGGTTTGAGCACGGCAGCCCATCCGAGGCTCACCGGAACCTTCCGGTGACCATTCGTAACTCAAACTTCAATGCATAACTATCCAAACATAGCACTTATCACTGTCCTGCAATGCGGGAAAACTCTTTGCCACTATCACCATTGAAAACGGCAGCTTTTGTATTTACACTGTTCTAGGCCTCAACGTTGATAATGAGTGAAATGGCTCATAGAAACCATATCGCAGAACAGTAGACGGAAACACACAACTATCTCTTCACTGACAATGGCGCCAATGAAGCTGGAAGGGTTGTCCGCGCATAGCCTTGCAATACTTAGAAAGAGTCACAAACCAAGCAAAAGCCTCTTTTAAGGGCCAAAATAGATGTGACAGAGTCAAACGTGCCGTGGACAGTGCTGCAGCATGAAGTCGACTTAACGCCTAAGTATGTTAAAATTTAAACATGTCCTTTTGCCTACAGGATTGCTGCCTTTGGAGACGAGGTCCAACAGTCCGTTGTCAGGCGCACGAGCTTCGTGTCTAAGGACAAAAGATGCAGCAAAAGTTTTAGCATTCAATCACATAGGGGCGCAAATTGAGTTTGATTCTCATGTCTTTATTATTATGTGCTTATCGTTCAAGGGCTTTTCATCGTCAGTCGGCCATAGCTATTATCAAGCTGGTCTTGAGATCCGTCTTTCGACTTCACTAAGCAACAGGAAGCCTTCTAGAGCTTCGTAGGAGCAATCAAGACTGGGTTCTTTCCCGGGGCCAATCCCCATCCGCAAACACCGCTTCCGCCACACTGGCCGGCCATATTATCGCCGACCTTGAAGGTACCCTCCGCCGTGAAAGAGGCAGTGTACTGGCGACCATGGTAAAGAACATCCGCCACATGCCTGAATTTCAGCTTGAAATCCGTGGTCGCGAAACCATTGCTGCCTTCAAGGACTGTCATTGTCCAGTAGCCGCCCTCGACCGGATCACAGGCCCAGGTGCGGCCGAGAGGAGACTCCCCCTTTGTAAACCACTTGGCCTGGCAGTTCTGCCATATCGATTAGCTGGCTGTAAGAGAATCCAACATAGGGAGCTGGGAGGATTTATGAAAGAGAGTGGGAGATACTTACGATACCTTGGCTTCCTGCTGGAACGATAACATCGGTGCCATCTGACTCCGCGGGACCCAGGTTGATCTCATTAGGATCAGTCACGCTTGCAGTGATAGTCGCCCAAGGATATGATCCAGGACGTCCCGAGGGAGTATTGGCGGCCACGCCGGTGACCTTCCAGTCCTCAAGGGCCGCTTGTCGGGTCTCAAGAGGGGCTGCAATAGCAGAGCTGCTGAAGGCCAGGATGGCGGTGGCGATGGCGGTGGTGAACTGCATTGTGGTATCGACCTTGTGGGAAGCGACTGTGGAATTCAGCGAGTGTTAATTGCTCAAGCGAGATGTGATGCTGGTGTTGGGATGGAGCATTTCAAACTTCCATCGCCTTCACTTTATATGCTCAGAGCAACCAGAATACGAGGCTCATCATCGTGCAATCCGACTTGCCCCAACCGGCATCAGTAGCCATGATCCTTGTCAAGCTTCCCATGCTGATTCGCCCTTTCAACCCGCATCCAGGGACCGAACGTTATATATAGAAAGATCGGCATCAGCAACATATAGATTTCACGACACTCCTAGTCGTGGCTTTTAAGAAAGGTTGCGTAAAATCGATTCATGTAGTGTAAACGAGCTAATAGAAGCAAGCCTCCCGAATATTGCTCAAATATCCAAACTGATCTTCTTCTCGTTTGTTCCGATCATTGTGAATAGCCTTTGAGCAAGAATCCATAGTTTAGAGGCGTTGTAGGAGCTGCACATATGGCCTGAGCCTCGAATGGGCAATTTTTCGTACGCCCACCTTCCCATGAAGGAATTTGGTTGACGCAGCCTCCTTAATTCAAAAGAATCGAGGCGACAATGACAACGGCGGACACGATTTCCCATTCTCCTCGTGGCGAAGGGAGGAATGGTGATCGTCTCACAACACTAGTTGATTATCTAATGCTTATGTTTAGTAAAGAGCCTCGTGCAAGAACGGGAAGAAAAGAACGGAAAGTGCTGGTACGATCGTGAGATGAGGCCAGCAAATACGGCCCCCCATATTCGTATTCCCAGTGGAGCCAATACATACAGGATGACGTGCGGAGAGAAGGTACGGCGCGCACGGCTGGCACCGTTGTGGCACCGAGGAGAGGAATACGAGCTTTTCTAAGCTTTGTTTGGTGATTGATAGATTCAACACGGTTGTACCTGAGTGGCAACACGACCGGTGGCATGATTGATTTGGAAACATTGATGGCTTTATGCTAGAATGAAGTGAACGGACTGAGACAGAGTGATGCGCCTTCATTGCGATGAATTCCGCGGTATCATTTTTGTCTGAATGCGGATAAACTAATGATGATGTTCACGCTTTGGTTGCATAAGCGGACCATGAATGCTGATGCAGCTACATTCTTCAAGGCATAATATTCCTCTGGCGATGATATCGCAGCACGTGGTGCTTAGGCGGCCTCTCTAGGCGGGGATCTCAATAGCACCAATCGGTTCTGGTTCTCCTCCCTGATAGCAGCAACTCTGGAACAGCACCATGTCACTTAGAAACGCATATTAGGACTTTTGCATAGTTTGCGAACATCAGTGTTCTCCACACCGTGCCGAAAATGAGTACTTGAGCCATTTGGGCACTATAGTCTTTCTGACAGTGGAACGTTGGCCGCCGGCCTTGAATTCCCCTTTCCATCCACAGTGGGTATAATGTCATCATTCGGGATATAGTCCTGGAACTCTTCGCTCACGCTGTCCCGAACATCGACCTGATTTCGTTTCCTTGACTTCCATCTCGGTCTCTCTCCATTCTGTGCCCGTCCTACACCCATATCTCTCCATCGTTTCGGCGGCTTTACCCCCATCTCGACTAAATTTGACCATATCCTCTCGCCTCTCTTGTCCCACCTATGCATTCTCGCCTCATGCTCTTCGTCTGAGGGCCGCCACTTGCTCTTCAGTATGCGGCGGATCGCTTCTGGTGAGACTTTGAAGTGATCTGCGAGTACGGGAGTGGTAAATTTAGCGGGCTGGGTTGCGTGGAGGTGGCGTATGCCTTCCATGGTATCTGGTGAGAGCTTTTTGCGCGGGTTCCAGGCCTCTCCTCCCAGTTTTTCCTTCACTGCTGCCTTTTGTGCTTGCCATGAGGGACGTTCATCTCTCTCTTCACTCTCCTCAGTAGCGAGTTCTTCGAAGGCGCCATTTTGCAGGGCCCTGGGTGTCCGCGTAGGAGCTCGTTCATACCGGCGTACGGCAGAGAAGGATCGCAAAGATTGCGAGGGTTTGAAAAGAGCCCGGTGCGGGGTGAAGACCGGCTTTACATTTGTTAAAGAGCAGATGAATAGACTCAGTGTCTTTCGGGCACAACTATGGCAATTCATGGTTTATGGAAACCGTAAGAAAGGAGCTTCCATCCCAACTTTCGAGAAACTTGGCGCACGGACTTTTGGCGCCACAAGCGGAAGAGCGACCAAGCCACAGTTACCCTGAATGGTGACATCACCTTTCAACGGCTTTTCGCACTATCTCATATCTAACCCCAGACGCCAGCTTATATAGCTTCCCGATCTTCGTCCATAGTGAAGAAGAGAAACATTGATCGCAAATCTCGAATCGAAAGCGGCAACATGGATGTGGACCCCCTCACATGGCCCAAGCGCCTCGGTATCATATGACGGTATAGTCTCTATATACTAATGCAAAAGACGATTTCTTGATCTTCTCCGGCCTTATCTCTTAGTATTGTCGATATTTTGTTTCATTGCTTTTCATATCGCTTTGAGCAGTCATGGCTTGGCCAAATCCATTTCGCAGGCGTACGGAGAACACTAAACTGTATGGCCCAATGTGGATGACCATTTTCGGTAATGATACTAACTTACTTCAGGTGTTGGGGCTATGAATTTGAATGGACGAGTGATCATCTTACCCCCGAACAGATGGAGCCTCTGAAGCATACATATGATATCCTAGCAGAGCAGTGTCTGGATAGACTTAACACTATTTCGCCACCGAAGAAGGCAGCGTTGCCGAGAAACCAAGACCACCGGCCGATACCATCTTCAGTCACTGGTACGGACGAAGAAAAGAAAGAGACTCTTCCTATACCTCGACGAGACCTATATGCTCTACTTGAAGCACACCAAGCGTCTGATACTAAGCTTGCTGAGCTTTGGAAGCAAGTGAACACTATTCCTGATTGGGTAGATTGGGAGCAAATCGAGAGAGGACAAAACGTGTTCTACCGATATGGAGGACCAGCTTTGACTGGTCTCACCTTCCAATCACTTCTTGGTGGCATGGGCGCAGCGCGAGTCGTGGAAACCCTAGCTCGTACTGGCGGTTTCAGCACTAAGGTGGCAAGAGGAAGGCTCTTCGAGACAACTCAGCACATCCTTCAGTGTACGCGATCATTAGAGGGCATAAAACCTGGCGGAGAAGGCTTCGCTTCATCAATACGTGTCCGACTCCTGCACGCCGCTGTACGCCAACGGATCACGAAGCTAGCAGAGCAACGGCCGAGCTACTTCAAGTTAGACGAATGGGGTATACCTATCAATGATCTCGACCAGATTGCCACCATTGGGACCTTTTCTTCGACTTTGATATGGCTGAGCTTCCCCCGTCAGGGCATCTTTCTCCGCCAGCAAGAGATCGAAGACTATCTTGCTCTGTGGCGCTATATCGCATACCTTATGGGCACACCGGATGAGTGGTTTTCGACACAAGCCAAATCAAAGGCCATCATGGAATCACTTTTGTTTCACGAGGTCAATCCTTCCAATATGTCAAAGACCATGGCTAACAATATCATTTACGCGCTCAAGGAGGAACCGCCAACTTACGTCTCCGCTGACATGCTCACAGCCAGTGCGCGTTGGCTGAACGGCAACGATCTTTGTGACAGCCTTGGCCTCAAGCGTGTATCGGCATACTATTGGTCCCTCATGGCAGGCCAGTGTCTGTTCTTTATATTCTATTGCAACTTCTATCGCCTCTTTCCATCGCTCGATGCCCGGCGTATCGAGCGAGCCAAAGAGATATTCTGGAATGTCATTGTTAAGGCGAAGTGGGGACTCGGTGGCATAGAAACGACTTTCGACTTCAAATACGTACCGCAGTACGATACTTTGACCAATCTGGGAGATATTGGTGAGAGGAAGTTGAAAGCTTCGAGTATAGAGATGAGAAACCTTAGGGCATTAGGCGTATTCATCAGCATTCTAGGGCTAGGGACCTGGATGTCGTTGAAGGTTGCATCGAACATTTTAGGAAGGATGTGGTAGTGGTGAGATCTTGATTCTTTTGTAAATTCTTATCTTCTATGATTGAGAAACATGGCTGGTAGTGGTTATCGAAGAACTCGTGTCAGCCTTTCATATTTGGGGTCGAAAGTATGACACAGCGGACCTAGCGTCACTACTATGCGGACCGGAGCGACGTCATTTCTCACTTTATTCCGAGCAAGCACTGGTCATAAGTCTAGTTTTGTCACTGTCAGCTAGCGCTGAAGAATAGAAATTCCGTTGCAATACATTTGCAAGCGACGAGGGATATGAAAACCTTTCCTTCTGCGCTTTCACCAAATGCCGAACCTCAATCGAGAACACCTCTTAGTACTCAATCCCCGGAGCTAAAATTCAGCCATCTGGCATAGAATACTTTGCTCTTTCTGAGGCTGCGGTCGTCGAGCTTAATTTGAGGAACCACAACAACGATTTCGATACTGGATCCGAAATCAGTGCTGGTGAAGATGGGTATCAACCTTGTGTTATGAATTCATTGGCGCTAAGACGTCCCACATTGAATATAAGTCTTTCGAGTCTGAGAGTGAAGTTGAAGACCACGAAGTTGCAGTGAAGGCGACTTGCAAAGAAAAAGCGCCTACTTAAAGACCTTCTTCCCGTCGTATCTAAAATCTCCACCAGTTTCCTCCTATTTCTTGGGAGCCTTCGACAACTTATCTTACCTCTCGCTTTTGACTTCCTATGATAAGTGGGGAAGGCTACTAGACGAAATAGGTACAATGGATGAAGTCACACAGCAAAACACCACCATGGGGCCTTCCCCGTCAGTTCTGGCCGCTACGCCACCTGCTTCAGAGAGCCTAGAGTATCTCGACGTATCCAAAGGTCCTTCCCCGCCTCCTGCTTCAGAAACAGGCGATGAGCCACTCTTGTCGCTCAGTCATTTGGGTACACTGGGCAGGCGACGACCTTTAGCTTCACCAAGGAGTCGTGCCGGCAGAGGAAAGCGGAAGAACCGAGAGCTAACACGAGACCCAAACAAATTTGTGTCTATCATGCAGCGCAAACACCCTGTCAATCACTGGGGCGTCAAAGAAATTGCGGCTCCTGGACGTGCCGCCGACTGTGCAGAGCCTGTAGCGCTTCATGTAGACCCTTCGCAAAACATCCCCACACGGCCAACAACAGCTTTCGACAGCTTCCCTGAAGACGAAGACTTACCTGTACGGCCAAAAAAGATGTCAAGAACCTTGTCTGGAGCGTACTACCACCCCAGTTCCTTTGTGTCTCACTCTCTCGATGCTCCGAATCGCTTTCGCACCCAGAGCAATCCAGGTTTAATCTGCTGGCATTGGTACCATAAGGGCTATTGTAGGCCCAGCCAAAGGAACAATAGAACGCTCAGATGCAGGTACAAACACACACTCGATGTACCTCACCCAGAGGTGAGCCTGCCACCGAGCATCACAGATCACGGCGCTTGCCAACTGGAGCTCTGTCCTCTCCGCCTGAAGGAACAACACATGCATGACCATGACAGATCAGGTTCATACAATCATACTATAGAAAGTGACATAGTGCCAATAAAGGAATCCGAAAACGATGTGGAGGTAAGTCCCAATTTCTCGAAAGAGAGGTACAGTTCTTCGCCTCGAGAAGCTATTGCGGAAGCGCGCACTGCCGCAAGTATTACATGGCGAAAGTTCGACAGGCGCAACATACACTGGAATGTGCAACAGCTACCAAAGCTCACTGGACCAGCAAGGGAGCGCTTCAAACAACAAAAACAGCGCATCGAACAATGGCAGGCTGAGCACGGCGTCAAGCTTGACGACCCAGTGATGAGGCGTGAGAATAGAAGGATATTGAAAGAACAATGGAAAGCAAAGAAAATACAGAGGAGGCTAGAGAAAATATCTGCAATTACTGCGAGGTTCAAGGCGGAATACGACTCAGTCCTCGCAATCCCAGAGAATGTAGCAAGGATCTCTAGTGAGCAAGAAGTCCGGCGTGGCCCAGACGTTATCAATATGTTTGCGGAACGAAGGGAGGCAGGTGGCAAACCTCTGGGAGATTCACGTGCTCAGAGTCTGTTCGAATTGGGCCAGGTCACTGGAGGGAGATTTGAGCCTTTCGAAACTGAGGCCAAACTGAATGGCAATGCATTTCGACCAATCCCTGGGTTTCCAGAAACTGATATACCACTCAATGTCTGGAATGGGAAGGGGCAGCAAGAACAGATTGCCGGGAATGCGACAGAGATGTTGCAGTTGCTAGACAATCCAAAACAGCAGAGACCTTTCACAGACGTCCAGTTCGATGCGGACTACTTGGACAAGCGGCAGGAAATTGGAGTTGGATTAAGATCAATTCCGAAAGAGGATGAGCCGAGAGCGAGGAAACCCACTATCCTGGTTGATTATGAGCTTCCTGAAGGTGATGCGCGTCTTGATTGGGACACTGATCTTGTGCGTCGAATTTTTGGGGAAATCGCCTGAAGATTTCCGTGGGTTTGACGCCAGAATGCTTAATGCTACTGGTTAGATTCCCTGGGAGTGGGGATGCATAGAAGTTTTCTTGACCAACGATTCGTTGTGGAGAGTACGGAGATCACTATCGGTGTTCACTTCGAAATTATGCAGTCACAATCTGGCAGGGGTATAATTCATCTAGAGAAATACCGAAATTATTCGACAAATTGAATCTGGCGGCTAAAGATCCGTTACCAGACATACGGCTAGTCTATTTAGTGAATGCTTGGAGAATTTAATTGGGACACTGACCTTATTCTCGTACGTCCAGAATGTCCCACTATGCTGTATGCCTTTGCTTTGAATCACATCAATCATCTTGAGCACCGATTCCTCAGGCGTAATAATACCATGTACTTCCCATGGTAATTGGACATTTGCCATATCCGTTGCAACCTCTCCAGGGTGCATGCATAGAATGATCGTGTCGTCGTCTTTTCGTTTCAGCTCCGCCGCCATGTGTCTTACCGCCATGTTAAGGGCCGCTTTGGAAGCAGCATATGCAGCAAACCCGTCCTCCATCTCACGAAAATTACCTTGGGATCCTGAGTCACTAGACATGAAGACGATGGTGCCAATAGGTATATTGGTCTTTAACAACTTTTGCGCAGTGATAATAGGCCCGATAGTGTTGGTGTGTAAGTGGAAGGCAAACTCGTCAAAGGAACTGCCTCAGAAGTCAATACAAATTTACCATGTACTTCGGCACAGCTGAGGTACACCCAAAGATGCACGCTCTAGCCGATTTCAGCAAGGTTCGGCGAAAGGGAACGTACAGCTCAGTGGCTCTCTGGACAGATTAGTGCGGCTCTCAACGGTGTCTAATAATACATTGGACTTACATTAGGGTATCGTAGAACTCCAGCATTCAGAACTACGTAGTCAATCTTCAGGTTTGGTTTCATGGCGAGTTGGGCTACGAATTTCTGATCCATGTTAGTCGAGCACCTTCCCAACTTTGAACACGGAAAGTGTAGCAGGGGTTACACATACCTCTATACTCTGTTCAGACAGCACATCACAAATGTACATTTGACAACGTCCATGGTCGCTGCCCGCTTGACCCCACAGTCCCGATGCATGCGCGGCGAAGGGTTCCCGCACCGTAGCGATGATACGCTCATCTCTAGCCAGCAGCTGCCGCACAAATTCAAGGCCAATGCCCCTGCTGGCGCCCAGTATCAGCCATGTGGTAGAGTCCTTATTGGCATACAAGATGTCCGGGATTTGGTTCATCCGTGCTGTCTACGCACACGTATGTGGCGGGGCACCCAGGTCGATGATGTCAACCAAGCTGAAGCGCGACAGACTACCCCGGAAAAGTATGCTTCACGAGAACGTTGAGAGTACGGGTGGATATAGGCGTTGAGATGTGCTGTCAGGATGATGAGAAATAGTGCTCATGGCCCCTCTCTAAACAGACAGGGGAGCAGCAAGCTTGAAGATGCGGGTAGTAGTGACATGTCACGATTTTTGCGGACCCCGGTAGCTTCACGTACCGCTTGCGAGCGAAAGCAAGGTCGAATGGCTCAGCCTAGTCAGGCAGGCTAGACTTGGAGCAACCTATAGAATACTGTGATGGAATCTTTACGGCAACTATAAGGACAATAGCAGAACAATTGCCTATGCTCGTCGTCACATCCTCCCGCATCGATGCTGGTTCGCCAGTCGTATGAAGTAACGCGCATAAATCACATACATGATGCAGATGTAAAGGCGGAATTTTAGTAGGCCATTTTGATAGTCGTTGGAGCAACCCACCCCCGAGGATGATGACCCTCCAAATTCCTCAGCAGATAAATCCAGCCTGCTATGGGAGTAGCTGTCGGACCGGTTTTGCCCGAGGGACTAGCTACTGACTTATAATCGCGCGCTCATTGGCCGACCACGTGATCCGTGCACCGTCAGGGCCGTCATTTCACCAAGGCTAGCGCAAAGTTCATCGCCTTTTTCTTCGATCACTCTGCCAGCTTTCTTCTGCCCAACAACTTGCCATCAAGTCCACCAGCAACACCAATTTTCATTACTACGACCCCATTTACGCTCCTCTACCACCAAACTCCACCTTACCACCTCACCAGTCAAAATGGGTTTCGAGAAGGGTACGTTTTTTCACTCAGCCGCGGACGTCATCGAGAATCTCCTGTCTTGCCATCTCCCAACGCCCATTGAGCTCGCGCAGCCCGAAAAGCGGTTTGTCTGAGAAGCGGAATATGTGCATCAGATGAATTACCGCTTTCTGAGCAGTTGACTGGGCGATTTGGACAAGTTTGCAGGTTTGCGATCGTGGGAGACCCGCCAGCGGATTTCTCGGCTTCGCAAGCTGAATCCATCACCATGCACGACGCTGACGCATCTTCAGGCGATTCCAAGAAGGGTGCCAACCTTTTCAAGGTACGAACACATCCAGATGACTCTGAGCGTCATCACCACCATTTCCCACCATCCCAGGACCTTGACTAACGCTTTGTAGACGCGATGCGCGCAGTGCCATACCCTGAAGGAGGGTGAGGGCAACAAGATCGGCCCCATGCTACACGGTCTCTTCGGCCGCAAGACTGGTCAAGTCGATGGCTTCTCATATACCGATGCCAACAAGCAGAAGGGTATCACCTGGGACGAGAACACTCTGGTAAGATCACACCACCGAGACACGTAAAATTTTCCAGAACCTAGAAACTAACTTTTCTGCAGTTCGAGTACCTCGAGAACCCCAAGAAGTACATCCCCGGCACCAAGATGGCTTTCGGTGGTCTCAAGAAGCCAAAGGACCGAAACGACTTGATCACTTTCCTCCAGGAAGAGACCAAATAAGCGTTTACCTCTCACCTGAACGTTTAAACCAACTCTCCCACACGCCATGACCCTTCTCTAATCCTTTTCGAACCAAAACCACTTCCGATTGTATCAACACCGATGATAGACGTATGATTGAGGCGATGAGGTGCATGTTGCTGCGCAGCCTCGACCTGTGTAGATTATGCTGGGTGTATCATGCTAGGCGCTTTTTGATTTCTGGTGCAGCATAAAGCCGGTTTGGAACTTAGCGGCACACTCGAAATAACAATTCTCCTCTTCAATGCCATCCGGTATGCCTTTGCACATATGAAATGATACTTAGTTTCTGTTGAACATTTTGAATCCCAAAAGCCTGAGCAGATCCGTAGCACAGCATTTAGTCGCCCTTCAACAAAGTATGTAAATATGCAATAACAGGCTTTGTATTGATCTTCAGCCTCGAGACTGCTTCAGAACCCCAAGATGACTACCAATGGGACATGTCGCAAATTTTCTGACGCCTTTCCTGTGTTCCCACAAAAGCCAAATGATCAAGCCAATAGCGGCAGACTAGGCTCAAGGGCACATCTCACGCGAGCACCTCGGGCCTGAGGAACATGCAGACGCAAACATGCGGTTTTCCGGCAGAGCCTACCCTTTGAGCTCCAATGACTAGCCGAGGAGGACGAAGTGGCTGAAGCTTGCCGCAGACGATTTGCCTCATGCATTGAGAAGCTTTGTATGTATTTGTCGTGGGTATTAGAAGCAAAGTAATTTGGGCCTGTTTACACAATCCTGTCGCGTCAGCAGCGAGACTCGGGCATTGTGAGCGTGTGGTGCAGTCGTGCTTTTCCGCACCTCCACGTGAAAGAGGCTCGAGTGTGGGGGGGCAGGCCCAGGTGCATCAAGGGCATTGGTGTCATCCCATCCGGCGGAACACTCCGTCTCCCATGCTTCAATTACCTCGTCGTCACCAGGCACACAACCGCATCAATTCTCTCGCTCACTTCCGTAGCTCAATATTACCATCCCGAATTGCTTCAGCACACGCGCGTCTGGTTACCTCGGCCTACATTCCCATTCAACTAGCGTCATAGCGGGGCGGAATATTGGTAGCTCGACGTTGACAACATCACCAAGGATACTTTTGGCGTCAACGCAGCGATAGAGGCCGTCCGGCCTTGAACAATTGGCATCATGTCGTGGAAGCGTAGCGAGAGACTGATGGACATCATCAAGGTAGGCAGCCTGGCTGCACAAGTCGCATGTGAAAGCTAACGCCTCGGTAGCACTACAGCAACTTCCCAGCAACAGGTTTGTGCCCGTGATTGATCAATGCAAAGAGTGCGTCTGATGTGATTCCAGGTGTCTCTCTACGGCAGATGGTGCAATTCGGAGAGAAGCCGTCTACAGGAACCCTCTTCCGCGCGTCACAGTTCCTTTCCGAGGAGCTCCCCATACGATTGGCACATCGCGTGCAGGAGCTCAGCGACCTTCCAGATGGCCTCAACGAGATGCCCTCCATCTGCAGAGTGCGCGATTGGTACGCACAGTCATTTGAAGTACGTAGCAGTGAGCTTCTCTTGCAGCGTGCATTGACTCATGACCACCTTAGGAGCTCGTCGAACTCCCTCGGCCGAACCTCCCCTCCGACATCAAAGAACGACTCCTACGACCGGCGAAGCGCAATGGTAAGGACCAGGGCTTGATAACCAAGGCTACTCAGAACCCCAGTATCAAGCAAGGACAGTACCGATCCGCGCCGGGGACGAACGGCAACGGCAATGGCAACAGCCTAAGCAGAGAAGGCAAAGGTGCAACATCGAGCAGGAGATACTACGCCGCAGCAGACGACGGAGGAGACTGGCCGCCAGAGCTGGGCGCATACAACACAAAGTTTGCAGACACGCTCGAGAAGATCAAGAGGCGGCACGACAGCGTTGTGACCACCGTTGCGCAAGGTATCCTGGAATGGAAGCGGAAAAGGCAACGGATGCAGATCGACCACAACATCCAAGCCTTCCTCGACCGCTTCTACATGTCGCGCATTGGCATCCGGATGCTAATCGGCCAGCACATTGCACTCACAGATCAGCGGTCGCGCTCCGATCCAAATTACGTCGGCATCATATGCACAAAGACGAACGTTCGGGAACTTGCGCAAGAGGCGATTGAGAATGCGCGCTTCGTATGCGAAGACCACTACGGCTTGTTTGACGCACCCAAAGTGCAGCTTGTCTGTAACTCGGACATTAGCTTCATGTACGTGCCAGGCCATTTGTCGCACATGCTATTTGAAACATTGAAGAACTCGCTCCGCGCCGTCGTTGAAAGACACGGACAAGACAAGGAGGATTTCCCGGTGACCAAGGTCATAGTTGCCGAAGGCAAGGAGGATATTACTATCAAGATTTCGGATGAAGGTGGAGGAATTCCTCGCTCTTCGATACCACTTGTCTGGACGTACATGTACACGACTGTCGACCAGACGCCGAGCCTCGACCCAGATTTTAACAAGAGTGATTTCAAGGCCCCGATGGCGGGCTTTGGATATGGATTGCCTATATCGCGGCTGTACGCCAGGTACTTTGGCGGCGATTTGAAGTTGATCAGTATGGAAGGGTGAGTCTCTTCAATAGGACCGCGACACTCACGCACCAGCTAATGAGCTATATAGCTATGGCACAGACGTCTACCTCCACCTCAATCGCCTTTCCTCCTCTTCCGAACCTTTACAATAGCAACTACCGGTCATGAGGGATGGATGGACCTCGAGTGAGCTCATCCGCTCAGGTTCGTCAGCCCAAGGAATGGCAGGGAGTAAAAAGAACAATCGATTCCTTGCTAGCAAGGCCATGCGGCTCAAGCTGTCTGGGCAAGTGAGCAGGGAAGTGAGTGAAAGAAGGCAGGTGGGCGACCTGGAGGAGATGTTTGCAGAGAAAGGCGAGAAGCCATGGTGGAGAAATGTTGGAATGGATGAAGGTGTTTGAGTAGGAATGTTTGAAGAAGCAGGAGTGCGCATGGAGAGCCGCCAGAGTAATTCTGAGATGATTTGGAAGAGATGGCTTGTTGTCGCATTCTTGTAAGTATTGACAAATATCCTCGCTGCTGGTCAAGCATCTTTTTAGGACAGGTGAAAGATGAACGGGACCGCATTTGTTAGCATTCGTTTTTTTGGGAGGGGGCACCGTGGGCGTAATTGGCGACACATGGCGGCTTTTGGGGGGCGGGTTTTTCTGAAGCCCACAAGAAAGAAAGGCGGATATAGTCTTCGCATAAATGTATTCTGTACGTCTGCAATAGAATTGAAAACGCCATGTCTACGGATGCTCCATCGGGGGTATAGTGCCATAATCCAATGCGAATGCCCATCAATGTACGCCGTTGCTATGCCCAAAAATGCTACAACGAATTCCTTTTAAATCGCACTCATTATGCTCACACCCCAGCTACCGTAGCCTCTCTTGAGCCAAACGAGAACGGAGTTCGCATCCTCGACGCTGCTCAGCCAGGCCCAGGCCCAGATCCAGATCCCGATCCAGGACCAAGACTGACTCTATTCTTCCCCTTGGCTGCACTCTCTTTCCCCTTCGCACTAGGCCTCGGACTCTCCCCTTCGGCTCTGACGCGTTCTTGCACGGGGACCTCCCACTCGTCTTCCCAGGCGACGTCCTCGTTCTTGGTCACGCCGTACACAATGTCCTGGTAGTGCTTACGTGTTTGGGTGAGACTCTGGGTAAGCAAACATGTCGTCAGCTGTAATCTGTACAAGACAGGATCACGCCTGGTGGGTGCTGGGCAAGGGATGCTAGGGCTGGGAATAGTGGGGTTGGGATGTATACCTCGTTTCTACTAGCAGCATACCATATCAGCATTTCTACGCTCTCTAATATGCATGCTGCTTCCTCTCTCCGTTGTCTTTGCTCATAGCTTTCTGCACCCTTAGTCGCGGCTGGACCGCTGTGGTTCTTGCCTCGCGCCTGCAATCCCCTCTGCGCCGCCGAGAACCCGCTCTGTTCACTTGGCCGAGCGGTACGTGGGGGTGTGTTGCTGGATGCGACTTGGGGATTGTTCAAGACGGTGCTGAAGAAGGTGTTTGTGTGTGGGACGTTGGGAGATTGTGTGTGAGATGGTGGTGGTGGCATTGTAGCATTGGAAGGTTGTCCTAGGTTTCCTTTTACTGGGGGAACGTGTGTCAGGTAGGGGTTGGATGGGTAGATGGTGTTGAAGGTGGGCATGTCCGCGGGGAACTGCTTAGATGGGAAGGTGGAACCGATATGGTGCGATCTTGGAAGGATTGCATCACAGCGTAATGTTCTCACTTTAGTCTTGGATGTCTTAGCGTCCTTGAATGTAAACAGCCTTGTTTGCCTTCTCCTAGATTAGTTTGTTTGATAACACAAGTGTTATCAAACAAACTCTTGTGTTATCAAACGAATTAAACGCATCTTCTTCACACTGCGCTTGAGATAAGAATTTTCAATTGAGCTGTGAACAGAGTATGCATCCAGGCACTGAGGCCTTCTCGTCATGAAAAGTTGAGTGTGACATTTTCATCCAAGCATCGTGGACATGAGGAGTAGAAAAGATACCAGTCTATACCCATATGCCTGTACCATGCGCCTTAACCGTGCCCGCCACGTGCCCAACAAACTTGGAATCGCCAGGGTTCACTCCCCATCAATACTCTTTGTCTTCGTCCGATTGTATGGCAGAGTCAAGCCCTGCCCATTGACTAATCATTCGTGGTACACCACCCCACATTGTCTCTTGGATAGTCGGTCTCACCCGGTGCTGGTGGTGACGTCAGGCTATGCACTGCCGTTCGTCTGCTGGTGTTCAGCCTTGCTTCCCTTACCTCTCCAGGTGCTGACTGCCGGTATATCGGCTTTCAGTCTTTCTTCTTGTGTTGAGTACGCCTTTGGCGTCAATTTAATCAAGGTGTGTAGAGGTACTTCCATCCATGGGCTCTGTTCCTGCGGCACGTTCATAAAGTATGCGTAGATACATCTCAAGATGGCTTGATGAGTGACGATCAAAATGTTCTCGCTGCGTTCCAGCTCCATGATGATGGGCTCGAGGCGAATGACCACGTCGCGATATGATTCTCCGCCGAGGTAGCGGTAGTTGTACTTGTCTTCGTCGCGTTGGGCAAAGTCTTCGGGGTACTTTTGCTCAATTTGGGCGTACGTGAGGCCGTCGCACACCCCAGAGTCAAGCTCGTCGAGCGCTTTCCACTCGAGCTTCTGGAAAGGGAGGAATCGCGCGGTTTGATTCGTTCGTTTGAGTGTAGAGGTCCAGACGGTGAGTTTTCGGTCGTCACCACAAGATTTTGCAACAAGACCTGGAAGGGCATGGGCATAGGCATCTCCTCGCTCAGAGAGATCTGCATCTCCTCCAATCTGTCCTGAAAGATTGTATTTCGATTCACCGTGCTGCGACTGTAAGCATTGGCAACGCAGGATTCTAGACATGCACCTACCCTTGACAGCCATATCGACCGCGGCTTGATGTGGAGATTCATCAAGTAATAGACAACTCGACTCTGCAGGTAGTCTTGTATTTGGTTGATAATGACTCGCTTTCCGACATCAATGAGCTTGACGTAGGTGAGATCTTGCTCATCCTCGTCTATTGTCTGATAGACCTTCTCGTAATTGCGAATACGATTTCGGAAGTCGGCTGCAGCCTCTTCTGGATCTTGGCCGACATAGTCTGGTGACGTCGTCTTCACTTCGAGGATGTTGCTCATGATAAGCTCCTCATCATCGCACTTGGATTCGACGAATAGAGTTTCGATATTCTCAGCTGTACAGCGCTCTTGTATCCACCTGCGCCTGCTCTTGGTCGAGTTGGTAGCATCCAGTATGGCAATCAAACCCTTGCCTTCTGCAAACCACTTGCACATGTCATTGACGGCTGCTGCGGCGGCTGCTTTCCGGAGACGCTCTCCTTCAGGGTTTGAGGTATCAAAGAATGCGGCGGAGGGATTCGGAGTCGCAGTGCGGCGATACTGCCCAACATTGAATGTCTTCGCTTTGATTGATAGCCAGTGCAGGTAGCGAACAACTTCAGTCGCGCAAAGTTAGCGATCGGTAGAGAAAGACTTGAGAGCAGAGAGTTTTACCTTTCTGTGCGATTAGACTCTTGCCCCGAGCGGGCAAGCCCACCATGACGACGCATATCCGCGTGTCTTCAGTCTGGACACCAACACCATTAGTCTTTCTACTCGGCTTTACAAGGTCGCCCGTGGGAACTTTGCGCATTTGCGGCGCATAGAAACCATTGGTATCAGTCATTGTGCGCGGCAGCGAGTTCAGCCCCCTGTGTGACCCAGAAACGAAGAATATGGCGTGGTAAAAGTGTACTGGGCAAGAATCGAGAAAAGTAATATGGCTCGGAGTCCAGCCGCAGGTTTTCCGAGGTGCAGAGATACTATGCGGCTTTTAATCAAAGACGCAGGAAATATTGAAGCTAGGCGGCCAACAAAAAGTCCACGAAGTAAGATGTCTGGAGGTGTTTGAATGTTGACGCAGCTGCTGTATGAGCGCGGGGGGTCGTGTTGCAGAGTCGTGAATCTCGGCTCGGCATTCGAGAAGCGAGAGGAGAAGATGCGTGATGATTGAATCCCCCGCATTTGGGAACGGCATCCTTCTTTTCACAAGCCTTCGGCAAGCGGCTCCATGCCTAAGGGCCCAGTGGAGCAATCGCGACAGGCGATTCTCATTCGATGTCAAGCGTTGGTTGCGCCAGCCTGTTCCACCTACCCGGCGTTGGTAACCATGTGGCCGACGACTGATGATAGCACCCTACCGATCCGTGTTCCTGAACGCTGGGACTAGAGAATGGCGCAATAGGGGAACTCCAAGTATCGGTCCTGCTGGCTGGAAAATCCATGGTCGTGATGCCACAGTGCATTTCGCTATGACGACAATGCATGCCTAAAGCCGCCGATTGCCGGTGGGCGCCACTTGTTGGGTTGATACTTTGGAGACTCGCACCCACTCGGCGAAAGAACAGGGTGCTGGAGAAACCAGGTTGCAGAGAGCAAAGTGAGATTTTACTTACTGTCGATATGGAGTAGGTCCTGGCATGACCCATGTTGGCTGCTGTCCGTGTCGTCCGATGCTGGCTCACGTAACCGAGTGGTCTGCTCTGGTGGGGCAGTAAGGCTGTCGCAAAAGTGCCAGACACGCAGAAGACTGACTGGTTGAAGTTTGCGAGCAAGCTGCCGAACGGGCAATTTAGAGAAGACAATTACTATCCGAGTGTTCTTGCCCAAGACGTGTAAGCTCTTGCCGCTGAGAGCAATCTAGACTGCCTTATCAATACGTTGCACCGCGCAAAAAAGCACACCGCACACCGCTATCGCTGTCGCAATCGCTGCTCATTTACCCACAACCATGACCACATACAGGCAATTTCATGCGACTGTGTACCATCACAATCGTAAGCCGACTGAGTGCGAGAATCAGAGTATCAATCATGTGTAAACAGTCTCCAATTATTCGTTCTACCAAGAACCCTTCGCCTTCTCGCCGATGCAGTCCTGCGCTAATGTCAAGCAATAAAAATGCGGGTATCTAGCAATACTGAACAAATCATCCTAATGCTACAATCCAAGCTATGGGCTCGGACATTAAGAGACGGCCGTCATGTGTCAAGGGAATTCTACGTCACATCAGGCGTGAAGTTTCGCCGTCCCATTCACCCTCATACTGTCGTCAGCGCCACTCTGAAGTGCTAGTAGTGTCGCACTTGCGTCAAGTCTGCGCTTAAGCGCCGCTGCTGTTCGTTCCTGTCCCCGGCTCCCGATGCCCTCTTCTACCCATCTGATCTTGTTGATCATGAAGCTGAGGCCTTCATATGCTTTGCTCTTCCTGCTAGAGATGCCATATTCAACGCTCCCAGTATACTCCTGCAGCTGAGGCAAAATGAGAATTTCAATCTGCAAATCCATGTCTGCGGGAGGCGTTACGGGAGCGGCCGGACGCTTCGTGAGCATCTCTTCAGCATCCGTTGGGTCATTGGGTGCAGTGATGCGAGGATCAAGCATGGTTACATCGACTGTATCATCCCACTCCCCACGAATCCAACCCGAGTGAATGGCGGCAGCAATGGGATCAGAATCATCTCGATATACCTGCGCACCCCAGAGATGCCGTTCGAGAACGATATGCTGTCGTTGCCGCGGCTTCAGGTAGAATCTGGGTACCCTAATAGTGAAGGTGCAATTGATAGGGTTGACTTCGAATCGGGGCAATCGTTTTGGTTTGGAAGCATAGCCGAATTGATCGTCCAATGGCGAGTTTGCTTTTGGCAACTCTGTTGTTGCCTCATACACATGTGACCCGAGATGTCTTCGAGGGTGTTTGGAGGCATCGTCAAGGATAGGCTGGATATCGTGGACCTTTATCGGGACTTTTTCCAGAGGGAGGGTATGCTGCTGGTTGGCACGAGGCGCATGATGGTGATGATGGTGATGTGGGGTCCCCTGAATGTGGTGATGATGGTGTACTGGCTGCGCTGGGCCAGTCTGGTTGAGGCTCGACTGCCTTCCATTTACTGGAGCAGATGTGTTTTGCAGGGCTACATCTTCGTCCAGTTTATTATGATGGTGATGGTGGTGGTGGTGATGACTATTCAATTAGCATGCAGATTGCAGTCAGAGAAACGAAGCTTACTGATGGTGAGGCGCATGATGGTGGTGATGCTTGTTTCGTTTGGCACCGCGAATGCCAGATGGTGTGCCCCTCCCATCGACATTATCGACATCAAAGATGCCATCCTCGTCCTTGACACGCTTTGGCTTCCGCCCTTGTTGAGAGTTTACTCGTTGAAGCCTCAGCATGTCTCCAGATTCTGGGTCATGCGAGAAAGAGCCTTGCCCATTCTGTGGCATCGGGCTCCCACGCGATGGTGTTGAAGATCCTAGTCCACTGCCGAGACCGGAAAACATTCGCCCGAATTCGCTCTTGATCCCAGGGTCTTTCCCTATCGACAAGGGCTGCGCTTGAGCCCCTTGAACAGCCTGCGGTAAGGGAGACGCACGGCCTGTTCTTCTGTTGGCATCTAGCCCAAAGCCAATGTGCGACTTTGAATGCTGCATTGCCTCTCCCATTCTCGGCGCCTGGTCGTACAGAGATCGACCACCTGAGGACACGGAGCGAGCAAGAGGCTCGGTTCTATGCCGGTCAAGGGAGTTTGGGTCTGACGTTGGAGGAGCATGGTACTGCTCTACAACGCGATTGTTCAAAAGATCTATCCCTCGTCCTCGGAGCATCTCTTCAGTGTTTGGGCCACCGTAGCGCGGAGGACCAAGCGAGGAAGAGGCGTATGGACCATAAGTGCGAGGCAGTGTTGCAGGCTCCTCTCGTCGGCTTTCGGTTGGTTCGCGAGGCGCTTCAATGGGCGCCGAATGCCGCCAAATGTTCCGTGAAGGTTCTGTTGAACCAGTAGTGCCGTGATGCTGCAGAGGCGGGCTAAAGACAGTTTGGGACATAGGGTGGACAGTGACAGGTCGATCTCTTGTCGATGCATGCTGGCTGGCACCACCCAGGAGCTCTGCAGCATTGGGCCTCGCCGACTCGCCTAGGGTTCGTCTTCGTTCCTCAGGCGCTCTATATGCGGTACGTCGCCCGCCCAAAACATCGTAAAGTGGGCGATTTTCATGATCAAGATTCTCAGAGGGACCAGTCGGCTGGCTATTTGGCCGTGGTGGAATGCTTCCAGGAGGCTGTCGAGCTGCATCACTCGATGCGTAAACACGTTGACTTGCAAAGCCCATTGGCTTGTAGGACTGGGTTGTTGGAGGCAGCGACTGGCGGCCAAGCTCTGGGGAGCCGTGGTTGCTGTAGGACCGTGTAGGCGATCCTGAAGAGAAAGCATGTACCTCAGACGCCCTTGATGTATTGCTTCCGTACATGCTTCGGTCAGGCGACGGCTGGCGTCGAAAGGGAGCGAACTCTGATCGTGGACCAGAGGGTAGACCGCGTCGGGGTGATGGCGGCTGCATGCTGTGACTATTTGACGACGGCGCGTTTGTGGAAGGTGACAACTGTGACTGTGTTGTCTGAGCGGGCGCACCTGTGTCACCACCGCCGATAAGGGATGAGATGGACATGCTGCTCCCTGGTCGCAGTCCCTGCCCTAGCCCAGGGAGCTCTCTGTTCGCGCCAAAATTTGAAGTGTACGGTGGACGTTGTGCTTGCGACGCATAATGTTGTTGTTGCTGTTGTTGTTGTTGTTGTTGTTGCTGCTGCTGCTGCTGCTGCTGCTGTTGAGGAGGTGATGATGGCGGAGGCATCTGCGGTCGTGAAAAGGATGGTGGAGGAGGAGGTTCGTGGGATGGAGCTGCGACAGAATTAGCTTGTGATGGAGCTCGAGGAGAGCTTCAGAAGGTGGGGCTTTACCTCCGTAAGGGTTGGAGGGGCTGCTACCGTTGAGTGAGCGTCTGCGCGCAGCGTCGTAGGCAAAGGGCGACGGCCCTGGGGGGTTGTTTGAGCTGCTCATCGATGGCGGTGGTGGAGGACCAGACTGAGCGTGATGATGGACACCATAGTGAATCGCATTACTGGGTCGCGCTAACAATCGATCAGCCGTCCCATATTTCAAAAGCGGTTTAACGCGCAAGCGGATCTTGCATTAGCCAGGCCAGCCATGTGCGGAGAACGCCATCTGAAATTCGCCAAACCTCGCCGCACCCTAGCAGCCACGATTCGCATCCTTCTGCGAACAAGTTGCAAGGCCTGCTGGTGCAGTCTGAAGCCAGGAGAAATTGCACAAGAGGAAGGTATCGCGAGCACAGTCGCACTGCACACACCGGCGGCGTCGCAACAGGCGGTGAAGTGTGGAGAACTGCATCGTCCAGCCACAGAGTCGAGTGCCTGAAGCTTCCTCTGCGGTTGACGTGTCATGCAGCGCAGCATGCAGCAATTGTATGCAGGCAATGACTTTCCACATTGTCTGTCGCCTGTTCCGCGATCATTCAGCAGCCACGCGAGGTGTGGCGCCAAGGTCCAAGACATGTTCCAGGTCGTGTCTTGCGGACAGTGAATGAGGGACCACTTGCTCGTCCAGTCTGGAAATCTTCAAGAGCGCAAAGTGCCTTTGAGATGGAGGCTGCAAAGCTGCTGGTAGGCTTCAAATCGGAAGAGCCAGTAGCCGCTCATTCATCATCGCAAGACTCGGCCAGTGTCCAGGACAGAGGTGGCCATCGCATTGCTGCCCAAGCATGTGTTCCAAAGAGAAAGATGCTGCCGTACCTGTATTTGCCCAGCCACCTGGCCCGTCGGCTTGAATTTGGGGCGCATTTTTACCTCCAAGCACTCCTTGACTCCTATGTCGAGCGTGTTGTGGGGCCGCAGGATAGAAGGGATCGCGTCGAGGAATCGAGTACGGATCGGTCGCGATAGGTGCGTGAAGTGGCTGTTGTGGTTGCGAGGTTGAGGGATAGCCGTTGTAGGGCTGCGTCGTTGGAGGCTGGTGGTTTGGATTATGGATCATTGGGCGATCTGGGGGACGCTGGAGAGGCGGCGGCGCAGACTGGCGGTCCATGGTGTAGCAGCCGATTTTGGCTCATCTAGAAGACGGTCAAGAATGCGAAAAAGCCGACGCAACAGCCTAAACGGAGGCCAGTCGGCAACAAGCCGTATACATGGGTGTGTCTTCAACAAGCAGACTCTCGGAAAAGGTCACTGGAAGCAGGAGAAGGGAAGAGGCCTGGCCATGCGAGGAGACGAGAAAGAGTAAATGGACCAAGCGCACGGAATCTTTGGCTTACCTGCCGCAAGAGGGTGCCACTAGATCCCTGCAGCCCCGCATAGAACAACTACAAGACCCCAGCCTTTTGCACTATGATGTGATAGGGCTGCTATGAGCGCGTAGGCCTAGGCTGGCTCGTCACACTGCTACTACTCCATGTATGATGCGTATATCAAGAATGCCCGTACTATCGCTCAATCATGTTTCCCACCCACTCTGCTGCGCACGAGGAAAAAACCCATGACACTCGGAACATCTGACGCCTGCCGAAGCTAACACCCATGCACGGTTCCTGGAATCGTTTGACCGCCTTTTGCCAAGGCTGGCGGATCTTCGGTGCCCTGACGTTCCACATCCCTTCCAGACAGGTCCCTCAGCCTCGCCGTCTGATGTCAGTCTGGTCGTACACTCTTCACGTGCGCATGACCGTCTCTCTACCAATGTTCGTGATGTGAAGCAGCAACCCCATCTGCATCTCCCATGCCTCTCCTTCCGATGCCCGGCTCTCCAGCTTCTTCTTGGGCAGTCTATCGCGCTCGACTTAAAGCTGTCTTCGATGGCGCCGACCCACGCGTCTGCGCAGCGTTTTGGCTATTTGGTACGACTGCACCATGTGCTTCTGCTCTGTGTCGTGTCTAGTGATTTGTAGACTGTATGGAAAGGCCATCGACGACGCCTCCAACTCTGTGAATAGAGGGGCAGTGCCACTGAAGCTATTCTGCCTGCGCTATTATGAGCTGGATGAGTTGGTCGTTACCAGACACTACAGCTTGATCTATTGTTTCGTGCCTAATCATCTGCTAACACATCATTAGGCCTTATCAATAATGTCCTCTACGTGATCATCCTCTCCTCCGCTCTCGATCTTGTCGGTCCAAACATACCCAAGGGCGTTGTTTTGCTGGCAGACGTCATACCTTCTTTCATCACCAAGCTCTGCGCGCCATACTTCATTCACAAGATCCCGTATCATGTTCGAATTCTCATATTCGTCGCTCTTTCAGCATGTGGGATGCTCATCATCGCCCTTACGCCTCCACTGCAGGACTCCACGACCATTGCGATAAAGATGTGTGGTGTCATGCTGGCAAGTCTGAGCAGTGGGGGCGGTGAACTCAGCTTTCTCGGACTTACACACTACTATGGGCACTTTGCGCTCGCAGCGTGGGGTTCAGGAACCGGAGGGGCTGGCTTGATTGGGGCCGGAGCGTATGCGATCGCGACAAATACCTTGCAAATCAGCCCGCGTACCAGCTTGCTTGCATTCTCCTTCCTCCCGCTGATCATGCTTATGACCTTCTTTCTGATCTTACCGCTGGGCCCGCTTCGTGCTGGTACGGGAAAGCATGGAGGATACGAAGCCATAGAAACCGAGGAACAAGACGAAGATATCGATGACGAAGCTGGCCACCAGAGAGAGCATGCTGGACTGTTGTCTTCGTCTTCACTTTCCACAACTGGAATCAGGGCGATTTCGACCGGCGGTGGAAGTAGCAATGGAGCGCTGGACAGCTTCAAAGCCAACTTGGTCCGCGCCAAAGGGCTATTCTTCCCCTAGTATGCACTACCATGTAGTGGAGTTTTATTAGCAGGGCTAACATATTATAGCATGCTCCCACTACTGTTGGTCTACATCGCTGAGTACACAATCAATCAAGGCGTCGCCCCTACCCTCCTCTTTCCCCTCACCTCCTCGCCCTTTACCGAATACCGCTCATTCTATAGCACCTACAACGCAATCTACCAAGTCGGTGTCTTTATCTCGCGCTCTTCAACACCTTTCATTCGCATCCACCACCTCTACCTTCCGTCTTTTCTTCAAGTCGCCAACCTTATCCTCCTTACACTGCATGCCATGTTCGACTTCATTCCGAGCTACTACATCATTTGCATAATCATCTTTTGGGAAGGTTTGCTGGGTGGACTGGTATACGTGAGCACATTTGCAGAGATTACAGATAACGTGCCGAAAGAGGATAGGGAGTTCAGTTTGGGTGCGACCAGTGTGAGTGATTCAGGGGGCATATGCGTTGCAGGGTTTTTGAGTATGGCTGTGGAGGTCAGTCTTTGCAGGTGGCAGGTTGAGCATGGGAGGAATTACTGTAAGCTCCAATAGACACTAGTATCAGTCTTACATTTCAGTATTCTGCAAATGCATGTTAGTGCAATAAGCAAGTGTGAAGGGGTGTGAGGATTGTATGGTCCAAGTTGTTTGGAAGCGACACTGCGGCCCAACGGTGACGGCTTCCACTACCATGGTAGACGAAGGAGCCGACTTTTTAAGGGTATGGAGCGAATGTATAAGACTGTCAAACTACCATCTGCAGTTTGCGTTGCAAGCAAACATCATCAACCATTTTATCTTCCAAAGGGCTACCACTCCCTCCGCACTCTCAATAGCCATTCTTCATCGATGCTGGTGTCCGAACTTCTCGAACTAAAGAAGCCAGAGCATTGTGGTATGAGACATTCAGTTTCTGAGGCAGACGCCACGGCCTGGAAACCAGGTTTCCACTGCAGCAGGTCACCCCAACCTACTGCACCCAAGATCTGGACCGTCAATGAACTGATGAAGACGCCTGTTGAGTCCCTCACATTTCCCCTTAGAATTGTTAGTCTTTCCCTCCCAATCCCGCATCCGTGCAGCTCAGAGAGACGTGAAGACACAACACTCACTCATAGAACTACAAGACTACACAGAACTCGACCGTCGAGCTCGCCAACGCACATGCGGTGGAAGCAATCCTCGCAGGGTACCAGGCGTCCAGCACGCCTACCCGCCCAGATACTACGAGGTCCTGGCAGAATGCGAACACGACGAAGTTTCATAGTGCCATGCACGATAAGGACACCACGAGATATAATAATACTGTGAACATCAACGACTACACAGTACCAAAGGTAACCGCCGTAGACTCTGCTAACGCCGCCAAACACGATACATCGCAATGGGCCTGGATCGATGCACACCACTGCGTCGACTGCGGCACAGCATATCTAAAACAGCGCTTTGGGCAGTTTGGTGTGATGTCAGGGTTTGGCGCGAAGAACGCATGCGAGTGGACGAGAGGGTATGGCTACATTTGTAAAAGGACGTGAGGTGTGGGTTCTGGGAACTGGTTCTGGTTTTGGGGCTTCGTTCATAGCTTTTGTATTGATGGCGTTTGGTGGAGTCGGGAGTTGCAGTAAAGGCCGAAGAAAGAAACCTCGCCTATTGTTCCATCGTGAATTGAGGCATGCTTTTTGTATCTTGCGGCAGACAGAATCCCTGCTTGCTTGACATTGATGAGATGGCTGTCACTGTAATGTATCTCGGCAACGTTAGTTGTCATGGTGATCGGCTTCCCAGTCAGTCGCAGGTTCCGGCATTGGCACTGACAGGGTAACGCATGCTGTAGATGGTAGTAATTGCTCTTTTCAAGGCTCATCTAGAATACACAATCCTGTTCCCCTACATCCCATAGAATACCTGCTCGAACTATATTTACAAAGTATCCTTGAGCAGCTTGTTCATCTTGGCCATCTTGGAAGAGACGGACAAATCGATGGTGCGGTCGCCAATCTCGACGATGAGTCCACCACGGATCTCTGGGTTAACCTTGGGGACGACCTTGAGTCTCTGGCCGTTGAGGACGTAGTCGGACTTGGTGATGGCAGATTCGAGGCGGCTGAGAGTCCTGTTGTCGAGGGGCTGCTGATTGTCAGTCTTCATCCTGCGTAAATTCTTCAGGCAGACACCGTCTCCATCTTCTGGCTCATTCTGGTGGAGTTCAACGTACCGCAGCGCTGGTAACCACAAGCTCAATCTCACCACGGTGCGCGCCCATGAGCACAGCAAACTTCTCCACGACACCCTCAAGTACGCCCAACCGGTTGTTCTCTGCGAGAGTGGTGAGGAAGTTCTTCACGATGCCCTCCTTGTCCGCGCTGATGTGCTTCTGGAGTTCCTGGACAATCTGCTGCTTGTCTGAGACGGTAAGGGAAGGGGCGTTGAGAACCTCGCCAAGCTTCGGGTCCTTCTTGAAAACGCCTGACAGCGACTCGAGCGACTTTGCCGTGGGGTCGAGGGCGTTGGTCTTCGAGGCCGCGGTGTACTGCACAGAAATTGTTAGCCCAGCTCTGTGCCCAACCATTGGCCCTTTTTCCATCCTCCCATCATCGTGCAAATGCCAATTGATCTTCTGAGAGTCGTACCAGAGCGCTCGCATAGGTTCCATCGACGCCGAAGAGCGCAACGGGTGGCTTGTTCGCAGAGCCGGACGGCGCAGCGGCGGCAGCAGCAGCGTAGCTTCGAGTGACGGCGTAGCGGGCAGCAATGGGGGCGCGGGGGGCACCTGCCCGGAGAGCGGTGCTAAAGGCACGGGCTGCGGACATGGCGGGCAGAGAGGAGATGGATTGCGGGATGGGGAGCTTTCGGAGCGGTAGCTTGCGTGAGTTGAGGATGTTGCGATGAGGTTTCTCCCGGGCTCGGCACAGGGCACGGGCTAGCACGGATCGGGATCTGAGCTCTTTTCACCATCAGAATTTCGACCACAGTCCCAACTTTCCACCTCGCTTTCCACTCTCTGGTGTGATTTCGGTCGAAATTATTCTAGATACTTTGTGCGCCATCATCTCTTCTAGTTGCATAGTACATTATTTCAAGTTCAGACGATGGGACAGGCTGATGCTCCATCACAGGCTATACAACAGTACTTCAAGAAACATAGATAATGTGGTAATAAGTTAATTTTGAAATGTACAGGGCTTACTTTCGCATTTGTTTTCAGACCAAGGTGTTCCAGTGAGAGCCTGCGCCATGCAAGACATCAGAAGCCGGCAAAGCGTGCCTTGCAACTGCGCACACTGCTATTCTTACTGCCAAATCAGTTCTTCGATTGCCAGACGTAAAAGCCGACCATTAGTCTATCTCAACTTTTCATGAAGTCCTTTTCATGGTATCTCATCAATGTATTCGATTTGCTAACTACATCTCACGGCTGAGTACGGCAACCATCAAACCTCCTTCACCTCTTCATAGCCTTCGATATGCGTCAAACCATGCGTCACTTTGAGTCCATTGATGTCTCACTTAGTATCTATCAACGATCAAACTTCACCTCCACATGCCCCTTTCATATAAGCTGCTCGCCTGTGCTCCCTCATTACACCGTCTATCACTGCGTCCTCAACTATGCAAAGCCATCGAGAATCAACCCAAAGTATTCAACGAGTTACATAGTTTCTAACATGAGAATGCCTACTGAGCGATCGCAAACGCCTCATCCAGCATACCCCCTTACGCCGCCGTCTACTGGGGGTTTCTGCAAACGAGTTCGTTTTGCTAGCGTAGAGATGGCCAATGACTCCTCAAGGCATCTGAACAAGCTCGAAGAGGGCGATTCCTTGGATGCCTTCTTCAAGCAGCCCCAAGAAGGCTCCGACGTCAGCGTCAGCGATACCGAGACTATCTCCTCGAGTAACAAAACACCTCCAACATCACCATCCTCAAGCAACCTAGCCACGTCCAAACGTAGCGTCCTTGAGAAGCATGACCCGTTTGTCTCGCTCGCCATTGCTATAGACGCATCTGCCGTGGCAGAGGACACTAACATCAGTCCATTTCCGTTTCTGGAGCTTCCTATTTCGGTCCGCACCGAGGTTTACGAGCATCTCCTCGTCATTCCAGCCATCATCTGCGTCCGGCAGAAGCACACGTCTTTCCACGATGAGAAGAAGGCCTTCCTCTACGCTGAGCGTCGCGAACTGCTTCCAGGTATCGCATACGCACTGGCCCAGCTTACAGTTGATGGGCACAAGATCTGCTTCTCTCGCTTTGCAGCTACCAATATCAACATACTCTGTGTAAGCAAGCAAATTCACGCTGAATGCAAGGCCATTATGTATAGCAAGAACACCTTCGAGATCACCAAGCCAACAAACGAGATGTCCCCACCTCCTGACTTCAGTGTTCGTCTGTTCCCTCCAGGCTGTCAGCGTCTAGTCATGAGGCTCAACATCCGTATCCGCTCTTTCTACGATCTCCACTGGCTCCTCAACGGCGGATACAACGTCATCAAGAAGCATTATCGTGGCCTCGATACGCTTACGCTGGTTCTTGAGTTGGACGCTGCCAATAAAGGCTTCCGCAAGAAATGGTCTAGGAGAGAGCAAGAGATGTGGAAGGCATACATCACTCGTCTCCATGTCGAACTAGCCGAAGACCTGCTTGGCAAGGTGAAGGCGAAGAATACCAAAATGGTTCCAACCTGGATCAATCTTCGAGTCCTCTTCAGCGGTGAGAGCTATATGAGGAAGCTCTGTTCTCTCGAAGCCAGTGCCGTGGAAGACCATAGCAAAGCCGTCGAACAAGCTAAGCGTGAAGAGTTGAGGCATGCTCTCGTTGAGACTTGGGAGTTGTTTAAGAGGGGCGGGAAGTAGGATGA
The DNA here is from genome assembly GCA_003313425.1 of Pseudopyrenochaeta lycopersici. NCBI lineage: Eukaryota > Fungi > Ascomycota > Dothideomycetes > Pleosporales > Pseudopyrenochaetaceae > Pseudopyrenochaeta > Pseudopyrenochaeta lycopersici. Next base: position 412,762 of record NHZP01000011.1, on the reverse strand, counting down.
TACACTCCAGCCTGTTTGCATCGTTGCTTGGTCTGCACTTTACAGGTTGGCCAATTTGCCTTTGAACGGCCCTTTCGCATCACCACGCCATTGACCACACCATTCACCTCATCTTGTGAATACTCCACAGTAAGGGTTTAACACCATAACTCCTCTCTTTACTCATCGCCACTCCCAGCCAATGCATCGGTGTTATCGATCGCAACGCCCGCCTTTTCCTTACGGTAGAGACGACGCTTTGTCTGTAGCACTGATATGACCAATGTCAAGCAAGAGGCTCGGTAGTATCGACCACGAAGCCGCTATATTATTCATCCAGAATTTAGAAAGCGCCTTGAACGAGCCATCTCTTCGATTCGCATATGGAATGTGAGGCATAGATCATATGCCTCACGTGCATCTATTTTGCATCATCTAGCCATATTATGAGAGAATATTTACCAGGCAAAGTAATTCGGTTCGTTGGCGTCGTGTATCGTAACTTAATACTACATATTCATCACTTTTACATATGACACTGTGATATTGGCGGAATTTCGATCACAACCAGATTTATCAAAGGGCCCATATGTTCCACACAACGATTAGTTGGTTCGTATCTTGTTGTATTTGGGATATCATTCCTACATGGTGCCCTGCCCGCTTGTTGTCACAAGGTATAAAGCCGTCTCGCTCGAGGGTATCAAGCCTGATCCCTGCGTCATTACCGTCCTGGTTGCTACAATTTTTCCAAACTCCTCGCTGAATATGCATGAAAACAAAAAGGGTTGCTGCTGGAACATTACAGTAGCATAAGAACCCACCCAGCTGCACCAATCATTAGTCCTTCGACCCACTTATCGAAACCTCCCATACGTGTATAAGTACTAGCTCCTCCTTTGCTCGTTTCGCGGATGCCGCTCGCGATCAAGTCTCCTGCATCCCGTCCGCTGGTGGTCGAGCTTCGAGACGAACTCGTACTAGAAGATGCTGAAGTCGACCGAGTCATGCTCGCACTGTTGCTTGCTGGTGTTTTTGGAATGGTACTCGTTTGTCCGTTGATCACTAGTGCCGTGCCCTTAGGATCTAGGCTATATGTTGTTCCGCTTATGGTAACGGCTTCGCCCGGCTTCAAGGTGGTTCCTGCCCCTAACACGTACTGCGTTGATCCATCCTTAACTATAGCGGAGTATGTTTTGCCATCAATGGTGAGCGCTGGTGCTGCAGTGACGGGAGCGTTGGCCAGAGTGGATGTCACGCCATTGACCACGACAACAGACCCCGAAGCGCTCCCAGGCATACTAAACGTAGTACCAGAGACGGTGAGGACGCCACCAGGGGTCAGTGTTTGGCCAGGCCCGATCACGAAGAGCGTGGTTCCTCCAACGACTGAAGCCGTAACCGCCTGGCCGTTTACTGTAAGTACCGGTGCTTGCGTCACAACCGGTACATTGGCTAAAGTCTGCGTAACACCATTGACTACTGCTACCGTCCCGCTTGGGCCCAGGCTATAGGTATTTCCATTCACTGTGATAGCCGGCCCTCCTGGGCTCAAGGTCTGGGTTCCAACGACAAACTGTCCTTGAGAATTTGCAGTGACTGTGTAACTCTCAACTCTGAGAATGGGAGCGCCGGTCGGCCCTACAGGGTTGATAGCAATGGTACTGCCATCAACGACCAGCCGTGAGCCGCCGCCATCGGTAGGGGCCACAACCGGAACACCATTGATCGTCTTCGTTTGTCCAGGAGTGAACGTTTCGGACCCTATAATGATCGCAGGAGGTGCTTGATTTTGCTCGTTCGGCCGATCAGGATTTTGGGTTGGCTGACCAGTGTTGATAGGGAAAACGCTGTCGCCGATTGTGACACTTGGTCTCGTATTTTCATTGGCCCCTGGCTTCTCGTCTGGTTTTGGCTTGTCGTCTGGCTGTGGCTTGTCCTCTGGTTTTGGTGTGTCCTCTGGCTTCGGCGTTGGTGCTGGACCAGGATCATTGATATTATTCGTTTCATTTTCAGTTGGGGGTTGAATCGGCTTCGTGTTCTGACATCTGAGGCAGCCCTGTCGTGTCACATGCGTCGAAGTGGACGCGTATGTTTTAGAAATGAAAGTACCCGTCGTGAAAGACTCAAAGGGAGCTGTGACAGGTACTGTCCCGGGCTGGGTCTCGGCGGGCTCGGTCTCTGTTGCTGGAGGCTCTTCGGGGCCTTCTGAGTGTTGAGGAGGAGGAGGGGGAACGGTCGGATAGGCTGCAGGACTCGAAGAAACGGGCGCTCCGTTGTCAGGGCCATGAGTAGCGCGTATAGTACAGGTAGCGATGTCGGATCCCCGAAACTGCGATATAATATCCGGGTCTTGCTTCAGGAATTCGAGGAGTTTAGCAGGAAGCGATACAGGCAATTGAGTAGCCTGTTTTGGCGGCTTGCCTGTATATGTTTGGATAAAATAACTCCAGTCATCGGCTGCAGTCGGCTCCCAGTTGGTCAGGCTCGTGGGGACCGGAGCACAAGTTCGTAGCGTCTGTTTCAAGGCGCTATATGTCCTGTCAATATACTCATCGAGCCCCCCGTTTAGATTGTCGTAAACAACGTATGTTGGTCCTGCATCGACGGTTATAGACATGCCTGGAGTCGGTTCTATCACAAAGTGCGGAGTTGTCGCTGTAATAGTCTCGTTCCAATCTCCCACAATGGTTTTGGTCTGATTTGCGGTATGTCTCTCGGTGATAATCGTGTCAATCGTGCTACCATCAAAGTACGTGATAATCTCTGTGACAATAGTCTCTGTTACTACCACGCTGGTCCAAGGGTTGGTTTCGTCGTCCTTTTCAAAGAAAGTAGTTATAGGATTGAACGCCTGGATGACACAGCCGGTACAAATCCCCGTAGGAGCCGAAGAATTTGTGGCAGATTCCGAAACCAAGGACGTAGAGTTTGATGCAGAAGAAGACGACAACCTTGAGGGGATGTATGTGGAGACTGGAGGTCGCGAAGTTGTCGAGTAGGAACCATCAACGCGCGTGGATGAACTTGGCGATGGGAGACGTTGTGCAAGAGAGCTACTAGGCGAGTCTGTAGATGAAGAGCGCAGCGAAGGTTGTGAGCTGAGTGAGGGTGTTGCTGATGAGCCATCCTTATAGTCTGGTAAGGAGATGGTGACTGGCAAAAGCGATGATGGCGCATATGAAGAGCTAGATGTGTGTACGATGCTGCTGCTGCTGCTGCTGCTCGGTAATGCTACCGCCGAAGAGTTGTTTTCTATCTCCATTAGTTACGCTGGTGGAGATCTGTTTGAGATGTAAGTCACATACGATCTGGAGGCGGTCAGTTGTTGAATAACTCGTCTGGGTCATAAAAACGCACCTCTCCTGTTGTTTGGGCTGGCTTCAGAAGCAGCTGCAGCTGCAGCCAGAAGAGCGTACCTCCACATACTGCTAAATTGCGTCTACATTAACGAGTGACAGTGCGAAAATCGAGGGCAGACACGGCAGCGTAACGAAATGTAGGCAGAGTGCAAAACGAGAGTCAGCCCTAGGAGGTTCAATGAACGATATTTGGAAGGGCTGCGCCAACGTGCTGGACAGAGGCCGCTATGAATAGGCGCATGTGCGACCCATGCACGTCCCCTAGTAGCAGGCTTTGGCGGATAAACAAGGTACGCAACCAATCGACGAGTCAAAGCACAGGGCAAGAGCTGAAGTTGTGGCCGTGCTGGTCGGCTGAGGAGCTGCTGCATGCCCAGTCCAAGTCATACCAAACTTCGCGCAGGCCGACGGCCCAGCAAGACTCTTTGCTTCCACCGCTCGCGGACGTGTCGACTGCACTGGGCAAAGCTCCAGTGTCGCGCATCTAGCGTGCTCTGCTTTCTGGATCGTGCCCAAGAGATCTGGTTCCACAAGGCTGGCTTGAAGGGGATCGCCGTGCCAGTGCCGGGGTACCACAAATTAACGGAATTTGCCCGTTTCCGACCATGGTGGAAAAGATTGCGCGTTCAGGCGAGCGCAGTCCGAGCTTCATCTTGATAGGAGTCGCCTTTGTCCGGTGAAGGCTCCTCCATGGGGAAGAGTTTCAAGTCTGCCGCTTGGGGGCCTAATGCTTAACCAGGGCCGTAGATGACAAGGTGGAGTGCATGCAAACAAGCGCAACACAGGAGCAAACCGGCAGGGAGGAGGCTGACAGGATCGACGACAATGGTCGCTGTTCCCTGCTTCGATTGGTCCCGAGGCTAACTGGACAGCGCGCTATGCCTCAACGTGTGTTTAACCCTATGCATCGGCTCTCAGCCCTTACCGTGGTTCCTCGTATTCAGCTCGACCAGCCTGTGTCTTGGCCGCGCTGCTACCGAATCACGCCGTTCTCATGGCTCTCCACGGGCTTGCCAATGCCACGGTCGCCTCTCTAGGCCAGATCCAGGCAACGGACAACGCCTCTCGTACCATCTACTATCGTGACCACCCTCGGACTTTTCCTGGCGCTCCCGACAGGCATCCTTCCCACTTCTGCAACCGGGCCAGAACCGCGACGTGGGGTCGATAATTCTCCTATGCCACTGTCAAACAAGCCCAACAACATGTTTGCTTTCGTTTTGTAACTAATTAATCCTTTCAATACCCCACCGATACGTTCGCTACAAGATGGGCCTCGCCGCGCGAGCCACCGCCGCTCCGGAGCCATACGTCGTACCTTCTTCACAACAATTTGACGGCAATGATGGAAGCTGGAGCACATTTAAGATCAGCGTGGGGACTCCAGGCCAGGACTTTCGGGTGCTCCCATCGACCAAGGGGGGGGTTACATACGTGATAGCCCCAGATGGATGTCTGCAAGGAATCGACCCAGTAGACTGCCCAAACGATCGAGGCGCCGAGATCTTTCAAAGCTCACAGAACATTGGGTTTCAGACGAATATCTCCACATCATGGTCATACATAGGACTATACGATGTGGATCTGGAGGAAGCGCTGGGCTACACCGCGAAAGGCTCCTTTGGCTTTGATAAGGTTTTGCTGGGTCCTGCTGCTGAGACTGGGTCGCTATCGCTGGACCGTCAAGTTGTTGCTGGAATTGGTGATCCCGCCTATTATATGGGCGTCCTCCCTCTAGGACAGGCAGATTCGAGCTTCTCGAGTTTGAGCCAACCCATCGACTCACTACTTTTTCAATTGCGCAATACCACCAAGATACCCAGCCTGTCGTATGCCTACACAGCTGGCGCGAAGTATCGGTTGAAGTCTGTGTTTGGAAGTCTGATCCTTGGGGGTTACGACTCGACACGTTTTAAAGAGAATTCAAATGGCTTCTCTTTCAGCTTCTCAGCGGATCCGTCTAAGCTTCTAACCGTTGGCGTAGAGTCCATCATGGGGACGAACACTCTACAAGGGACCTTCTCACTGACGTCACGCGCACACTTCTCTGTCATCGATTCGACTGTTCCGCATCTGTGGCTTCCAACAGACATTTGCGCCCAGTTTGAAACAGCTTTTGGCCTTACCTACGATCCCCAAACCGATCTTTACCTTGTCAACGATACTATCCACCAAGAACTCTTGTCGAAGAACCCCACTTTAACGATAAAACTTACAAATTCGCTTCAAGATACGTCGACCAACTATACCAACATACAATTGCCATATGCTGCCTTCGATCTTCAAGCATCATACCCTTTCTATCAAAATGCAACCAATTACTTCCCTATCCGCCGTGCAGCCAACGATTCACAGTATGTTCTAGGCCGAACACTGCTGCAGGAGGCATACCTGATAGTGGACTATGAACAGGCAAATTTCACAGTCGCACAAGCAGTTTTCCCTGACCCGTTACCTGCTGCTAAAATCGTCACCATTACACCACCAAACTCAAATTCCAATAACAACAATAACGGTTCGTCAGGACTCGGCATAGGCGCAATTGTCGGCATAGCAGTCGGCGGTGCTGCCATTCTCATTCTAGCCATTTTCGCATTTTTCTTTTACCGCAAACGCCAGGCACGGAAACAACGATATGAACTGGCTGGGAATCAAGTCTCAGACGCCGGCTCAGGACACCACCTCACATCTGGTGGTGTGCCGCTGAAGTCATCTGGCCCCCAAGAGCTTAGCGGCACACCATTGACGGAACTCGCTTCTCCTTATAGGGAAAACTACGGTGGGTATCCACAAGATCAAAAAACGGTCATCACCATGAACAACACGCCTCAAGAATTGCATGCAGAGTCCATGTCGCCAATTACCCCAAGGTGGCAGCAAGTTCACATGCCTTTACGCCCACCGAATCAATACGAGATGGACGGTGAGAGTGCTAGGAGTCGGAGCGTGAGTCAAGCACCGAGTGACGATGGATTCGCAACCGGAGAGCTTGGTATCCGGTCTGGTGTTTCGCCACTGACTGGTCAGTTTCAACAACACAGGTAGCGATACCTTCTCGGCTTCTTGGGCTTTGTCGATTTATAGTTGTACGGGTCTATGCAGGTCTCAGGCTACTGCATCGTCTAATCAGAACCAATAATGTCCTTTGTAACTTTGGAGTTTTGGTTGGAAAGGAAGGTTTAAACGGCAAGATCTGCTGTTGGCGTAAGGTATGGTTGTATATTTGTGTGATACCACTTGTACATATGGGGCCAATACGGCAAGATTGCAGATCGGAGGAGCTAGCTCGTGTTGAATCCGAGGATTCGATAGCCTCGACCATTCCTAATGTGGAACACGAAGCAGCTTCCAATATATAGGTCGCACAACGAAGGCGACACATGAGCAGTAATACGAGCACGACTTTGAATATCATTCCAGTCTATGTTTCTAGGACGTTGACTTCATACAACGGGCTGCTCAAGCGGGAGGAATGTGTTAATTGTCCGAAGCTGACAAATTCTCCTCATGGCGGAATTTTGACTGCCCGCGGACCTCATGAAGATGCGTGAGGCTGACAATACGAGATCCAAGTCTGCGGTACTCGGGTACGTCTCACAGCATGAATATGCGCATGGACCTGCCGCAAGCGATGTTCTACGTTGCATGGATTACTTAACAATGAAAGTACGTCATATGAGGGTGGTGAAAGTCCAGGTGAAAGGTAAATATAAATGTGGTTGTCTGATCAAGATATGGTTAATTCTTCAGCCTGAACTATCACTTTTGTCACCAGATAAGAATCTGGTAGTTTGGCCGGTCCACTAGAACATCTCTGAAGCAATTTACAGTATGGTCTGTAGCCTTGTGGCTGTGTGATCTAGACGTCGCTTCTTCGTCCGTGACGCAATGAGATTGGCTGACGGAGTAGGTAAGCAAGATTATCACCCTCCAAAAGCTTACATTCGAGGCAAAATATATGAGATAATGGATTCGCCTCTGGGATGACATATCAAAGTGAGAACGTTTTTCCTAGCAGCAAATGCGACTCAGAAAAGTCTCTGACATCATGATGGCCTCCGACAAGACGCGTGATTCCAAAGACAAAGATAGTGCAGCGTATCAAAAGAGGAGAGAGCAAGTGCGAAAAGCTCAGCGGTATGCATGCACTGATTCTAGCTAAGCGATGTCACTTACTGACCCTTGAGTCTAGCGCGCATCGAGAGAGGAAAGAGAACTATATCAAGGCTCTTGAAGATAAAGTCCATCAACTACGCACTAAAGAAAGGAAAATCTTGCTGGAAAACAAGGCGCTGATAGCAGAAGTCACTGATCTGAGATCTCGGGTCAGCCAAACAGACAATTCAGTATGGACCGCGCCTGAGAACGATTCCTGGCTGCACACAGACTTTACATTGGTGGATGGTGATGCGTACTCTTATGAGGGGTGTGAATCTATTCCAGGCTGGCAGCTTGCAACCGTAGAGGACAGTGAGTGTTCGAGGTCAACAGCGGGCTCAGAGCTGTTGTCCTTGCCTGATGGTGAGGAAGATGGTAGTCGCAACACTTTTCACGTATTAACTTTAAATCAGCATCAGCGCTCTCAACTGTCACAAAAATTACCCCAGTCTCCAGAATTATCTCGACATGTAATCTTGGGGATGTGAATACGACAGACCTGGCTATGGATTTTATCCTGACGTATGTTGTCGTTTCCTGAAGAGGCACCACAATGTAGCTTGGGATTCGCTGACAGTACAACAGGCTCGAAAAACCATGTTTCAACCGCGCTTCATCCGCTGTATTCGACACAGCACACCCCACTAATTTCGCCGTAAATGTGCCAAACGCGATGCGCTACCACTCTTTCCTTGAAGAAGATCTTCTCACATCTTCATCGAAGACTTCGCAAAATGGGACTAGTGAAGGCCTCGATAGATTGCTCGCCCTCTCTTCAGAATTCTGCCTCACCTCAGAGGTGACACCTATCCAGGCATGGCAGCAGATTGTTTCACATCCCAAGTTTGTCGTACTTGATGTGAGTGTGCTGAGGCAGCTCTTGGAGGAGATGCTAGAACATGTTCGATGTTATGGGTATGGTTGTTCCGTTCAGCCTAGTGGCTGGGTTTAGAATACTACTACTGTCATTGCTGACAAGTGATTAGATTCGGTGCTGTAATCGAGACTACGGTGTTCAAGATGCTCTTTAGTAATGTTATCATGAAGAATTGATGGCGATATTCCAGCACAACGACATAGAATTGTCTACATGGAAAATCTTCTACATGCGAAGAATACACTCTACTTATTCAGGACTTTATTAGGAAGCAACTACTTGCAATTATCAATGGTGTTCTGCCTTTCGTCCCGCCAGAGAAAGCCTCAGTGGATCGGATGGAACTCTGGAGGAAGAAACTGAACGATAAACCATTGCATCCTAGAAAATAGCAGACTAAATAACTGCACATGACGCATAATCTCACCCACTTATTAGCTAGCCGGTATGCAGATGTGAGATTTTTAATGCCAAGAATTTGATGGCAGGGAAGGATCAATTCATAGGCAAGACCCTCCAACGTCTAAGCCCCATATTTGTTTCTGAGGAAGAACTAAGTGGAGCCTTGCCCGTATGTATGCATCCCGGCTAGTTTCAGTTGCTTCTTTAAGACAATGAAAAAGATACCGGTGTCTGTCATACGATGATCTTGCCAGTGATTGGCATGATCGTTCTTGCGCTACTGAATGCGCTCTGTATCCAGCGATGTACAGACGCCGGATAGGATAACGCTATAGGTGCCTGCATTGCAAAGGTGATTTATTGTATGACAGCAGAGAATCGAGAGACTCGTTCAATGGTTGCAGATGAATGACAGCCACAACACGGAAGCACGGGCCCAGACCCTTGACATGGGCGATACATGACGGAGCACGTTCACGTTTGGGTCCCGCGTCCACAACTCCCAATAGCCTTCAATCGCGGTCGCTGCCATCATCCCAGGATCCATGACTGGCAGTCGTCATGTCGCTTGACCGTTGCGCCCGATGAGCTGCCCACATTCGTGCAGCCCGCGCCGCTTACCCTCCATACCATGTCCTCCTCGAATATCCGGGTATTCGTACAATGGAAGGACTCGACTGTGTTCGCTGGCGAAGACATAGAATGCACAATCACCTTCACGAACGTAGCTCCTCCCGAAGGACGCGACCGCTCCCCGGTTCGAACGCAGAACGGTTTCGCGGTGGGCGGGGAGCGACACCGCAAGCTGCCACCCGTTCACTCCTCGTCCAAGCCCTCGATATCCCGCAAATCCTCATTCACGTCCCAGTTACCGCCGCCACATATACGTGGGCATCGCCCTACTCTGTCACTGCACACTCCATCCACCGCGGGAGAACGCCGGTCTCCTGTTCCGCCGAGCGCAGCATCTGGCAATAACAATGGCGGGCAAAGACATGGAAGATCACTATCAATCATATCGCTGGGAACAGACATTGGGACCGATCTCAGTCACGAGAGAGGCGTACAGATTAGGCGGCCATCGCGCGGACATGCCAGGTCTGCAAGTCTTCAAGTTGTGCCGGGCCGGCCCAACTCGTATCCAGGTACGTGCTCTGCAGTAGACATACTTCCTTGACTGACATGCCTATAGTCGCTTCACCAGGCCATCGATCAGCAACACATCCATCCCCGCTGTCAGGCGGAGCCTCCTCGCCGCCTGCGGCTCGGGACTCTCCAAACGACTTCGCATTCCCTGCGCGTCCCGCGAGAAGACGACCAGGGATATCAACCGCTCCAAGCACTCCTGCCCTCCCAACAACAGGACGGAAACCTTCGAATTCCTTCTCTCAGAGCTTCAAATTCCCTGCGGCGCCTCCGCCTGAAGAGGGGTCGATTGAGCAACCCAGTAATGGTCCGCTTCCGCAAGCAAGCAATGTGCGACGACCCTCGCCCCGGTCCCAGAATGAGAATCGACGAGTTCCTACGAATTCCAACTTGGAAACCCTCTCGCCTGTAGCTCGGATACTGTCGGGAACAAGCATGGAGGGTACTCCGCGCAGTAGCGGGGAGTTTTATACTATGAGCAATAATTCGAATGAGACACTGGCTTCTGAATATACGGCCAATCCATCCGCCCGGTTGTTGCAAAGACCAATGCGTCAACGGCAACCATCGTTGGCACCGCCTGGTCCGCAGACCCGTCCCGAGTCGCTCATGATGGGGTATGCTCAAATTATGGGGTCTTTTACTCTCGACGGGTCTTTGATCAACCAAGCTCCTTTCGAGGAAGTGAAGAGAAAGGGCGTAGTCGGTGGGCAAGGTGGAGGCGGTGTCGTTGGAGTGGAACGGACGAAGCGCGAGAGTGGTCTTTTTGGTGCACTGGGCTGGGGCAATATTGGAGAGTCCTTAGGGGGTCTTCTGGGCCCATCTGAGCCCTCCAGTATCCGCGAGATGAGGGGTATCGCCAGCTCTAAGACCGTTCCGCTCATCACAACGCCACAGTCTATTTTGTTTGTCGACCTCAAGCTCGCGCCAGGCGAAAGCCGCAGCTACACTTACAGCTTCACCATACCTAAAGGCCTACCACCTACACACAAGGGACGGTCAATGAAGGTCGCATACAACTTGACTATTGGTACACAACGCGCTGGCTCGACTAAGGATCAACAAGTTAGGCATGTTGAAGTTCCTTTCCGAGTTTTTGGCAGCGTCAACGGTACGTTCAATATTCTGGAAAAGAGGGCGCTGCTAATATTTGAATAGGCCGTGGTGAGATTCTTGGACATGACCTAATGTCTCCGTATATCATACTGCGAGACCAAGCGCGGACAACGACGGTCGATCCAGCACCAGAAACAAAGCCTGCTTCCCCAACTAAGAAGGGCTCCGCACCAGCGAAGTCAGAAAACAACACATTCGGCGACTTTCTAACATATGTTGACAATCTTCTTGATCGTCCCCGGCAAAATTCAAGCATGGGTCTGCTTTCGCCAACTGAAACGATGCCTGGACGACCATCAATAGCCGAGGAACCACAAACTATGAAGGAAGCCGTCGACATGGCTATTCTTCGAAGTAACCTGACAGGTGCAGCGAATCAAAGTGCCAACCGCTTCGAGATTGCTCGCAGCGGTCGGCGCGTTGCGGTCATTATGCTGGCTCGGCCGGCTTATCGACTAGGCGAAACACTGTCAGCAGTGATCGATTTTACAGATTCACACATTCCCTCCTATTCCGTTCATGTCTCACTTGAGACTTCGGAAAAAGTAGATCCTGCGATAGCCCTCCGTTCGAACGCCTCTATCTTCCGCGTTACAAGGAAGGTGTACGCATCATTCTCAGATAATGCGTTGTTTGCTCAGAAATCTGCCTTCTCGCTCACAATACCTCCCAATGCGACTCCAGAATTCATCACAAGTGGCGTGAGCTTGGAGTGGAAGCTGAGAGTTCAGTTTGTCACACCACGCTTGGCGCATGAGGAAGGTGAAGAACCCTTATGGGATGATTTATTAGAAGAGGTATCCAGCGATGATAGAGGAATTATACTCGCAGCAGCTCAGCGACTCCCGGCTGAGAGCTTCGAGGTACAGGTTCCAATACGGGTGTACGGGGCTGTGAGTGGCGCTCCCGAGGCTTCGGATGATGAAGGGCTTCCAATCTGAAAATACGGATAAATATAGGAACACATCTCACCGAAGAAGTGTGTAGAGGATGTGATATATTCCAGATATGTGGTTGGCATCGACACAGTCCTTCCATAGCGAGCTAGACTTTGGTCAAATCCACCTCTGCATGGGAGCTTTGGTTCCTGGTTGTACATATTTTTGGTGGCACAGGATTGAAACGGCTTGTAGGCGCCATTGAAGAGCGCGCTCTAGTTTGCCTACCCTTCTTCAGAAAGGGCCAAAAATACCCAATAATTTCATCTGTTAAACAACCATTCTTCTCTATTCATCGTGGGATGCACTAGGAGTGGCTGATGCTCTTTAAGTTGAACCAAGGTACCGTGTGCATATACCGCGATGAACTAGATGTTATACATCTGAAGATTGAAGGGGAGAGACGGCTGTTATGAAAATTTACTCTAATAGTCGTGGTTTTCGAAGGACGGTGCCAGTGCTTGGGTTGAAGTTAGAGTTCAGATTGCCGACATGATTGTTGGGAAAACGCATACATTAATAGATCAGCTCTGTAATATTCGAGACCCATGCTGGTAATTACACACCTCATTTGCATTGGCACAAGAGGCCTTCCCACGTTATGGTAGACACAGGCTAGCAAACAAACTCGGCATAGTCGAATTGAGCTTCTAAGCTCACGCCAAACCTCATCTTGCCGAATCACCCGTCAAGCACAGCTCCACAGAACTCAATTGGCTTTCGAAATTGGATAGATGCAACACAAACCCGCTCTTGTACAAGAATATGAATACGTAACCCCGCTTAACAACTCCACATGCAGCTCGCCAGCAAGTCAACTACCCAAAGCCGATGACGTAGTTGATACGCAGCATGCTATCACCCCCCTCCCTTTCACAGCCCCCGCCCATCTAGACAACAACAACATACCTTGTCAACAATTCAAATTTCCTTAAAACTGAATACACACTATCTACGGCTTAGAAACCGCTCAATCACTTAAAATGGACAAGATCAAGGAGAAGCTTCACATTGGTAGCAGCCGCCGCAAGTCGCAGCCTGAGAATGATACGTACGCGACAGAGCACCAGGGTGTTGGCACGATTGACGGTATGTTCAATCCTTCCATTACATACCCAGCTTCATGTTGAATTTCTTTGCACGCTTGTCTGCTTTGAGAAATTACCATCAGTCACCCATTACAATCTCCGACCTCCCCGTTCTTGAATCCTTCATTGCCTCTGACTAATCTCTCTCCAGATAACCGTGACTCTATCGACTCAGAGCTCGCTGCGATGCCTCCCCACGAGCGTGTCGCCTACATCAAGGAATTCGAAGAATCAGACAAGCACGACGCACCGAAGAAGGGCGGTCTGATCGAGAAACTCATTGCACGTGGAAACAAGAAAACGGAAGACCAAATTGAGCGTGAGACAAAGGAGAGAGAGGCGGCTCAGCGTGATGCAACACACGCGCAGCTTGGACCCGGCGTAGGAGCGAGCACGCATAGTGCTGCAGGACCTGGGGGTGTGTAAGCGACGGACTGTCCAGGAAATGATTTCTACCTGTCGAGGCCTGAGAAAAGAGTATGGATTGAAGAAAAAGATGTGTAAAGAAAGTTATTATGGTCACGGACTGCCACATGTATAATTCGAAACATAACGATCAATGACATATGTATTAGCTCGGGGTATCCTGAAGGTTCTCTTCATGTTGGTGTTACAGAGAACTTCGTCCAAAAAGTCATACAGAAGTTCTCAGATCTCTCAAGTAATGAGAATGATGCGTGAGTGTATACTGCACATAGGAGAAGAGACTAAACTCACGAAGGCCAATCTTAGATTCTTGGGTGGCGGGACTTTTGTCAACCGCATGAACTTTTGTTATTTTTAAATATGTACAGGGAACATAATATACACGACCTATGTGGCATGAGTCTGAACAATGAACAGACGAAATTCGAGCTCACGCGAGCTATTTGCGCACTTCGCTCACGCCGGCGGGAGGTCTGACAACAGCAAGGTTGAAAACTTAGTACGAGCCGTAAACGGCACCACCATAGGCGACTACAGTCACAGTGGCTGTTTGCGTAACAGTCGTGTGGACTGTACCAAGGTCGCAGGATGTTGTGTTTGAGCCCGCAGTCACATAGAAGGTTGGGGTCAACGTTACGTAGACTGGAGGTTTACACTCCTCCTCACCAGCTGGAGTGCCGGATGGGAAGCTAGGAGCGGGTTTACCTGTAGAACCAACAGGCTTCGCAGTCGTGGCTAGAGACAATGTGGGGAATGCCTCGTAGGTGGGAGCATCGTGCGTGGGCGAAGCGACAGTAGGGGTGGGTGTTGCGGTGTCGATTGTTGGCACCGGCTTGTACTCTTCACTGTCGCCTGTTGGCGCGGGATCATCCTGCTTGTTGGGTAGGCTCAAAGTGAGCGATGGCTTCGGTTCAGTGCCGTCCTTCACGACTTGCGAAGAATAGGAGTCCGCTGCAGAAGATGGGTAAGCCTTGTCAGATTGCTCAGGAGAAGGAGTGGCAGCTGGAGTCTCAGAGATCGAGGCATAAGTCTTGTCTTCTCCTGGGGCAGCGGTAGCAGCACAGTTGGGACCAGTGACAATGGTAGCATCGGCGGGACCAGACTGGATTGGATTGCAACCTGGAAGAACCTCGAGGACAGGCTCGTCGTCGTTACCGAAGACATTCATCGCAGCACAATCCTGGAAGTCGGTGTCGTCATTCTTGTTAACGTTTTCGGCACCAAAGCATTGCTCCATCTCTGCCTGGCCACACCCGCAACCGCAGTTGCAACCTCCAGTCTGAGCAGTGGCTTTCTCGAGGACGCCCTTCTCCCAACCATTGAGCTAGTGTCAGATTAGTGGATTGTCCCAACGAAAGCTTGGTAAGGGATAAACTTACGAAATCTGCGTGGAACCCGTAGCCGGTTGGGTCGCCATTAGAGACAACCCAGGGCGAGTCATTGGCACCATACTGGCCATCAAAGGGTGAGATATCATACCAGAACTCAATGAAGATGGTTGGGAAGCGTGCAGCCCTATGGGTTGTGGGACAGTTCTCAATACCTATGCCTCCATAGCCATTAGGATATGCCATGTGGGCATCAGGGTTCTTGGGATCGAGTTTCTCCCCGTTCCAGCAAGACGGGAAAGTGACTTCAGATGCGAAGCCATATTTGCAGGAGGTAAAGCCAGTTGGGAAACCACTGCTGAAAATAGGTTCGCTACCTCCGTCAGGTTGGTGGCATCCCCATCGCACACCAGCAGGATTGGGGCCTTCGGAACGCTTGAAGGGGTTTCCAGCAATCATATTGAAATCTTCAGGGAAACCAGTCACGTTCGCCCATTTATCTCCATCACCGAACTTGTAGTAGATCTTGGTATATTTCTCAGGCACGCGGTAGAAGCCGGTTCCATTGCCATTCCAGAACAGAGTCGGCCGCCAGTACAAGCTCTTGTCAGGCTTAATGCGGGCAGTTGTACAGGTGGATGTCTGAGTCTGCTCAAAGCTTGTTGAAGCAGTTAATGCACTGCCTCCGTCAAATGAATGTAGATGGGGACTCTGCGTTCCTGGGAATATGGCGGGATCGAGACGCTGGTAGCTCAAAGCACTTCCACCGCGATTGAAGAAGCTGAAGTAATTGCCACTGCAATCGAAGGCGGAAGCCGTGGCAACTAGGCCAGCCGTGAGGGTGAATAGATTGGTAAGCATGGTGTCTTCACTGGCACTTGCGAGATATCAGATCCAGATCTTAGTGTAGCAAAAGCGTAGGTCGTGCGGAAGGAATGGAATTGAGTCTCGGACTCAAGATAGACGCGTTGCCAAAGGAATGAACGTAGAGTCAAAAGAATGGATGGTATTCCTGTACCGGAAGCTGAAAAGTATGTAACGTAGACTCAAGCATGTTCCCGATCGGGGCGGATGTTGGAGATATATGCCAACGCTTCCGAGCGTAGGATTGGATGCAACCTTGGGCGCCCAAGGCCGCCTTGGAGGCGCACCACCATGAAATGAGATTAGCTGAGGGTATAAGGTTTCCTAAGGTGATTCGTTGCCGGGTGCAGATCTGGGCCAAGGTGGACCGTACGTAGTCAAAAACGAGTGGGCCGTCTTGTCAGGGGCGTTGCCAACCATTCTCGGGGCCTTTCGAATGGCACGCCTTGAAGACAATATCTGGCGACCTCATCGGTAGAAAACGGCCTGTAGGAACCCGTTGATAGCTAAAACACATCTTGCATAGCTGCAATTGTTTGTTCGTTTCTAAGCTTGAAGACAGCTGGGGTATCGATAGGGTAGAAACAAACTCCCCGGTTGTTGGCGCACTGGTTGGGGCGCTTAGCGGCGAGACCATCACACTGGAGAGACTAGTGGCTGATCTTCAAACGGTGCTGGCTCCCCTGCCTAAGATTACTGCGCTTAGCATCCGCAAAGACTCTGAATGGCCTTGAAACACGCATTCGAATTTGCAGGATTTGTCGATTGGGATGCGGAGGAGTGTGGAGATGATGATTTGCCATAACCGAACTCTAAACTGAGTAATGTTGGCCAATGGGAACAAAATCTTTGTGAGGACGCCCACCAGCCGCAAAGGACATGAAAGAAGTGATGAACCTGACGAGTTGTCATCTTCTCATTTCCCGATGGCAAGAGTGATGAGAATATGCGTCAGCTCGGTTCGTCGTTGGACCCGTTATCACACCCTGCAATCTGGATCACATTACCATCTGGCCAGCCTCACCACAGGTAGCGAATGATGGCTTTGTAGTGACCGAACAACGGTCAGGCACTCCAAGGTGCCTATACCCTTTTCCAGTGAAAAGAGCTGCGATGACTCGTCTTCTTGCAGACAGTAGGCCCATGTGCCGACAAAGCACGGTTTTGTTGAATGCAAATGCAGCAGCTGGGGACGTAGCATGCCCTCAATCTGAAGCGACAATATTGACAGCTTGAGGAATCCTCGTGCAATAATTGGAATCGACGAGTGAGTCGGTCTCGTTCGGCTATTTCGCAATATAACTGCTTTTCGAGGAAACGGGTCCGTTTTGGAATTCGTAGATTAGAGTCTGCTCACTGACAACTAGAATGTTGGTGTTGAAAGCCAAACAAACGATAAATTGCCTTAAGTTGTAGATGTTCTGGAACGTTAAGCAAATTGTCGAGGTAGTGAGATACGGTGGTATTTGGGAACAGGAGAATCCTATGTGGTGAGTTACTCAGCAAGTGTGGAGAAGTTGGGTGTGATTGTTTTACACTCCGAAGCGGAGCAAAGACCATTTTCCGGAAGCAATAGTGTCAAGGTTGCGACAGATGCGGGAAAAATCAACCCCAAAGGATTGATAGTGCTGGAGCTTCCACATGTATCTTGGTAAGGTTCAGCTACTAGGAGAGTTGATATCGAGGTTCGCATAGCATATCCTATCGCTTTCGGCAGAGAATAATCTTGGGCAATCGCAAAAGAGTTTCATCTATTCGCTTTTGCCATTATCAGATATTTCCTATTTTGATAATCTCAGATATGGTTGGCAAATTGGCTGTGGTTATGACTTATTGCACAGCTAATAATATCGTGATCTGTGTCCAGGGAGAATGTTTTGGATCTTCTCCCATGATGTAACTACCCACGCGAAAGCAAGAGGCCACGCTTGGAAGACCAAGTTTCTTCTGTGTCAATACTACGGTGGATAGTGGCGAAAGGTACACGAGAGACCGAATCGCCATGATCGGGAACTATGACAATGACCTCATCAAGGAGATTAACGAATGACTCTTAAAATCCCAGCTTCCTATTATTTGGCCAGAATGAAGGCCAAGCAACTAACGTGCCATCTAAACATAAAAAAGGGGTAAGCATACAATCATAGGCTGTTCAGGCCAGTGGATCAAGAGCGGCTGGGGACAATGGGACGAAATGATTAAAGATGAGTACCACCTCACGGCAGCAACAATGCGAGACTTGCGATTTGTTCAAACTCAGTTCTCACTCAATTGGATAAATTATCAATAATTCAATGCATGAAACGATGGAAGGGACTCTGATTTGTCGTGTACATTTGAAGCACGCTCTTGACATTGTTGCACGGCTTATGGTTCCAAGCTCGCTTCAGTGAGAAGCGACATTTTTCCTTATTAATTCCGGTGACTTTACATTAGACGTATTTGCATCAGACATTACGCTGGAGTTTCAGCTCGACGCGTAAGTGTGGTTGTTGGATATAGTATGTTTTAAGGATGTATCAATAATGCACATCTTATAGCGAAATGGTAGTGGAAACGTTGAATGATGCGAAAAAGCCAAAATACATGCGTATGAATCATCTATCAAGAAAGACACGAGGCCAAATGTTTCATTGACATAAGGCGAGCAGCGACAGATGAAGTGGATAACCGTTGAGTGAATGTCTGGTAGTGAGCGGGCCGTTGTAGGACTATTGACAACGGCGTGACGCAAGCGTCAACAAGCCATAACGAGCCAAAATTATTAAGCTCACAGCATCAACGCTAGTACTTTATCGAAACCTAAGAATGACCTCGAAACTCTTCATCACAGCGCACGACCGATCCCGAATGTCTCCACAATGACAGCATGTCCCGTACGCACTGACAGACGAAGCAGTGAACCCTACCGCAACACCAGTACTAGTGCAGGGTTGTGGTGATCCAGTATCCTGAAAGTCTTCATTCAAGCAGCAAGAAAGCGATCGTCCGCGGAGGACTCTTCAGCAAGAGCCGCACAATGACAACATGCCCGTGTCTCACAGATATGTAGTGAGATTGAAAGTACTGCTTGCCCTGTTTTGTGCAGATTACCTGATTCCAGACCCTTGTCTGCTGTGGCGTTTCCTCGTCGACAAACCCGACCATCTGGAGCGAAAGATTTGCATAAATGTTGGTGAAGCCACTGCTACGTCACAATAAAATACCCGCTTTGGGAAGTATGCGATGTCGGTTAGCAGAGCCAGTAGGATGATTTTGCCAATGCTTGTTGGTGTTTCGAGGCGATTCTATGTGCGGAGACTATGATGATGAGCGGGAGGAGAAGGGAGGGCGACGACGAGTGGTGGTTGGCACGATAACACACTTGACGCGCAATATTTAGTAGCTTGCCGCATAAAATGAAGGATAATATCGCTTATCAACTCGGGAGACCTTCTTTCGGCTTCCCTCATGTATGATGAGATGGGCAACATCGCGATCGAAAGAGGGTCGAAGTAGCGATCCAGCCACATATTTTGCCCATCACTGCTCATTTAAGGTTCGCCGATGACGTCGCTAAAAAATTAAGCTACCGGCAACTGTGGCGCCTGACATCCACAAACAAGGATATGCCCTGCATGACCTCACTTGTTTGAGATATCTGCTGCTGATCGCTTCCGGTTCTGGCGGACAGACAAGAAACCTGCTATCCTCTCTGACGCAGTGTGTTGTTTGCGGTCACCTGAAGGATGGGTTTTGCGGAAATTTGCATGCAGGGCGCGTGGGAAGATGAGGTGAGGGAGGCAGGATGGACGGTCCTGACGTCAGTTGCACAACAAACGTCCATGACGCCGCTGGCTTATAAGTGAAGTGACAGCTCACATTCTGTGATACATTCCAATCAACAACAAAACAACTTCTCCCAAGAACACCAATACCACAAGTGTCCATCAACACTCGAGACATATCCAGCCCATCTCCATCACACCAATAAACACCTCACCGAAGCCCACAACCTCACAACACCGCAAAAATGGGTGCCGTAGTATCATGCGTATGTACCCCCTCCTTCTACGCCACTTTGTATCTACTAACATCCATTCTAGATCAAGTCCATTTTCCGAACCATCGGCAACTGCATCATGGCAATTGTCAATGCCATCGCCGCTGGTCTTAAGGCTATCATCAACGCCATCGTCGCTCTGTTTGACATCATCATCAGCTGCCTGACCTGCGGACGCGGCGGCTCCCGTCGGCGGGGCATGAAGACAAGAACTACGCACACTAGTAGAGTCTAGTGTGCTCCCGTCTCGCGAGAACCACACTGATGCAAGAGTGTCAGAGTGGAAACTGAGACGGGAGCTCGGTGTCTGAACTGAGGGAGCGAGAGCAACCGAAATGACAGTGACCGAGGCAGCCGGAGGAGCGTTATACCCAGAGTAGAGAGAGATGAGCATGGTTCGAGGAGTTTGGTTTCCTTTGTGTACGATACGAATGTGCGTGGTGTATCATGGTGTCCGACGATGAGGTGGAAGGTGCATTCTTGATCACGACCCGCGCATAGATACCCCAGCGTTTCAATGGATCAACTTTAATACCCATAATTGTTCTCCATCAACTCGACTTCGTAGCTTTCCATATTTATCGCCTGACCTATTGCACGTGATAGATAGCTTGGTAAAGTCCGCAAGAATCGGTGGGATCCGGGTGGATGTAATTGCATTCCTGGGTATTTCAACTTGTCTCCCATCATACACGACTGTATCTTAACAACCTCAACGTGCTTATCAAGGATTATGCCAAAGGTCCAGCGACCCCAAACGTACCCTTGGCTTTGACACACAGATCACCTTTCATACTCTCTAGTGTACCTATAATCTCTGATCTCGCTTTTGGCTCATCTTTCTTCGTCAAGTCTTTGCTCGGCGACAACCATGACAACCAAGACTTTGTGGGCTCCGCTTCAGGCTCTAGCAGAGGCTTGGTCTGGGGCAGGTCAGGTTTCGAGAACGAAGCCCGTAGAATGTAGAAGTCGAGGCTGTATGTCGGTTTGGCGTAAGTTACCGACAGTGTGTCTGGGCGATGGATGCGTTCTATACATCAAGTCAGCTTTTCCATCCAATCGGAAACGAGGGATTTAATGGAAAGACTTTGGTGAAAGAAACAATTGTATGTATTGTACGTACCGACCTTCCCTTCTGGCCCGCTAACCATCCTCGCCATAATCTCTTCGAAAACCGTTGCGATAAACCCTCCATGTGCAACACCGGGCCAGCCAGTCAGTCCACCCCCAACCCATATCACAGCAACCATCTCCTGCGTTTCTGCATTCCAGAATGCTCTTTGTACACCCAGGCCTCGTGTGCCGGACATGATACCTAAAATACCCTTACTCCCCTCTTCATCTTTGCCTAAATCTATATCGAGTTCGAGCCAGCCTTTATATGCAGATATCTTTCTACCGCCACCGCCCTCACTGCGGAGCCCCGGCCCTGATTTCAAGGCGGTATCAGAATGGAGGTTGTAGGATTGGGCGCGGAGCGATCGCACGATTTCAAGGTTATCGATATCGCGATTTAAAGATCCGATGATCAATTCGTCCTCGCGAGACCCTGGCTCGGGTAGTCCGAGAGGGCCAGCAAACTGTCGTGCGCCGAGACCGGTGGTGATTCCAAGGCCAAGGATGCTGGCATACCAGAGGTAGGACCAGCGGATGCGGGATTGGAGGGGAAGCGGGAGGTTGTTAGAAAAGGCATTGCGTGAGGAGCGGGAGGATCGGAATAGTGGAGAGCGGAGGAGGTAGCGTATTCGGGACATTGTGAGTAGGGGAACCACTACTCAGGGCGGTGAGGTTGCAATACACGATCAGATGTGGTAACATACGAGACGAATGAATGAAGCTCTGACCCCTCGAGCTCTTCACCGAGGCTCGAGGTTAGTGTCTTGGCGTTAGCATGCACCTACAGAGAGCAATTCTCACTATATCCGCTATCAGAGCATAATTATAGTATAACTAGCTCCTACCCAAACTATACAACAGGCTTTCATATAAAATGGTACTTGGCTCTTCAGGATCCCTCTTGACTCTCCGGCTTATCTGGACGTCTGTCCTCGACATGGACAACATCCAAGTCTTCCATATTTACACCCTGGAACATGCGGACCTATAACAATCAGTTCCGGACTATCAAAGGGCAACACGAAAATAAGGGTCCTCGCTTACATTTACACACAGTAAATCTGGGGGTCCTTCCCCAAACTCCTCCATCCTTGGATCAAAGAACACAGCACTGCCGCACCCTGCGCAGAACTTGTGCAGATTCTTTTTGGGACCGAAGGTATAGTCCTTAAGCTTTTCACTGCCACTTGTTATGTGCAGCTGCGATCGCTCAGGATAGACAAGGAGATATGCATTCCGAGTGCAGATCGAGCAATTACACGATACCACCTTTGACTGCGGGAGCGGTGGGGAGAGCACGACGGAGTATTGAACTGTGCCGCAATGACAGCTTGCGGGGTAGGTTTGGCAATTGTTTGGATCGAAAGGAGGTTGGGGGGGTTTTGTCTTTTCAGATTCACTCATGGTTGAGGCGAGATAGGTGTGAGTGGTGCAAGAGCGGGGTAGTGATTGATGTTGGTGTGGGTTGAGGCGAGTGTTACTCGACGGACATCGTATACAGCATTTATGTAGATTAAGCTATGGTCTCTAGACCAGGTTTCGAGCTAGCGTAGTTATGACGGCGGTACCTGCACGCATGATCGTCGCGATCAACAAAGGAATGCAGCATTATCGGCACCGGCTCTAATATCTGACGATTGTGTAAAAGTCCCCGAGAAACGGATGTTTTGATGATGGGCCTTGTTTGGAGCTGATAATCGCACAGCAGGCCGTATTTTCATGATTGGTACAGCCGCGTCATAACGACTGACAAACTCCACGTCAATAACAAGGTGCGACTATGTAAATGGACGACCCGCCCTTACGCCCCAAAAATACCTTTTGAGACTCTTGAAATGTTTTTTTCAATAGACACAGTACCTTGCCCAATATGGTAAGTATTCTTTACGATTTCGTGAAACACAAAATGCCGATCTCGTCTCATGCAGCAATATATATCTCTGCCCGATGCTCAAAATTCCGGTATGACTAAATCCTTCCGCCACTCAAATATCACAAATTAATCAGTCTACGCATGTTCCACCGCTTTGGCAAATGCCGGCTGACGCCAAAGGGCGCCAGCCCGTATCAGCCACCCCTGATCCACAGGCCGATCCAACGATCCTGCGCCGTGGCGACACAAACGATCCCGTGTTACCCAGATCCAAGGATGTCACTTTGTTACACGCCAGTGGCACTTTAGAAGGCGCCCTAGTTTTGGTGATACGGGACTGGATCAGTGTCCTACAGCTATGCATGTTCCACGAAGATGAACGGGCTGGTGTGACCTCTTACCGGGCGCTCCGATTGGTGTCTCAGTTCTGCGGCGCCAGGTCCAGAGGGCGTTGGTAGTGTGGCCCGACAATCTGGGCTGTGTGGTTGTACTGACGTTGAGGTTGGCGCTCACTTGGGATGGGACACCTAGTCAACGTTTGCTTCAATGCAAGCGCGGGCCGAGAAGGGCTTTTGTGGGTATTCGGGAGGATTGAAACAGGGTCTTAATGTCTATGAAATATGAAATCACTCTACTAGCTAGTTGAAGCCTTCGTATCATTCCTACTAAACTATCCCCAATGTGTTCACAAAAATGTGTTTGAGCTTAGTCATCCCCCTGGCTACACCTTGAACTACGTTGGAAACACTGCTATCCTTCAAGTAAAACTCATGGCTGAACATTGTCAAGTTTAAAAATAGTTGTCCTAGAATGCTAATGGAGCGACGGGGATGTCAAAATATCCAAATTGTTACAATCTCCCTGTAGGCTTACGTCCCGCTCATGTCGATATCACCTAGCCCCAACCCGTTCCACACTACTTGCTGGACATGCTTTAAAAAATCCTCAACTTCTCTTACATCATGCCAGGCGTCATTGTATGCTGCACTGAGCCCCAAGCTGCCCTTCCATGTTCCCAAGAAAACACCTAATCCAGTTCCTAACTCCTCCCCTGTTACCCACGGATTGCTGATATCGAAAACACCATGCTGGGGCGAAATGATTTTGTCGACTACTCCCATACTGCTGATACTGACAGAGGGCAACGGATTTGGTGCAGGTACAGGCCGTGGAGAGTTGGATTCGGGGTCAGATATGTGTGGCGTACCCATGGACCAGAAGGATGGCGCCAGGTCGAGATTATCGGGGCAGTCACGGATGGTGTGGTAGTAAGATTTCACCTGGGAGACAATGGAGTGGAACTCTTCTTGTATCTCCTGACTTTTTCGTTCTTTAGCGGCCATGGATGGTATCGTGAGATCAAGTACCAGACTATTACCAGAAACAGAATGATAGACCGCTGCTGCATGTTTTGGCGTTGAGTAGTCTGCTCTGCACTTCGGTCGCTCATTGATCAAAGAGTAGTTGATATATCGGGCCAGTCTCTCCTGGAGCCCTTGCTCCTGCAGATCTCGTACACTGACAGCAATGGCAGCATGATAAACGTGTGTGACTGTCGCTCCAAGACGTTTGCTTGCCTGTAGTAATTGACTAGTATCAGCCGATGAAAGCTCAAGAACAACGCGTTGGTGCTTTCCTGGGGTTACACGACCGCGCTTGAACGGAACGGTAAGAATCTCGACATTTTCTCGAAGCACCGCATTGCTAGCAATGAGGTTTTGGAGGCGCTCTTGTTGGTCAAGCGTAAGAATGGGGGAGATGTCTGCAGCAATGCGAAGTGGCGGACTGAGATTTCTGACTTCTGCTCCAGGTGATGGTGCTGTCCAAGCTGATGGGTCCTCGTAGGCTTGAGCAGCATGTGCCAGAAGGCTATTGAGGATGTGAAGTGTGCCGATCCCGTCTAGGATATCATGAGGCGAACGAAGAACGAGATCTCGACGTATGACATTGTCTATGTCTGTGCTGGTGTTTGAGGGCGTGATAACAAACAGTGTGGGGACTTCTGGAGCAGGAGGGTCCGCATTGCACCATTCAGTTCCAGATGTCCTCGGCTCAACGGTAATAAAGGTGTTTTGCAACCATTCTTCAATCTGAGTCTCCACCGTATTTGGGTGAAACGGTGTATATGACTTCTTCCATTTTTCTTGTTGGTGATCATATTCCACCTGTGAAGCTATTGTTGGGTGATCATATCGAAGCCTCAGCCAAGCCTCACGAAGTGCTTCTTCAACCCTTTGCCCCGTTTCTTGCAGGGAAGAGTCTGAGACTTCGACGGCAACCGATACAAAGCCGGTTATGGCAAAGTACATGCGGCCACTGCCTTCGAAACTTTTTGCCAGGAGCGTGTAGAAGCGCTCTGCTTCATCAATTTCCCGCTCCCAGTAGCCGAGCCCAGTTTGTTGCCATGTAAGTTGAGGGTAACGATTACTAGCCATACTTTTGTGAGACGAAGGCTGGGTATTCACCTTGCGGGAGGCAGAAGAACTGTAGTAGTCCTAAATGATACTATGAGATTAGGTGTGACCGATGCTAAATGATTTGAGATGGACTGTCTTCGAGCCCTTGGTACTGTTTATATACGGCTATTGATGGATGCTAATCTTCGCAAGCATATCCTTTTACGATTGACCCTTACTCAATTGCGGGGCTTTTATGCGCGTGATGAAGATAGTTGTCATTAAAAATGAAGCTGCAGCTGGCCGAGCTTATTTCGAATGGTAGTCCTTGTACGCCGGAAGAACCTCGCAGCTCGACACTCAATACACTCAAGTGTATGTCAGCAGAGATGGACAGAACCGGCAGATGTTATGGGCGTTCTGGACCAGTTGTAAGGTCATCATAGGACCTTGATCAAAGGATGCCTAATGATTGGAGCGAGAAAGTGCGAGGTACGCGGAATCTTGAAGATGTTGGTCGGTAGAACGTCGGTTGTGGGGTCCACTCGGGCCGCCTTTCCGCGCGAGGGCAAATATCAACGTCCATCGAGGGCAACATCTAAGACCATCTTCCAAACACACGATGTCAGGTGCATGCCTCCTCTCCCGTGTGGTCATTCCGACATTTGATATACATTACCTTACCAGATACTGCATGCGAGAAACAGCGATATACCCCGTGACAAACACCCTGCCGTGTGTCGACCGGAGATGCGCGCCGATCATGAACGACTGTGATGATAGAGATGAAAGATTCACGCTCGTGAATGAATGAAGAGATGAAAGCCCCGAAATTTCACATGTTTATCGTGCTCTGTACTACACACCCCGCTGCATTTGCACAGATCATTTATGTTATCTCCTGGGTTTGCTGTGTGACATGGAACGATCCGCCACATGTCTTTGCCGGCATGAGTCTATGAAAAGTAAATACCAGCCATCGCAGAACATGAATTAATCTGGAAAGATAGTCTGCCCAGAGGAACACGGTTTCGGCAATTGCACCGGGCATGCAATGATGCGTGACGACCAGTTGGCTCGATAGCAAGGCAACTCAGGGCAGCTGAACCGCAACATTTAAAGCACATATCATAACGCAAGCCGAAATCCAGCGCTGGACGCATGCATGATCAATTCCGAGGGCAAATCCAAACGGTTGACAGCGGAAAGCCAAACATACATTAGCGCATGTGGCTCGATGCAGACAAGTACAGTAGCTCCTATGCTGCACTGGACAGTCTTCCCCGCAGCTCGAATTTGTAATAGCTTGATCAAGACTTGGAGCTGAAGATTTATTATGTCCTGCGTTTGGCCTTCTCCAAACCCCCCACTATTCAGCTTATAAACGAGTAGGGGTTGGTCGCGTGATTTTGCATCCCGCTTCACGGGAAGCTGAACCACAGAACCTGAATCGGAACGCACCGACGCATTCATTGGCTCCCGTATATCCGAGAACTTACGTACTCTTACATGTAGCTGAATTGCTAGGAGCTGTAATTGTAATTGTCCTAGTTCATATGTTAGCTGCTGTAAATATCTATTCTTATCTTCTCAACATCAAACACCATCAGTAGCGGCATCTCACATCCTCCTGCTGAGTGTGTTGAGAATTAGGACGAGATATTATTAAGATTTGGCATTTCAAAATTTATCAAACCTTGATGCTCTCACACTTATGATTGTGGCACTCTTTGCGATTATGCATTACTAAAACCAAACAAACTTCAAACTCTATAACTCGAATAGCCTCGAAAAACCCCAACACCGAGCATTGGTTTCACGCTGAATGGGATTCCCTGCAAAATCCAAAAATCTTGGAAATATAGGTAACGTGGGATTATGCTTCCTCTGTGGCACCACCCCTCAAACTGCCAGGTCATGCATGCACGGTACGCAAATAGCACTTGTACTTCAAAGAAAAAGGTAATCTACCACAAGAACACATGGACATAACAAGACTATGATAATCCAACACGGTGTCAAAGGTGAGTAAACTCTCTTTTATGGAGGGCAAAACCTGCGACTACAATTTTCATGGATCG
Source organism: Pseudopyrenochaeta lycopersici (assembly GCA_003313425.1). Lineage (NCBI taxonomy): Eukaryota > Fungi > Ascomycota > Dothideomycetes > Pleosporales > Pseudopyrenochaetaceae > Pseudopyrenochaeta > Pseudopyrenochaeta lycopersici. The sequence continues at coordinate 385,570 of NHZP01000011.1, read as the reverse complement.
AGGTACCTCTGCTGCTAAGACTGAGACTGCATTTCTCTTTTCCTCCCTTTGCCAGCATTTCCTAGATAATTCATTGGACCGTGGTTGAAACGGAAATGACGAAATATCATGTCTCTCCCGTCTCGCGGTGCACAAACGCTATGTCACATGTCTTATCGGCTGTGTGACCAGAGGACCAAATTCGCGAGCCAACGCAGCCATCTTTGATGGAAGTGAGGTAACTTCAGAGCATTGAACTACGAATGGTGTTTGAGAATACGGTCTGAGAGTAACTGTGCATTGCATTCTTGAAATTATTTATTCCAAATTTTGCGAGTTGATCCACGCATGATACTTTATGGTTAAACACAAAAGACTGTCTCCCCTTTGGGCAAAGTTCTTCGCTGTTCCATAAGTGTTCCAAAAAAACCCCCCACTTCTTTCAAACTACACTTTTCCATAGCTAGTTTTTTTTGGATCTTGACTGATACGAAGAAAATTCCACCGACTGTGAAATCCGCTACCCTTGCTTGATTACGGAAGAAACTAATCAAAACTCTATCTACTTGTCCCTTGAACATCTATGAGAATAACACATCTTACTCTTAACAAACTCCAATTCCCAAGCTTGAATTCCCCTACAATATATGGGATGTTGCTTATGGAGAATGGCTCTCAATCGGGACGGATAGGTAATTTTGCATAAGGCTTGAAGTCAAGACAGATGTTCATGTACTGTAAGAAAAAGCAAGTTGGGACAGGAATGTCCAAGAGTATCATCATTTAAAATGAAGCGCATAAATCTCAAGTCTGCTAATGGGTTCGATGATGTTGTTGTCAGCCTGAAGAAGCAGCTCTAAAGCCTTGATTGTTGATGAAGCCAACAACCGTTTCTAAAAATCACCAACTGTGCTATCCCAGACCGTCTATTTCAATTTGTGCCCAACAAAGAGGCAGGATGGATCTGAATGATGTATAGTAGATAATGGCTTGTGCTATGTGAACGATAATATTACAACTATAGAAGTGATGGAATACGACGTCCTGGTGCTTCCTCTCCTTTGCCTACACTGTGTGTGCCCTCTCACTGTGCGGGGCGCGAAAGCCGCGCATCATCTCATACTCTTCAGAGGATGCATGTCTGAGAGACTTCCTGATATAAAGCGAGCCATAATCTAACCCTCTTCCATGCATAGGGCGTAGGGTCAGGCTCACAGTCGCCGCGCTGTCATTTACAGTCACTCCGTACGGATGTGATGCATTCAAAATCTGTGCTTTGAAGGGTAATAGCTAACCCCCAAAACTTGCTGTAACCCTTGTGTGTTTCGTCCGGAAGGAGACGCGGGTGGTGGGGAAGCGCTCTCGAAAGCGGTGCGCGCTGCAGAGATCTGACGGATTGTCTCAATTGGGACCTGATGAATGTCTGCGACTATCAGTGAGCAGGGTTTCTGTGCGATTCTGCTGCAAAGGCACGCAGGAATTGACGTGACTTTGCAGTATCGTGGTGCAACCGTGACATTGCACCAGCCGCTATAGGAAGCTCGGTAGTGGTGTTCATCGCCTTGTGCAAATGGTATTTACAGTGATGCAGAAATGTCTGCTGGTCATCTGTGAGACAAGTGTCAACACTGCTTCCAGCAATAAAAAGTTGGCCCTGGATTTCGGCCAACTGTTTCATCCAGTGAGGAAGGTAGAAGAAGACCGTCGATGCGTTGTCCTGAGATGTAAGCTGAGTGCTCACCGGTCCTGTCAGATATCAGGGCGAAGATGAACACTTTCGGTATGAGGCATACGTTTTTTGGCAACAGTACAAAGGATTACTCGTACAAGTAATTCTGATGATGAGCTGAGCTCGAGTGACAGAGCCGCATCGGTACGCCTGTGAATCTGTTGGCCAAATCAACAGTCCCAAGACACTTGGTACCAAAAGGGCCACAAATCAGATTTCAGGCAAGGCGCAGTCGCTCAGCTCTTCCTGCGCTAATCTCTAGTGAAGATAGCGCTGCTCATGAAAGGAGTCCCAACCATGACTGAATCCAAAATTGGATACATTCAAAGATCAAGTCCAACTTCATGTACAAGCGAATGCCGAGTATTGGAATCACAGCCGACAAGCGTTTGTAGCACGCCTTAAAGCGCTCCACATACCAGAACCGCCCTTGGCAGCCACTTGACGATGGCCGGGAATCTGCTAGATTGCGGCCATAATGTGACAGCCACTTTTACAACAAGCACACCAAGCTAATTGGGGCGAAAAGGTCATCGCGCTAACAAGCGCATCGCCAGGATTATGTCAGACGGCTATGCTGGTGATGGTGAAGGTGCTTACGGCTTGGACTGATGCACGTGGAGAGTAAGCCGCGGTAAGCAATAAGCTGCCGTGGAAGAAACTGGTACTCGGGACTTTTATCGTTGTGTAACAGAGCAAATGCAGGCCTAGTGCCTGCTTGTGTAGATTGTCTAGTGGAGGGTTACAAGACCGTGATATGGACTTTGAATAGAATATCAACCCTTTGACTGCTCGGCGATGCTCGTTAGGCTGAACAAACCCTTGTAGGTGAGACCATGCTGGCGAATGCGAGCTGAACGGTGTACGAGGAGCATCGAAGTCCGAGCAACCATGAGAATGGGGTCTAGAAGATGGCAGGATGAAGAGAAATAGAGAAAAAGAAAACAAAAGTGATTGGACCGTCTGGACAATTCCTGCAGGGAGAAAGGGTGTGATGTAGGACAAGGCCCCCATGGCCTATTCGTCTTCGTAATGCAGTACTGTTGAAGCGAAGGTGACCCGGGTCGATGTGATTGAGAAGCAAGCAACCAACGGGACAATAGGCTAGGGCGAGGGGTCGCGAGCTTTCGCCGTGATCAAGGACATGAATAGAACTCTGTGGACATCACAAAAAGGACAAGTGGAATGGGAGGATGAGCAGTATTGATGCCCAGCCTGGAAGTCCGGATAGGCGCGTGAACGAGGGAAGCATGTTTGCGCACCCGAAGGACTTGCAAGGCATTATCCCCTATTGGCGGAGTTTTGCATGACAAAAGCACATCTCACATGTATACGATGGAGACAACCGAGAAGGATCGAGCAGTCATCCGCTCAGCGAGCGGTAAAGAAAGTGGGTGTTGGACTGACTGGCGAATCGTGTCCAAACCCACACATCCATTGTTCACAGGAACGGTGTGAGCACCTGCACATTCAGAGGCCTCTCCGACGGCCGCTTCTCTAGTGCTCCAGGAGTCGAGGGGTGAAGCGCGCGCACAGAGGAGTCTCATGAGTGGATATCAAACAAAGTTTGGTCATCCTGACCCTCAGTGACTGGATGTTGCCTTCGCCCCCTATGATTGCAGTAGCTGAAGACAGAAGCGGTTCATCATCTGCGTCAGAGAAACTTTTCACAGACAGGTCTTCCCTGCGCGCATCTTCGATGATGGCGCGCACGATCCAGACGGGATGGCTTTTGTTGGCGTCTGGCCTAGCGGGCACGATAACTGGCGTGCATTCTCGTTCAGGCAATGAACAACACGCCTGGAGAAGATCAACGGGATCATCGGAGTGAAAGTTAGATGCTGGCGTCCGCCACGGAGACTTTTGTGTTTGACCGTCTCCCTCTCTGATGCAGGTACAAGTGCCGCAGGCTGGACGCTGGCTCGATTTACAGTCGTCGCGGACATTTCCGCGACGGTCGGTCTTGACAGTTAGTAATATTGACATTTCTGCGGCACTTTCCTCGGGGAGACGTGGAAGAAACGCTAAGGAGAATATTGACTGCTAGGAGAAGGAAAGGCGGACATGTGCGAGGCGCTGTGCGCGGCTGAGAGGGAGCGTGCGGCAGTATATTCTGGCCCCTCGGTAAAGGAGCGAGGCAGGGACTCCAATCAGCAGAGTCGGGGGAGGTTTGGACAAATCATGTTTTGGCCGAGAGGAATTCGAGGACGGTTCCAAGCGACAGAACGAGACCACGGATACAGCCCAAACGTGCTTTGAGGCAAGTCGGGTTCAGCACACAGCGTTGCAGGGTTTGGCGAGACCAGACCCCGGTCAGGGTGGAATTAGAGGGGCTAATGATGTTGATAGGCTGCTGCTTACGGGCTGCATCACGCAGGAGAAGGAGCAAGTGTAGACAAATGTTTAAAGTCTAGCAGCGTGGGGTGCATTGATGTGTGCAATTTGCAAGCGACTGAGTCGCGCTCTAGAGGGCAGAGAGTGTTTGGAGTGCTGCATGCGGAGTGGCAAGACGGGCGCTGGCCAGTTTTGCTGGCGGGACTGCGGCAACGCGAGGGCGAGCACAGCACTCGCAGCGGTCCTGGAGTCGTTCGGCTGGTGGTGGTGGAGTTGTTTTGATGGGATGCATCTGCGACGCTCTGCAGGCTGCCGTCAAACAAGGAGCGTCGGTGTCAAAGCTACGCGGCGTCATGGACAAGGAGTGGGTGAGGCTCAAAACGTGGGCGCCGCCTACCGGTGATGACGGCAGCAAGAGTGAAGAGCAAGAGCGACTTGCTGCTTCTGGCGGGGGTGCATGAGCGAGTCCCAACAGCGCGGTCGGGCGTTGTGGGCGTCGTGGGCGTCGTCGGCTAGAGAACTAAGACTTCCGGCCCTGGACAGCTGGGCTTGGGCGGTGACGGGGAAAGGGTGGGTTTGCCAGAGACGCTAGAGGTGCGTCCGTGTCAAAATTGAGTTGTGCAGCCCGCGTGTCACACAGTGTGGGGACACGGCCACTCCGAGTCGTGAGACGACTGTGCAGAAGATCTGGGAGACAGTTTGACGGGTGAGATGCTAGCGCAGGCTAGGGGGGGGGGATGCGACAGACGGCGCACAAAGTCACGGGGTGTGGGAGGGGGCGAGGTGGGTTGGATGTGGGCTGGCGGTGGGCTGGCGGTGGGCTGGCGATAGGCAGAGGAGGCACGATGGCCTGCCGGGACGGGCAAGGCTGGCAGATGGGTCGCCATGATTCCGTCATGGCGGGGTACATGCAAATACGTCGGTACGGATAAGGCTACACGGCGGGTCCAAATAAGCTACACTCGTTAATCACACTGGCGGGCGAGAACCGGCAGACGGGATAAATTAAAGAGAGGCACCGGGATGGGCATGCTCGAACGGGCGTCCCAAGGCGCTGCACCGCTGCTCCGCTGCACCAGTGCGCGCTGCACGCTGCTCGCAATGCCGCATCGTCGACGGCCGGTTCTGCTGCTGTCGAGACGTGCAAGCGCGAGGAAAGAAGGACCGGTCAGCTATCAGATCGCGACTGCCTTTAGCGGAGGCCCTCTTCACTTCGCTTACCCCTCGGCCTCATTGGGCCGGGCCGCCCAGGATTACACGAAAGCTCGCATTGGGCCTGCTGCGTGACAGGACGCTGAGATGAAGGGGAGCGTGCCGTGTCGCGGTGAATGCGCTGCGCTTGGTCGCGATTGTGCTGTCGCTGGATTGTCGTTGCTTGTCTGCCATTGTCGTTTCCGTCGTCTCGTCTCGTCTCGTCTCGTCGTCTGCTTGTCAGCCATTCCCCGGGCTGTCCACGCTGCAAACGCCTACCGCGACGCGCGACAGGGACAGCAGCAAGCCATTAAGCCTCCCATCAGGCGCAGAGGGCGCAGAAGGAGCCGGCCGTCGGCTGCGGCTATGAGATCTCTGCACCCGCTTGGCCCTGCACCGCGCCCTAACCAGCATGGCGCCGCCCCGGCTGCCCCAATTCTGCGGTCTGTGGCAGCAAGCCCTCACGCACTGGCTGGGATGCACGCGAATTGGGTCCTCGATCGACCGCGAACTTGTCCCCAGTTCCATGTCGCTCGTCCTCTGCGCCAGCTGCCTCAACCAGGCCGCCGGGAAAAACACTCAACGACACAGCGCACCTCAGACGCCAGCTCCATGCCCTGAGTGCCCGCCCGCTGTCGTTCCCAAACACCGTTCAGCTGCTGTCAGGGAGGAGGAGCCAAACAAGGCCACCACGCGCCTCGTGCTCCTGTGAGTAATGACGCTTGCTGCCTGCGGCCGTCTCCGCCGCAGAATGTAAATACCAAGACCCACCCTCCGGCATCAGACGCGCGCAAAAACGAGCCGGAGCTGGATCAAGTGCACTTCCACGTGGAGATCCACCCACCAAGGTAGACTTGCACCACCACACTTGCGCCGGGACAGGCTTTGGAGAAATGAGGTCGGGCAGGGACCCAACAAGCTGCTTATTGCACCTTGCCTCTTTCCGATCCACACGTGCCGCAGGCAATATAACACTTTGTCTAATTATAGCACTCACAAAGCACCTCGCAAACACCAATGATTACACATTTCGGGGCCAAAAGCACTCTCCCGGCAGGAGAGCACTGAAGCTGCTTGGATATTGCTTCCTGCGCATCGCGCAGCCACGCCCAATCTACAGGGAACGGCTACCATGCCGATCACACAACTTAGTCCCATCGCCTGCTCGCTTTGTTCCCCGCCGTCGAAACACCCACCTGCCTAAGCGCAGCAGCCCATCAGTCAATCATGTGCAGCTCGCACTCAGGCTCCATCTCGGCTAGCGCCAGCCCGCCAACCTCAGCGCCATGTCGTCAGCTAACCTGCGAAAGCGGTACGAGCACGGTTGCAGTATTGGTCGCCGAAGAGCACTGGCCGCAGGGATGCGCAGTCTTTCCAGCTGCACTCTATCGCTCGTCGCGAATCCCTGGACTTGACGCTGGAGCTTCGCGACGCTGCACCGTGATGAGAGACTATCAGAAGCGCTCATGTCCTACCCTCATGGCGCTTCCACCGCCCCAACCACCAAAAACCACAGCGATCAGCGCTGCTAGTAACGGGGATTGGCTTTTGTAAACGGCGAGCTTGAGCCAAAGCGGGGATGGCTTGCCTTGAACTCTCGCTTTGTCTCTGCCACTGCGCTCTTTGGGCCAGACCGCGTCCGTGCTCTATAGGCTCTCCCAGGTCCTTGTTGGCGCCAGTCCCGACACACCCTAGACTGCCTCTGGACTCCTCACCCTTGGTACTTGGGAAAACAAAAAAGCATGTTCCTCCTGTCTGTCTCTCGTGCCCGCAAGTCTGGGTCAGGAGAGCCGCATCGCCGCGCAGCCGCTTCACGCGTTTCTGCCCCTACGGCGTCCTGCTGCAATGCCTTCTTTCAAAAGAGGGAGTGTCGGCGAGGTCAAAGTAGACCTAGACTGCCTGGCCAGGGTGAAAGTAAAATGGTGGTCCTTTCACTCCCGGCCCGGCACAAGCGACAGCTCCTCCACTCTGGTCCAAGCCGTCCCGCACGCCAGCAGACTCCGACAGATGGCCAGCGGACAGGGTCTGGCTTGCGGTGGGTGCTTTCACACCCCGGTAACGCATTGTTGTCTGCGGCCCCATGCTTGTCTGGCTCTCTAAACCGAACCTGAACGGTGGGGTTCATTATTCATTCGGCGCGTTGCTTCTGCCGTGCCTCGTCTGCGATGCCTTATTGTGACAAAGTGCGTCTGTGAATAGCGCTCCCGCCCGCTCACCTGAGGCTTGCACTCGTGCCATTTTCTCATCTCCCATCCCGATCCAGATCCCCAAAACGCTCGGACGAACCCTATCGCCTGGTTGAGCCCTTGGGATTTCTGAAGCCCCCAGCGCGCCAGTCAGCCACGCGAATCCGTCTACCCTGACACCCTTAGCCCGCCATACATATACGTGAGGGCCACCGCTCTCCACTCGCTCGCGGTAACAAAGCCTTTAGCCCACCCAGGTTCCAGCCTTCTCCGCCATATGCTCCTCTAGGGCGCCCAGGTACTGAGCTTAACAAGGAGAGATCGCCGCTCCGCACGCCTCCAAAACTCCACCACCACCAGACGCTCCTCACAAGGCTTTACTCCCCCCCTTCGCCAAAAGGACCAGTTGGAACTGCATCACCAACGTTGCATAACTCCATCTTGCAACGCCAACTGACTGTAGTGGACGGTAGCAACAACCGACCTCACTTGTTCCTAGTTCCCAGTTTGGAAGTCGACCAGCCGTTCCCAACGCCGTGGATAGACCTGAGCACTAGCTGACCCGGAGCATCTCTGAGATCGTCCGACAACAACAACACAGCACGGTCATAGGTAAAAGAACCACCGTCTTGACCTAAAACCGTCCTTCTCACAGCCTGTGTTACCGCCTCAGTAGCACTACGTCTGCGCAACCAGGAAACCGGGCCCTACCGAACGCTCTTTCTTCGAGGTCACCACAGTTTCACGACTATCTACTTTTGCCCTCTTGTACGCCCTCCTTTCCTTGAACTACGGCGATGAGCACCACTGATTATGCGCAGTGACTGAGACTTTCTAGAAGATTTACGGCCAGACGTGCATCCGTCGGTATCACTGCCCACTTGAATCAGCGCAGGTACCAGTTCCAGGGCCGTTCGTCGATTGCAAGCATCTCCAGGATACGGAGTAGCCATTCGCCGTCACGAGCGACGAGCGACCGGACCGAGCAGGCATTTGTGTTCGAGGAGGACCTTTTACAAGACCCCTCCCCCCTCCGTTGCCTTCCCATTGTCAGCACCTTGTCCCTCTCGACTAGAGCCCCTACCTTTCACACTGCGCCTTTGAGCTACGCGCCGCCCCGTTGCCCTTCGTGGATCCCTCCCAGCACTCACGTGGGTCGTATTGGTCGGGTGGTCAGTTCACTACTCCGCCATTCGCAGCGTCACAGCTGCATTCTCTCCCAACTCCTCCTTCCTCCGAAGCAGGTAGGTCATCAGGACCTACCCGGGACACAACCGCCAACGTGGCTGCTGCCGTGGCTCCTCTGACTTCCATGCATCCTGGGTCTGACCCAATGGGTGCACCTCCCAGCTTTGCAGCGCGGAGGCCTCATGCACAGCAGCTTGGTAGCTTTGAGCTTCCTCCACCGCCTATGCACAAATATCCCTTCACCAACACTGTCACTGCATCACAGCCATCACAAGCCCCAACGACCATCGCCAGCGTTGGCAACCTACTCACCCCACCAAACACAAATCACAGTGATGGAATAAGCTCATCTGGAGTATCCACGAGTAACGCGCAATATTCGACAACAATGGCCTACTCAAACGGCCAATATATCTACTCCCCGCCCACGCAGGGATCAGCAGCACACTACGGCTATCCACCTGCACATCATCAGCAAGCCCAATATGGACAAAGCCGAGGAGGTATGTTTGTCCCTCCACAACACAATGAGCGTCAGCTCGGACAACAAGACTCACTCAGAAAAGGGCTGAATCCGCCACCATATGAGATGAACCAGCAATTGCCACCATTTACGCCATCGTCGAACGGATCTACCATGCCCTCGATATCGGCACAGCAGCAGCAGCAGCAGCATCACCACCACCATCAGCAGATGATGGGCGCGCAAACACCCGTTTCGTCTTCGGCGCCGCAACAGTCGCCTGCTCTCGCTCAAGACGGCTTCAGGCCACCGCAGCCACCGACACCAACCTATAATTACCATGCGCAAGGAACTCCTCAGCACTCAAACTTTCCTTACTCGACTGGACCGTCACCAACGTTAAGCCAGCAGCAGAGCCCGATTAGCGCAGGGGGTTCGATGCCCCGGATGTCGCCGGCTGTGTCGCAAGGCCCGATGCCATCCATCCCATCAAACAACCCAGCTCAATCGCCATACGCTTACGGGAGACCACCAGCGCAATACACCCCAGGTCCCGCACCAGTGTTTTCGAACGTTCAGAATCCGAACGGTCAGCTTGCGCTAGTTGGAGTGCACCATGCGATGATGCCTGGCTTCAACAGCGGACACGCAGCAGCTATGCCCCACTTCTTGGGACATCCACAGCATCAGCAACCGACTGCGAACGATCGACCCTTCAAGTGCGATCAATGCCCTCAAAGCTTCAATCGGAATCATGATTTGAAGCGACATAAGAGGATTCATTTAGCTGTCAAGCCATTCCCTTGTAATCATTGCGACAAGAGCTTTTCGCGGAAGGATGCGCTCAAGGTATGCTTGATCCATGCCTTTCCTCTTTTCATACTTTATGCTGACCATTTCTGCAGCGTCACATCCTCGTCAAAGGCTGCGGCAAGGCGATTGCCTCAAGCGAAGACACCAAGCGAGAGTCGCATTCACCAAAATCGGAGCCTGTTGATTCAAAGGCTGGCATATCGGGCCATGCATAATCGCATGTTTATTTGGAGTCACTTGACCTTCACTTCTCTTCATCTGTATTATTTATGTCTTATCGTGCTCTGCGGTTTCGACGCATATAGTTACGGGACTGCCTACCTTCGCTGCAAGTATTTAGCTACGACTTTTCATGTTTGATGTGTTTATTGGGACTACCCCTTGGGATTACGGGAGTTGTACGGTCCGGATCGCGAGTTTTCCTGTTCATCTTTGTTTATGTCATTTCTTTTTGAACTGCGGATACCTTCTAGTTGGTTTATTGGTTGGGGATTGTATCAGGTATGGCAGGGAGTTGGTTGTGTCTATTTGTGCCTCTGACGCGGGACAAGCACTGTTTCAGGTCGGGTTCTAGGGTTTGAGGGTTGGGAGACATTGAGCTCTCGGGTGTAATGGCTCGGGCGAACACCCGCTCGGCGCCTACCTGTACTTGCGGCATCGGTCGAGATAGTGACAAAAGGATTGGGGCGGCTCAAAAGGTGCTACGATGTGGAGAATACCAAGATACCATTATTGACTTTCAACCTCGTCCTCCCTATCGTCATGTCGAATTCGCTTGTGTAATGGGGACCTCCTCGGAGCATGTCGCCGTCCTTAACGTGAGGTATATGTTGCTGCAGTGTGTTCCTGAAGGAGTGGAGGCTGCGTTAAGGTTATTGTGCTCGGACGGTTGCGTACAGTCGGTGTCGTCTGGGCGAACCCGTGTACCAGGACAGCGTCCGGCATGTTCCGCTGTGGACACGGATTGATCGACGCGTCAAGCCTCACTTCACTTCATCTCCTAACCCGTCCCTTTGGTTCCATCATCCTACTAAAAACTAAACCATTTATTTGTAACCTGAACAAAGCTGACATGTGTGAAATGTGTGACTGAGCTACACGCTTTTTCCAACCACAATAAACTTTTTCTTTCTTATTGTCTCTCTACTTCGGTTCGTGGGATTTTCTTCAACAACACGCGTTTCTTTTGTCCCATGTCTATTCGTATTCTCAAGTCATTGCTCATCGGTCTCTTTACATGATTTCTCCCGTTCGAAACGCATTGCGCCTTCGTTGCATCATGAGGCACGTGGTGTACTTGTGCCCACACGCACAACCTCTTCCACGCAAGAAAGGGATGCAGAAGATGGCGAACATTTTATTAGAACCTTAGTAGCATCCCAGAACGTAAGGAAGGGTTAATTTTCTCATTTCGCCCTGTCTTGATATATACATTTTCGGCATACTCTCCGGGCAACCCATTCCTCTGATACTATTTGGGACCACAAACAACACAGGTTTCTCTACCACGCACCTTGGCACATTCCATAGTCACTGGGTCTGTAAAACTTCAATTTCGCCGTTGAGAATGGATAGGGAACGCTTTCTTGCTCACGAGGACTGCCACTGCATCTGGTGTTGTTTGAGGGGCGCTCCTGCCATTTCAGCGTTTGCGTCCCATCGCGCTCTTTCCAAAGCTCCCGCGCTCCGTCCGTGCCAACATTTACTCACCAGCATCGTTATTCACGACATCGACGCTGCATACCCCGGCATTGTATGCATCCAACACTTGTTAGCTTTTTGGAACGAGAGCAGACCCGATTGCCGTTGCAAGGCCGGCCCTCCCTCCTTTACCGGCACGGCCACTAGTTTGCAGGCAGCGGATTGTGGAGACTTTCAGTGTCAATAGCATATAAGCAATCCTACACGGCGGTTCGATCATTGCACCCGCCTGACAACACCAGTACTGGGATCACGACTAGCAAGGTAACACTACCAAACTCTTAGAGCTTGAGCATCCAGTGCATCATCTACCGTGTACATTTTGGACTCTCACTCTAGCCACTTATTGTGATAGCCGCACCTTTCGAAGGCATCACTTGATTACTGCAAACTTCTACGTGCAGGACATGGACCACAATTACCATGGCCGCCCACCGACTCGTCGACGCGCTCTGGGCGATGCCTCCAACCGCGGTAACGAGATTAACAACACTCTGAGTCGAGGAGGTAAATACAGCAATGACTACATGGGATCCTCGTCGCCGAAACAGCTCCCCCACAACGAGTCGATAGTGCCTAATGGCACCCTTGCAGTACGGCATGAGAACTCATCTCCTGAGAACAAGCGTCTCTCCGCCGTTCTTACTAACGACCCACGCCCACACAACACCAAGCGCGACTCGCAGATTTCCAATGCAAGCACCAATGCTTCCAATACTACCCGCCGTCGCAAGACGCACATCGGTCCATGGCAGCTCGGCAGGACCATCGGGCGCGGCGGCTGCTCGCGTGTGCGGCTTGTAAGGCACAGTGGTACAGGACAATTTGGCGCTGCAAAGATCATCTCAAAGGCTACGGCGGAGAAAGTGAGGGCGCTGAGTTTGGCCAACCTCATTCAGAGCGCCGAGCAGGATTCAACACTGTACCCTGACGGCAAGGTCATTCCATTTGGCCTGGAGCGCGAGATTTGCATCATGAAGCTATTGGATCACCCAAATATCGTCCGTCTTTACGATATCTGGGAAAACCACAATGAACTGTAAGCAATATACCATCTGACGTGCATTCCAGCTATTTCTAACAGCATATAGCTACCTGATTATGGAATTCGTTGAAGGCGGCGAGCTGTTCAGCTACATCCACGAGCAAGGCAGCCTGATCGAAATCCACACTGTACATATCTTTCGACAGATCATTGCAGCCTTGATCTACTGCCACCGTATCAATATCCATCATCGTGACCTTAAGCCGGAGAACATCCTGCTGGATCAGGACACTATGACGGTCAAGTTGGTCGATTTCGGCATGGCAGCGTTACAGCCCACTGGGAAGAAACTTACGACACCTTGTGGTAGCCCTCATTACGCAGCACCCGAAGTCATCAAGACTATTTCTTACGATGGTGCCAAAGCCGATGTGTGGAGCTGTGGTGTTATCCTCTATGTGCTCCTCACCGGGACACCGCCATTTAATTACTCGGGCGAAGATCGGCACCTGAAGAATCTGTTCCAGGATATCGCAGCCGCCAAATATGTTCTACCAGACGGCCTTTCATGGGAAGCAAAAGACCTTATCAAGCGAATTTTGGTCGCGGACCCCAAACGCCGTATTGGGCTGGAAGAGATCTGGAACCATCCATTCCTGCGCAAATATAAGCAAGAGCTGGACTTTGTCGGCGAGAAAGCTAATCAGGATCACTGGACCGGGCCACTCCCAGCAATTGCGGAGTGGACGACACTGGAGCGAACGACAATTGACCGAGAGATACTGCGGTATTTGCGTACATTATGGCATAGTGAGAAAGAAGAGGTTCTCATCCAACGCTTGATGGGCAATGAGTACGTATATCCGTGTGAAAAACTCATATACATGAATGGCTAATACAATCAATAGAGCAAATCAAGAGAAATACTTCTACTCTGCACTGCGAAAGTATCACACAGACCAGCTCGAGAATTATCAGCCTAGCGCACATCATCCTGTTGTTCACTCTAAGAGTGACCATCATCATAACACGCGCCATGCTCCTACTCGCCAGGACCTTGATGAGCTGCCGACGCAAAAGCACAAGCGCTCGCAGTCAGGATACTCGATCCTCAACAACGAACATCTACAATCAAAGCACAGCTTCTATGAGTCGCCTGCCTCTGAAGCTAGTTATGATCCTTTTCGGGCATCGAGACAGCCTATTATTCCTGAGCACACTGCTGTACATCAGAATGTCACTGTCTATCGCGGACACAGCAATGGTAGCCGGAAGCTACGCCCTGCAACAGCAATGGGTCATCGAACAGGGAGCTCATTGCGTATCCAGGCCTTGCGGAACTCTAAGCGTAGTTCTGCTGCAATGTCGTGTGGCTCTTCGAATCGCAGCACTCCATCTCACCGTACAGTGTCTGTGAAGCGCCGTTCTATGTCACGTTCATCTCTCGCGAGCTCACACTGGCCTAGTAGTCCACCAGTGGTCGCTCGCTCCGGAGGACTTGGAAAGCGGGGTGTTAGCTTCTCGCATTTGCGTGATCGCCGTTCATCGGTAGCAACAGCTAGTACCTTTGAGACTGATGCTATGGCTTGCGCGGTCTATACTTCTTCGCATCGGCCCCATACTTCGATTGGATCGTATGGTTCATCTCCACGGGCAAAGACAACTCGGCCATCACCCACTTCACGATCGCAGTCTCGGGGTACCGCCAGCACCGAAGTACCGCGTCTCAAGCTTAGAAAGCCTGAGAGCCCTACCAAGTACATACAAGGTGAGGCCAGGAAGGTCAGCATGGAACTTGGAAAGGTCATGGAAGAAGCTTTCAACCGCTCATCAGTCGGCTCGAGCATTCGTACCACAGGCACAGAGATCTACCAGGATGCCTTGCAGTATGATACACCACCCACTTCTTTCTCAAATGCTAGAGACTCGGGTGGAAGTACTTTGGCCACTCCAACTGCAAAGGCAAAGGTAATCCAACGACCGCTTCCACCGATCCCGTCCGAGACGCCAAATACATTTCTGCAACGGAAGTTGGCAGAGACTCGCGCAGAGATTGCTCGGCGGCTTGATGAGGGGGGTGATAGCACGGGGCACTTCAACGAGGTCCTCGAGCACCTCGACCGTCTAATGATGCCTGCGATCAACGAGAAGCGTACAGTTTCTGCACCTGCCAAGTCTCCTGAGCATCTTGCGCCACTGCATGTGATTCCAGAGGAGGCGAAGACCGATGGTGGAGACTTGTTTGACACCTATAGCCCCCACTGTCGCATCGTGACTGACCCCATCAGACCGCAAGGGCGCCGTGCAGTAATTGAGCAACAGACTATCCGCCTCGTCAATGAGTCACCCACACGTGTCGCTCCTCTCAATATCCGTAAGCGGAGTGGTGCGAGTACGTTGTCAAAAAATGATAATGATGGGGCTTCTATGCGTTGGCCAGTTCCAATTGTACAGTACTCTACAGTCCGATCATACCAAGAAGTGAAGACCGACCTGGTTGCGGCACGTAATAATGACGCCGCTCCTGTGCTGGAGACGCAGAGTAATGCCATCAAGAAGAAAAAGTCACTCTGGTTTCGTCGCAACACGCAAGAGAGAGATGGCGAGCTGGAAAAGGAGGAGAGCCAGGTCAAGGAGCAATTCACTGGTCTGCTCCAAATTCCTGAGGCATGGAAAGGCCTCGATGACCGCATCAAGAACGATATACCCCCCTTTTCCAATGCTCACCTTGATATTTCGAAACAGGTTGAGAAGCAGCCAGATGGCAGCAATGGAAGCGAGTTCCCCATACGCAAAACTAGCTCGGCCGTTGCTAAGAGCGATGGCGCGCAGCGAAAGGGTTTCTTTGGTCTCTTTGGCAAGAAGACAAAGGATGAGAAAGCCAGGAAGCCAATGGAGTTGGGAGGTAAGAATTTCATAAAACATCTTGTAGTCTCAGAAATACTCACATCCTCAAGCAGTAGACTCCAGTTCCTCATCCATTCTCTCGGCCTTTGATCTCGGCCCTGAACACAACAATAACAGTACCAACGACACTGCAGCTCGCCCTGGGGCTCCTGAGTTTCAACTGAACTGGCTCTCACGGTTTCTCCACATTAAGCCCGCCAGCAAGGCGCTATGTTTCCACATTGGTCGGGGCAAAGTTCGCCAGGATCTCGTCCACCTACTGCGCGATTGGCAGCGTTTTGGCGTGCGTGATGTCTCATTCGATCGTGCGACGAATACTATCAGCGCCAATATTGACAAGAACAATCGTAAGTTCTCCCCAACACAGTCATCGCCGTTTGTTTTTAGCAAGTGGCGTCTGCATAATTGGAGATTTGAGGTTGAGGTTTTGGATGCGGAAATTTCGCTACGATGTAACTCTACCTTGTTTCCGTTGTTGTGGGGACTTTTAAGCAGCCATGCTAATCCGAGTAATGCGTAGATCTCAAGATGAAGCCTGTATCTTTCGTCATCGAGCTTTTTGTCGTGCTCGAGCATGGGCGTCGCGCCAAATTGTGCCTTGCCCGCTTTACGCAGACTCGAGGCGCGGCCTCGAGTTTCCGCAAAGTTGTCGATATCATTGAGGATGTTTGCAGGGCTCGCTGTATGTTGGTTGAGGATGAAGGGAAGAAGGCGTCGATGATGGAGGTCTTAGGCTAGGATGCCTTCAGCGAAGGAACTCTACGGAGAGTGGTGTGAATACCAGGCGGCATGTTACCCTATGATAAGGTGCATAGATTGCTGGAGTATGTTTGTGGTAGGCCTTGGATGATTTGGTTATGTTAATTCGCGCCATGGGAATATTCATGACTTGGATACAAATGTTGGCAACTTGGCCACGATACCCGAGCAGCATTTCAACAACTTCGACATCAGCTGCATCACACGATTCTCGAACGCATTCATCAGCTCTCGATGGATAGCACACCAGCCATAATTCCTTGGGTCTGCCGACCTTTCGTTCACCAGCTTTCGAAAAGCTCGTTGCCCACTAAGATGCCAGACGCATTAGGAGCGTTCCTAGCTGCAAGTAATCCACTAATACTAATTTGCTGCATTGTGTTTATTAGATGGCGTTCATGTTCGAGGAGCATCGGCATTGGGGCAGTATCCGAGATGGCAGTCAAAATGTCTTCGTTTTGAGTATGAGCATTTGCATTTACATGGCTCTCACAAGTCGAATGGCTGCAAACGCCATGGCTACAGAGCTGTATGACGATAATCATGAAGTTGAGTTTTTTGATCCTGCTATTCTTGTTCTTCCTTGTAATCAGTCTAGTAGTAGTATGTTATGAATCGCTGATCTTGACACCAATCTTGCCCACAGCATTCTGCTTCTGCAGTGCCTCAAACGCTTCGATTACCTGCTCGAACTCAAACTCCTGTGCGATGGCGGGTTTGATCTTGTGAGCTTCGACGAATTGAGCGAGTTCTGCAACAGAGTCCCGGGTGAATGACATGCAACCTTTAACTGCTTCACATTAGCTGGAGAGCATGGATGCGAGGGGATGGAGTTGGATTTGATCCATACCAATCTTAGCACCAAAGAGTACGCTCGGAACAAGTTCTGCAGGCAGAGGCGCATTAGGCGTCAGGATGCCGAGGAGGCTTATTAAACCAGCCGGACGGGTTGAGTTGATAGATTTCATCAATGTTCCTGAACCGCCTGTCTCAATGACATGGTCTACGCCTTTTCCACCAGTGAGCCGGAGGACTTCTTGGTCCCACTCTGGCGTTTCAGCGTAGTTTACCACATGTGTTGCGCCGAGGGATTTAGCGAAGTCGAGTTTGCTGGATGACGATGATGTCGCCATGACGGTTGCGCCGAGGGCTGCTGCGATCTGAGGTGTGTTAGTTTTGGGTTTGTGTTGTATAATGGAGATAGACTCTACAGATGAATGGGGTAAATTTGGGAAACACAGAAAATATGGGAGGGATACACGTACTTGTATACCAAAACAACTCACGCCCCCTGTCCCCATTGTCAACACCGTCTTCCCCTTCAATCTTTTCTCCGTCCAACTCCCCTCCCACGCCTTCAGCCCCCCACCAAGCTCTCCATCCAAGCTCTCCCGAATCGCACTCCAAGCCGTCGTGCCCGCCGTGACCAAAGCAGCACTCTCCACCGCACTCAAGTGCGCAGGCGCAGGAACCACCAACTCATCGTCGACAAGGAGATACTGCTGCAAAGTCCCGTCTTTGCTGTTCCCACCTAGCACAGACCCCACGTCGAGATTGCTAATGTCCCCGCTGAGCCAGTTGGTAGGGCTCAAGATGACTTTTGTGCCGAGCTTGTCGGCCCATGCTGAGGATGGGTGGGTGGAGGCAATTATGCCCGCGCCGTCTGATCCAGGGACAAGTCCTGCCTTGTGGTTTCCTGGATACTGGGGTGAGCGTGTGGAGATGAGGAGATCGCGGAAGTTCAAGGTAGCAGCGGTGAGTCTGATGAGTACTTGGTTTGGGCCGGGTGTGGGGACGTCTTTGGATGCTTTGGTGAGATCTGAGACGGAAGAGACAGAAGCAGGGATTGTGTATGCTATATTGGGCGTTGGGACTGCCATGCTGGTGGGTGGAAGAATGGGTTGAGAGACTTTGAATGGATGTGATGATGTACAAGTAGAATTCTGAAGAGGACTTCTTATACCGAATTTATAAACTTCTGAACTTTCTTCTTTCTCGATCAGTCGATCAACACAATGTACTGTCGCTCTTGGATTCGTCCAAGCGCGCATCCTTCACCCCGATTTCTAAGCATAACCCCAAGCTTTGCCCGGTTTTCATGTCCAAGTAGCACGCCTAATCTCTGTCGTGCATGCAAAGCAAACAGGGCTTTTGGTGCCTAGTCCATTCAGTAGCAGAGGTGCAGTGGTTGGTGTCAATTGCATACAAGTGTGGCTTGAGTTTTGTACGTTTGGAGGCTCTGTCATAGTCACACCGTCTCGAACGGGCAAGTCGACAAGGTTCATGTTGCATCAAGCCTACCATTGCTCGGCACCGTAACGCACAGTAATTTACAAACGTCCCTAATCCACTGGTGGTACCTGTTTTCAGAGATTATGGCAGTCGGGGGTAGATTTGTAAGCAGAGATGGTGTAATCCATGATTTGCAGCAACACTCACGCTAGGCTTGCATGATAAGATGGATTAAAGCGTCCACGAACAATTGGTGCGATATGGCGATATCAATTATGTTATTTTACTTCTTTTCATGTCTTTATTCTGTCTAGCGCTTGCATCTACGCGGCATCCTTCTTCCGCTGCCCGACGTAGAATGCGAGCCCGTAGTCATCCGTCTTGAATAGAATCCTGGCACCCTTGGGGAAGAGGAAAACATCGCCCTTTTCTCCTTTGACCTCCTTGCCCGTTTCGTCTTGGGAATGCAGTCAGCACAGTCTGCTTCAGCACGTGTTACACATTCGACTGCACATACCGGTGATGTAGAAGTGTCCCTCTAAAATGATCTTGATCTCATCATACGTGTACGTGTAGTCAAGCGGTGTGCCCTTTTCAAGGCGATAGAAGCCTCCAGAGATTGGCTTTTCTGGGTCCGTTGCGCTAGTTTGACATGGTAAGTGGGGGTTCTTGTCAACATTTTATATAACTCGGTGCAATTGCTTAGGAACAAGAGTCCCCTGCGGCCAACAGGCACAAAGTCTGGAAACAGTATGAAAAGGACTTACGAGGAGTAGACATCACCAAGATATGCATTCTCGTTGGCAATTAGCGGAGGCTTGAATTCCGACTGAGCTTTGGCAAAGTATTGCATGGGCGGCATTGTGGCAGTTTTTCTGGGTTGATTTAAGATCTGAGGCTATGTGGAGGATAAAGCAGATCTCTAGCAGCAAGGTCAGTGAAGACCGTATAGCAATGAAAGGAAGTGTGTCAGGGAATTAAGATGTATCCGCATCGATCCAGCATAAACATACTCACCTCTTATACAAGTCCAGAATACTCTTCAATCACCTATGAGGTCGTAATAATCTTGGAAAAAAGCGAACAAAGCTTGACTAAAAGAGGAGTAATGAGAACACAGATACAGCCTTATATACCCTCCAACAGAGGTAACCCCCAATTCTGCGGCGGCCGCAACATCACCATCAGCACACACAACCGCACCCAATCAAGCCCCAGAACACCGATCCCGACTTACCCCAATGCGGCCCTGCAATTGCTGCACCAGGGACTCTGATACCGCATGTAGCTACGACGGTCTGCAGCGCCAGCCTAGCCCCAGCCTACCGTGCATTGTACGAAGCCCCGGGTCCGGTCCGAGACTAGTGACAAAGCTTGTGATTGTTTTACTTTTTGATAGTGGGAACTGCAGGATGATCATCAAGAAAGGAGTTTCTTTGGTGGTGGTGGTGGTGGGAGGGGAGGGGCTCGGTATGCTGGTAGGGCCAATTGCGGGGCCAAAGTCGTCGAGTCGCTGCTTGTGGTTGGCTGCGGACTTATCGCGTGGATAAAGTTACCGCTTTGGATGATGGTGTAAGGCTGGGTTGTGGAGCAGACGCGACTACGGGATACGTGAACGAATGTTCCAAATAGCAACTACATATGGGTTTGTTACGGACCCGCAAAGGAGGCTCGGGGATAATACTGGCGACTTGCGGGGCTGCCAATTGCTAACAAGATCTCTCGTTGAGTAGCAATACACAGCTACATCACCTCAAACGTGCTGCGTCAATGGTAATAGTATGTATTGGATATTTCAAATTGCTGCCGTCAGTGGATATCATGTTTCGCGTTCTTCGTCGCCGTCACCATCTCTCCATCTCTTCCTCCACCACTTCAGCTTAAACCAATCCCCTAGCACATCTTCGCTCTTACTGGCACGGCCACCAAACCCCCAAGTTCCTCTTCTCTGAGAGGTATCAATGACATCCGCGTCTGAATGATCACCATCATCTGGATCTGGATGATCGAGTAGGGATGAAGAACTGCCCACAGGGCGCTTACCCTGTGAAACGCTCCTGCTCCGCTGGCTCCCTGCGCCCATGCTGTCGAACCACGACCGTCGTCGCATTTGATTCAACCAAGCGGATTGCATATTCTTCCTCCTTCCTGACAGAGTTCCAGATCTCGGCCTTTCTCCTACGTCGGCAGACCGTCCTGCGGGAGAAGGTAAACTGTCTCGATCGTTAAGTTCATTCCATATTTCATTCGTCTCCTCAGAAATCGTCATGCGGCGTCTTCTCGTAGGTCTGCGCGGAGAGGGGCTTGCCCGTGGGCTGTATTGGTGGCTAGTATCCAGCGTAGGTCGTTTCTTGGGCCTGGTATTCGCGGTGTAAGCGGGCCCTGTTGGGGATCGCATAAGTAGAGGTGTTCTTTCATCGGCAGCTAGACGTTGAGCTTGGTCGGTGGCAGAGCCGTGTACGCCTGGGGCGGCTTCCTCGATATCTAGTGGTGATTCGGGTTCGTCTAGGAGGTGGCCATGCACAAGTCCTATTCCAGGCTGTAATACAGTTTGCGGCATTGGTACTCGCCCCATATGCTTGCTGGCCACCGGAGAAGAGGGCTCCTCCTCGGCGTCTTCCAATCGCCAACTCAAGCATACCACTCCTGCAAGCAAAACAACAGTGCCCAGGGCGATGAGTCCAGCATGTAGGTTCGATAACCGGTCGCTTTGGTGAAAGTAGATCAGGCCGTCTATAATGGCAATAATATTGTACACACAGAAGACGAGGGGGTACAAAACACTAGTGCTGCACAACTTGAGCCCGCAATGCATGTAGTAAAGCTGGGTGAGGGCAAAAACGACTAGTCCGAGCAGTATCATCCATGATTGCCAACGGTTGAACTCGTTGTGGCGGTCGACAATGGTGCGCACCAGAAGCTCAACGGCGCTCTTTGCGATGAGCAGCGAATGAGCGGAAAGTATACCACTTATGCATCCAAAGCACATGCCTCGTATCAGTCGCAGGCGGGGTGTAGCACGGGGGTATATGCGTTTTAGTAGCCAGGTGGCGATGATCAGGAGGATCACTATGAAGGCGGTCGAGGACATCCACACAATAAAGTGCTTGCGCACAAGAAGCGCCAGCAGCTGGTCCAGATTGTGTGATGGCTCGGCAATGGCGCCAAACAAAGCGATCAGCAGCGCTCCTGCAGCAACAAGGATTGTGCCGATGAGTGAGTATCTCGTGAAGGGCTCGCTGAGGATGATGGAGGCGCATATCGAGTTGAAGACGAGGCCGGATGCCTGTAGGGTTGAAAGGACGGGCAGCGGGAGGGTGGTGATCTGGATGGTGCTGCCCACTAGGTTGGCCACGATGAACATGAGCATGCCCAGCTACTGCCGTCAGCGCATAGCCCGTGTGTGCCGTGGTTGTGGCCTCACCTGCCATCGCCGGCGCTTGTAGGGCGGCCGCCGGTCTTCGTCCTCATCCTTCTCCTCCTCGAGCAGGTGGGATTTCCGCTGCAGCGTCAGGCCGATGCTCTGGATGCTGGTGGAGGCGAGGCCGACGATTACTCCAAGCTGTGCGAATGCCGTATTAGCCCTCTCCTTGGTACAGTGCGCTCCCTTGTGCGCGACTCACAGCAACGCTGGCACCGGCCGACAGTTCCACCATCTTTCGCTTGCGGGTGTTGTCGCTGCACTGCGCTATGGCTACCTAGACGGCGTCGACATGCTGTAGATTGGCGTGCGTGAGTGCAGAACAGAGCAACTGGCGGTGACGCCGTGTGTCGCGAGACGTGACGCCGATGGCACGAGACGCTTGGGGAAGCCCAGCCGAGGCGGAGGACAGGGATCAGCAGATTGATGATGTCGTCGGGTGCTGTGTTGGCCGCGCCGCGGTAGGAAGACGTGCAGCACGCCGAATGTCTGGGAGATTGCTTGGTGGGAATGCGCGACGGGCTGCGACTGTTGAGAGTCTTGTACACACAACAAGAGACCCTCGCAGTGCCACGGTACCCTTCAATGCCGCAAGCATGCTGCGACCTTAGCGCGGCAGGCTAACGTAATCGCGGGCAGCATCTTGGGGGGCTATCGCCAATCGGTGCTCCGAGCTGCGTGTGAACTTCAACTTCCAAAGCTCCATCAGTCTGTACTTCCCACATACCCACAGCTATCCGACGAGCCCACAGACTGCCGCCATCATGTCGCAAGTCCACGCCCTCTCCGACGACCAGGTAGGCAGCGTCCCCGCGGCTCGAGCGAGCCTGCAAGCTCCCCGCCAACTACGTCAACAGCACCAGCTAATCTGCGTCACTGGGCCAGGTCGCCGGCGAGCTCAAGAAGATGACGGCCTTCATTCGGCAGGAGGCCATGGAGAAGGCCAACGAGATTCGCCTCAAGGCCGACGAGGAATTCGCAATCGAGAAGTCCAAGCTCGTGCGCCAAGAGCAGTCGTCCATCGACTCGTCCTACGAGAAGAAGTTCAAGCAGGCCAGCATGTCCCAGCAGATCACACGCTCCACCGTCTCCAACAAGAGCCGGTTACGCATCCTGTCCGCCCGCCAGGAGCTGCTCGACAGGCTGTTTGAGGATGCAGGGAAGAAGCTGGGCGACGTATCAAAGGACAAGAAGAAGTACCAGGCCATCTTGAAGGACCTGGTCTTGGAGGGCGCCTATGCCCTGAACGAGGACAAGCTGCAGGTCAAGGTGCGAAAGGCGGACAATGACCTGGCCAAGAAGGCCATTGAGGAGGCCCAGTCAGAGTACAAGAGCAACGTGGGCAAGGATGTCTCCATCACTATTGACGAGAGCGATCCGCTGCCTGAGGGCTCGTAAGTCTTGCCTCATTTACGTCATTGCAGAGTTATTGACTTTCAGCAGCGCCGGCGGTGTTATCGTAGTTGGCACAGGTGGAAGGATCGATATCAACAACACATTTGAAGAGCGCTTGAGGTTGCTCGAGACCGAGGCCCTACCGTCCATCAGAGTCACCCTGTTTGGCGAGAATGATAACAGGAAGTTCCGCGACTGAGAATCTGGGGGTTTACAATGATCCATTCACCAGCAGTTGCTGCAACGGCACTTTGCTTCCTGAGACGGCATTGACTGCTTCTTCTGCAGCACGACCGTCCAGCCTTTATACACTTGCAGAGACCGCCTTGCTTGTCGGGAGGAATTGTAGAATACTTGGAGGTTAGCAAGCTTTCCTCTGCAATTACCATACACCTATCACCATCCAGCAACTGCCTTCAGCCTTGTGTATATGTTAACCAGCAGCGAGGTGAGTTATGACTGACCGTTCACACCAAGTTTGCAGTGCCAGGAAGCACCTGCAATGCGCAGCCCTCGAATGATGGCGTGGGTTTTCACGTTCAAACGTGACCACGCCTAACCATCTAGGGAACCCACATAGACTTGCTAACGACTACCACGCTACTCTCAACTCAACACAGCGCTCTTCGTATTTCTTTGTTTATCATTCTCTCTGTCACGAACCATAATCCCCAACTACAGCCATGCGCATCCAGGTGACGTCGGCTAGTGGCACCCCTGTCGCTATAACCGAACTGCAGTGGCGTCTTCTCGTCGGCGTTTACCTAACACAACCCATGATCCAAACGTCCCAATAAGCGTCTGCAGGCTGAAAGGTCACAGCCTGTCCAAACAGCACTAGAATCTTCATACATATCACTAATAAATAGGTCACCTCTAGATCTCTCCGATCCCCTGCGCCTGCAGTATTGGATCAGATCGACTGGTATGCGCTGCAGCCGCCAAGGAATGGCTCCTTCCTCGAATCTGTCCGTCTGTCGCTATTGGTTCTGCAGCTCACACGATCCAGACGTCAACATGCGTTTCTTCTGTATCTGGAGCGCTGCATCCATACGAATCTACCGGAGAAGCATACGGAGTATAGACTGATCAGGCTTCGATCGTCCGCAGTAGACGTCCACAATGAATTTCCAGATCGTGCAAATCACACCTGAGTATCCCCAGAGTATATCGCCGTCTCGTATGCGTGGGTGGAGTATCTATCTCCGTCGCTGCTGAGTTTGCATGGCGCTGTGACGGCATGTGCTTCGGAAGGCTTGCTCAAGTCTTGGTCTGAGTAGGTGGGCTTTTCTCTTGACCTGCAGGGCCGAACTAGCGTCGCAGGTTCGAGCGATTGTAGCACGAGGCTGTCATCATCATGGCGCTCTAACCCCACAGCCACAACGTGGCCTGACTATAGATCTCCTGCATTAGTTGAATAAGTGGACAAGGAAGAGATAATCTAAAGACGAAATCGGGGCAATTAGGAGCTTGGTCTCCAGCAGGACGCAATGCTGGGTTTGGAAGCCGATTTCGTCTCGGAGGGAAGTCTCAGCGAGAACCCAAGGGATAAGGTCTTTAGGGTACTCGGTATGTTACTAGACGAAACTTGCAAAGAGCTGTATGTCAGTTCCAATGGACCTGTGAATGCCTAGTTTCATAGATCTGGCAAACCTTGTCATTTCTTTAACCAGACGTCTCGGTTTGATCCGCGAAGCCATTCGTTTGCCTCTCCACGTCAGCTCTGCAGATTTGCTCTCGTGGTGTCCTGAACAGTGAGTCGCAAGCACTTTGCACATTGCAAGACTACCTGATGGTTTTCTAGCATTAGTACACGCTGGTCCTTGCGAACAGGAATACTGATGAAGTCGACGACAGCGTTCCTGTACTTGATGCGCTCTGCGAGGCTTTTCCTACTGTACGAGTAGGAGCAGCATGATAGACTGCCGCGACTTCTAACGGACGGCGACCTGAAATGTTCTGCCGACGCCGCTGTCATGCATTCAGATCAACGACGATCGTTTATGCAGGACGACTTTGCGATCGAATGATACTGCCCCGAGCAGTGTCTTTCGTGTATTCCAACATAGCATGAATCTCCACGTTCTTGTGAAGCCTGCTAATCTGTGCTCTCACAGATAGGATGAGCCTTCTACAAGTCCAAGAACGAATTATGAATATGGGTTCGGGCTTATGACGAAGGGCGGTATTCTCGGGGTACCGTTCGGTTGCTCCACGCTGGTTCTTCTGAGTGGTGACAGCCGCCGTATCGAGTATCGTAAACGTAGGTAATGCGTATTCATGGTTCATGAAGGGAGAACGCTGTCCACCAACAAGCCGGTGAAGAAGTACATATTGTACAGAAGAAACGCAAGCTAGCACAACCTGGACATGGCCACTCGTGCATAATGTATAGAGTTTAGGTGGATATCACTCCACCAGTTATGAGCAGTGACGCTTTTACTTCGCCCTTTGATTTACTTCCGTACGTTGTGTATATACGATTGGACGTGAGACCTTGCGGGAAAAGATTATATCCATCAATTAGAGACTGAAGCAGCCCACACTTTGTCCCTGAGTTTAAAAAAAAACGGCGTGGCCCAACCGAAAGCAATGACTTTTCCGGGTTCCTTTTCCGCGTCATATTTTCGTAGGCGCATATTACTGCAACCACTCCCGCCCACTTCGAGATTATTTGCTTTGCATCCTTACGAAACATTCATGTTCTTGGGCCCCCTCCTTTCAAACCTTTTCGAACCTCAAACGTCCTTCAAAGATACCGCTGTTCGTTATCAAACGTCGTCGGCCGCGATCGGCTTGAGCACGCGAGTATGCCCGAGAGTCTGGTCAGCCGTTTTGCCCACCACCCCACGGGGTAGGTATCTCCCACAGTCACTCTTTGGTCATCATCTACCATCAACCTGGTGAGGCAATCTCCCAGACATTGCAGCTATTGGACGAGCCACGGCCGTGGAGAACCAAACCACACTTGCGACCCGGGTCTTTCTCGCCACGTGGGCCGGCTGTTAGAGCACCGACTGAAACAATATCGGATGAAGTATTCTTGGAGGTTGACCGCCAATTGAAGTTGCCCTAGTCATGGCCGACAGTGGGACCAAACGCATGGGGTGTGTCTGAGCACAAGTCTGAGCGTAAGTTTGAGCTGACTATCTCGTGTAGCAGCCAGGCTGAGGCTATTCTTTCCGTCAAGTCTGGGTCGTGTTCCCGGGATCCTCCGTGAAATATATCGACCTACAGCCCGCAGTGTTGAGCATCTACCTAGTAGCCAAGACGACGACGGTCCGACCATCCAACTTGGCTGTCTCCTGGTTGGTCAAGTCTTTTAGCGGGAGAGACCGTTTCCGTTTCGTTCTCGAGACGAAGCAACGCGCCAAAACACGTATGTGGATCTTCGCCCAGACAAGCATGATGCAAAGATGCGCCATTTCGCTTATCAACCCCGCTGGACCCACACGGAACTATCTCCCCCGCAAGATTTCTCCACTTGGCATCTTGGGTCTAGTCTCGGCCTCCTTGGCTTAGCGCAAAATGCGGCGCTCTTCTAGCCTCGTTGCGTTTAAAATCTTGGGGTTGCCCCGACTCCAAGATATTGTGGCTTGCCAATATTTTCTCGCCCGCCTCTTTTCTGCGACAAGACTTCGAAGACTCTAGGATCCGCCTGGGGTGCCGTCAGCCGACCACTTACGGAGACATTACGCTTTTACGGCAATCGCATCATGGGCGGCACAGTCGTCAGCGGTGAGACTCTTGGTATCTCACGGATTTCCTTCCTGGAACGCATTTCGCAGCGTCTCGACGCCATCGTGTACTAAGATCTCAAGTGGCGTGCTAGTCGGAAGGGTTCTCAACCACGTGGAAAGACGATACTAGTAGCACACCATCGCGGCTCTGGCTTCATGCTGCCTGCAGCCACGTTTGCTCTCCTCAGCTTTTAGCATCGGCGGCACTCCGGAGCGTTAGGATCAACAACGTGCTTCCCATGGCAAGCCTCCATTTCGCAGTTCCAAGAGCAAACATGATTGGCCATGGAACAAAACTAGCAACGCCCAGCTTCTAGCGTGGTGCTTCCTCCGATCTCTCGCGCGACCTGTTGCATATCGGACCTTGTCCTTCCCTCGCGGCTGACCCCAAACACGAGTGTATTGGTCGGCGGGGACCCCGCCTCCACCATTTCTTCGCTCTAAATGCCTCGTGTTTTCCAAGACGGCCGGGAGAAGCGTGCACAAGTGCCTTGGTATGCATGGAACACATGGCACAGTTCGACTTTTTCCCGGAATGGAAACACTTGAGCCAGGTGGCGGACAATGAACATCCGCGCAATTATCATACTCCGCGCCAACGGGGTGGAGTCGTGCTTGTGGCCACCAAAATGTATAAAACCATCTCCACGTCCCCAGGTTGTTGATTCCCCAGATCAACCAGCTTCGGGTTCTGGAGATCGACTAGTCCTCTCCACACTATTTCTCTACCCCAGATCTTCAAATATCAACTGCTTTTCTTCTCTCTTTGAATCGCTTCCTGATTCTTCATCATGCATTCCGAGAAGAATGACGCCGTTATGCTGGAGCAGACCCAGACCAGGGACACCGAGATGCTCAAGTCGGTTCCCAGGGTCGAGAAGGTCGATTACTCGGGTGCTCACGAGAAGACCGATCCTCGCGAAATTGCTCTCGTGAAGAAGCTTGATCGATGGATCATGCCTATGCTCTGGTCTATGTACTGGCTCGTATGTGGTTCCATTTTACAACGACTTCGAAACTCATACTGACTTGATTAGAATTATCTTGACCGCAACGCCATTGCATTGGCACGTCTGGACGACTTGGAAGAGGATCTCAACCTTACCAGCACACAGTACCAAACGTGTGTGTCGATTCTCTTCGTCGGTTACCTCTTGGGCCAGATTCCCTCCAACATGTTCCTCAACCGCACACGCCCTTCCCGATACATGGGTTGCTGCATGATGCTCTGGGCCGTCGTTTCTGCTCTTACCGCCTTGTCCAAGGACTTCACTGGTCTTTTGCTCACCCGCTTCTTCCTCGGTGTGACTGAGGCACCATACTACCCCGGCGCTGTCTACCTCCTCTCGATGTTCTACACTCGTAAGGAAGTCGCCACCCGCATTGCCATCCTCTACACTGGTAACATCCTCGCTACTGCTTTCGCCGGTCTCATCGCTGCGGGTATCTTCCACGGTCTCGGCGATGTTGCTGGCATCACTGGCTGGCGCTGGCTCTTCATCCTCCAGGGTGTTGTTACCTTTGTCATCGCTGTCGTCGGCTTCTTCCTCCTCCCCGACTTCCCACACAACACCAAGTGGCTCACACCAGAAGAGCGTGAACTCGCCACCAACCGCATGGCTATGGACACTGTCGGCAACTCTGGCGAAACCTCGGTCTGGGCTGGTTTCCGACAAGCCGCCAAGGACCCCATGGTGTGGATCTTCGCTGCCATGGCACACATGCATCTTGCCGCAAATGGTTTCAAGAACTTTTTCCCTACTGTGGTCCAGACTCTTGGCTTCAATACAACCATCACGCTTGTGTTGACTTGCCCACCTTATCTCATTGCTGGTGCCGTTACCATTGCTGTTTCCTGGTCTTCGGGCAAGTTCAACGAGCGCACGTGGCACATTACCATCTCCAAGTGTGTCGCCACCTTTGGATTCGGTCTTGCTTGCGCCGACATCGGTGTTGCCGGTCGCTATGTCGCTATGGTCATCTTCACTATCGGCACATACGGCGTTAACTCGCTCATTCTGGGCTGGTGCGGATCCACCTGCGGTCAGACTCCTGAGAAGAAGGCTGTCGCTATTGGTATTGTCACCACTATCATGAACGCTTCCTTCATCTGGTAAGTCACCCTGACTCTTACAAACCACCACCGAAATTAGTCACTAACACACTGCGCAGGACTCCATACCTATGGCCCAAGTCTGATGCTCCCAAATACGTCATCGCTCTTAGCTCTTCGGCAGCCTTCTCGGTCGCTACATTCCTGTTGGCGTGGGTCGCTAAGATTCTCTTTATGCGCAAGAACAAGAAGCTCCGCGACGAGGACGAGGAGACCCAGACCTTCTACGTCTACTAAGCACTTTAATCGCTGCCTCTGTGGGGCGAGTGCTTTGTTCCTGTTGCTTGCGAAAGCAAACGTATTGCATGGCTAATCAAGCTCGGTGAGCTATAGTCAGCGTTGATAGATCGCGCATTAGCTTATAGACGAGACTCGACGATTATGTATATATGATTATGAAAGACATCTTGCATTGCTACATTAGTAGCTATCTACTCAAATTGGTTCCACTTATGAATTTGTGATTGCCTGCGCAATGTCTACCAAAGTGACCAAACAATCAAAACCAGCAAGCAGAAGAATAGAGTGCGCTGCCTCATCAAATAATTTACCCAAACCGCACCAGTTTATTTTTGCAGAATTAAAAAGAATCAGGCAAAAGGCTACACAAATCTCACCATCCAGACAATGAAGGGACTGGATAGACGCTGCTGTGCTCTTCTCACCAACAAAACACCCGTCATTCCGCGGAGAAATCCCACATGTCATGTCCTCATGAACACAATTTTTTTTTCTTCAACGGCGCAACGCAACGAAAGACGCTACGCAATCGCTAAGACGCTATGCTGCTGCTGCAAAAAAAGAGAGAATTCGCTACACACAAAAGGCCGGCGTTCTTGATGGCTTGATGCGGCGCCGTTCCGGTGTAAAACGCCTGCTTGACGCCTCCCGATGTGGAAGGCGCTAGCACGACTCAGGACCGCGAGGCATCAGGCAGACGCGTTTTCCAGAACAATGGGGCTGAGAAGTTTGGCAGCGGCGCAATCGTGATGAAACGGGAAGCTGCTTTCAATGTGACGAATGGGGTGATTACAATGCGCATTGAGGGGGCGGGTCGGAGATTGTAGGGCAGATGGAGGAATGAAGTGAGTCAAGGCTGTGAAAGGGCATATAACATGGCCGAGGACATGCGTCTTACCACAAAGTCTCAGCGTGTAAAACATATCAATACCTATGTTCTATGCCTATTATACCCATCTACCCAACCAAGACATTAAAGATTGAGGAGAAACGCGAATTGGTATCCTACCCCTCCTTCGTGCCAAAAAGCAATCTGATGCACTCTCCGAGGACAAACCCCCACTGGGCCGTTGACGGAAACGAGAACGCTATCAATTTTGTGTGCTGAACGCCGAATGTGCGTCCGAGGCCCTGCTATGCCATTATGCTGGATAGCAACCAAATGGAAAGTCGACGATTGAGATGAGCCTAATAAGAAAAAAGCTGCAAGGAAGATGTGGGAAACCAGTACAAAGCCGAAAGATTGCCGGTATCGAGTGCGAGACCGGGCCAAAAGAACAAGGACGTGCGGAAGGGCATTGTTGCACACAGACTCAAACACGTTGTAAGCCCTGTGGTCGAGTCACAGCGACATGCTGCACTCTATGCCGTCTCCCCTCCCTCTCCCTCCCCCTCATCCTCCTATGAGTTTGGATGAAGTTTCCCGGCAGATGCGTCAGATTATGGTTGCCGCCCTTCAACTCCTTCAGGTCCTGGTCATCGATCAACCTCCTCTGCCACAGATAGTGGAAGAGATGGAAGTCTGGCCTGCTCGTCCTCAGCGTTTCGCCATACATGTTGTGTTCGTGGGCTATGTGGTGCATGCGCGAGTACCATGCTTCGTAGCCGTCGTCGAAGGCCATGGCCCAGTCGCAGAGCGGGCACTGCACGGATCGCGGTGGTTCTTCGCCACGGAAGTGGCTCAGACAGTGAGTCTGCCAGACCTCTTCGTCCGAGAAGATGTGTCTGCAGGAGAGGAACCAAAAAGCGCACTCAAACACCGGCGAGCTGACCTGTGCCCGCGGGAGTTCCAGCACGCCATTATTGTCCTCCAGCAGCGGCACGCCCGGGAAGTGACTCGCCAGCCCCGTGCTGACCGATGTTTCGGTGATGGTGGTGTCGGTGTTTGTAATGTAGGAGCAGAGCGACGGCGGGTGTGTGGATGGCTGGTGGATGAGGGCAGGCGCCATGGACGATCCTCCGCTCTTGACGGTCAGCGACTGCGGGTACTCGCCCGCCGCGAGACTCGAAATATTGGGCTCCAGGCCTTGCAAGATGTCGTCGTCAAAATGCACCAAGCGGGCGTGGATGTCCGTCGACGACTGTCGCAACACCCAGTCGTCTGTTTCGATGATTCGCGGAGACAAGACATTATCCAGGCCGGTCGCGAAGGACGTGTTGGCGGGGTCTAGTGTGGCGCATGCAACCGTCAGCCTCGTTTTCCACAGTCATTGGAGAGGAATCCTCAGCCTTGCAAGCTGCAGGGCGGAATTCCAATGCGAATCACCACTCACTTGTGCGTGTTCGCGATGTTTCTCGAGTTTCGCGCGTCATCTCGTTGGGCTATCGATGCTAAATGGTAAGGGTAGGGCTTAGTGTCCGCTGGAGGGGTCATCGATCGTTTACTTTGTTTCAACTTGTCAACCTTCACACGCGCCCCCGATGCTGGAATGGCTAACTCCTTATATCTCAGGCTCAGAGTGGGTCACGGATGGCACAGGATTGGCAAAAGTGCGGCTCTGCGGCGACTGCGAACGATGCTCATGGGCGTTCCCTACCATCTGATGGCTGCCAGTAACCTTTTTGATCCTTTGTCGACGCCAACACAGCACCCAGCACCCAGCATCACATCAGGTTCATGTGTGCGGCCCGCCATCGTTGTCGAGGACTGCATCCTATTGGCCACGGCCGTACATGCGGGGGTGAAGCTAGCCGGCCAAGCGAACCGCTGCGCGACCCTTAATCGCGGTGTCGCCGACCGCCTCTCTTGTATGCGCGACCGGTTCGGACTATGGTGATGTGTCGGTGTGGAACGTTTGTTTCTTCCGGATCGCCGTCGTCTTTACTGCTTCCATGCAATGTGACTGCTGCACGTCAATCTGGTAGCGCGGATTTGGCACCTCATCACAATGCAGACGTGATGCTGCCAATTTCGACAACACGATTACTGACAACCGGTGTGCCCGATTGCGACGCAGTGGGTCAAAATTATAAATTATCGAGGCAGCGTCATACAAGGACAAGTCCTTTAGACGTGCTGTGGGAGGTGATAAGTGACGCAGGGAGAGCGCCAACGACCCACAGCAGATCGAACCCTCCCGGTCTGCCCATCGGCAAAGCCTTTGATGCCGTTCTGGCAACTGCGAGCCACTTGCCGTGAGAGTTGCTCACAACACCGGGATCAGACCGGTATCTGCCCCCCAGACGAATGTACCTCTATGGTTGCTGCAGCGGATATCAAGACGGGACGACAGATCGGAGTTCCCGCCAAAGGTGTTTCAGATACATGCGTTGCCTTTGACATGCCTGGATCGAGTTGTTGAGGTGGTCCAGGCTCTGTCAATCCCTCGCTGTTCTGGAAGAATCCCATCTTTTGCTTCACCATCTGTCGCATTCCTGAGCCGTGTCTTTAATGAGCTACGTCATTGCCTAGGTCTTGTTGGCGTGGAAGATGGCGTTTGACGACAGCGTCACATGCATCTTGAATCTCAGTTTAAGTGATGTTCGCCTTCACGTTCTTTTAGTCTACAGCAGCTTGGTGACGGTGCAGAAGATAACAGCAAGGCCAGAAAAAATATCCCGGCAATTCCGCTCCCGCTCTTGGCACGAGCGGACCTCTCGAGTGACAGTAATGTTGGAAGTTCCACTTGGGCACTCTTGCGAGACAAATTGTCGCGTCTGGCTGAAGAATGCTGTCGTCTGTCTCCATGTTCGCATATACCCACGTGGGTTGCAGCATAGATAACCAATAGTACGATTGCTGTGGATCGCAATCTACATCCATGAAGACGCGAAGATATCGTGCCATGCAGCAGCCAACAGGACATGTGCGAGAATATTGATTCTAATGTATACTGGCCGCGGGGCGGGGTTGAGGTATCTGATAAGTCTTGGTATTCTACTTCGCGTTTCATCTCCGTCCTACGCCTTCCTCATTGAGCGATCCGCGACACTACGTGACGGTGAACCTGAAGCGCATGAACAGTGTCTTGCGCGGAAGATGTCTATATTTTTCGGGATATCACGAACACCACAAGCGTATTGGAAAGGCAGGCGAAGCTCTCGAGAATACGAAGTCAATTCAAAAGTAGAGTTGAGCCAAACTTCACCACCATGACTCGATTCCTCGCCACAAACCTAGTGTTACGCCGCTACCGTCTCAAACGACCCCACCTGAAGATCCGGCCAATCCTTAGGCCCCACATGCCGATCAGGGTTGCATTAAGACCCGGGAAAGGCTGGCCATGTTCGACACGCCTCACAAAGCGCTCATGCCTTCTGCACTCCTGAGAAAGCGCACGTGTGGCACCTCTGAGAAGCTGCTGTGTCGCTCAACTTCCTCCTCGAGTGCCCACAACTATTGACCCATCATCCGAAGTGAACTGCTGCTGGACTGGACGAAGGGCAGGTTTGCTCACTGCGAGACACGACTCGATTGCTGCGGGCGCTGTAGGGAGTTGGCTGGCACCACAACCTGGAAGACACCGCGCGTCCCACGAGATTACGCTACCACCAATCAAGCCTTCACGCGCAACATGTTCACGCTCCGCAGCTTCCTGTCACTACCGACTTGCCTCACCATCCTCCTAATATCACACGCATACGCTCGTCCTAATGGCGTCATCGGCGAGGACAAAGGCGATGCGCAAGACGAGTACGCCACGTCTCTCACAGGCGGGGAAGGCTGTTCCGGTTCGGATCTCGATGAAATTCGTGACGGTTTCGCAGAAATGACTTCTCTCTTCGCTGCCGCCGTACCCTTTGATTCATTTTCCCAACCTTCAGTCGAGTTTTTCGGTCGGCCGTCACAGATCACAAACTACACCGACATGGTTAGGGGGAATCTTCAACGCGCCGCGGCATATAGCACGAGAGAGGGAAAAGAAGGGCTAGTGAACGCAGACATTCACGTTCGTTGTGATGATCCGATGGGACTGTGCCCGTTTGGCAACAAAAGAGAAGGAAGCCATGCAGCATACAATATAGGGAATGAGCCGCATGTCAACTTTTGCAAAGACTATTTCAAGATGGATGGTTTGGAGAAGAAAGTTGACAAGAAGGCAAACAATCAGATGGAGAGGGATCTACTCATGGCGTATTATAACAGGGCCACGTTGTGGGCGAGAATGGTAATGCATTTCTCGGATATTGGAAAGGCCGTGGTGCAACGGGCGATTCCTGGAGGCCCAAATTCAACCACAGAATGGACGATGACCGTTACCGAAGGCGCTATGAACACCTCTGTGCTTGCCGGTGTGCTGAACGAGCGACCCGATATGGATGGACCAAAGGGCGTTCAGAACTTGAAGTACGCGTATGGTGCCACTCGATCAAAGCTGCTCGCCGTGCTCTCGACACAGATGCCATATGATGCCGTGAATAATGCAGAGAGCTATGCGCTATATGCTCTAGGGCACTACATCATGCGGGAGAAGAACTTCTATCCAAACATTCCGATTATGGACTTCCCGAATGAAGCAACCGCATTGACCAACGAGAATCTTCAGGATGGAGAGAGGTCGAAGTACGCTTGCTTCGATATTCCTGATGTAGTGTGAGTGTCCCCATGTACACTTTTGAATTAGGTTACTGATGATAGACAGGGCTCGCCCACCGGGTATGGAGATGAAAGGAAGGCCGCTCCAATCTTCGGCCTCGTTAATTTACGGATTGCCCTTCTCGTGGACGGGGTTGATGGTCATTGCCATAACCTATTCTTACACCTTGTCAGCGTCTGGATAGCTTCCTGATTGCCAGTACGTAGGTGATAGTGGAAGAACAACACAGCCTATACCCGAAAAGTCGGGAAGCACTGCAAATTCGAAGCTTGAATCGGAGCCAAACGGGGGGACCTTGCGTAGGATGAAACTTCCTGGTAGTTCACTCAGGAGCTGCTTCTGGGACTGCGCACACAAAGGTTCATGCATGGTACTAACCGAAAAGAGTCAATTGACCCAATCATGAGTTCGAAATGGGAAGGAGGGGGAGGAAACGCTGCTAATGATAATGCGTACGAAAGTTGACAGAAGAAGACTTCTATGGGATGGTCGAAAATATGAACGAAAGAGACGGATGACGCAGTGATCAATCTTGAAGACCATTTGAGGTGGCCATAGGAAACAGTATGCTATGAAGAGGGAAATGGAAGAGATCATTCGAGCTGGTGCTGTCAGCTTGCTGCACATCTAATCTACGCCAACTGAAAAGCGACAATATGAAAATAAGAGCTCCACAGGAGTAGAAAGTGCGCTATGAAATGATTGAAGGACATTGACAAGAAGCAAGAGAAGAAAATGAAGCTGAGATAAAAAAAATGTATACGCAATCCCAACAAGTGTTCAGTGGCACTCAGCGCCTACCAGAGAGGCCGAAAACCAAAGACTCTTCGCTGTAAATTCAGCGCATTGGCGGCTGGTCCCAGTGGCGCAACATCTGGCTGCTTGCGTAGTTCCATTCGGCGACAAAGGCATTGGTGAGCTGGGTGATTTGCTCCGAAGAGGGAGTGTGTCCGGCCCACATCTCGGGTTGCGACGCCTGATAGCGGGCATAATAGGGAATGAGTTTACTAAACAATATTAAAACATGATCCACTATTAATCAAGTTGCATGAGAGCATACTCATTTTGAACCTTGCTAAGTACCAACCAGCATAAATTCCAGGAGCGGTTGCTAGCAGGGTCGGCGTAGACGCGGCGTTTTGCTTCGTCTAAACAGTCGGAACTATTTCCAGGCCACATGTCAGCTGAAGTAGTGGATTAGCAGTGTGTAACATGACTATGTACCTGAAAGGATAGTTTCTTGTAAGTCCTCGAAGCTCAGTGAGCAGGCTATGCGAGTCGACGTAATACGACCCTGAGAACATGTCAGCACATGGTTTGGCCCACTCGGTTGGCTCGCTTACACGCCGATGTCATGGGCTCGCTACAGTCCGGCGTACCAAGAACTGCAAACGCTTTCTCAACGCGCCGTAGCTCAGTCAAGGTATTTATCTGGTGTGTTTGCAGTGCATGGATGTACTGCTGCTTCTCTGTCTAGATAGTATCAGCATTTACAGTTTTCAGATATTCCTGAACTGGGTGGAGAACGTACTGCAGATATCTTCCGGGATGCAGACATCCTTGAGAAGCTGGGTATACGATAAGGTCGGGCTGGCGGGTTGCTATACTCGCTATGCTCAGTATCGGTCGAAGATGTTGAGTATACCGACATGTAAAGTCGATCAGAGAGGATATTCGGCGGATTTTGGGATGATGTTGAGGTACAAGATCCGGTGGGCGTACTGTTTCGAGATAGGACGAGGATTTGAGGCAGAGGCTCGGAAGCTGAACTTTGGTCTGAATCAATGTGTATGTTCAACTCGTCTTCCTCGAAGGCGATTGGTCCCGGCAGTGGAAGTGGTGATCTAAATGACCTGGAATTTGGAACCGTCAAGTAGCTGGATGGTGATATACCGAAAACAGTAGGTGAACCCAGAGACGACTTAGATGAGGAGAGGGGAAAGTCTTCCTGCTTTGATGCACCCATATGGTGATGAGAAGCATGTAGACTATTATATACATATGGTACTGACACCCAAGTGTTGTAACGGCTCAGCCTGCCGAGCTATGGTCGTGTTACCTAGATCAAATGAGACGCAGTAATCTAGGCAGGTCAAGCTGATGGCAGAAGAGAACGCCAGTTGGATTCCAGGAACAATCAGTCCGCCGAAGCCACACCGTCATGAAGCCATGTGGTGGTCCAGATTGATAGCTGTTTAGGGTCGATACCAGGGGCTAAGGTAAGAACTTGGGCTGTAAATGTTGTAGGACGTCAGCCTTATCGACTCGTACGGCTCCGATTGTTCGATGGTTGCGTTCAGGTGGATTGTAGTAAACTACCAGGGAACGTGGCCTGCATCGACGGGCCTCCCGCCTGTCAAGCACGAGCGCTGTGGTCAGATCGTAAGCTGTAGGGGAGAGCTTTATGACTCGATCCTGAGCCTGGCGGCCCGGTAGATCTGAAGCTGGGGGGTATCGTGAACGTGCTTTTAGGCTGGCAGCCACCAGTCCAATGCCGAGAGTGTCGGTATGAGATGTTACTCGTGGATAGAAATCGTGAGCAGGCATTTGCGACCTTAAGTGGGTCCCTCTGATTCAAAGAGGTGCTCGGGAAGGTGTCATCGCTGCTCAATTGCTCGGACTTCTGATTTCTTTGAGTAAATGGCATCGTAACCTACAACGCGCAGCACGCAGCTGAGCATACTATTGTGAAGTGGTGTAGTTGTAGTGGTAGGCGCAATGAAGCGGAGTTTGCGACTGAGTATTCGGAAAGTCAACATTCCGGCGTATATTAGGAAACGTCGATGGGCTCAGTAATAACTAAGCAGAAGAGGTCGACTTGAGGCTGACGCTGATGTGCGGTGCTGACGGATTAGGGTTAACGGCGTTGGGTGGCTCATCGGATGAGCCGTGCAGTGGCTGGTAGAGCAATGTGCTCAGCCACTTCCAAGATCAGTCCAACCCAGACTTCACCGCTTTTCCGCTGCAAAATTCACAAAACTCACGCTGTTCACCAACTTTCAGTACGGATACATGAGTTTCCGGATGTCTTGGGCAGATGTACATTTTGCGCAAGTTAGCTGGACGTTTCCTGATGCTCGGGGATGCCGTTAGACCATGCGGCCGTTGGGCCCGCTCTCTCACATCCTTCGAGTTCAACATCCTTGCACAAACTGCAAGTGAGACGACGACCACCAATGGAGCAATCACAGGGTGCAGTTGGGCTCTTTTCCGAAACAGTTTCACATCCTCTCTCATAATTAATTATGAGGCTGAACGTAGGCGCGTCAGCCGCCCTGCGCGCTATGATGGGCGAACAACTCCACTTAGGTAGCCTTTACCCACAACCCGGTCTTGCCAGCTTACGCTGTGGTTTGGACATAGGATCTGCTGAAGCAGATTGGACACAGCAATGCCAAGCATCGGTGATCTCCCGCTAGACTGATATGCTTATTGCATCTCACATCATTTCACCTGGCGGTGGTAGAGATATCATCATCACAAGGCGATTGAAATCATTGCCTACCAATAAGAGTTCGAGTGGGGGCCAAGTCTGACATTTCGGCCACCCTTCGGATCCCAAGCCCACGGTCATCAGCTTAAGGTTGCTCGGAAAGTTGTTTTAGCGCACGTGTAGCACCAGTCAGCTCATCAAGCCACTTTTGGATTTACAACAAGAAAGACTATGTCATTATTTCATCCCTCAATCTCCTTAACTAGACTTGTTCGAGGCACATATTGCCCAACAGGCATCTACATCCTGTTCAGCTTCGGTCTCGGCGGATAGTTCTCATTAAGCGTAGCAGATTTCTCATTGTTTCTGCGTTTCTAGGCATTTTTGACAAATTGCCATATCATTGGGCCTAGATCTCTGCCCCTGCCCCAAAAACACCTTCGTTATCATTGGCAATACGGAATAACATCCGATGGACAGTACTAGCTGCGCTGCTATCGTTACGCCCAATAGCGCCCGAGACCGCGAGACTGACCTGTTTGGTAGAATATCTGTAAATACATCAAAGACATTTACGTGACTCGATATTCTTCACACATTGTCAATCATGAACACCTGACGGAGTGCATCTTACCGGCGATTCCGCGAAGGTTCAAGGTGCTGGACCTCATTGAATCATCTACCATATTTGGGACTGTGCAAATAGAAACTTTGAGTATATGAATGAATACTCCTGATCCTTCACAGTTTGCATGCTACTGAAGGTGAGACTAGTCGCAGATAACATCAGAGGTCGAACTCTCAACAATGTCTTACATACATATGACCTTATTGTTCTAGGTCGCAGATGTCATAGACACGTAGGTAAAGCCGTGCGAATAAGTTCCAATTGTAGGTCCATGAAGACCAAACATTACCGTCGTGAGATAAATGCAGGTGAAAGGAGACGCTGTGGGCCGATTGAGCCACTTTACTGACACTCTTTGGGTGTATATTTTACAAAATATTGAATAGATTTCCATAGTTGTTTGTTTCCAATAGACGAGTATGTTTTTCAAAACATGGTTGCGGTACCTAGTCGTGAACAGGAGAGCACGTGAGACGCGCAGCACGTGTCAATTCGCTTGTTGGCCACATCCCTGCTCAACCAAGAGCGCCTCAACCCCGAACTTCTATCTTACCGCTCAGCGACGCAATCGTACTTTTGACATAGCACAGCCTTAGACGCATATTGTTTTGACGATATCAGCCCCTCACTGCAATCATGTGGATTCTTGATTGGTAAGTTATCATGTTGCTAAACTCTATGGCCGTGTTACTGATCTTGCGACAGGTGTAAGTTCACTTGTCCATTCTCGCATACATCGCACGTCGCCAGTCGCACCGTATACCTTTTCGCACGAAATGATGCACCACAAATGCGCAGGAATCATGTTGTATTCTCCACATACGATGTCCTTATGCATGAATTGGGCCATCGAGTGGACTACGCTAATCCCAGCATTTGCGTCGGCTCTATCACCGCATGGCTATCAGTAGAATCTACAATGTCAACACATGTATCAAAGGAATATACTGATATGATGCAACAGTCTGGGACGTTTTGTCCTCTCTTGGCTTGATGAATAAGGTAACGAACGACTTTCAAGATCCATGATGGTCGAAAGCTAATTTGCTCTCAAAGCATGCTAAGCTTCTCTTCCTTGGGCTGTAAGTTTACCATGAATTTAGAATGCTTGCGGTCTTCACATGCTAACGTGGATGCAGGGACAATGCTGGAAAGACCACGTACGTTCAGTAAGCGTGCATGAGGAATTTGACTAATGCACTCAGGCTTTTGCACATGCTCAAAAACGATAGGGTTGCGGTCCTGTAAGCACTAAGTACCTCATGCTGTTGGTTATATCTAACCCAAGCAATCCAGCCAGCCGACTCTGCATCCCACTTCAGAAGAACTCGCGATAGGGAACGTCAAATTCACCACTTTCGATCTCGGAGGCCACGCACAAGCACGACGATTATGGCGCGATTACTGTGAGCCTTTGTGTCGCTTCTCCTATCAAACCCTTCCTAATGTCCTTATTTCACAGTCCCCGAAGTCTCCGGCATCGTTTTCCTCGTCGACGCAAAAGACCATGAGCGTCTCTCCGAATCCAAAGCCGAACTCGACGCTTTACTCGCCATGGACGAGCTTAAATCGACGCCCTTCGTCATCTTGGGCAACAAGATCGACCATCCAGACGCAATCAGCGAGGACCAGCTGCGCGCGGCGCTAGGCTTGTACCAGACAACCGGCAAGGGCAAGGTCCCACTAGAAGGCATCAGGCCGGTGGAGGTGTTTATGTGCAGTGTAGTCATGAGGCAGGGCTATGGGGAGGGAATCCGGTGGTTGAGCCAGTATGTGTAAACCTTCACAAATGAAGAGGTACGTGGGCGCTGCAAACAGGCGAGAGGCTAGAACGTAGAGACATACTACAAGCTCAGACCGGAACAAAGGACTCAGAGTTGATATGCTATCACGATGTACGATTGTCTTATGTATTCATGAATACATCCTACACCAGCAACGGCGCTACATTTTCAGTCATTGTCCGTTGTTCAGCGATCTGACGCCTCGTCCTGGTGATTTTCCTCCCATAGTTAGTATAAAGATTTGTGAGCATTTCTTTCACAAAAGTATTGAGTACCGTCCGTGTATCAAACCGAATGCCTCCATACGGAAACCCCACAATCTTGGTCCAATCTGCATCTTCTTCAAAGTAAAACTGCAAATCAAACGCATCGGCCTCCCTGAGCATACTTTTTAGTACGTCGCCGCGCTCGTCATTTTCATCAGCCCAAGCCCAGAGCTTCGGATCGTAGAAATCGAGTGTGTACTTGGATACATCGGCTCCCAGGATTTGCGCATTGAAGAGGAGGTGGCGCATCATGT
The DNA here is from genome assembly GCA_003313425.1 of Pseudopyrenochaeta lycopersici. NCBI lineage: Eukaryota > Fungi > Ascomycota > Dothideomycetes > Pleosporales > Pseudopyrenochaetaceae > Pseudopyrenochaeta > Pseudopyrenochaeta lycopersici. The sequence goes on along the minus strand of NHZP01000011.1, from coordinate 344,292 downwards.
TGATCGGACAATTACAGGTAATGACCGCATACCGCAACATGTCTGTACTGATTGCTTTTCGCACACCTAGGAGCACAGCCAAGCTCGCAACTGCATATTCATTTCCCTCTTTAATGGCCTCTTTCATCCCCGACTTCGCTGCTTCGCCCGCCATACTACCTGTCCAATCAATCTCCCCACCCATAGCCACTAGGACATAAAGCAATGATGACTTGTCCTTCGTGAACGGCCCATGCAGCAATTTCTCAGGCACGTGGAACCCATTTGCGAAAGCGAGGTACGGGATTCTCGTGAATCGATATACAAACAATTCGTCGAACTCGCGTACACCGAGCACCGGAACGCCGGTCTTCTCCCATGCTTTGCCGCGAAGCTTAATCAACGCATCGTGTGCTCTCTGCACGTAGGCAAGAAAGAAGGCGTAAGTGAAGAATCGGCAGGATAGTACGTCGGATTGTAACTGAGGGTCAGAAGTGACCTTTCGATCCCGGGCGTTGGTTCTGTGGTCTACCGTGTGGAAAAATGATTGCATTGTAAACTCCATAGTGATAGCTCTCGAAGACAGCTTTTGGCCTAGTAAAGGGGATGCCCGTGGAAGCGAAATGTTCATACTGTAGAGGAAAATCATCTCCAAGATTTCCTGTGGGAGGCCTTGAAGTGTAGGCATAGCGTGCATGGCCACTTTCACCTTCTTGATAGTGCGTTTTCTTTGGCGAATTTCCGAAGACGGTGCTTGCAAAGACTGTGACGAAGATGTGGACGGTCGGAGTTTGGAAGGGACGATTTTGGGATTCTTTCGGTATGTCGAATGGCGACCTCGTATCTTGATGGGCGTTAGGCCCATTTTTATACAAGTGGTAAACCAGGCAGCAGAATAACCTTATGTGCTGTGATTGAATCGGGAAAGGGTCCGCGTCACCAGTATGAGGATCTGAGTGGCGCATCATTCATGCACGGACCAGATGTGGCTTTGCCGCGGACGTTTCTAGGGTTCATTTCGCGAAACGCCAACAGCATAAACAAAGATATCGCAGAGTTGTCGCAGCGCTACCACGATCACGACGATCGCATACAAACTCCAAGAGAAGATGCAGGTCCACGCAGTACCTGATTCGGAGCGCGCATTCGATTCGACGGGAAGGAAGTTGCCTTGGGCTTTTGAGTTTGCAGAGTAAGTCGTTGTGTTATTGGATTTGTCTTCCAAGGAGCTTCGGTGGGATGGTAAATGAATCAAGCAAGGAAGCCGTGGATTCTGCATCAGCTTGCGATTCCTCAGGCACAAGAGCGAAATCCTCTGGGATACACTCGCACCGCTGTTCTACGTTCACACCCAAACCAAAGCTGACAGTAACCGCCTCTAGCTCAGACCAAAAACAGCGTCGCATACCTGAAGAGAAAGGCCCCTTTGGAAAGGCGCGGAAACGGGGTACTTCACGAGCGAAAACACCAACGACCAAGAGCGCAGCGGACGAGGCCAGGCTTGACAACCTCCGCGCAATCGACGACATATTTGGTCGCTTTAAGGCAGATGAGGACAAGAAGCGCTCAGTACGAGGAGCAGGCCCTGTAGCAGCCCTACCGCCTTCCGCATCAGCTCCAAACCTGACAGATGCTGGAGGCCTCTCAGCGTCCTTCCAAGCCGGCGGCGCACCAACAGCGGGAACAGTAAAGGAGCCCAAGGAGGTCATTCTCTACGGCTACGGCGCCGATGCACAATGGGCCGCCATCTCTCAATACGAGAGAATCTCCTCTGGGCTCATCTACGAAGAATATGACCGCGAGCCTTACAATCCTAAATTTGGGTACTCCTTCGCCTCCCAGCGCTCGCAGCACTTCCGATCGCTTTCCAAATCGGCCTTGAGGAAGGTCAATGAGTTTGTAGGGGGTGATCACTGGATAAAGGTTACTTTTGATAGTGCGGAGGCGGCAGAGCGAGCGTGTCATTACAGCCCGAAGAACATCCAGGGATGGACGGTGTATGCCGAGATGTACAGAGGGACAGGCCCGGTGGGTGGAGATAGGGCGATTAGGGCCGAGGCGGGAGGAGCATCTCAATCAGCTTCACCGAACACGATGTCTTCGGGTACAGTGGGAGCACGCGGTGTGTCACAGTCGTCGATGACCGCTTCTTCGGCTACAGCAACAGCTTCAATACCAGCGTCGCAAAATCAACTACCACGGTCTACCACAGAACCGCTCTTCGCACGCACGAGTGGCGCCTTTCCTAGTTATCTTGACGATCCATCTGGACCGCTCGACAACGCCTCCGTTCCAGCACCACCTTCACAGCTCCAAGCCCGGGACGCCACTTCCGCATCAACAGCACTTAACCCCCGCTCCACGCGCGCAACACTTCGCCTCAAAGGCGCGAACGTCAAACCCGCCGTCTTCCTCCCCCAAGAGAAGGCCTTTCTCCCGGCCCCACCTCGCTGGCAACAAACATTCGGTTCCTTGCCCATCATTGGCTGGGTGATCGGTTCTGGGCAGGGCATCATAGGAGATCAGGTCCCGAGGAAAGAAGACGGGAGCTTTGATGAGAAGAGTGCGAGTTTATATTGGCGGGTGTGGTATAGTATTGATTCGTGCTTTGGTACGGATTTCTGTGGGGTGAAAGATGCGGAGTATGACGAGTGAGCTAGAGGGCAAGACCGGCAGAGGGAGAACTAGAGAAGCAGACAGGGGTACAGCATTGGGCGGCGTTTGAGGCTACTAAACGATCACAGCGAGATTTGGGTTTTTGACAATTGGGTTCAGGCTGTATTGATATAATAGCGGATCGTGCTTCCGGCATGAAAACTATGAACACATCATAAGAACAAGCGATATGCAACATATCCTTGATGCTGGTACTGGTACGACTGATAGCGCTGCAAGCGTAAACTGATTGAGAAAATTGTGCAACATGCTGAGCTACAAATACGACATCCACATTTACACGAAGTTATCCACGGCATGGAGCATTGAAGGGCCATTCCGTATGTCATCGGTGCTGGTAGTTGTAGTCCATCTGAGGAATCTGGTGGGAGCCCGAAGCTCAACCTATAGCAATATCATATCTGACTAGATTCATGTCCTGATGCGTATGCAAGTTGAATAACGGAGCGGCATAGTTACTCGCTGAAGTGCTGTCTGGTATCTGCAAGCTTGTTAGTGTCTGCCAACAGCTAAACAGTATGGAACAAGCGTATGTTTGTGTTCTTCCTCAGTGATCTTGGTGTAAAAAAGTAATCATAGAATTCATCTACTATCTTTGCAATTTTTAATCATTGGAAGGGGCAAGGGCGATGAAGTAAACAAATAAACGTACCAGTCATGGATGCTACTGTCCACGAGCTGTGAGAGGTAAATCAGCTGTGACAAACGAATGTGACACGACGACACAAATTATCATATTCAGATATGTAAATGTCTATTGAAGGTCAGCTTGAGTTCAAGTCGTTCTGCAAAAACAATCAGGCTGAGTGCTTGAGAAAGCTCAGAATATGTAAGAATTGAATGTCATCGGTTCAATGTCGTTATGAGACCCCGGCGAGGGTCTCCGACAGAAAACTCAATCGCAAATTATGTCATCCTAGGAAAGAGAGGGAGGGCTATGCAAGGCTAAACGTACCAGTTAAGTTTCGAGGGCCGCGTCGCATACTGCCAACCTGCAGATGGTACAACGGCCCAATTGCAACCAACGTTCACCAGACGAACATTGTAACACAGATGATTGAATCTAACCAAGTGGTGTTCTGGTTGCTGAGGCTGATGTAGAGTTGTTAAAGGTGAGGGAAGTTGTGATGATGGAGATCGTGAGGGAGTCTCGAACTTTTCGTTAGCGCCATCGGTGCGTCGTTGTTCCGGACCCATCAACGCCAAGCCCATGCTCGCTTAGCAATTTCGAGCCACCACGATTTGCGACCTCAGCGAGACCACTTCGAGAGACTCATCCAACTCCCGATCACCAAAACACAACCGCCAAAATGACCAAGCGTACGGCTCCCCTTGCTCTTCGAATGGAACAGCTATTGATTGCGATGTAGGCACAAAGAAGGTTGGCATCACCGGAAAGTACGGTACCCGTTACGGTGCCTCGCTCCGAAAGCAGGTCAAGAAGATGGAGGTGCGCACTCCCTAATTCTGTTCGACGCTCGAAGAACGACCGCTCATGGTTCAATTTAGATCACACAACACGCCCGCTACGTGTGCCAGTTCTGCGGAAAGAACGCCGTTAAGCGCACTGCTGTTGGCATCTGGAACTGCCGATCCTGCCGCAAGACCACTGCTGGAGGAGCCTACACGGTCTCGTAAGACACCCTGAATATCGTCCCGCATACAGAATCCAGCCCAGGATATTGCATGCAGTCGATTGTGTGATTATCCAGGCCCAGCTAACCGTCTCCCCACAGAACCCCCGCTGCCGCCGCCACAAGGTCAACGATGCGTCGTCTCCGAGAAATCGCTGAGGTTTAAGGGGGCATTGGGCACTGGGATGGAGGAGTTCTTCGAGCGTGTTTCTCTGCATCGGCAGCCATTATCCGATGAAATGGCTCATAGCAGCATTCGGATGCCGGTCCTGTAACGATCATGGGTTTATCAGGATTTCTCACAAAACAATGGCACCTTCATGACCGAAGAGGACTTGTCCTATGCACAACGTGATCATCGAAGCTGACTGGATTATAACGCGACTCACTGGCACTAAGATCTCCGACACTTTCAATGGATCACTTCATGGACGATGCGCTATAACCGCGCTGTCTCCTCAGCTGACACTGTCGAATCATGCAATTGTAAAGCTTCAATGTTTCCGAACCTGGGCTTAGTACCGCTATGATTTCGGGAATGTCTTTGTGTGCCCCCTGAATGCCATGATGTCGACGAGTTATGAGATCTCTTCCAGCTGTCTCATCATGATCAAATTCGTGTCTACGTCACTTAGTCTTAGCGACAACAACACTGTCACCGACGTTGGGTTTCAGGTGCTCATTGCCTAGGCGAGCGGACTGATGTTTACCCTCACAATCCTGCCACAGCTTGCTCTGAGACTGCGACTCTAAAGCAAGGATTTGCACCCAGATGTCTTGAACGTAGGGAGTTCGAGTTTGATCATCTTGCCTTCGAAAATCTGAAGTGCTATCACTGGTGTTTCTGTATCCCTGCAAAGTTTCTAAACCGACCGTCCTGCGCCTACTATTCATCTTTGCTGCTCCTAATCCCCCGAGTTCAGCTCCTATGCAAGGAACAGAGGGAAGACGTGTTTATGATTGACTATGACAAATGGCATTGGGCGATCAAGTGCCGTTCACAACCCGAGATGTTACGTCACTGTACAGTGTTTGTGTTGGAGATCGCTCTGTTTAGTACTTATCGTGATATTGGCAATATTCCTTGGAATATTATCTGTGGTATCAGAATACGTGTAAGGAGATCCTCGGACGGGAACAATCAAACCGTCTCAATATACCGTCTAACCTCCCAATCCGTGACTGCCTCGTCCCACAGCCTAATCTCATGCTGCCTTGTACCTCCAAAATGATCTACGAATTCATCCCCAAACACCTCTCGAGCTACACTCTCCTTGCGCATAAATCGTTCAGTCGCTTCCTTGAGACTCTTCGCCAGCCTCTCACCCTTGTCAGCCTCACCACCAACATCCTCACCCTTGCCCAGCGGCGGTATCGCAATCTCCATTTTCTTTTCAATACCTCGCCAGCCCAAAGCGAGAATTGCAGCCAAGACGAAGTGGGGATTAGTGTCTGCGCCCGGGACGCGGACTTCGAACCGTGTTGCTTTTGCAGAGGCGGTGGGTGGGGAGATGAGACGGATTGATGCGGCGCGGTGCTCGAGGCCCCACGATACTGTCACGGGAGCCCAAAAGTTCTCTACTAACCTCTTGTAGGAATTCACATTCGGTGCCAAGATGGGCATGATATCAGGTAAACCGTCAATCAAGCCCGCTAAGAAGTGTCTGCCTAGGTCTGACAGATAGCGAATGTCCGAGTATGGCGCGTTTTTGTCTTCTTCACCCCGGTAGAAGAGGTTCTTGCCCTCCTTGTCTACGATGGAGATGTGCATGTGTCCGCTGTTGCCGGGTAAACCCTCGCGCGGCTTCGCCATGAAGCATGGAGTTATACCGAATTTCGAACCCAGAGACTTAACGACGAGCTTGAAGAGGGATGCTTTGTCTGCCATTTGTTGGATCTCACCAAACTCGAGCGCCTGGTCCATGTTAGTCTTGTTTTCTCTGTCACGAAGCAGGAAACCAGGTCATACCGCTTCAAAAACACCAGGCCCAGACTCTGTGTGCCATCCCTCAATCCCACACCTGAACTTGGAGCACGTGTCGAAGATGCCGTAGTAGTAATCTTGGTTGTGCACCGGACGCGTTATACTATACCCGAACATGCCCTCGGTCAAACTGGGTAGCGCATTTACAGGATTATCGCGCAGGAACGCCGCGGTGCTCGATGAATTTCTTTCTGTTCCGTCATGGCCCTGTGGGGCGCGAAATTGGTAAAATTCATACTCGGCTAGGAGAAACAGCAATCAGCTTCAGCAACGCGCAGCAGTACCAGAGACAGACTCACCTCCAGCCATGGCCCCATAGCCATTTGCTTTCAACTTGTCCACTGCGCGCTTCAGTAAGCTCCTTGGGCACGCGCTCAAGGTCTCATTGGTGTCAGGGTCGTGGAAGCTGATCAGAAAGAAGGGCACATTGTCTTCCCATGGGATTCTTCGATAGGAAGACAAGTCGGGTATGGCAATCAGATCACGGTAGCCATTCTCTTTGTTTGAGACACCCAGTTCGCGAAAGTACGTCTGGTCGTGCATGTCCCAACCGAAGATGACACTGCAGAAGCCAAAGCCTTCTTTCGCAATGCTGAGAAACTTTTTCTTTGCCATGAGTTTACCGCGCAATATGCCATCAACATCTACACCAGCCACTTTGACTGCTATGTCATCTTTGAGAAGCTCAGGGAGCTGTTCAGCCGTTATGGTGGTGGGGTCTTCGGACACCATGGTGGGCGATGGTTGGAGGGGGCGGCGAAAGGACGACCCGTCGCTGTTGAAGCAATTGAGGGGGAGAAGAGGGTTGAACCGACAAGAGAGGTTAGGGAAGGCAAGCAGGTTTCGAACGGCCCATCGGCCGGAGGAAAAGTGTATATCAAGGGCACCAGTACGCGATGGAGCTCGGGCCAATGAGGGGTGTTCGGATGGGGACTGGGATGCGGCAGCGCGACATCATCCTACTTGAGCCTTGTGCGGTGGATGCGACAAGGTATATATATCCACTGCATACGCAGCCTTATCTCGCTCGTCCCAATCCCCAACCCAATGCGACCTTTCTTTCCCAGCGCGACAATGTGAATACCTGCAAACCTCGCCCTTGACCTAAGCGACGTCATCGATGGCGGGGTACATGTTGGACGTGCAAAACATGTCTGTACATGGCCGCGAACTCTGCGGGGAGCAAGTCCAAGCGAGAACCAAACGACGACCAGGTGTTCACCGCTAGGCCACAATGTGACCGACAGGACCGCCGCCACGATGATTCCTTATCAAGGCATATCAATGCAATGGGCCGATTTCGGGACCCTGGGCTGCTGTCACCGCCGATACTATCCGTACATTCCGTATCCTTCTTACCTCTTCTTGGGCTTTTGCGACTTCAACACCATACTCACTAGAGTCACGCGGCCTGCAGAATACTCCAAATTCACATTTGAGGCCCTCACCTCTGGTATGTTCGCTGGCAAACCTTCCTTATTCACTGCAAAGGAGTTCTCCGCATGACGCCTCGCTGGGTTGATATTAGTCATATTTTGCTTTCTGATATAAAATTTCACCTCGTGCACAGAAATGACACTGATTATACTGCAGCTACTTCTTCCTACCCTCACCTGAACATTATCGAGACCGAATTCATTCAACATGGGTCGACTTGAAGGCAAAAACTGCATCATCACTGGCGGCGCTGGGTAAGCCTAAATTTCGTCCAAAACCAATGTCTATCAGTCCACATCGGGTCCTTTTCTTTTTTCTTCTCCGAAAATATCACAAGAGACGGTTTCAATTGCCGTCCTGCAATGTTGAGAATCAAGGATCACAAAAACCCCGACTTTTTCAACTTGTAAAGTCTATACTGCCTGAACCCCAACCAAGGATCTGCAACCCCACATTATCTGGCAGCACATGATCGTCAGATCCTAACAGCATATCAGTGGCATTGGTCTTGAGACCGCTATCCTTTTTCTCCGAGAAGGCGCCAACGTCTTACTTTCCGATATTTCTGGCCCAGCACTCGACAATGCCGTTTCCAAACTCAAGGAGATCGTGCCAGAAGCCAAGAAACTCGAGACTAAGATCACCGATGTTTCCAAGGAGGCAGATGTCAAAGCCATGATTGAGCATGTACGAAAACCCGATAGTCAATTCGCACGTGAACCTTGAATTAATCATGATTATGTAGGTGGACTCATGGGGCGGTCTCGATGTACTCTTCAACAACGCAGGTATCATGCACGCAGACGACGCAGACGCTGTCGACACACCAGAGAAGATCTGGGACCTCACACAAGCCATCAACGTCAAGGGTGTATGGTTCGGCAGCAAGCACGCCGTGATCAGCTTCCGCAAACACGGCAAGAATAAGACCTCCATCATCAACACCGCCAGCGTTGTCGCACTCGTCGGCAGCGCCACCCCTCAACTCGCCTACACAGCCAGCAAGGGCGCTGTCCTCGCATTGACTCGAGAACTTGCTATGGTTCACGCACGTGAAGGCTTCAGATTCAACGCGCTCTGCCCCGCGCCGTTGAACACTCCCTTGCTCCAAGACTGGCTCGGCGATGATGCTGTGAAGCGTCACAGGCGCGAGGTCCACTTCCCCACTGGCCGTTTCGGCGAGGCTATTGAGCAGGCACAGGCTGTTTTGTTCTTGGCCAGTGATGAGAGCAGCTTTGTCAATGGCACTGATTTCGTCGTTGACGGCGGAATGACAAAGTGCTACACTACGCCTGACGGCCCACCTACATCTCCCCCGAAGAACAATGCAATGTCCGCAGGTCAGCGTTAGGATAGAAATGTATTGGGAGAGTAGAGAATTATCTCATGAAGCAAGCGGATTGAGGGCATAGCGTGCACTAAGTTAATTTGGATTATTCACCAGGAATATTATAGATCTGAAATCAGCATGGTCTGCTTGCGATCTTAGGACCCCTTAAGCAGTGATTGCACTGGGATACTTTCCCATATTACGATGGTATTGTACTATAGCCAATAAGCGACTTTACTCACAATGAACATGTCGTATGCTCCCTATACTTTCTACATTCCTAGCACACCCTTCAGCCCCCTAACCTTGCCCCTTAAACCTCCATACCCCAACCACACAATACCCTGCGCCATGTTCCACGCCTTCTGCCCAGCCTTGTCACCTTGAAGTGGAATATCCATTGGAGGTGGAATGCCCGTCTTGATCCCTGCCCACGCCCACCGATCTCTCGTAATACTTTTTTGGTTACAAAGACTCCTCAGCCCCTCCTTGCCCGCAAACCGCCCATACCCACTGCCCTTGGTGCCTCCAAATGGTAGTTGCACCATATATGTGACTGCAAAGTCGTTCACAGCAACCATACCGGCGTCCACGGAGCGGACTACAAGTTCGAGGTCCCGAGAGGACGAGCCGTAGACAGAGGCACCGAGCGCATAGGAGGTGCTGTTTGCTATCGAAATAGCGTCGGTTACAGAATCAGCGCGCATGAGCAGAAAAACGGGAGCGAAGAGTTCCGTTTGTGCAATCTTCATCGAGGGTGTCACATCGACTATGAGCGTGGGTGTGAAGTAGTGGCCCTTGGAATGTTCAGGATGGGTGAATCGTTTGCCGCCTACTAGGAGGCGTGCGCCGTGATTCACAGCATCTTGGATGAGGTCTTCGAGTGCAGAGAAGCTGGCGTCAGAGATTGAGGCGCCGACGTCGATAATATCGTCTGAAGAACTGTTGAGGATAGAACCTGGGCGCAACGCACGGATTTTAGGCGTGAGATATTCCACGAGGCGGCTGTAGACTTTCGGGAGAGCAATGACGCGTTCGATACCAATGCAGTTTTGGCCTGCGGATTGAAACGTACCGCGCATGAGTATGCTCGCCACGCGCTTGAAGTCGCTGTTGGATAGGTCATCTAGCAGTATCGCTGGGTCCTTGCCGCCCAACTCTACACACACTGGGGTCAACGCCTTTGCAGCTGATGCGCAGACATGGTGTGCTACTGGTCTTGAGCCAATGAATGTTATATGAGATATCGAAGGGTGTGATGTAAGGTGGTCAGCAACATTGGGCCAGCATACCACAGACTGGACGATATCGGGTGAGTGTCCGCAGGCTTCGAGAGCTTTCGTTACAATCGAGGTGAAGTATGAGGACGACCAGGCGGTGGCTTCCGAGCCTTTGACTATAATTGCGTTGCCGGCGAAGATGCTCGCGATAATGGGAGAAATCAGGTTGTGGAACTACAAGTCATCAGGGACGATCTACGACATAGGAGGCTCACGAAGCTTACTGGGTAACTATGGAATCTGTTAGCTGAAGTCTACTAGATCAATATCGTCTTGTGTACTTACTTCCAACTAACACAAGCAGCCACGACGCCGAGTGGCTGCCAGATAACCTCATTCCATTTGTACATCATGAGCAGGTTACTTGCCCTCCTCTCCGCCTTCAAGCTCTCTTCTCCATGCTTAATCGTCCACCGTAGCTTCTCTACAGTCACTAAGATCTCGCCCAAACTCGCGTCCACCATGGTCTTGCCAGAGTCTAAACAGGCAACTCGTGCAATCGCCTCTTGGTTCTCTAGAACAAACTTGAGCATTGTGCGCATCACCTTACGGCGCTGGCGAAATGTAGTTTGTGCCCATTGGACTTGTGCTTCCTTGGCTTTGGATATACAGCGGTCGATACCCTCTGCTGTGGAGGGGTTGACGCGACCGAGGGCTTCGCCCGTTGCGGGCGCGTAACATTGGATTAGTGAGGAGCCTGAGACCTGTTAAGAGTCAATTGAAGTTCCAAGACACAGTGATAGTCAGCTAATACCTTCAATGACGGTTTCTCGAGCACCTTTCCCTTCCAGCCAGGTGCCGCTTGCTCTGGCGGGTCGACGACATACTTGACAGGCTCTTCCGGATCCGCTCGACAGAAAATCCAGATGAAAGAAAGAGCGGCAACCCAGAGCGAGCTGTATAGGGCAACGTTGAAGTCGTTATCGGACCGTGCTGTGATGCGCTCCATTTTGCGCAGTTGCAGGCCAGCCTTCGTGTTCCAAAAGTTGCTGGGCCCTGTCGAATTCTAATCGGGTATAGCGCACAAACGCGGAATCAGATGAACGGTTGATTTAGATCACGTAGTACGGATGCTCTTCACCGAACGAATCAAAATATTCCCGAACAACGGACCTGGATTGCCGGACGAATTAAGTGTACCAATGTATTTGCTTGACAAACTGCTTCTTTGGGCAACTTTACGCAACACTGTCGATTGTAGGGGAAAGTGACCCGGGACCATTCAGAGATCACAGCTCTACACCAAGGGACTTGCACGATTCATGCCACCATCTTATACAGCATGCATCGTGATGTTGACCGGTGGTACTTATAGCTGCATGAGGCCTATTCTTCCTTTGAACACCCTTGCCATGCAGGCCTCCGAAGCCTCGACATCGCGCCGTATCTTCTCAGTATCGGGACGGCAATTTCGATGTCAAAGAAAGTAGTTGTAGTTATATCGAGAAAGTATCAGATTTTGCCGCATTGTCTATTGTTTATCCACATCTCAATGCGATGTAGCTGCCAACAAGCCACGCCTCCATCGCGGCCGGTCTCGGATTACATGCTCGCCCTGATTTTGAAGCACATGCCTTCGACATCGCAAATGATTGTTCACTTATGAGGTTCATAGAGCACTGTTGCACACCACGAACAGAACAATCAACTTCAAATGACTGTAACAATTCTCCGTTCCATATCCTCTAGTTTCACATTCGGCAGAGGTCCATCATAGAAGCCGACACGACGAAAGGGGTTCTTAGTGTTGGCGTCTGGATTCGGTAGCAGCTGTAATAAAATGCCGAACAGTCGCTGAGACTTCGAAATTACGAACTCAGCCACGTAGTCAGTAATCCCGAGACATAAGCAAACTACGTTTCTAACGCTAGCTTGGTCATCAAAGGGACTACCAAAGTCCCAATTGATTGACTCCCGTCTCAACCCGCCGCTGCTCTTGTACAAATGCTCTGGGTGATTCAGGGCTAGAAGACCCATGTCAAACAACAAGCCACGTATTTCCATGCTTGTAGCTTTGACTCCATCTGGGAGCAATGATGCTGTTACCGGTGTTACCAGTTCCGCTTGCTCGAAAGCTGCGTTTGGTAAGTGCTCGGGGAGAAACCTGATGGGACAACTGGCCGAAGCCCACGAAAAGGACGGAACACCAGGATTTGGTACTGTTTTGTTCTTTGCCTCGTTAGTTTCAGGAGTTTGGATGCCTATCCAACAGAGGTCGAAGAAGAATGTCTGTTTCCACAAGCCAAAGATATAGTCAGACTTGCTGCAATGTTGGGATCTTCCAAAAGCATTCGAAAGCCCAGATATAGCGGGCAGTCGGTCCGACGGAACTGTCAGCTTTCTGGATGTGTATTGTTCGACAAGACTATGCCATACTATGGCCATTTCCCGTGGTGATGGCGTTGTGTGAGTATGATCGTCGTTTGCATGAATTCTCGAATGTAGAGTCCGGCGGAACTCCTTGTGAGCCCGATGACTTAAATTTTTCTGTTCCCATATCAACGTATGCGGAGCTTCGTATCCATGGCCAGACGGCAGACGCTCTGACGCAATCAATTCATTGCATTCCCAGGACACTTCGTAAGTGTTCCAATGCAGAATTCTTCGAGACAGTAGTCGTTCTTGCAATATCCAACCACGTTCGTTCAGAATGCTCTTGTTCATTGCAGCTGTTGCAGGCAAGATCCCACAGCAAATATATCTTGGCTCTTGGGGAACGGGTAAACCAGGAGAATTGGGTTCATTGGGAAAGAGCTTCGAAAGCTGTCCAGAAACGTAGCCAGGTGTCGGTTGTTCATAAGGCGCAACAAGACTCGGATGAATGCAGCTTTCCCAAGTGAGGGGATTTCTGTGGTGGAGAAATCCGGCTGTCATGTCTGGGGTGCTGTCCGCTGAAATCGTCAAGTAGGATGCCAAATAAATCTGGTCCATCCGTGCACCCTCAGTTTCCCAATCTTTGAGAGAATCTTGTATTATGCAACTCATAACATGTCAGTCACAAGAGGGTAGCTGGAGTAGTAGAAGGGTGTACTGACATAGCATCAATCCAAATGTACTTGATGTCCAACCATTGTGCAACAGTTATCGCATCTTGTATAGTCTGTGGAAGCAAGTGCTTGTAGAAGCCCATCTTTCGAGCCTCCAAGTTTGACTTCAACGTAATATAACTTTTACTTGTGACTGAATCACCCCATCTATAACTCAATGTGGCATATTTGCCATTGCAGCTCGATCCGTCAACGAGGCGTAGCAAATTCTGCCCAGGATCACTGATTTCAATAACGCGAGACGGATATGTGTTCGAACCCACAGGCTGGCATTTGCCATGTATCGTGTCGCAAATCAGTAGCCAGTCTTGGATGAGAGGTATTACATCTATGGGAGCGCTGTGAAGAGGCCCAAATCCAAATTTCTCCAAATGTCGTGGTTCCCAAACGCCTTTACCGCAAGCACCTTCAGAATAGGGGTATCGTCAGCTAGATAGTTTCCCTCAATGAAGGGCATCGAATTAGGACGTACAGTCTGGATGAATTGGATATTTGCTTTTCCCGAACTGGTCTTGACGTATCCACTGTTTTGGTTCCCGCAGATGTCGTAAAGTATCCGAGAATTCTGAACTGCGTGCTAGATAATAATTTCCGTGAATGTCAAAGACGTCGCAGTACTATTTTGAAATCAACGTAGATCTCTCCTTGCTACCAAAGTAGCTTACCCCGCCGGGATTTAAAAGCTGTTGATCAGAATTTCTTCGTATACATATTGTTCTAAACTGTATGGGTCTCTCGTTCCCCTTGATATATGGAGACTGTTCGCTATAGAAATCAGAGTCGGTACAGCAGGTCCTTGGTAGTGTGCCCACGGCGAAGCTTGTCACAGTGTTTTCAAAAGTGGCAAACAGGTCCTCTGTAACTTTGTTATGCGGCATCGCTGATGTGCTGCATTCAAACCAGAGGTATATACCTGTCTGTGGCGTGAAGCGTAAGCGAGTAGGCACACGAGAAGCAGACCGCAAGCCGGCATTGATCAACGAGCAAAGGTGGCAACCGGTTCGGGACGACGCTTCTAATGCATCCATAGTTGGATAATGTGGAACGAGGAGTGAGTGTAGAGATGCTGTCCCGAAACTGGGTCCCTCGTTCTCACACTCCAGAGACTCGCATAGCTCAGCCTCATGGAGTGAGAAAGATAGCTGCTGACATCGATTGCAGAGTTTGTGCGCCATGTCAACTCTGAGTATGATTGCAGTCAATAAGGCTTTACAACAACGAAAATGGTAGAAGCATTAATTATAAGAGAACTTGTAAGCAACAACGAAGATGCGGGGTTTAGAAAAGTAAGCCTTCGACCAATCAATGCAAACATGGCACAGTTTTTAGCAGGAGGCTGAGAAGACAGCACAGAACACAGCAATGCACAGAGTATATGTTATAGTTAAGTCGTTAAGGCTGACAATAACTACATTTGGCGTCGATTCATGACTATTATAAAAAAGAGAAATCATGCAATCTGCTTTGATCGTTGCGCTAGTCCCCAGTATCTACGGCTCGAGACTTTAATCTGCGTCCTTTAGGTAATTTTCTTATTCTCATACACAGTACTGTGACATTGAATGTACGTGGTCTTATGCGAAGATATGCTAAATTCTTGCAAATAATCATTGAAAACTTGGGCTCCGTGTTGAAATATAATTATCGTTACGCCTACGGGAATCTACGAAACTGGGCTTGTCAATTGTGCAACTGAAGCCTACGCTTGGTGGTAATTTCTTCCCTTATTATTCACCTAGGACTCTTTTGACATCTTTTCGTGAACCAGCAATATTGGTTATCTATTCCATGTTACCTTCGTATTTAGCTGCCCTTCCACAGCGCCTGATAGGTTGTGCATCCTTGCATCATCTCTCTTTCTGCACGAGACGCTCACCATCTTCGCTGGGCCGTTATAGCAACCAGTGGTAACATGATAAATATCTCAAGAGCCGGGAATCTGGAGTCGGCAGCTCGACGGTCATTTTGTTGCGTAACGCAGTTGATGAACAATACCAACCGCAGCGGCCTCATTCAACCCCCAATTCTTAACCCTCAGCATACCATAGATAGATCCATAGATTTCATTTGCCGCCATTATGATCCCTCACTCGACTTAGGTTTGTTTGCTTCATTTCCCCATCTTTACACACTATCTTAATCACCGTCTCACCCCATGTAGAACAGCAACGATAACAGATGTTACTCTGTTCAGGCCACTGTTTAGTTGTCAGATTTTCTCCATCTACATAAACGGATATTTGAAGACAAACGAAAGCTTCCGGGCATCTCAGTTCCGAAGTACCACATTGATCCATGCACACTTTCTTTCCACGTGGGTTGATCAGAGCATCATTAGGATTGGTCCATTCTGACGCCGCAAGTGGGAGCAGGATGAACAGGGAGAGAAACAATATCATTGAAACAGCTGTTGGCCAAGGAGCCGAGAAGACGGTTGAGAACGGATATACAGCATTCTGTGATGCATCAGGCTGAAGTTGAGGTTGCATGTCGAAGGATCAGGCTAACGGCTAATCGGGACGGTGATGCTTGGCTACTTGGTGATTTACATTTGCAATTCGATTAAGTGTATGGTACTAATAATTGCTTGATTTTAGCGAGATTGATGTATCCAGAATTAATTACTCTCAACAAGGCATCCATCCTGATACATTGATCGTCAAAGGCCTCAAGAACCCTGATACACTGATTACCAATTCTTTCTCCCAATAATAGACGATACCTAGAACGGGCACGGCGACTGTGAGTCCCTCGACTCTGACTTCGAACATGGTAGCAAATACTCAATGTCATCCCACCTCAGTCTGTACAGAATTCCAGCATCTTCCAAGATTTGCTAAACAGCTTCAAGTTGATCGCGCCTGCTCGCATGATATAAAGGAGCAAGGTATGCTCTCAACATCGCCAACACGAGTACTTTGACCTTGAGAAGTTCACATCTGGTACTAGTCTGACATGATGACGTTTCCCTCTCAAAAAAGATGCGGTAAAGCTCCCAGCATTGATTGCTAGCTATGAAACGCAAGCAAGAATGCCTTGCACCCACAGAATAATGCTGTAGGTGGTTTATTTGGCAACATCCGCAACTTAAAGCCGTAGGTCCGAACATTGTGGGAAGACTGCTGAGCGTATGGTTGATGATAGTCCGCGTAACATATGGTGATGGTGAGAAAATTATTGGGTGCACTGTGCGGTGTTTTTATTGGAATCATGAGATACATCATCCGCCTCAACTTAAGTGATTAGGGATTTGAGGCCTGCTGGCAAAACGGCACGTAAATGATCGTGCTGTCCAGTGAGATGTTTGAAAGCTAGAAATGCGTCGCAAGATATGTCCAAGAACGCTGGATGATCCATTTGGTTTTGGCAGGCTGAGCTCAAGCAGTAAATGCGACTCGTTGTTCAAGTACTGTATGACAGTGACTGGACATGCCAAAGAACCAACAGTCTTAATCAGGGCAGAGCTAAGTAATAGGATACGTGACATGATTGCTCCTGAAGAGGATCCCTTTAGTATTCATATGAGGTCCAGCACTGTCGGATTTGCGAGTGGGTTTGCGTTTCACCTCCATGGTTATGGATCCGATGAGGACATTGGCACGCCTGCGCTGGATTATCAGGATATTGAACCTGTGGAAATCGGCTCGAATATTTGCTCGTTTGTCCAATCAATGATCAGGAACATCGTCTTAAGTTCTCGAATTGGTGGGCTCCTTGTGCACGAGCACAGGCATGGTGACCTGTGGCTAACCATGAACTCTGGCCTTGGAAACAGGTTCGGTTTCTTAGCCCATCATCAGTTAGTCATAGAATCCTGCTCAGTACCGGTGAAATGGGCGAGGTCTGATTGTTGGACATCCTCTGAGCCTGTCATAGACATGGCCTTGATAGGAGCATCTTGTCGCTTCGACTTGCTGAGCTGTTTGCTGACGCCCATGGGAAATCTCTTTTTGCCACCACAGAGTTGGCACTCAATCAGGAGAATATCTGCCCATGGTTTCTTACCACCTTTGCTCGGATTCTCGATGATCTGGGTGGCGGTACGTCCTGGTATGAGAATGGTATTACACTTCTTGCAAACCGATCTCTTCAGATCAATAGAGAGTCGCAGCTGTCCTTTTCGTGACACTTGCTGAAGGTCAGAGCCAAGTTGAAGAGCAAGGGGAGAAAGTCTCTGTGTTCGAGGCGCATACGACTGATAGGCAGCAGTCTCATCGGTCGCAGTTTGCATGGTAAGATAAGTGGCAGCCTGGTAGAGAAAGGTTGTCCTCGCGTGCAGATGCTTGTTTGGAACGCCTTTGGCTTTCGGAGCTTTGACTTTACTCATGGTACAGAGCTCAACAAACAACACGACTGGCCTTTGCCGGTGCTGGGAGAAGTGCGTGGAAGGAAAACACAGTGCTGTTTGGAGCTGACCGGATGACGAGGAACCCCCTAAGAAGCTTGCCAGACTGCTTATCGAAGCCGTTATTGTAAGATAAATCTTGCCGCTAAACGCTCCGACGCTTTCGAGATGGCTCGAAATACTGCTCTCCAGACATTGTTTGTGATTCAGAGATATATGCACCGAGCGCCTTCCAGTCTGAGTTTAGTCGCTTGGCAGGTGTCGCCCGGACCAGCTTTTTACGTCTACAAGACCGCCGGCGTCCCTCTCCCCTCCATTATCACCACCGGCGGCAGCAGCAGCAGCACAACCACACG
Source organism: Pseudopyrenochaeta lycopersici (assembly GCA_003313425.1). Classification (NCBI taxonomy): domain Eukaryota; kingdom Fungi; phylum Ascomycota; class Dothideomycetes; order Pleosporales; family Pseudopyrenochaetaceae; genus Pseudopyrenochaeta; species Pseudopyrenochaeta lycopersici. The sequence goes on along the minus strand of NHZP01000011.1, from coordinate 326,224 downwards.
GTCGCACTACTGTTCATTTGCGAGTTCCGCTGATCTCATTTCTTCATAGCCCCCAGCTCTCTTAGTTCACCCTCCGAGCCAACTGCGACTACCTTGTTGGGTAGCCTTGCTTGCGACACGCGCAACCACCGACCCAGCTTCACTCTCACTCTTACTTTTGACATCTAATTCGCCATGTCCCACGAGGAGGATCTCATTGACTACTCCGACGAGGAGATCCAGCCTACGGAGGCGCCCGCCAACGGCAGCGCGGCTGCAACAAAGGGCGGCCTCACCGCAGGCGATGCCGCAGGCGACAAGAAGGGCAGCTATGTCGGCATCCACTCGACCGGTTTCCGCGACTTCTTGCTAAAGGACGAGCTCGTGCGAGCGATCACGGACTGTGGCTTCGAACATCCTTCCGAGGGTTAGTCTAATTATTCCCCTCAGCCTTCTCCACCTCCAAAGCGTCCGTCCATCTATCTGCGCAACGAGCGGTATCTGTTTTGCGACCATGGTCTTTCTATATACGAGTAGAGTGGCGAGGGACCCAGTGCCTTCCGCTACGCACGAGCCTTGACCGAGTACTGTATCTGAACGCGGTTGTACCGGCTCCAGAAGCCTAGTGGCTCTTGATTGGTTCAATTCAGTGGTCGTAGATGGCTAGTTTTGGTAGATGCTCGCCTTTGTAGGCAACAAGAGGAGGAGCCGCGGAGAACCGTATGGAGGATAGACATGTTGGCTCACTCGTTAGATGGAGGACATCGGTTACGCAAGATGGACGGACGCTTCGCTTTGACCGCTTCGTTTCGACCGCTTTAAGAACCTTTCTGACATGCATTGTGCCCTACAGTCCAGCAAGTTACCATTCCCCAGGCTATTCTCGGGAACGATGTCCTCTGCCAGGCCAAATCTGGTCTCGGAAAGACGGCTGTCTTCGTCCTTGCGACCCTGCAACAAATGGACGAGAAGCCTGAGCCTGGTGTCGCCACGATCCTGGTCATGTGCCACACTCGTGAGCTGGCCTACCAGATCAGGAACGAATACAACCGCTTCGCCAAGTTCTTGCCGGATGTCAAGGTTGGTGTGTTCTACGGTGGAACTCCCGTCCAAAAGGACATCGAGCTTCTCGGCAACAAGGAGACGCACCCCCACATCATTGTGGGCACCCCTGGTCGTATCAACGCTCTTGTTCGCGACCGCCACCTGCGCCTCTCCAACCTCAAGCATTTCGTCCTCGACGAGTGTGACAAGATGCTCGACCAGCCTGGTCAGTATACCCCTTGATCATATATGATTTGCTGTCTAACTTCGTAAGATATGCGCAACGACGTACAGTCTATCTTCCGCGCTACACCATCGCACAAGCAGGTGATGATGTTCTCGGCCACCTTGGCCAAGGAAATTCGAGCCGTGTGCAAGAAGTTCATGCAGAATCCGCTGGAGATTTACGTCGACGACGAAAAGAAGTTGACGCTCCATGGCTTGCAGCAATACTACATGAAGCTCGACGAGCGCGAGAAGAACCGAAAGCTCAATGATCTCCTTGATAGCCTTGAGTTCAACCAGGTGATTATCTTCGTGCGCTCGACTCTGCGCTGCACTGAGCTTGACAAGCTCCTTCGCGAGTGCAACTTCCCCAGCACTGCGGTGCACTCTGGTATTGGTCAAGAGGAGCGGTATGTTCTCCCGTTCGTTTCAAACGCCTCATGAGTGTATGCTAATAAATTTTACAGTATCAAGCGCTACAAGGAGTTCAAGGAGTTCCAGACTCGCATCTGCGTCTCCACTGACATCTTCGGCCGTGGTATCGATGTTGAGCGTATCAATGTTGCTATCAACTACGACATGCCTGACAAGGCGGATTCTTATCTGCATCGTGTCGGTCGTGCCGGTCGTTTCGGAACCAAGGGTCTCAGCATCTCGTTTGTGAGCAGCCCAGAGGACGAAGCTGTTCTCAAGTCGATTGAAGAGCGCTTCCAGGTCTCGCTTCCCGAGTTCCCGGAGGACGGTATCAATTCCGCCACCTACATGGACAACTAGACAGTTGTTTACTGTGAGAGCGATGTGATAGGGGTTAACCGGCTATGCGCAAAAGTCGTCAATGAGGTCTTCGAAAGTGCCCTTTGGGTAGGCATTTACGCCAAGCAACGGAAAATGGTGAGCACGGCGTAGGAGGTTTGGGCCTGATATGATTTCTGTACTCTAGTTCCGTTGGGGTGCCTACCGGAATGGACAAAACAAATTGACATGAATTTCTCTTGCAAAATCGATATCCCAACACTCAAATACTGGTTTTCACACATGAACAATCTCATTTTGTATGGACTAACTTGAATAGGGCGAGGCAATATCGATGCAGCTCGAATAAGGCGCCACCACCGAGCCTGCACCTACAATCCTTGTAAGAACAACTTGTTGTGGTTCTGGGTTTTATTTTCGCACCACGTCCTGTATCAATAATGCGTGATCAAGCTCTGGAAAGAAAAGAAGTTTGCATTGCATCGTGCATTTGCGAGGGAAAAAAAAAACAGGTACCCACACATGGTAGCCTGCCACTATGAACACACCAACGGTAGCGAGTTCGGTCTCGTATCAATCGCAGAAACCCCTGGGTATCCTCGTACGGCGGTGCGCGGGTGGGCAAGCGCTACTAATCAAGGGCCCCTGGACCCTAGACGGTGCCGTAGTCGAACCGTTCCGCAGGTATCCGGTGGGTGCACGGTGCCATGGCGAGCATGGTAGGCGTGTGTAGACGGGCGATAGTGATGGGTGATGGTAGGGCGAGATTATAGAAGATTTCACGAATTGACAGTGCTTTGTACAGGTTGGGAGATGGTTGTTTGGATCACGCCACTAGAAGCGGGGATTGTTTGGATTGGATAGGAGATTATGGAATGTATGTCTTGATTTTGCCGTGGAGTTAATGAATGTATGTGATAGAGTTGCTGTGACATTACTGCGAAAGAGCAACATTGCCACATGTAAAGCAGAAGGGAAAGTTGGTAGTATGCCTGTCTGATGGTATATTGGATGCAACATAAGAAAGCGACCTCTCAACAACCAATCTCGTTCCAGCAGCGACACTTGCTCTTTGCACATGTAGCCTGTAGGTGAGATGAGGTAGATGATTGATGTCAAAAGCAGTCAGCCGCCAGGGGTTAATATGTCGGAGAGAAAATGGAGGAGCGTCCTTGCGTTCGCGAACCGGCTAGGTCTAGTACCGAGCAAGCGATGAGGTCCGCGGAGGGCATTGTATGGCAACGATTGGCGAGGCTGAGATACATCCAGGGTGCAGGTACTGGTGATCAGCGTGGAAGAGGAGAAGGCGAATCTTGGGTTGGGTTTACCCGGTGAGCCAAATGCTTGTTCATGGACATATACGGTCAGCAATTGTTCATAGAGGACATGCGCCAGGATTGTGGATAAGGTGCTCGTGCTTGTCTTCTAATCGTCTTGTTCAAACCTTGAATGCACTGTCGATTGCCAACAGGGACGGCGAATCTATCGAAAACCATTGTGCTGGCAGAAACGATACTTCATTTTTGGAAGTGCAAGGCGACGATGATGCAAGATCGACAGCAGGCCTGGTCTTTTGTCGGGAAGCCATAAAGTGCCGGGTCCCGCGGTGGCGCCACATGTCAGGAACCATACGAGATTGGAGGCTTCTCGGTTGAGTGGGTCGAGGCGCACGAGGGTGGAGAGTGGATTCGGCTAGTGGGGTTCGAGAAAATGAGGACATGGGTAGCGATGTGTCGGCTGGCTTGAAGCCACGGACAGTGGTGGAATGGCTTGATTTGATGAGGATGGAGCAAGTTTGCGAATCGCGTGTTTCGATGCTGTAGTGGCGATTCTATTGCAAGAGTCGGTGAAGGCGCTTAGACAGCTTGTCGACGTGGCAAGACGCAATGGCTCTGCTGCGTAGAATTGACGTTGGGATGCGCAGAGATGTGCAGTGCCTGGCGGCTGTTCTATTTCGAGCATGAGGGAAATCTCGCGGCATGGGTACAACACATGGCGTCCCAATGTAGCACCAAGGCCGGGACCTGTGTACAATAGGATGTTGTGAATACGCTAAAACCGACAACCGTCATTTCCCATGCTGCGCCTTGTCCTAGTTCAACAGCGATAAAGGATTAATTTGGGACGTACGCGTCCGATGGAGACACGCGAAACACGTAGTGAGGATATAACAGGACCGGTATCAAACCGGACGAACGTTTTAGGGGATCTTGCGGTGGAGGGACTTCCCAGCGTAGCACCAGATTTTGTGGCGGTTCGCCTCGAAATGAGGGTTGGCAACGGCCAGGCGCAGCGAAAGCCAGCTGAAGTGGCCTGCGTCCTTGACTCGAGGGCAGCTTTTGACGACACCCTAAGCGAATTGTGCATCACGTACAGCCAGCTGGATCCTGCAGTCAGTGCGTGCTGCTTGTGATCTCCCGCTGTCAAAGAGTGTCAAGTTCGTTGCTCGGTAGGTACATGTGACTTCATGTGCTGGGATGACTGCAGTTTGTTTCGTGGCAGGAGTTTCAACGAAAGCTTCAATTGACCTTGGCATGCTTCGCGCACTATGAGCAGCATTGACGAGGGCGCAGAATAGATTTGCAAGTACCAAGTAGAGGGTTCACGTTAGTCTGAGGCAGTGTTCGATGAGGCGAGAGGGCAGGATGTTGGGACAGCAGTGGCAGGGGAGGCAAGAGCGATTGACGATGCATCAACATGTCGATCGATGGCTGTGGGCCTGCAGATGAGTGGAATGCGAGTGGAATGCGCAAGCTCGAGCATATCAAACACAATTGTGGGATGTCGATATCTCCGAGTAAGTTGGGGCAGCAGCTTGGGGTGGACTGAGGCTTGGCACAACTTCCTAGCCAGGAACTGATGGGAAGCTTGCTGCACCAAAGCAAGGCAGATCGCCGCAAGTGATTGAAGGCATGGCTAGTGCCGCAGACGGCGGAGCAGATAAGTGGCAATACTATGGGCAGCAAATATTACGGTGGACGGTGATAGGGCGGACAGGGTCAGAGGTGCAACAGCACTGGGTCTTGGTAGCTGTTGTACGTGGATAAGGACCCGATAGTCCATGTCGGGCGCAATATCGTCTGATATTGTCAGCCTGGGAGGGGCGGGTCGGGTGCGGGAAGCAGGTCGAGCCGCAGGCACAGGTGGGCGATTCGTTGGGAGTAGTCTCCGGCGCTGCTCCCGCCATGGCAGCGGCGATTTGCGTGTAAGAATGAATAGGGGGCCCACTGGCAATCAAGCCTGAGGGCAGAATAAGGTTATCGCAGCCGTTGCAAAGAGCGTCAAGCCTGGGAAGTCGACAGGGCCGCGAAATTACCATGGGCTTATGCCGGGCTCTATCTCGGACAGACGCAGAGGGCCAGCCCCTTTTGGGGATGCTTAGGCTGCCGTTGAGAAGTCTACCAAGGCTACGGACGTGACAGCGGTTGCACGGGCTCCAGTTCGAAGGCAAGACGCGAACGTCGACGTCAGACGCACGGAGCTGCCGCGACGATTATTTTTGATTGGCCGCTAACAGGCCTGTTGGGTTTGCGCTGATGCTCGACGAAGCAGGATTGCGTTCAGGAGTTAGCCGGACAGCGTCTCACCGACGAGATGCGAGGCACAAGAGCGACGACGCCTGACGCGCGCCCCGCATAGCTGCTGCGCTGCTCGTCGACGCTGTACCACGGTCGAGCTGGAGCATTTCGCGCACTTGGGGGGGAGGTCGTAGCCGGCCGCCTCGGATCGTCAACACTGCGATGCAGATCGCTAGCCTGGCCGGGGTGCGGAAGCAGGCCGGGCGGACGATGGTTTCTCACACTCTCAACGCCGGCCCGCTGCTGGGACGCGAGGCTCTTGAGCACAGCGGTTAGGGTGTCTGCTACAGCAGCGCTTCTAGTACCCTCTGCAACAGCTGTGCAGCCACTGCGCCCAGCCAGCCAGCCAGCGCAGACACAGGCACAGACACAGACACAGACTACTAATCGTGAAGCAAAAAACAATGACGATGCCAGCACGGCCCCGCCATAATAACACCAGCCATGGCTTTGGCGTTTGCCAGCGATAAGTGAAGGCCCGCCGCCTAATGCATGCTAGCGGCGACCCAGTCCAAGTGAATCGCTGGTCCAGCAAAGCTCTGGCTCGCAATGCATGCCTCTCCTCCGCCTCTCCTCCGCCCGTTTTGCATCAACTCTCTCTCCCTCCCACCTCTGCCTCCCTCGCTCGCTGCCGGCGTCCGCTCGCTTTGACATCCTCCCTCGTGGAACCCGCGCCCACCTGTGCGCTCCTTCCCACCCACTCCCATTCGTCGCCGCAGCTTCCCGCCGTCCGCCAACGCGACCACAATCCGCTTTTGCCCTGTCCTTGCTCGCACCCACGCCTACTCTACTCTCTCTTTTTGCCCATTTGTCTCATGTCGCCTGTGTGAACTACGCTCCCGGCCTCCGCACGCTCGTTTCCGCTACCAGTCTAATCCATAATTCACCTGTCGCTGCCCGTCTGCTGCACACCAATCGCCGTTGCAGCCACCGCCGCATCGCCAACTTTTTGGCTTGCTCTCTCCACCGCCCTCTCCGCACCACCCTCTCGACAGCACTTCCTGCCAACTCCCACCCAATATGGCTCCCGCTGTCCCCAGACTGCGCATTTTGTCAGGTGCGTCATCCCGCCATCGCCCGTCGCACAATGGAGAGCGACAGGTCCTTTGTACCCGCCTGCACTCGTGCCCCGGACACTCAGCCAAGAGCTGTGTGGGCCCATTCGTCTCCTCCAGCTTGTCCACGTCACCCCCATACCGGCCATGTTTGCTGACAGCCAACAGTGGGCGGAAATGCCGTCTCAGCGTTCTTATCATGGCGGCTCCAAGCAACGAATGCCTGCGACGTCACCCTCGTATGGAAGTCTGGATTCGATAGCGTTGCCCAATATGGCATCTCCTTCAAGTACCTTCACCCTGCTCAATTGATGCGAGACCCTTGCTAATCATTGTCCAGATCCGCGCTCTATGGTAATGAGCGATTCAAGCCACACTCTGGTACGTCTCCCCATTCCATTCACAACTTTTACGTTTGCACAACTGACACCGTCCGCAGTCGTCCGAACCCCAGAAGACGCTGCCCATTCTTCCAAACAGCCTTTCGACTATGTGCTGCTCTGCGTAAAGGCCCTTCCCGATGTCTACGATATCGCCAACATCATCGAGTCGGTCGTCTCTCCACAGCATACGTGCATCCTCATGAACACCACACATAGCCTCGGGGTCGAGTCATATTTGGAACAGCGTTTCCCTACAAACGTCATTCTCTCACTAGTATCTGGGGCAGAGATTTCACAGCTTGGAGCTAGCGAGTTTGAACACAAGGGCGCTACAGACATTTGGGTCGGCCCTGCAAACAAGAATGCTGCCATTCCGGCACAAATTCAATCAGATATGGCAGAGGCTTTAGCCATGACGTTGAGCTCGGGCCAGGTCGATTGCAAAGTCTCGCTGAACATACGACAACAGCAATACGAGCGCATGATTGGGTACGTAATCTACTACTTCCTGCCATTCACCGACTAACTGAAATTTAGCCCAATTGCCTTCCACCCGGCCAGTATTCTCTTCGAAACACCCAACCATGCGGAATTGATAGAGAAGGTTGGTGTACGAGCTCTCATCACAGGCGTGCTCGACGAGATGCTCGCGCTTGCCAATGCCCAGGACTGCAAATTCCCAGCCGACTTCCGGGAAACAACAATACAACAAATGATCACTCCCCAAGAGAACAACAGTACCATGTGGATGGACTTTGAAGCCAAACGACCCATGGAGATTGAGACCTATCTGGGATCTCCATTGAAGCTTGCACAGGAAGCTGGTGTTTCCATCCCTCGAATTGAGACATTGTACGCTACCCTCCACCATCTCAACATTGTAAACCGAACCCGGCCAGCGGCCGCCCCCACAGGCTCGCCTCAGAATGGCATGCAGCCACCGCCACCACCCAGACTCTCGTCAGCCCCATTGCCACGGGGACCCTCTGCAGGTGGCCCAGGGGGCCCAATGATGATGAACGGCAACGGTCCGATGAAGGGCGGCCCTCGACCAGGAAGCCGTGCCCCTTCGATAAACGGCAATCAGCCGATGATGCGTCGTGGCCCACCTCCTGGCCCAAATGGCTATCCTCCCAGAATGAATGGAGCTCCAAACGGTCAACGGCGCCCCTCATTTGAAGACGGCAATCTCGAAGAGTTTTCGCACTTGATGCTCTACGACAACATGGGCGACGAGGGAGCTCTTAACGGCGGCAACTATGACAGTGCTGGAAACTCCTCTAATAACCTCTCGCTTCGGGAAAGAGAACTGATGCTGAGACAGAGGGAGCTTCAACTTAGGGAGCAGGAGCTCAACATGCGCCGTGGACCAGGTGGACCTGGCCGAGGCCGACCTCCGCCACCTCCCTCAATGGGTGGTTTTGATGACGACGACGACGATGGCGATGACTACTTTGATCCGATGGGAGGTCGGGGACCAATGATTGATCCCGACAACTTTGATATGATGAGTGTTACATCACGTCGCAACCGCAAGTTGCCCAGTGCGAGTCAGATTCGGAAAAACCCAGAGGGCTCAGGCTTTGGCCCTGGGTCAGGTGGTCGATCCAGAAACCCATTCGCGCGTCCCACAATGAACAAGAATCGGGGTAGTGCTCAGATGATTGCAAATGTTCCTGGACTTCACGATTCGATCATGAATAATCCTCTTATGGGCTATTCATCCAATCGCTACGGAGATGTTGATCGCGGAACCATGGGCGCACAGTCGAGAACTAATTCACTGACGGCCGCTCGTCTAGATGATCTCCAAGCCGGCGGGAACTATGGGGCATATCCTCCAAATCCTCGCCGAACTAGCCAGTCGCCTGGCAATCCTCTCAGCCCTGGCCCACGGCCAGTTGGCCGACCCTCTCCGCCAAATGGTTATGGTCCCAACGGCATGCCTCCGAATGGCATGGGTCCAAATGGAATGCCACCAAATGGTCGTCCCTCGCCTCCTGGCATGAGACAGCCAGTTCCACGGCATCCTCCGGGACTAGGCAACGCAGTAGCACCGCATCAAGTTGAACAACACGCTGGGGTGAGCACTCTTTATCCGCCCAAGTCTCGTCCTCAAGTTCGCAGTCTGACTGGAAGTGCTAGTGGTAGCAGCGGTCAACTAGACTCAGAAAACTCTGCGCACAGTAGCCAGAGTAGCCTTGGACCCCGGCCTCCGCTCGGCGTACGGTAAAGAGGGTATTCGTTCGAATTTCTCGTGCGGTAGCCGACTTGGACTATGTTGACATTTTGCATGGGCGCTGTATCGACCTCTGCGATACGATTGACAGCATCATCTGCAGTTCGACCCAAGTTCTTAACCACCCTCGGCATCGCTCATTTGACTTTCTCTTCTGCAATACGCACACGCATCGGATTTTATCACTATCCGGCCGCTCCAAAAAAAAATTAGGGGCCGGGGAGGCTTTATGAATAACCAGGGGCTTTGTTTGGAGCTCATGGTGGATACTTAATGATGAATATTAGAATTTGGTTCACGGAGGACATTTGCACGTACACAAACCGGCCTCGCGCAGGGGTCGTTGCTTCAAGTTTCTTTTTGTCTCTATCGTACATACTGTAGACGTCTCTGCGGCGGCACGTCCTTCCTTTCCCGACGACGGGGCACCCGCTAATCATGATTTTCTTGCATGGGCTGCTCATTTGGGTTGGGTGTTTGTGTTCCGATCAGGAGTTCTCGATACATGCACATGGTTTCCTTTTTCTTGCTTTAAGGCATCTATCTCTCTGTGCCGCGGTGGCACCTATTCTCAGTGCTGTATCCGCCTAACCTAGTGTATACTATCTATCTATCCCTTATCGACATGGAGAGCGGGCTGGTGTTTAGCTGCGAGACAGTAGAGAAGGGGAAGTTGGCAGCAGAACATATAGCTGAGCGAGTAACAAAAGCAAGACGTTCTTTCCACTTTAATCTACTTGTCCATTTATCCAGAGCCAAGAGCTCTACAAGGACGGGGTTTTCGGAAGCAAAGTTCTAGGTCCTGTCATGTGCCCTATCGAATTCCGGGGTAAGCCAGCCGCCTACGTAACATGGATGTGCCTAGATGGGAGACGGCTCGCTGGCCGCTTCGCGATGTTTGAATGCCCCTCGTTTTGAATCCGCTAGCGCAAGCAGTGCTCGCACGTACCCCAAGACGAGGACGGCACGCTCCAATGGCACAGTTCTCTCAATCTTCAACGCGTTGGCATGCATGACATTACTGTAGATGCAAGGTAATTGAATGTTGGGTTCCTCCGCTGCCATAGGTTCGTCTCACTCGGACAAAGCGGGGCATGTGATGGTCACCGAACAAACGACGCGAAACAGCAGTTCGTCTGCCAGCCCAAGGAGCCCAATTAAAGCCACTCATCTGCCCAGTTCGAGTCCCCGCCGGCGTGAGCTTTCTCGAGCCCCTCTTGTAACTCACGCGATAGTTGGTCTTGCCGTCGTCCTGCTAGCGCTTTTCATCCCGACCTTTGCACCCCACTTCCGTCACTCAGTCTTGCACTTCTTCACCCAAGACCAGCATTGGCACGTCTCCTCCCCAGGCATCACCCTCCGCAACCCCTTCCTCTTCCAAGAACAGCCCCCAATCTGTCCAAAGCCCGAACAGGAAGTCAAGTTCGTCGGTACTTTCAACACCAGACCCAGGCGCAGCATGGCACTCGCAGAGCAGGCAAAGCGCGTTGCCGCTGAGTTTGACTTTGGACAGGATGCCGTTAACAAGGCCGTCAAGGAGTTTATACGGGAGATGGGTATGTGCAGCGAGACGTGCTGGGCAATTGGACGCTGACCACTCGCAGACGAGGGCTTACAGAAGGAGGGTACCGAGATGAGCCAAATCCCTACATACGTCACTGCGGTACCCAATGGCACTGAGAAGGTACAAAAGCCAGCTATCAATAATAGTAAATAAACATGTCTGACCGAGTGCAGGGCCTTTACATGGCTGTTGACCTAGGCGGCACCAACTTTCGCGTTTGCTCCATCCAGCTGCACGGCAATACAACCTTCTCCCTCACACAGAGCAAAGTCCCCATACCGCGCGAGCTCATGGTTGCGAAGACGTCGAAAGAGCTCTTCTCCTTCCTCGCAAAACAGATCGAGGCTTTCCTCAAGACCCACCACGAGGACCACTATGCAGGCACCCTCAAGCGCAGGGAGACTGGAGGAGGCAGTCTAGAGCAGGAAGAGATTTTCAATCTGGGTTTCACCTTCTCGTTCCCCGTGAACCAGATTGGTATCAACAAGGGTATGCTGATGCGCTGGACAAAGGGCTTTGATATTCAGGATGCGGTCGGCAAGGACGTCTGCGCCCTGCTCCAGGCTGAAATCGATGAGCTGCATCTCCCAGTCAAGGTTGCTGCTTTGGTCAATGATACTGTGGGAACGCTCATGGCGCGCTCATATACCTCTCCTGGCAAGACTGGCACATTGCTCGGTGCAATTTTCGGAACTGGTACCAATGGTGCTTATGTGGAGAAGCTGGACAAGGTCACAAAGCTCACCAAGAGCAAAGATACTGGCGAGTACGACAAGTCAACTGGTGAGATGATTGTCAACACCGAATGGGGCTCGTTCGACAACTCTCTACGCACGCTCCCAAATACACCCTACGATGTCGAGCTGGACGAGAAGTCGGTAAACCCTGGCATCCAAATGTTCGAGAAGCGAGTATCTGGCATGTTTTTGGGTGAACTTCTTCGTCTGGCCCTCGTCAAACTCATCAAGGACCCCGCAGTCCCTCTTTTCACCGATGACAACTCATCCTCCAACGACGTCCACAGTACTACCCAAATACATGAGGGCAGTCCGATCTGGAAGCAATGGGGCATTGACACCAGCTTCCTCAGTGTGTGCGCTGGTGACAGCAGTCCAGGTCTTCGCATGCTACGCCAAAATTTGGACAAGGACTACGACATCTCGGCCGTCAGCGCTGAAGATGCCGAGGCCGTTCGTGAAATTGCCGGTGCCATCGGCCGCCGCGCTGCACGTCTTGCCGCCGTTGCGATTGCTGGTATTGTCATCAACACCGGGCGTCTGAACCAGTCATCAGGCTCCGCCACTACCGAGCAGAAGTCTGGTATCGAACCACCTCGTGGAAATGTCGAGGTAAAAGAGGAGGATGTGATTGATGTCGGTGTAGATGGCTCCCTGGTTGAGTTCTACCCGAATTTCGAGGAGCACATCAGACAAGCCCTGCGTGAGGTTCCAGAGATCGGCGAGCAGGGAGAGAAGAGAGTCAGAATTGGCATTGCCAAGGACGGATCTGGTGTAGGTGCGGCGCTCATTGCGCTTGTCGCTGGGAAAGTTGCATCGCCAGAGTAAGATTACGTGTGATGAAGAAGTACAGCAATGTGAAGTGTGTATGTGGCAATTGATCTGTATGGCTATCTTGTGGTCTCCCTGTCTGCGATAGCTATAGTCACGAAAAAGAAAAGTAAAAATTATATACGACGTTCTTCTCTCATTACAATCTACGTGTGTAGAGGAGATATGTTATCCGCTCCCGCCATCAGGGAGTCTCCGAAATCAAACCTCAACGCAGTTCGCGCACTCTGCAACTACACGACAACAAAAAGGAAAGGCCTTATCAAATTCAGTAATGATGGAGTATATAGCCCCACGCATCTCCAGGCATAAAACCAAAAAGAACAAAAAGAAACTCGCCCGACGAGGGACTCGAACCCTCAGCCTTGAGATTAAAAGTCTCACGCGCTAACCAATTGTGCCAGCCGGGCTAATCTTGTTCCATGACATATTTCTGCCGTGAATAGACTATATTCTCCTTCTAGCACAGTGTCCGAGAAGGAAGTCGTTGTAGGATGTTGTTTTTGGCAAGATTGCGCGGCGTATGAGATTGTGTGGGTGGGAGGGATGGGTGCGGGGCTGGAGAGTGGGGCTGTGGAGTATGCCTGTCATTGATTTTTGGGAGGGGGCATGACTGGTAACGCGGATGTCGGGCGTTGTTCGGCGAAGTCGAGGGGTTTGGGTCGCTACCTCTTGGACCAGGGACGAACTATGCTTCGTTCATTCCTTTCGGCTAAGTACATTCTACATAAGTAATATAGCCGCGAATAGCCTCGAGGCTTGTGCGAACGACGAAGTGGAAAGGCATTTTCTTGTGCAATGTTCTGGAGGGTATTTTGTCACGAAATATCATCTAGTTTTGTCACACTATCTTTCCGAGGTATGGGAGTATGGCTCCAATTCCAGCTTTGTTTCGTAAAGACTAGTTTCTATGGATATTTTCAAGGTTTCATCAAATACACTTCATATGTATATTCGAGGACGAATGACCACAGGACAATTCTCTGGTAACAGAATACGACCTTCCATTTACTATTGGAGGTGATGGCTGGCACTGAGGTATATTAACACTTGCCCAAATTTCAGACTGTGCGCGGATAAGAATAGGCTTACGCTTGGTCTGTCGCGAGAAGCCATAAGGGGTTATTCACGGAAACTGTGTGAACAACGAATTGAGGCTGGGACTTGAGAGTTAACGTCTTTGCTGCTGCTGGGCAATTGCGTTGCCAAAGCCTGCTTAATTTAGTCAGTTTACATTGGTGAGTTGGAAGATGGGTGGGAACTGAGCCTGCTCACCAAAGTGCCATGAAAAATGTTCTGAAGAAGTGATTTATGCCTTTGGCCCAGCCGGGGCGAAGCTGACCGACTTGCCGTGACTGTTTCTGGGGATAAAGATCCGAAAGTTACCAGCTGAGGCAGATATAGTTGTCGAGTGAGGCGCCTGGAGGAACTCAAGCTGTAGCGAGTGATGGTACAAGGCGTTCTAGCTTGTTGATTGATGTTGTCTGTTATCGGGTAGGCACTTTTTGATTATAATTAAAGAAGATAAGTTAAACCGTTATATGAACTGGTTTGATAAAGCAGGGTATAAAATACTGAGTGGCTCCACAGTGAAGCTCGAATTGTAATCGCAACGTGACCTCGCTCTATGGTCACAAATTGTATTTTCAGGTTGCAGAATATACTGACACTCACTCACATAACAATATAACCCCACAGATTCACGCTACGATAGTCCGGAATGATTTCACAACCACTGTCAAGAAGCAAAATCTGTATCTTTGTTTAAGTTCAAAGCAACAAAGACAGTCAATGAACGGAATGTCCTGTGTTTAACCTCAGATAATGAAAGTATCCTGCGTATAGCTATAACATTGCAAGTGCTCTTATCATTGATTAGCCAACTAACAGAAATTCCGTACCCCAACACAGTCGAAGAGTAAGAGACTACTAGCCTACGCCCACGATGCAAGTGCGCATTACAACTATGAGTTTGGCAGAGCTGACAAGCATCGCTCAACCACATCACTCACCATGGCCATGAGCCTACTTACTTCCTGTTAATTTTTTTCGTCAGTCCAGCAATCCAAACATAGAACCTATGGCTCATCTCCTTGGGCTTCTCATGTTGAGATTTAGCCATGCGCACTTCCTCCTCTTTATCAAGATCTGACATGCTCTTTGGTTCCTCTGTCTCAAACATTTCTCTAAAGACTGAGACTTTGTGAGGGCGATGTGATGGTAGTGGGGCTGAATTCGGGTTGCGGCAAGGCATGTTGCCAAACTGGATGTGTTGGTCGCACTGAGTGGTGAGAGCGGCAATGTTAGTGGGTGCAGATTCCATAGTGGCGTTCCTAGAGAAGGCTAGCGGTGAACTGGGTCAATGTTTCCTGTTAGAGTCAGGGATGGTTGATTTGCTTCTGGATGCTGGTGAAGTTTTTGAGTGAGTGGAGAAAAGCAATGTGGTAAATTATGCGTTTAAGTACCTCGGACAACGACATTGTGTTGTAAGTGCTGACGTATGAAAGGATTACATAGTGTGTTGTTACGGCAATTACAGCGAACACTGTTCGCAATCATTAGAAGCGACGGGAAGTGAATCTGCATCCAGAGAGTAAAGGTAATTAAATCACATCACACTTTTCATCACTTTTGCTGCTAAGTCAAGTAGTACTGATGTGCTGATATAAGCCTGACAATTCGAAGTCATAGTGGACCTCGTGGTCTCATTCGTGAACTATTCCGTGCTTTTGTAGGAGTATGATGGCCAAAAACACTGTTTGTGCACATGATTAATTGTGTACACGTACCTAGACAGGCCTCCTGAGCTAAAAGGTACCGTAGAGAGTCATGCTTGAAGAGCATTAATGCACTGGCTGCTTTGCAATACATTTCTTTACATTCATATCTTTACAAGGCCCGCTTGCAATCTAAATATTACTCTTCGTGCTATATAAAATATGGTTGGTAACAACTACGAGGTCATAACGTCACATTCGGCTCCAATCACTCTCCATTCTCGGTCACTCAAAGTGCACTTCATTCTCCATCACGTTCCTGAACTTCTTCAATTCAGTGTGCCCCTTGCTTGTATCCTTTTCCTCCTTACTTTCTTTCAGTTGTTGCCGCGTTTTGATCGCCCATCCGGCCTTTCTGCGCCGCACAACCGTCCAACCACCTGAAGTGTGGATGTCAGCCTCAACGAAGGAATTTAGCAAGTGAAAATCAGCGAGGCGTTTTGGAAAAATAAAGAGAACTTTTACATTGAACTGGTTGCAAAACAACTTTGGAAGACCCAGCAAATCCCATGGTCTGAGGTTGGTTGCGCCATTGTGATGAGGACGATGGTCTCCTCGTTAGTCTGCATACTCATGGTGCCGGTTTTGGTGGTGGCTTTGATTAGGTAGTGGGTTTCAGGAACAAATCGTATCTTAGGGCTAAAATTGTGTTTGTGTTCTTTGCTACGGACAAAGAATTGAAGGGATCCTTATATGCGCCTGTCTTATGACTGAGTGATTGGAAGAGTCAGGGTCGGCGTTGGACTTTCTCTGCGACGGGGGACTAAACGCGAGCAAAGAAATTGCTGGCTTGATTACCCCACGTTGAGGGCACCTAGTGACTGCTCTTGCTATAGGTATACTGAACATAATTTCAGGACCCAAGTCGAGTAAAGATTAGGGGCCGATACCTCGTCAATATAAGTAGGAAATGCAGACAAACGCAAGAAATCACAATATTAGGATGACAAAGAGTGAACGTGAAGACTTGGAAATCGTCCCAGTCTCCCTACTCGAGGAGCCATCAGAAACCCTGACTCAATAGCAAGGGCCAAACTGAATACAATAGCCTGTTCAGCTTTAAAGGAGGCGATCGGCTGTGTTTGCTACACTGCCCATGCCTGAATTGCCACAGAGGTTGAGCAACCCACGCTCTCAATCCATCTCTACCAGTTTAGCCAGACTGGTATGGAGTCATTCGATTCTTCTTGTTGCTAATATTGCTAGAGTGGTCTATTGTTTCTTGAAATGCGGGTACGCTTCATGCCAATCTCTGCAATTCAACCTCGCGAACGTGCATCCCTTTGTATCAGAACAACCACTGTAGTAGACAAAATTATGGGTACTTAGACTTGATAATAATGGAAAAAACTTTTGTATGCGTTGATAGTCTAAAGTTTCGCTGGCCTATCTATCTTCTATGCGCCTGCGAGCGACATAACAGTCTATGTGTTTATTGCTTTCTATGCGTTTAATTACTCGCTGTATCTCTTTCATGACAGCTTAGTGCTCCTCTAACACTATGCTTAAATAATTCGATAAGGAAATCAAGCTAACGTTCATCTTCTATAATCTAGATTAATTTGCTTATTTACTTTTGTAATCGTGCAGCTGAGCCTGTCAAACGCCATTACACTGCTTTCACACAGCCTTCGCAAAGCCTGCTATTATAATACACAGATTGCTACTTTATCCCCTGCGATCATATAGCTATAGCTATAGCTATCTCTCCTGGCTTCTTACAATTATTTGCTCTCTCAACCCTTTTGCTTTCCGCTGTCCTTGCGTCTTAGAACACTCCTTTACATTAATAGTTCGAGATGGCTTACCTAGGCAGATTTTAGCTAAAAAATAGTTCTCCTGTACGTAAGTATTCTTTATACTTAGGTCGATAATAACTTCCTCTTTAAAGATCTAGTAAATAATACTAACAAAAGCAAAACTGCCTATAAAAAGATACTATTCTGTGGGGAATAAGTAGCTCGTAAGTATACATAGTACTTCTAGGTTGACATATATTACACTAATAAATAGAACCTCTGTAAGCTGTTAAACGCGATAATCTTTGTATTCAAATAGTATTGGGATGCGGCAAAATGCTCTTCAGGGGTTGGTGCGGCTCTGAACGAGAAGCAGACATGGATGGCAGAGGCTTTGTTGTGTGGGGGCGGGGAGAAGTGCAGCTGAACCGTGCCTGCTTCAGGCCTCCTGCAGTCGCTGAAAGACATCACAGCCTGGCATATGGGTGCGTCTCAAGAATCTGTACATACGTTCTTCGTACTTTCTTGTGTTTGCTTTGCATGCTTTCATTCATGGTAATGTTTTGCTTGTCACCCGGAGACGCCCATGTTGAGCGCTCCCCCCGCGAACCTTGAAGCCTCGCTGCTTCAGCGCTGGTTTCCCGAGTCGCCGCCAGGCAGTTCGACTGTCGCGCAACCCAAGCGCTTCTCCGAGACAGATCTTCGAGGGATCTCTGATGTTCTGCAGCGCGTCGGCCGGGGCACATGGTCTCGCATCCCCCGCATCTTCACCGTCTTGCGGCTGCTTGATCGCCTTGACGTAATAGACCTATTCCTTGCGCAGGCCATATCCGACGTCTACTTCCCTTTCACGCACCAGACTCTGCCGCAGTCTCTGAATCCGTCCGCTGCGCATGAGTTTCTACAGGTGCAACGCGTGGTGCTGTCGAGTGCCCTTGACCTAGAGCGCGAAACCGGCCGTCATCGACACTTTTCGAGCACCAATGACGTGCCCTTCATTAAAGTCGAAGAGCTGGGCAAAGGGGCCTATGGGTACGTGGATCGGGTCATTAGTACCATCAGCTACAAGGAGTATGCGCGGAAACTGATTCCACGGGGCCGCACATTTCAACGCGACCAAAAGATCCTGCGAGACTTCGAGCGCGAGTTAGGCACTCTCAAGAAACTAAGTCACCACCGACACATTGTGCAACTCATCGGCAGCTATACGGATCCGCGTTTTGTGGGCATTCTAATGTCTCCGGTGGCTGAGTCTGACCTGAAGGACTTTCTGAATAATTGCGTTTCCGATGCGAAGGGCACCCCTCCCTCGTCCAAGTCGTTCATCCGGTCCTTCTTCGGCTGTCTCACGTCTGCCTTGTCCTACTTGCACGATAATACTATCCGCCATAAAGATATCAAACCCCAGAATGTTCTTGTCTCGCAGCACACTGTCTTTCTCACCGATTTCGGCATTTCATTGGACTGGTCTGAGATTGGACAGAGCACTACGACAGGACCGACGCCCAGGACGGCGCGGTATTGTGCTCCAGAAGTATCCGACTATGCACCGAGAAACTCTTCATCTGATATGTGGTCACTGGGGTGCATTTTCCTTGAGATTTGGTCGGTTCTGAAAGGCGAGACTGTTGCCAACCTTCACGCCTTCCTAGAGACCAACGTCACCATGTCGTCCTGTTATCATTTGAATTGCGAAGCCGTCTTCGATTGGATGAAAAGTTTAGAGTCGACGCCAACTCTGGCTGATAATCCCCCGCAGGAATGGATTCGCCATTTAATTGTTCCAGAACAGCGCAAGCGGTGGACTGCTCGCCAGCTGCTCTCTGAAATCGAGACTGTTAACAACAATCCAGAGGTCAAATTCGCGTTCTCTGGGCAATGTTGTATGAACGAGCTAGAATCGGCCGAAAGTGTGATATCCTCTGACGAGTCTTTTCACGATAACGCCGTTGACGGCGCTGTTCTCCACCCTTCATTAGTAGCCACTCATTCCGCTCAGAAGCTTCCAGAGGAGGAACAACCAGAAGCACTCTCTGGAGCATCAACATCACAGTACGACATTGTACCAAGGCATGTTGATGAAGTTTCATCAAGACCGGAAACCCTTGACCCTCAGGCAGACGACCTTTTGTCAAGAGAGGAAAGTACTACAATACCACCCGCCTTGGACGGTTCCCAGAGATGCGAGCTGAGCGATGAGGAGAACGTGCTTGTCACTATTGGCGAGTCTCCAAAAAAGAATCTATACCCAGATACTTTGAGGCAGACCGATATTGGTACGAGTGGGAACATATCACAAGACCAGGCTGTTAATCTTGAAAGAAGCCAGTCTACTCATTCTGAAGTGTTTTTGCCTCTTTTACAGTCATTAAATGAAGCACCAAATCATGTCGCCTACGATGAAGACGCACTACAAACTCATGGTGGTCGTGAGAATAATTTTATGGGGCTGACCGTTGGACGCGCCGTCGATGTAGCGTCCGATACTGGGGATGGTCCAACTGAGGATTTGAAGGAAATGATAATTGCAGATGCTGAAGAGCAAGCTGGGGAAATCTCAAAATTACTCCCTCTCACCGCTGAAAACACAACAGTGCCTATATTAGGTGGCAAAGGGGATTCATCACGTCCAGGCGATATGGAAAGAGAAGGATCTCCGTCCACCGCTCCGGCATATAATGATACTCATGCTCAGCAGCAGATTATCGGGGATATGAACTACCAACGGTTGCCTCTGCTGGCTCACTCGCAATCATCGACTTTCAGTCCACCTGCCAACGATATCAGTACTCATCCTTCTGAGTATATGACTTCAGAACCTTCTGCTGACTATGGTATTCCCAAAACCAGTACAAGGACTTTTCGAGAAGATAAGTCGCTCAAAGACGCTGAAGCACGGGGAGTTGAGGGTGACATGACTGAAAATAGCAACCATTCCCAATGGGAAGGGGATCAGCCAACAACGCACCGGGAGTCGAAAATTTCTAGTCTTCCTATCCCTCCTTCGACCACGTGGTCGCTTGACACGCCTAAAAAGGGGGCCTCGCAACCACCGGAGCATACTGGAGGCACTTCTACCGATGTTTTACCGTACAAGCTTCCTGCACCTAACCATGAAACAGAAAATGTTTGTGCAAAGTGCCACGAGGTGTTAACGGGCAAATTTGTTAGGGCACTTTCAAGGAAATTTCATATAGATTGCTTCACTTGTGCGGTTAGTTCCCGGCAAATGTGCAATCATACTGAGAGACTAACGTTATGAAAGGATTGCAATCAAATCGTAGCAAGCAAGTTTTTTCCTACTCCTGGAAAGATCATAGGAGGTAAATTCATTGCCATAGCCAATCCTCCAGAGGGACATGCTCAAGAGATACCATTATGCGAAACCGACTATTTTCGGCGTTTGGAACTCTTATGTCACACCTGTGGGAGAGCTCTGAGAGGATCGTATATCACAGCTCTTAAAAATAAATACCATCTCGAGCATTTTGTCTGCGAAGAACTTGGCTGCGGGATGTCCTTCGGGCCAACGGTTAGTTACTATGAGCACGAAGAAAGAGTGTACTGCAGGCGCCACTACATGACACAGTACGCGGCATTGTGTCATGGCTGTGGTACGGCAATTTGTGAACAATTCGTGGAGATCTTCCGCAATGGGCAGAACCAACAGTGGCATCCTGGATGCTGTAAGTCTTCATTAAACCAAGAGTAATACCTTGCTGACATAAGGGCAGACATGATTCATAAATACTGGAATCTTCAGTTTAAGAATGAGTTCGCAGAGTTCTTTGCCAAACACGAGCGCCCTTGTCAGAATGGCTTGGAGGTACCTCAGAGCCTCGTTGAAGCATCCTTGGATCAGACTAGTGATCTTGTCGATCAAGTGTGGCAAGTGATGTCTAAATTCGAAGAGAGCTGCGCTACCTCGCTTTCGGATATGCTCCATACTTTCCAATCACATCTTCCCAAAGCCGCATCTACATCTGCTTATTTAATTTTTAAGATCGAAGGACTTTTTACAGCGCTAGATATCATCGACAGATTGAAACAGTCTCAGGAGCAGACAAGTATGTTTGAGATCAAGCGAAATTGAGAATTACAAATTGACATATTCATAGGGATATCTATGGAACGGGAGCAGAAAGTCCTCTGCAACAAGATAGTTGCCCTTTTCAGGCATCTGATATTGACCAGCGATTCGAAGCGAGAGGTTTCACAAGAATCATTATCCTTGGTTTCTGGTCTTGCTCACTACCTGAAGCTTCTCATTCGAATAGGTCTCCAGGCGGCGTGGTCTTTGAATACCAATAACAAAGGACCTGTTGTTTCTGCTTTTCTTGCTAATATCAAAGAGACCACTGAGCAGTCTACCGAGCAGACCATCCAGTCAAAAATCTACAAGAAAATTCAAGATAACGACTATGTCAGTCGTCATGCACACTTATGCTCCCTGTGTCAAAAGAGTGTTGAAGATTTTGGTAGTCAAGGATGCTACTGGACCCATACTCAAATTTATCACATTGATTGCGTCAGGTGTTCTTCCTGCAATGACTCTCCGAAGGTCATAACCGAAAATGATGGATACAGTCCAGTGAAATGGTCACATTGCAATCATAGGGGCATCTGGCGCTTTATATCTCAAAATCTCGAGCCAGACTTCGTCATCCTAGATTCTCGATCCCTCGTCTGGACGCACCTACTTTACGTAGCTTGGGCTCGCCTTGCGCAGACCTTGAAACCTAATGTCTCTCCTTGTACGTAACCATGGCACCAGAAGTCTACCATAATGATGCTAACTGGCATTCTGTCTAGCGCTTTTGGTTGTTGAGGAATCATCATCTAGCGTTTCCAAAGGAACCAATGCTGCGGGAAGTCGTGCATATGGCCAGGATGATTCACTCCCACTTCCACCACCATGCCCACACGGTTGGAAAGCCTATTGGTCGACACCGTAAGCCTCTACTCACGTTGAGAATCAGTATATCACATTTTATAGTCACTAATTAATGAACAGGGCAAGAAGATACTTATTCATGAACCTTCAAACGGGTATTTCTCAATGGGAATTCCCAGATTCATCCAACGCTCCCGTGTCATCTTCTCAAGACATGGTTCTGCACAGACCGGCACCAGGACACAATCCACAAGATTCTGAATTGTCCAAGCCAAGAGACTTCGACCG
The DNA here is from genome assembly GCA_003313425.1 of Pseudopyrenochaeta lycopersici. NCBI lineage: Eukaryota > Fungi > Ascomycota > Dothideomycetes > Pleosporales > Pseudopyrenochaetaceae > Pseudopyrenochaeta > Pseudopyrenochaeta lycopersici. The sequence continues at coordinate 304,138 of NHZP01000011.1, read as the reverse complement.
ATACTCCCTCGCCCTCGAAGATATCCCACGCCTAATTGCTATCGAGCAAGCTAAGGGGGGTGTAGGGCTATCTTCAAGCTTTGCGAATGCGTTGAACAAGTCTAAGTCGAGTTCGCCATCGCTTGGAGAAATGCCACACACAGTCTTGTCATCCCTAGATGGAAACACTCTTATTGACTCATTGGAGACGAATTCGAGCACGACGAGTTTCGACGGCTTGGGTGTGGGTATGCCCTCTGAGGGGAAGAAGAAGAGTAACTTCTTTTCCAAGTTGAAGAGGAAGAGTGGGGCATTCATATAGACATATACATTTGTCATTTAAGTTAGAGAAAAGGATAGGAATACAACCACATAACTCGCGTACTTTGAGCGTTTAGAAACCAAGAGAAATTGTACAAGCGCTTGAATTGGCAGTAGAGGGCTAAACAACCTCCTTGTTACAAACAGCTCACCCGTCGCTCAACCCGCGCCGCGACACCTTAGGGTGCTCAGGTATAGCTCATCCTTTCCTACTAGAACTGTCTAACCTTGCCACCGAAATTATCATGGTACTTCTGGTAATAGCGCGAACGTAGAGGCCTAGAGTTGGGCCAAAGCCAGAGGCGTAGGAAATGACTGTTTAGTAGCTCCTGAATCTTGCAGTAGCGACGATGATTCCCAATGTCTCACATGCTTCCGATGATCACAAATAGCGTCGATGTCAATATGCTGAAAGGTAGAAAGAACTTGATGCAATGCGCACGAAACAAAAACGGGCATAGTCTACCTCCTTCTGTGAATGGCAACTAGAACAAATGGCTGCCGGAAGAGGAATGGAGCGACGTCACATGCTTGAAATTAGGCAGTAGAGCTCCGGGCATCATGCATAGCTTGTGTACAAGAACATCATTAGTATTGGTACTAGAACTAGGCTAGTGTGGATAGCTATCATGAACCTTAATTCGTTCTGATGTGATTAAATCCGAGAGTTCAAGAGGTGATTGGCTTCTTCTTTCCTTGTTCATTTCCAATACTCTTTCTACTATGGGGAACGGGAATAGCGTGACTGTGTATGTAAGGTCTGCTGTTTATGAGAATTATAGAGATAGATGAACAAAACCTCTGTGACTCTCACAAGTATGGAAGTATAGTAATAGAATGAGCAGATTTAAGGGTGACTAGCGAGACCATGGCGACCATATACGTTGGTGCGAGTCCATCTGCATAGACTGCAACTAATTAGTTCGGTCTATTGCGGCGAATGTGGGGAACGGGTTCAGGAGAGTCGTAAGTCCTACGTTCCACTAAAAGCGGCGAGCCTACTCCAAAGATAGCTAAGACGTAACAACCGAGAAAAGCTCGAGAATCACGCCGTACTAGAAGTCTATTCGGATATGGTACAGCGATAAAACAGCACATAAGCGCACCAAGTCTTTCTGTCAAAAGATTGTCTCTATCTATCTGCCCGGCCCGGAGATACTTTGAGTGTATATTCTAATAATCTGTGCACTTTGAAATTTAAAAGTCATATTCTCTACTGGGTATTATACCTTAATAATACGTCAGACTTCGAAGGGAATGTTAATAACTGTGGTGGAGCAGAGGCATGAAGCTAAAGTCGATCTGGGTGCTGTCAATGGGATCGTCGACGATATGACCAGCGTTACTGTATTTTTCTAGCTGAACACTAAACTTCTAAGGACAAATGACTGAAGAGCAACAACTTGCTACATATGACTATTGTATTGGCGAGAGAGGGATTAATATGCCTAGAAAATGAATGTATCTCTGCGCGCAGGATGTCTGGCAACATTGGTAGGGAAGTTTATATAATTAGCGGTTGCTACTCTGGGCTGTATGGAGTAGTGATCAACATTTAATGATTTCTCAAAAGCTAGATCTTGATCTTCCGAGCGGTTGCACAACCATAGACTCAAGCCAGAAATCTGACGCACTAAATAACACAAGTGAATTACATGTGCAGCGTTACTATGCACTAGACAGCTCAGTAGCCGCTGGGATTAGAGATACCGCAAGGTGCTGCTTTGTTTAACTTGTAAACATTCTTATTTTCTTTTCAGGGGTATAAAGCTGGGAAATCATCACCAGCCTTGTGCTGCTTTGACGCGTAGATACATGCAAGGTGGGCAGACGCAGTTTATGATGGTGCTATAGGGAAAGTATCCTGATACGCTATAGCCAGAGGCTCTATGCGAATCTGTCCTGAAGCTGACGAGGCGAACGTAATTTTGGTAAGGACCGGTCCCGAGTGTGCACAAATAGCTATAATGATTACAAGGCTCATGCATTAAGATGGCAATATTCAGTGTGTAGGAAAAGTTTTAAGTGGCTTGGAGTTAAAGTAAGTTCTCCGTAACACATTTCGGCAGAGTGGGCTGTGGTGGCATGCCACCTGACCATGACCATGCCAAGACATGGCATGACCTAACTATTTCAGGTTGTCCAAGAGGACAGCTAAGACTTTTTTATGCCATGCGAAGACATTAGTGTCTACTAGGGTATTTAGCGCCCACAGTGTTTTTAAGGCTTGAATCTATTTAAACTCAATTTAAAATTCATTCTGATTTAATTACAATAAATACCTTATTTCTAACTATTAATACTGCACATATACTTATAGACTGAGATATCTTTAAGTCTAATAGTACGCAGGATGAGATAAACAGTAGTAGAGTAGCTGTAGACCTTAAAGATGATATACCACACGAGGGTGCAGACTAGTATTATGTAAGTGTAACAATTAGATTTAAATTAATTATGAATTAATTTAGAGTAGGATCGCGCTGTTATTATAAGTAGTAATAATAAGAATAACGCACTCTAAGCTAATATTATAGAGTATACAGCTACAATCCTATAATACCTAAAGACAGCTAAGACAGGCTACGCCTATATTATATGATTAAGGGATATATACAGACAGGGTGTTAATTAAGATAGTCTATTACAGCGCATAAAGAGTGTATGTAAAGTAAATTAATTTAGAATTAGTTCTAAGCTAATTCGCGGGTAGATAGTTCTAATACTCTAAGGCTAGTAAAGTAGGCAAGAAGCCTACATTCTACCCCTTCTTAAATACCTAGGCCTTTCGCTAGGTACTTAAATATTCTGGGATTAAACATTATAAATATATTTAGAATAAATTAAAATTAATCTCCTATTTAGAGGTAGACACAGTATTATACGCAAAGCTACGAGAGATTAAAAGCTTATTATCTTAAATTAAGAATAATAAGGGAAAGCGAAAGGTAAAGAGCTACTTTAATAGCTTATCCTAACGCTTTAGGACAGCTTGTACCCTAAGAAAGCTATCCTATAGCATAAGGCTATATAGAGCAGAGGGCGTAGTAAGTTTTTAATATTTAATTTAGAATTAATTCTAAACTAATTCAGCTATTAACTAGATCTCCACTGTAGCTTATAGGATGCCAGAACTAGACTAGAGGTATGACAGAGACTTATTTACTCCAGCGAGTTCCTGCCCTAGATATTAAGTATCTACAAACGCTGCTAGATGGTTTCTCTGAGCCTCGTCAAGAATAGTGTAACGTAGTTAAACCACAGTGCTTACGATTACAGACGTGTGGTAATGTATTCTGAATTAATTACGAATTAATTCTAACTAAGATTAGGCACAGATTATATTTAAGGACAGGGAACACTAATAAAACGAGGCTGTAATGTTATATTTAACATTATTATCCTATTAAATACAGCTCAGGTCCTGTATCTTATACTAGTATTAACTGGTATACACACTTATATACCTCTACTACCATGGCTTATAGATCAGGACCATACAGGAGATATTCTTCAGGTTTTACAGCCTATCCTGCACCTAGGTATAATAAGAAGTAGGTATAATAATTAAATTTATTCTGAATTAATTCTAAATAAGTTCCAGCTAAATTCCTTAAATTACTAGCTCTGTTACGGTATCTGCAGCAGCATAGGTATAAATTAATTAAAGATTTCTATATAGCCTTCATAGATAAAGACTAAATTACAAGGCTAGTTCATCGTAAGTGGCTACTTATATTCCTGTACGGTAGTAGACTTAAAGGGGTCCTATTTGAATAGAAGACGCATTATACAGAACCCTCTACAGTACGTTTAGTAGAACCTATTCTAAACTAGTTCTGAACTAATTCTACGTAAATTAGGCATATATATAGCGCGTTCTCCCTGCAATAACTAGGGATATTATAATTTGCCTCTTTAAGGACTAAGCGTTAATGCTTGCAACCTAGAATACATTTTAAATTAATATATCTTTTAAGAGATTTTAGGATAACTAGTCTAAGGTACTGTTTGCATTATTCCTTATAGAGTATAGGAAACGTAAGTTAAATTAAGTCTAAATTAGCTTGTAATTAATTAGGGTTAGTTTTTACCTTTAGGCGTATAATTATAAATGCGCAAACCTTAGATATATATAAGAAGGCGTTTACAGAATTCTTTGCTGTTTATGCGCATCTTACTAGGGTATCATTTAACTAGATATACCTGAATAGAACTGGTGCGGTAGGTGTAACAGTAGATATAGATACAAAGCAAATGGCTAGTAGGCGAACTAGTTCTGAATCAATTCGGAGCTAATTCTTGCTAGGATTCAGTCAATATCTCTTAAGGCTTGACCTACGTAACAGGTCATGGTAGTACCAGCTTAGCTGTTGCCTTCAGTTCTGCTATATTCATTTTCTACGCGGGATTGATAAAGTCTGTCCTTAGTCTACTCACAGGGAAGATTCTAACTAGGGCCGAATAAAGGCTCTCCTAACAGCTACCTCACAGTTAGAGTATTTTAAGTTATGTGACCTAATCTCTGGTAAGATCCCATTGAATAGATTCGTAACTAGTTCTAAATCAATTCAAGATAATGCGGCATCCCAGGCTATTAAGGATTGGGTTAAACATAAGAAGAACCTAGTTATTGCAGCAGGTCTTAACTACTATTGCAATAATATGCTTAGAGCTGCTTAGGATACTCTAGAGTCTTACACTAATGCTGTTGAACAAGCTGCTTCTAAGGGATACTGTACTGGAACTAGGCATAAGCTCCTCGAAGGAATTAAGATGTAAGTAAATTAATTCTAAACTAGTCCTAGACTAATTCTAAATGCTACAGGGCTATAATTATAGATATGTAAGATATCTAGGAGTATAAAGTTCGTGATAAACATAGTATTAGACATAGGTCGCGCTAAAACCTCACTCTTAGTGCTCAGTATTATCAGAATATAGGGAGAGAGATAAGTAGGTGACATTGAAACTAATTCCGAATCAATTCTAAGTTAATTAGAACGTTATAAGGCGGATATTCACCAAATATTAGATAATACTAAGAATATCTTAGAGAGCCTTAAAAACTTTAGTTTAAGTAGGGCACGGCGCTCTCGTTCAGCTAAAGGAAGAAGAGCGTCAAGGGCACGACAGGGAAAGTCCTACGAATCTTCTCCTCTACAAGGTTCCCTAGCAGGGTCTTCACCAGCTCCTACTATACAGTGCAGAGCGCTCTTAATTAATTCAGAATACATTATAAACTAATTAAGTAAGCTAGCCTAACGTGTAGCTAAACGCTTAAACAAGAGCGTAAAGAATTCTGAGTTAAAAGGGAGAGGGCATTACTTAAACGTAAGAAACGCGAGTTCTATATAGAATAACAAGAAGTTGATTTAGCGCTTAGAGCACGCGAAGCACAGTTACAATTAGAAATGTAGATTTTAAGGAGGGAATTAATTCAGAACTAGTTTATATCCTATTCTAATACTAACCTAGTTAGGTCTAGCATAGTAAAAAGTTTTCCGCACTAGATACAAACAGACAACAATATCTTCTGTCTTCTAAGCGACCTCTCTACAACAACATTTTAACGATAACTAGTAAAATACTCTCCTCTTATGTAAGCAAGCGCGAATTAATTCTAAATTAGTTCCTAATTAATCTAGCCGGTGTACTAACAATATGCTTCCCTTCCTTCTCTGCTAGCTAGGTCAACAGAGTTTAGTCTTTAGGATAGCCAGGGCCAATATATAATCTATGCAGGCGAGCTATTCTGTCAGGCTACCTTTAAGGGTAGTAATATGTTATACTCTGTATGTTAATCCCTTGTGTTTCAATCAATTCTAAATTAATTTAGCGTAAATTCAGCTTAAGGGGAGCTCTTGCACACTATATGCGCAACATCTATCTACAATATAAACTCTCTCCAGTTCCTGCAGGAGTTTTATCTCTTAAACGTACACATAGTGCCCTTAAGTATATCTAAAGAGTAATAGCCCTCTATTATAAGCATATAGAAGATATTAAGAATTAATTCTCCTAACAACCGCCTCCTATGCTAGAGTAATCTCAGACACAACACTAAGAAGATGCATTATTGCCTCCTCTAGCTATGTCTGAGGTGTTAGCAGTAGCAGCAACTGGAAACAGTAAAGAGGAAGCAGCAGGCGATAAGCAGATAGAGAATAAACTTAGAACTAATTTAGAACTAATTCTATCCTATAAAGAGGATGCTTATGCCAGTCCCTTTCAGTTTAACACACCTTACTATAAGACTTCTAATAAGGGTAAGAGGTAGAAAAAGGGTCAGATTAACTATAAAGAGACTTAAAGATTACTACTCTTACATAATATACCTACACCTTGTAAGAATTATCAGAAGAGAAAGGCTAAGAGTACGTACTATTTAAGCTTAATACATTCTAAATTTATTAACAAATAATTTAGGGTGTTTACTTAAGGGTATATATATTAATAGACAGTACTTTAAATAGGGGAAGGATATTTAGAATTATAGAGTGCTTTTTATTCAGCTATATAATAGCCTAAAGCTAGAAGTTAGAATGGACTAAAAAGTCTAATTTATTTCAGAATTATTTTTAAATCGATTTTAAATTAATTTAATTAGTAAAGGCAGAGAAGATAGATAGGTGGGTAGAGGAGAGCCTAGTGGAGCTTTCAGAGCTGCTATGCTCTTCTAGCTCTACTGCTTGCTCCTCTGCCTGCACTACCGTATCTGTTACGATCCTGCCGGGACCCTGCCCCAGTGGCCCCAACTGGACCTCACAGGTATTGGACCAACAACCGAGGTCACGTGACGTGCTCAGTTGATTAGTTTGATCAGTGGCACTGAGCACACAGAGCACACTAAGTAACATGCATAACCTCTATGTATATAGATCACCACAATGAACCCTTATGGCTTATTATGTTCAACTTAATATTATACTCTACAGTATAGTAATAGTAATACTAATTATTCTTAACCCTTAGTACTCTTTACAGAAGCGCTCTCTTACTATCTTAGTATTAAACCCTCTTCTATCTAGTCCCTTACTCTATCCTAGAGAACTAACCTTATAATCTTATTAGCTATCCTTACTAATAGCTTTTAAGATTCTTTATACTTTAAACACCCTTAAGATAAGTAATACTTATATAGAAAACGCGGCCTACTATACTACCAGGCCAGGCAACGCTGTTGCTAAACCAGACCTCTTCTATAGAGATTAGTTTAAGCTCAAAGAATAGTTACTCTAATTTAACCTGTTCTTTAAGTTTAATATAACTACTATAAATAACGATAACTAAGCAGTACTTATAATAAGCTACATAAGGGGCGAAGCTGCTAAATAGGTAAAGCTTTACCTAGTTAAGTACCTAGCTAAAGGAACTAAACCTAAGGAGCTAATCTAGATGTTTAAAGACACAGGGGAATTTAAGACACGCATGCGATAAGCGTTTGGACTACTAAACGAGACTACTATCGCAGAACGTAAAATTTAGAACATGCAACAAACCTAGTCTACAGCTAATTACGCTAATAAGTTTTTAGGGTATACTAGACAAACTAACTAGAACAATGACACCCTAAAAACTATGTATAAGCAAGGCCTAAAAGCGGACGTTTAGACTAAACTAATACGCTCTAGCATAGGTATTAACACGCTAAATAACCTAATTAACGAAACTATCTGACTAGATATAGAACTCTATAAGCTCTGTATACGACTTAAAAGACAACTACTAGGATAAACAAAAGAAGATAAGAAACCCTAGAAGGACTATTGTAATAAGCTAAATAATAGTTACCTATAATATTAGTAGCAGCTATAAGGAGTGCCTGGGTAGTACATATTAGGAGGCCCTAAGGCAATACATCTAGATAACTTTAATAAGGAAAAGATAGGTAAGGGCAGGAAGAAAAAAGAAATAACCTGCTTTAACTGCAATAAGAAAGGCTATATAGCTAAGGACTACAGGTAAAAGAATAAGGTAACCCCCTAGATTAACATATTAGCCGTAAAAGAAGAAAACAGCAATAATAAAATATAGGAAGTCGTCGTAACCTGAGAGGAAAGGGCTTAAGATAAAGAGACGCTACAGCCACCTCTCCTAGAACCTACTAAGAAAGGGATTCTAGGAACCTAGTATAGCGATAAGGAAGAAGAGAGTAACAGCTCCCTGTCCCTAGTCTATAAAGATGCTAAGGAAGACCTTAATAATACTATAGTGCTTTTAACTAAGGATTAAAAAAGGGAAAACTTCTAGAACTAATATTAACTAGGAACCCTAAGGCTATTAACGCCTACAGAGGCAGAAAAAGATATTATAGAACTTAACCGCTAACTATACACGCAACACATGTATAAAGCATAATATATTAACGCGTTAACCCTAGAAGAATAGGAAGCAGCTATAAAATAAGGAATAAGTATAATTATTCTAGCTAAATAAGCGATACAAGACATGTTGCGGGAACATTACTGTTACCCCGAACATTATACAAAGGCAACCTAAGAGTAGACAGAAAGAGCTAAAGAAGTATAGTAACCTGCAAGCGTTAGGGACGCACTATAAAAACTTTAACAAGCTAGATAAACATAGGTACTAGAACCCCTAGTAGTTAAGACCCCTAAATATATATCACGACGCCAAATAATGCCACTATTAACAAGGGAAGACGCCTTCTATATACCTAATACTCTAGACCTAGTATAATAAGGGTACCTTTAAGTTAACTCCTATAGCAAGATTGTGCTTATAGACAGTAAGAAACAGGATATCTATACCTAGCTTAAATAATAAATACATTAGGAGGACGATAAAGAGAACGTTAACCCTAACTAGCTACTTACAGAGGAAGAAGCCAGAAACTATTATAAGCGCGCAGAGGCGGCTTAAACCCTACATACTATGCGCAAAGGACTACAGAAACTAGTACTAGACTACTTAATGGATCCACGCAATAAGCGACACGGTGTTATCTACTAGTCTTTCTATACTACAGACCTGTGCGCTATACACTATTTAAGTAAAACAGAATAGGGATACTTCCCTTACTCGTTTTACTAATGTAAATACTAATAGTATAATTGTCCTAAAGTTAAATACAATAACTACCTATAGGATAAGAGGACTGTCCTCTACTTCCTAGGAAATAATAACCCTACAGCTACTATAGCGATGCAGTTAGTCTTTAATAGAGAATGTAATTAGTAGTAATAGTAAACGTACCTTAACTCTAACTACCTTAAGCATAAAGATATTAAGACATTAAACAGGTATTAGGAGGAGCCTTTTTTAGGGTTACGCCTACTAATAGGTAAGAACCGCGAACCTTATACGCAATAGGCATATAAGGACTCCTTAAGCTAAATATTAAGCTTAATAGAAGCTAGATAAAGGCACTAGTAGATTCTAGAGCATAACAGAGCTATATTTCTACGCGAGTAATAGAATAAGCTAGCCTTATTCTATCGTTAAAATTAGTACTATATCTATTAACAGTCGCCGATGGACAGCCAATGCTATCAGAGTCTGTAATCACACACGAAGTACGGAGCGTGTAACTTATTATCTAGAACTATAGGGAAACGATTAACCTAGACGTCTTTAGACTATTATAGTATAATATAATACTAAGACTCCTATAGTTAAGAGAACATAGTCTAGACATAGATTAGAAAAGGAAAAAGTTCTTATTTAAATGCTGTAGAACAGACGCAACTACAAGTAAACCTACACTACGGCCGAGTGCCTAGGTAGATAAGAAGATAACGATTAGGATCCTTACTTTAAATAAGGACAGCCTCAAGACATAAGGGTCCAACTTAGCAGGTACTAATAAGAGGCCCTTAGACTAATAAGCTAGAGTTAAAGAGTAAAGCGTAACTCTAGTAATCCTTAACAAGTATAAAGAATATAAGTTACTCTTTTAGGAAGAGATAACTACAAAAGCATTACCTAAGCACTAACCCTAGGATCATAAGATAATCCTATAAGAAGGAAAGTAACTAACTTTTAACCTAATTTACAGTTTATTAGAAAAAGAACTTAAAACCCTGCGCGAATATATTAAGACAAACTTAAAAAAAGGATTTATTAGGGAATTACAGTCGCTAGTAGGATACCCTATACTATTCGTACTAAAAAAGAATAGGAAGCTAAGATTATGCGTTAACTATTAAAAGCTTAACAACATTATAATAAAGAATTAATACCCTCTACTAAATATAGCGGAGCTACAAGATTAACTAGCTTTTACAAAAGTCTTTACGGTATTAGACTTAAGAGGAGCGTACAACCTTATTTACATAAAGGAAGGTAAAGAATAGAAGACTGCGTTTAGAACACGCTACGGCTATTATAAATATACAGTAATACCCTTTAGTCTTACTAATACACTAGCTACATGCTAGGCACTCATTAACAACGTGTTAAGAGAACACCTAGATATATTTATCATCGCATACCTTAATAACATCCTCGTATACTCTAATAACCTACAGGAACACATTAAGCATGTTAAAACAGTTCTTACCTGCCTAGGGAGATTTAGTTTACTACTTAAACCTAAGAAATGCGAGTTCTATAAGGAGGAAGTTAAATTCCTAGGATATACAGTAGGTACATATAGAGTAAAGATAAGCAAAGAAAAAATAAGAGTAGTAAAAGAATAGCCTAAACCTAAAATAGTTAAAGATATATAATTATTTATAGGATTTGTTAACTTTAACTAATAATTTATTAAAGACTTCTCTAAAAAATCTATCCTACTTACTAAACTTATAAGGAAAGATACATAATAGAAATAGGGAAATAAATAAAGAAAAGTATTCTAGATACTTAAGGAAGCCTGCATTATACTACTAGTGTTAATTATATTCTAGATAGGAGAACTCTTACAGTTTAAAACAGATACCTTAGACCTTACACTAGGTGTAACAGTAAAATAAGAAAGCGATGGAAAATAGCACCTAATCGCGTACTACTTAAGAAAATTCATAGACGCTGAGGAACGCTACAATGTGCATGACAAAGAGCTTATAGTAGTTGTTAACGCCCTTAACCACTAGCGGATCTACGCAGAAAGTTACTTAGATCTTATAATATTTACAGATTATAAGAACTTAGTTTATTTTACTACTACTAAAACATTAAATTAAAGATAGGTTAGATAGGCTGAAATGTTAGGACAATATAAGTTTAAGATTGTGTATACGCTAGGAAAGGATAACAGTAGAGCTAACGCTCTTAGCCGCAGATTAGACATCGCAGGAACGAAAGTAATAGTTAGCGATGCTATCCTTTAAGTAAACTAGGATAGAAGCTTAGGACCTAATAAGTTATTAAACAACACTATAATAATTACGTCTGAAGTACCTAAAGAATTATAAGAAGTAATTATCTAATAACACTATAATAACCTAGTATATAGTTACTTAGGAATTAAGAGAATAATAGAACTAATACAGCGACACTACAGCTTTAAGAATATAAAGGCTAAGGTTAAACAGTTTATTAAAAAATGCGCGGACTGTTATAAGAATAAATACAGTACCTACGCACTCTACAGAGAAATGCAAGCTATAGAGCTACCCAATAAACCTTAGGCAGACATTTCTATAGACTTTATAACAGGGTTACTACTGTCTAAAGATCCCGCAACAGGAATTAAGTATAACGCTATCTTTAATATAGTTTGTAGGTTTACAAAAGTAGTAGAAATAATACCGTTTAGAAACGACTATAATATAGAATAACTAGCGTTTATTATCTTAGACAGACTAATATAATATTATAGCATACCTAAGTCTATTATAAGTAATAGAGACAAGCTCTTTACATCTAACTTCTAGTCTACCCTAATAGCTGCAATAGGGATAAAGAGAAAGTTATTAACAGCCTATCACCCACAAACAGACAGACAGACAGAAAGGACGAACAGAACGATAAAGACCTACCTAAGAATTTACAGCAATTAATAACAAAATAATTAGGTCTTATTGTTACTAATAGCGCAACTAGCCTATAATAACAAATTATTAGAATTAACTAGAAAGACACTATTCTTTGCTAACTACAGGAGACACCTTAATCTCTTTATAAAATTATATCCTAGTAGAAAAACTAAAGCAGCGATAAAAACAGCTAAAGAAATAAAGAAAGTACATAAATAACTCTAAGAAAACCTCGAGAAAGCATAACGTAACAGTATTTCCTACTAAAATAAGAAAAGAAAAAAGGCACCTCAGCTAAAAAAGGGGGATAAAGCATACTTACTTATAAAAAACTTACGTAACAAGCGACTAAGTAAGGGACTTAATCACGTCAAAGTCAGACTATTTTTAGTTAAAGGATAGGATAGACTAGTAAACTATATACTTAAGCTACTACTAGATGCAAAGATTCACCTATGCTTCTATATCTCTAAATTGGAACCAGCTAACCCTGCTACACTGTTATAAAAAACATTCTAGTATAAACTAGAAGAAGAAAATAAGTTTAAAGTTAAGAAAATTTAGGGATACTAACGAAACAGAAGAACTAACGACCTAGAACCAAGCTTTAGCTACCTAGTTAAATAGAAAGGGTACCTAAGTGTAGAGAGTACGTAGGAACCACTAGAAAATCTAAGAAACTGTTAAGAAAAAATTAGAGAATACTAAGAAAGAGAGGAAAAGAAAAAGAAGAAGCAAATAAACCTTAAGAAACGTTAAGAGCTAGAGGAGACTAACAGACCCGCCACCAGTGGCCCGTCGCTAGCTAAGACCTCTTAATACTCAAGAGAGAAGCCTTTAAACGCACCCTAAGTACTAGGCAATAAACTAAACCTAAGAGCATTAGAGGCGTTTTCAGGCAACAAGGCCTCCGCTGCTTCTTGCTCCTTAATGTCTTGTTCCTCTACAGCTATTACTTCCTCTGCGCGCTAATTAATTAAATCTATTTATTGTTATAACTACTCTTTATAAGCCTAAGTAACGCGCAGCTCCTCTAGAGCTTTTTTATGCGCCTTTATCACAACCTCTTATGCATTCCTAGATTCTTTTATCTGCTCCTAAAGCTTCGTCTTCTAATCTACTAATCGTTTAAATTTAGACTCTGTAACTTGCACGTTACAACGTTACCCTTAACGCAGACACTTACTATATTTCCTAGAATAAATATAGACCTTACACACCTAATTATACTTCGCGCACGTCGCGCACTTTTAAACTATAGCTTCCCTAAAGAAGTTAATAAAATTATAGAGACGTTAGTAACGAATAGTGCTAGACACTTATAGATGTTTAGGCATAATAAGACATAATGCGGTAAGAAGTAGGAAACGCCCGCGTTATATAATAAGTACTGAGGACAGCGCTAGGACAGGAGGGGGATGGTGTTACGATCCTGCCAGGACCCTGCCCTAGTAGCCCCAACTAGACCTCACAGGTATTAGACTAACAACTAAGGTCACGTGACGTGCTCAGTTAATTAGTTTGATCAGTGGCACTGAGCACACAGAGCACACTGAGTAACATGCATAACCTCTATGTATATAGATTACCACAATGAACCCTTATAGCTTATTATGTTTAACTTAATATTATACTCTACAGTATAGTAATAGTAATACTAATTATTCTTAACCCTTAGTACTCTTTACAGAAGCGCTCTCTTACTATCTTAGTATTAAACCCTCTTCTATCTAGTCCCTCACTCTATCCTGGAGAACTAACCTTGCAATCTTATTAGCTATCCTTACTAATAGCTTTTAAGATTCTTTACACGTATCCTCCGCAATTATCTCTACTTATAAACCCCTATTCTTACACCTCCAGAAATTACTAGTCTAGAAGAACGTGTATCCTAAATTAATTAGCAATTAATTTAGGATTAATTCGAGCATATTCTAACCGTTAATATTATTATTATCCTCTTTAGACATGCAAGTATCGCATGGAACCTGGCGGCCACCAATAGCGTAGCAGGCGGCGTTCATATAGACTAGATCTCGCTGTAAAGTTATTAGAACAAATTTAGAACTAATTTTAAATTAATTTAACTTACAGAACTATCAGGAAGCAACACTATAGCCTAGGGAGGCGGCTGCGGCACTAAAGCTTAGGCGGCAGTAATATTAGCCTGGGCAGTAAGGAGGGGTACTACTTATACTTAGTAGGCAGCTATAATAGTTCCGTACTACACTAAAATTAGTTAGGAACTAATTCTAAATTAATTTAACATACTTACACATCTTAGCTTAAATTACAGGCTAAGGCAGGATTCCAACTCTATAAGCGGAGGGAGAGACTACGAGGACATTATAGTTGCGGCGGAGGTAGTTAATTAAGTTCCTACGGGCAGAGAACCGACGCTATGCTTAGTTAGAATTAGTTCTGAATTAGTTCTGAATTAATTTATACACCGCAGAGATGTCCGCCACTAATATGCTAGCGGCACATAACCTTGCTAACATGCACGATTAGAGCGGCATTATTGTTAAGATTAAAGGCACTAATACCTATAGGGAGGGTATTCAGCCGGCGATATGCTTTATAGTCGGGCTAGAATTAATTAGGAATTAATTTAAAATAGATTTAATATATAGAACACATATATTACTGTCAAGGACAGTAGTGCGGCGCCTGGCAGCTATGCCGTTGTGTTGTGGATGTAATTAGTGGTGTGTGTTGCGGTGTTTAGGGATTGTTGTTTTGATAGAATCGATTCAGAACCGATTCGAAATCAATTCGCCCTACATATACTCTCTTAGCGCACTAAACAAGCGCCGTGCACCGACATCTTGGCATGCCATGTCTTAGCCTACTTATGGTCACATGGCCTGCATCCTCGAGTGGGCTTTTTGCGACACAGGTAACGTCACCCACTGCGTAGCGAGACACACTATGTAGCGAGACAAATGAGGGGTACTTTGACTTTCAGCAACTAGAAAACCTATACGCATAAAGATTATTACTATACTTTAAAGAAAATAATCTGCTATAGCTAATCCTAAATATCTATAATATACTATTTCTAAAAATTTATAATAGTATTATTGCCTCTAAGCTAGATTTGTACAGCGCCTTCTTTTATAGCGTAGTAGACCTTCCTCCCTACAGCGCTAATATTAAGTCTTTATCGCTCTAAATTTTTATAGAATAGCCTTATCTAAGCCTTAGAACCTCCCTCTAGTGCTTAGAAGATATTATTAGCCTAGTGCGCGCTGTCGCAGGCAAATTCATACAGGGCCGCTATGTTAATTAGTACTTCCACGGAAGCAAATCCCTAATTCTAGCTAATGCGAGATGACCCCGCACTTCTCAGCTCATACATCCGTAGGTATCTTACTGTAAGATATGTAGCTGTGCGGATCGCACGTGCGCTCAGAATATGATTAAACCCGGCTTAGGATTGGGAGCAATGCTAAGACCTGCACGGCCACGGCGCTTGTCAGTTAACTAGCTAACGTGTTTCCAGCGCCGAAGCGGCTTTAACAAAGCTATCCTACGCACTTCAAGATGCGGTCCAACGCACAATAACCTCAATAGCTTCCTCGCCCTTAAGCTCCGAAACCGACTGTTGCCCCTCCGCTAACCAAACGAAAGGCCTCTAGTCTCAGCTCGTAGAAGGGGAATACAATTATAAGATAGGATAGAGTGGACGGCCCTAGTGGTGATACAGCTGTCGTATAAGCACTACAATCTTTAGAGTTGTAGAGACGTGCTTTACTTTAACATGTGAGGGATATGAGGGGTTTAGATCGTTCACGTACGCGATGTATAACAGAGCTGTAATGGTAGCTATGCTTGGCAGGGCACTGCACTATCTGGGGCTCCATGCCGTTCTGTCACTGGAAACGATGGTTATATCTCTTCCTGACGCCATTCATTCTAGACGTTCGCGGCAAGGTCATAGCCGGTGCGGGTCGGCCGTCCTCCCTGCTAGTGGTGACAACTCAAAGCACCATTCTCACATAGGCTACGCCTCACGATATTTGGTAAGCAAATTACTATACCTTGGCCATGCTCTTTTGTATCACATCTAGCATGCCGCTTTAAAGACAGTCTACTTGCTAACTTCCCTGAAATCATTCTGCTTATTACGTTCCGTAGCCTCTAGCCGCCATGTTGTGAGAGTTTCGCGAGACGATATAGTAGAGGGATGTTGAGGACCTAAGACTACTGTCCGCAGCTCGCAGCAATCCTCCATTAAGGAAAGTGCTCCGCTTAGAGAGCCCTGATGCTTTAACATGAATGCGAGGTTGTTCATGCTAGTCAGTGTGGAAGGATGCTCGTCCCCAAGCACTCTCGAGCATATTCTTAGTTCATTAGCCTGCAACTCTTCGGCTTCCTTCCACCGCCCCTGATTCCTGTACGTCGACGCCAGGTTGGCCATGCTAGTCAGCGTGGAAGGATGCTCGTCCCCAAGCACCCTCTTTCTCGTCTCCATGACTTGCACAAACAGCTCTTCGGCTTCCATCCACAATCCATCATTATACAGTGCTATGGCACATTTCCATACTAGCCCTAACCTATCCCAGCCCTCTTGTTCCGCTGCACTATGTGACAGCGCGTACTTAGCATGCGGAAGCAATCGTCTCCATTTGCTTCTACTACCATGATCATGGCCTGGGAACACCTTGTGCAGCTGCCTAATGGCACCTTCCGTGCATTGGTCCAGCCTCGCTTGCTTTTGAAGCCATCCCCGTAGAGCGTGATGCACTAGCTGGTGAAGATCGAGTGCTGATTCGGCAGGCCGCCTAGTAACAAGCCCGTAGCTGCTGAGAACTTTTATCGCTTCATCCTATTCATGAGTTGAGGGTGCTTCTAGAAGATCGACTAGGATGTCTTTCTGGTTAACGCAAGCCGCGAGAAATAGATAGTCTGCTGCCAGTGCATTGTCGCTGCGGATCTGATTTAGGGAAATGAATAGTGTAGTAGCTACGGGACCTGCTATACTATGCTCCTGGGACTTATTCTCATATAATTTGCTATTATGCTCAAGCACTGCTTCTTTTAGCCTTACTACTTGAGATTGGTACTCCTGTAGTGTGATGTGTCTAGTCTTAATATAAGCTGCTGCTTGAATAATTGCTAGGGGAAGATAGGATAGCTCTTGCAACAAAAGCTTCGCCTCCTGCTGCTTATTTGATAGTGATGTGTCCAAATATTTTTCCAGCATTCTTTGGGCCGTATCTGGTGTCATTTCTTTTAGCTCTACAACATTTTCCGATGCCAGTATTTTAGCTACATCGCTATTAGTGGTTGTAAAGATGACCGAGCATAGGTCTGACTGCGGCAGGTAGTTGACTACGTTGGTAGCTCCTGTGGAGAACCCGCTAGATCCTAGGCTTACGTCCTCGGTGTTGTCAAAAACAAGCAAGCACTGCCTTTTCCCCTTCCCGCTGAGATGGGCTTTTACCAGCTGCCTACTATCTGCCTTCTCGTCGTCCCAGCCAGGAATGTTAAGCTTTTGGGCAATACTCGCATACGATCGGTAGAGACTGTTTATATCGCCTGCATCAATCCAGAAGACCGAGCAGTTCTTGTCCTTCTGTCTTGTTCTGTGCGCAACCTCGAGCGCTAACTGTGATTTGCCTGTTCCAGCGGGTCCGACTATTGCCATCGTTGTAGCTTGCTTGTTTCCAAAGAGCTTTGCTTCCAGTTCAGCAAGCTGTGACTCTCGGCCCACGAAATGATCGTTCTGGGAAAATGGAATAATAGATGGCGCACTACTAGCTGCTTCTAGTTCGACCTGGAGTCTTCTCCATGCCTTCTCCACTCCCTCGCCATAGGAGATTGATAAAGAGATATTAAGAATTCCAAGAAGACAGTATACATTATCTTCTTCTTCAGTTGTTTCGCGATTTGCGGCCCATTGCCTCCGCTCTGGTATCGTAAATTCGTCTAAAGGACAATTCCGCAATGCCTTGAGCGGAACGCCAGTAATCTTATGTACTAGCTGTTCGTGAGATATTTTATCGCCTATTCGCCGTCTTTCACGGGAAAAGAACTCGACTGATACTGGAGCAATGAGTTCCTGAAGTGTCCAACCTCGAGTGAACCATTTGCTTGCCTGGAACGATGCCTCCCAGTCACTTTGTTGGGGTGTCTCTGTCGCAGTGGACACTGAAACATCCGACAGGAATACGTAGCATCTTGCCGCATTCTTATACCAACGAAACATCGAGTTGATCGCTTTCGAGCGCTCACGAAGGTTCCATTTATCGATGCAACATGTGTCGATCCAGAAGAACTGCAGCTGATCCTGGGCCACCTGCTCTGCGCAGAACTCAATCTTTCGATAACCGCCTCTCTCTGTGTAGGTGCCATTTTGCAGATCTTCAAAGAGAACCTCGTCATCCCCCTATCTGTGTGAAAGAATAGCATATGGCGGAATGCTCTTCTCGCTAAAGTCCGTCGAGATTAGTCTTCTAGAACGATCAAAGTGGAGAAGTCGCATCGCTATAACGTCGGTTTTAGCACTAGACGGCAAGTGAACAAAAACGATTCGGGGCAAGTAGCTGCGACTACGAATTGAGAGGGACAACAGAAGCGGTTGATTGATTATAGTGGTTGGGGGTGGGCTGTGACGGCAGCCGGTCAAGGCAGTGCACATGGAGGGGCTCAGCCCAGCGCCCATCCCAGCGCCCGCTGTGGCTGCGCGCAAGCAACCGCTACAAGCACCTTTGGCTTCTTGGCTAGGAGTATGATTACTCCTAAGTTAGCAAGGCTTACTGAGTAAAAACCATGGCTGATTGCGAAGAAAACACGTATGACGCAGGCTGGGATGCGCAGGGAATCTGAATCACAGGTAGGGCAAATAACAATCATCAACTTTCGATGGGCGTGGCCTGGTGCTGTTGAATTCTTGTTGTGGTTATTAGGCATACTCTAGAAGCAATACGTATATCATAGCACAGTGGTTTTTGCGCTTGATCAAGCTGCAGGGTACCGTTTTCGCTTCACCGGACGACTTGGTTGCTGCATCCATTTGAGTGGATCAGACCCGAAAACGCCGGAAATGGTTAGTAGTACCATTATCGGCTGGGCTTCTCGATTGCATCTTAGCTAATTATAGGCTTTATAATGCAAGGGTATAAGTTATTAAGTTATAACGCAGTCCCTGCTCCTACCTTGGTACAATTATCTCTTAGTCCTAGCCTGGTACAGAATTCTTATCTTGGTTGTAGTGCAAACTACATCCCAGCGTATCAGTCTTTTGCGTCCAAAAGCATTCGACATATTTGATTCGTCATTGCTTATCATTACATGGCAAGTAGTTAATGGTTGGGACTCACGACTGTAAACATTCTGATGAGTTTTATTTTGTCCTACAGCTCAACCAGAGATTTTCCTTTTTGTATCTCAAATATACTCACCATCTACTTACCACCATCCCCTGTGATCATGGATTTAATCGCAAAGACGTAGCTACTACCTACTATACCTCAACCTCTAAGGCGTATAAGTGAGAAGATATCAATATCCCCTCCATCTACAATTGTTTCTGAAACACCCAGAAAACTCGACTTACAACCCCGTCACCCTTCTCACCAGCCCCTTCGCCACCTTCTTAACCTTCACCTTCGTCTTGTTCGCCGCCGCCTTCTCGTCCTCTTTCTGCATCGTCGACAATTGCTCGTAGTGGACAAAGTCTGAGAACTCAGTGGGGTAGCGGCGGAGAGGCTGTGGGCTGGGTGCTGGACGGGCGTTAGTGAATGAAGAGGCTTTGTTGCTGCGTGAGTGCGACATTGGGCTGACGACGGGCCGGGAGATAGTGGGTTTAGGGGTTGACGCTTTGTTCAGGTTAGACATTTTGTGGATTAGACTGGGGGCTGTGGAGTTCCGAGTGGTGGATTTGGATTTTGGTAGCGTGTTGGCTGGGATGTCCGATTTGGTGAATATGTGTGTGGGTTTGAGGTTGTTGAGAGTATACTCAGGATGGTTTTATACGACTTGGTTCCATGGCCGAATTGCTGCTGTGGATCAACTGTGTATATGAGCTTGTGAATACACAATGCGCGGTAGTCCATATTTTACACAATATGTGCGTTCTGGCGGAGTGCTTGGAGCATTGTACGTGCATTGTGATTGTGAGAGTGTATTGTACAATACCATGGTACGTCGACCCTGTGACCAAGCTTTTACATGTGTTGAAAATCATTTTGGTGTTATGCTGCGACAGTCTGTTACGGCCTATGCATGGCACGGAAGAGGCCGAATCATCCGTTCAAGACATGTCGTTCAGGCTGATCTCCTCGGCAGACTATTCTCAAAACATCATGGCTCTTCTCGAATTGAACGTCATTTCTTGGCCTGCATTACTACCTTACTCATGAACCTTCATAGTGACCCCCAATATGCATAAACGCTGATCCCATGCAAGCCCAGAAATATGCGCCATAACACCATGTACAGTCATATTCGTTTACCAGATTCCAATATCATCAGTTCTTCATCAGTTGAACATCACCGCTCATCTTAGCTCCTTGTCCACTCATTCTCGACCGTAGGCTGTTGATCCCGCTCAAGGTGTCCTGGTAAGGCACTGTTGAGCCGGCGATTGCCTTCTTCAATCGCACGTTCTGGACTGAGGCTATGTTCATGATCAACCTCTTCTTCAACGCGATCTGAATAGCGATTATAGCTGGGAACATAGTCAATGGCGCGTCGGGGCTCATCACTGCCGCCGTTTCTTTCATCAGCGATCATGCGAGAGACGCGATCGGGAGCGATGTGGTGAAGCCAGGACTCGCGCTGGGTGGGTATAGCAATGATTGAAAACTGCAGCAAGCGTTAACTAATGTGTATGGTCTGTGAATCAGTTACACACCTGCCAAATGAACACCATGCCGACGACAGCAATCAACAAGCCCGCAATTTTCTGTTCCTCGGCCTTCCATGCTCCAAGGCATCCATTCGTCCTGTTGAACGCGTCTTCACATGCATGTTGATTATGAGTTTTGTCCGGAAACGGCCAGGCCATGTCTCTGGGGTTGGTCAAGCCGCAGCAGCTGAATGTATCCTGGATTTTCCTGATGGCATCTGCATCCTTTTGCCTGAACAGCGTCTGCCAGCGCCCTCTCAGCCCACAATCCAGACCTGAAGCTGGAGCGGCATGTGTGCCAAGGAGGGTTACGACGACGGTCGAATATATGAAGATGATGGTATTTGCAATGATGACTAGCGGCGGGCGCTGGATCTCGCCCCGACTGAGGTGTTTGCGGCGTTCTTGTCGGCGGGTGAGATCATAGCCTGATTCAAGTAGGAGGCCAGCTACAATGGGCAATGCCGTTGTGAAACCGGTGAGGGTGCTGGAGATGGGCACAGAGCGGGCGTTCGCTCGTGATGAGGCATATCTGTGCGGGTCAGCTGGCAGGCTGGCAACGCCTCGAAATTACTGACCCTCCGAGCCCAATTGCGACGAGGAGAATCTGGGAATAGTCAATAATGGGAAGCTATGAAGACTGCACTGTCCTCACCACCACGCTGAGACAGGTGACGACTTGCTTCCTCGTGTAGGACATGGTGGATGTGCTGCCTTGGCTTTGAGTGGGTCCTTGCTTTCTGGCTTGTGTGCAGAGCAGTTTCAATTAAGAGAGAAGAAGAAAGCGCCAGAGAGAGGACAGACAGAAAGCGAAATGAAGGCACAGGCTGTGCTGGCACAGTTTGATCAACAATGAGCAGATCTGCACTCTTGTATATCATGCCCGCATTCCGACGCAGTGGTTGGGCGCACGCTCATGCGAGGTGTCGGAACACTCTCCCATGTACCTCAGCGGTACTTATCGCCAATACTGCGCATGCAGCTGCCGTACGTGCCAAGTACATGATGAGGGGTATCATTTGCTGGCAGAGGGCAAGCAAGGGGTCGAGGACGTGAGCGCGCACAGTCAGCTCAGAAGAAGAGCTTTGTCTGGTGACGCCAGCGCCGACGTGTTTAGATGCGACGACGATGGCTGGGATTGCACTGCCTTGCACCCTCCACGGTCATGCCGAGCCATGTGGTAAGTGGTGGTGTGAGAAGGCCTACCGCGGAAGCGCTGCACGTCATCCCATTGGCAGTTGCGCTAGGCTGCCGCTGTCACCCACCCCCGCCGGCTCTTCAGCGCACATGCCCAAAATTGTCCATATCCGATCTTGAACTTTCCCATCCAGACGACATGGGCAATAACAATCACACAAACACCGCTCAGTCTTGTTCCAGACGGCTTCTCAGACTCCTCAACGCCAGCTAACACTTTGCCCAATCGGCTCCTCCAGCTTCCTGCTCGTCTTTGACGTGCATCGTCGTGGCATGCGGCTTGCAAGCGTGTGTTGTCTGACCAGAAACGCCTCTGTCCACACGATCACCGTCACCAGTATGCTAAAAGAAGGGTCTCTTAGCCCAATTACCGTCTGCAAACGCGGGGTTATCGAATAAAAACATACGCAACTAATCCTTCACGCCCTGTGCCTATAACGTCGTCCCATGCTCGTGGCTTTTTCAGTTTTCCTTCCCTCACTTCATCCTTTCTGCCATCTCAGCCTCGTCGCTCAAACCCGTCCACAGGTCACACTTGGGCAACATGCTACTCTTTTCACCGCCACGATGTGACTTACTCCTGGGCAGCGCGTTGGTAAAACAAACAGCTCTCACCTCCAAGCGTCTTTCAATTCCACTCTGGTCTGCCAGTTCTGTGTCCATTCCACTGTCGCCTCGCTCTCAACAAATTCCCCCCACGCTGTCCGCTCTATCTAAACCACGACAACATCCACAATCTGCTTCAGTCAACAACATGTCTCTCTATTCAGATAGTCCTCGCTCTCCGCCTTTCTCGCCCACGCTAGGAAGCATCCCTGAGGTTTCCGAGCATGAGTCGCTCGACGCAAGACTCAGCTTACTACAGTCACCCCACGAAGCCCAAGAGACTCTCGAAGCATTTACACTAGAGACTTCCACTATTGCCGCACCCACCCTCACCAGAGCTACGTCCAGGCATGCCATCATCCAGTCGCCACTTCGCCGGACCGTCTCTGCCTCGTTCATATCCAGGATACTCCGCAAAATTCTCGAGGCTGACCGGATGCGACGAAGACGGATCTTGAAGGTGTACTTGAAGGCAATCATCTTTCTCAAGTACTTGTGGCGCGCAAACGAACGATACGGATCCGTCATGCTGAACTCTGGCATGTACATGCAGCGATGACGGACCTGATACGTACTGGTGACGTTTAGAAAGTTCAGTCCTTAATTTAAGGCACGACACGACATGACACTTAATGATG
This sequence comes from Pseudopyrenochaeta lycopersici, assembly GCA_003313425.1. Taxonomy (NCBI): domain Eukaryota; kingdom Fungi; phylum Ascomycota; class Dothideomycetes; order Pleosporales; family Pseudopyrenochaetaceae; genus Pseudopyrenochaeta; species Pseudopyrenochaeta lycopersici. The sequence goes on along the minus strand of NHZP01000011.1, from coordinate 280,595 downwards.
GGACGGATATACAGCATAGCGATGGGCGTCTTGAATGAATACTGTTGGGTTTTGGTGAGCATTGTTCACATGATCCAAGAGAGATCACATCTAATCTCGTCAGTATTGACATTGAGCAAGCGGGCATTGTATGGGTATAGGACAAAGCATGTACAAGGAATTTACCTTTCTCACTTTTCTGATCCACAATCACCTTATGCGTCTTCAAGTACATCCGTCATCTGAAGTCTGGTCATGCCCAGTAGGACTAAACAGTATCAATGTGAAACTAGAACTTTGCCCAGTGGCAGAGTACCGACCTCATGGTCATTTCTACCTTCCTTCCTGCTTAAAAGTCGCTCAAGAGATCATACGAATGCCGTCGCTGCAGATCAGGTGCTTCACTGTGATTGATAGCGAAGATAAGCTGTTGGAAATATTAAGGATGCTATCGAAGTTGGAGGAAGGCTAAAAGAGACTTGTAAAAGTATGGCATGTTCGTGTAGATACATTGAGGTCTCTGGGCTGGCTTCCGAAAATTCCCTTCACGACCACGATTCGGTTTATTTAAACTATGTTGCCTGAACTCGCCGAATGATGAGATCATGTCGTAGTGTCGATATACTATCCAAACACTCTAGCTTGTCCGTCTTTGGATATCGACGTGACTTGAATAGATGCGCTGGGCCAAATAGCCGATGAGCAGTGTTCGGTTACTTGCGTTGTCAAATGAGCTAATGCCGATTGGCCAGCGCCAACATGTCCGCAGCTGCGGGAGCGTCGCGAGTCAGACGCGTCTGACGTTTGCATCCCCAGCTCTCAAATTGAAGACCCCGCAAACTGTGTTCTTGACAGATGGATGTTTCTCTAATGTTGCTACAACAGTTCAGAGCGTATTCTGTACAAGCCAAACCGTGAGCCCTTGGAGTGCAACCCAGAGCTGACAGTGAAACTACAAACTGACCCACAGAATCTTTCAAGCCGCAACATCTCGCCGGCCTCGAATCCATACAACCGAGGAACCATCCCGAGTCTGGGGAGGGGCATACCGGAACTGCTAAGCTAGCGCCACGGGCGTTGCTCCCTGCTTTAATTTCTATGTTGTCTTAGATACTTTTACCTTCTCAATCAATTGCCCGTTTTCAATGCTTTGTCCTCTTCTTGCTCACCGTTCATGATGCGTGCTTTCGCGCGAGCTATCCAGCGTCGGCAATTCGGTGCTCGAAGCCAGTTACTCCGGAGCTCGACACCACGACGGGGATTTGCTTCAGTAAATAGTGCGAATGTCAAGGGTCTTACGGTGATAGACCACCACTATGAGTACAGCTTCCCTTACATTCCTTTCCAATTCCTTCTTCCATGCCAGGACAACCTACTGACCCGATGCAGCGCCATAGTTGTCGGTGCAGGCGGCGCAGGTCTTCGCGCCGCTGTAGGCCTCACGGAAGCCGGTCTAAATACTGCATGTGTATCGAAGCTCTTCCCTACACGGTCGCACACAGTCGCAGCCCAAGGCGGCATCAACGCTGCCCTTGGTAACATGACAGAAGACGACTGGCGCTGGCATATGTACGATACGGTCAAAGGCTCAGACTGGCTAGGCGATCAAGATGCTATACACTACATGACCCGGGAAGCCGTTCCTGCTGTTGTCGAATTGGAGAACTATGGCATGCCGTTCTCGAGAACCAGTGAAGGCACTATATACCAGCGAGCGCTAGGCGGCCAGAGCTTAAAGTATGGTAAAGGAGGACAGGCATATAGGACGGCATGTGCGGCAGATCGCACGGGGCATGCTATGCTGCATACACTATATGGACAAAGTTTGAAAGAGGGAGTGCAATTCTTCATTGAGTGGTTTGCCTTGGATTTAATGATGAGTGAGGGCAAGTGTGTGGGCGTTACCGCACTAAACATGGAGGACGGGACATGCCATCGCATGTTCGCTAGGAATACAATTCTGGCGACTGGAGGTATGTTATCTGGGCGTCTTGTTGGAGGAGGTGTCAGACTTTCAGGCGTATTGAGCTGACGAGTGTAGGCTATGGACGAGCATACTTCAGTGCTACGAGCGCACACACAAGTACCGGAGACGGCAGCGCCATGGTATCAAGAGCAGGTCTCCCACTACAAGATATGGAATTCGTACAATTTCATCCTTCTGGAATCTATGGTGCAGGCGTACGCAACCCACTCCCCTCTATTTCTGGCTGTTCTAATATACTCCCTAGGTCTTGATTACAGAAGGCGCTCGTGGCGAAGGCGGCTACCTCCTCAACTCCGAAGGCGAGCGCTTCATGGAACGCTACGCACCCACCGCAAAGGACCTTGCCTCGAGAGACGTCGTCTCCCGCAGCATGAACCTGGAGATTCTCCAAGGTCGTGGCTGCGGACCCAACAAGGACCATATTCACCTCCAGCTCTCACATTTACCGAAGGAGATCATCATGGAGAGATTGCCCGGTATCGCAGAAACAGCGGGGATTTTCGCGGGTATTGATATCACAAAAGAGCCGATTCCAGTACTACCCACAGTACATTACTGTATGGGTGGTATTCCGACGAACTATCACGGCCAAGTGCTGGATGTGAAGGATGGCAAGGATACTGTTGTGGATGGTTTATATGCTGCTGGCGAGGTAGCTTGTGTTAGCGTACATGGCGCGAACCGCCTGGGTGCTAATTCGCTCCTAGACATTGTAGTATTCGTAAGTTTCCACTCTGCTCTTAATCTTTAAGCTGGCCATCTACTGACAGACAATCTAGGGTCGTGCATCCGCATTACACGTCTCATCAAACCACTCTCCTTCCGCGCCGCACCACTCCGCCCCTGGGGACATTGGCCTCGACTCCATTAAAGAAATCTCCAGCTTCCTCAACGCCTCAGGCAACACATCAACAGCTGCTCTGCGAGACCAAATGCAAAGTACAATGCAGAAAACCACGGCCGTGTTCCGCACCCACGACTCCCTCACAACCGGAAATAAACAACTGCAAGACATTGAAACAACATTTAACAACGACCTCAAAGTCACAGACCGATCGCTCATATGGAATAGCGACCTGGTTGAAACGCTTGAATTGCGTAATCTCCTCACCAACGCAAGTCAAACCAGCAAGGCTGCCTTGACCAGGACGGAGAGCCGAGGCGCCCACGCAAGAGACGACTTCAAAGAACGTGACGACAAAGACTGGATGAAGCACAGTCTGACATGGCAAACTAATGTTGGCGACGACGTAAAGTATGGAATGAGAGCAGTGCAGATGGGAACACTGGATGAAAAAGAAGTCGCCAGCGTACCGCCTGTGAAGCGCCAATACTAGACCAAAGCATATTCGAATATTCTCTGATTCAACGTTATGCAGATGCGACTATAGGAATCCCCAGCCCTAGTCCGAAATAGATATCAGAATACAAACGTTATAGACGCCCGCTTGGTTCAAAATAAAGTAAACACATCGAAGCCAAACATGCATTTTTGTGGTTGAAATCACTCTCCGCGTACAACACTTTCAAGCGCCCCTATACCTGTCAAATCATCATTTAATCGTCCCAGTTCACCTTTAGCGCTGCGAAGACGTTAGCATGACATATCAAAGTACATTTGGGGGATATTAAAACGTACCACAAGGGAACGGGAAGTACATGTCCCAATTCTCGGTCAAGTACGCATGGTATGGATACTTGTCCTCACCATGGCCCATCTTCTTAACAGCCTTGTGCACCTTGCCCTGTGGGCCGGGTGCTGGCCTGAGATTCTTCAGTTTGGCGACTTCTCGCAGCATCGTGGTGAGCGTGACGCGTGTCATTGGTAGTCCGAGGCACTGGTGTGGGCCGTGGCCTAGATGCACATAGGCGTCCAGAGGGCGGGTGATGTCCACCGCGTCTGGGTTGAGGAACTCGGTCGGGTCGTGGGAGGCGGCACGGAGGTTGACGAAGACTACGTCGCCGGCCTTTAAGTCTGTGGTTTTACCGCCTTCAGTGATGGAAGTATCCTTCGCGACGGCGCGTACGATGGCAGTTTCGCCGTTCAGGCGGCCACCTTCCATGGTGTAGTGCATAAGTTTTTCGAATGCTTCTTCGCTATCCTCTTGCGCCAGTTTTTGGATCGCAGGCCAGTGCTCCTTACCTTCCCCGAGGAGGTAGTATTCAATTGTCTGACCAAACAACTGGCCTTGGTTACTCACCATGCCTCCCGCTGTACCGAGAAGATGGCCCCAGGTTAGTCGTTTGGGATCCATGCCAGACTGCAGCAGACGTTTGATCATGTGAATACCGTAGCTCTTCAGAACCGACTCCTGCGGCCAGATGGCCTGCATGATGCTTGACAGGAAGCCTGAATGCGCGATAGCCTTGACATTCTTCTCCACAAGCTCACCGAGGAGGTGTGTCGCTTTGTGCGCTTTGACGTGGAGAGGGAAAGAACCTGCGGGATCGACGTCGAAGAAGATGAGCGCAAAGACACTCGACATGATGAGATACAGCTCTGCCTCTGTAAAGATGCCGCGCGGCGTAGAATCTGTCTTGAGCGGCAGCATGAACAACTCCGCACAAAAGTGGACGTGTGCGAGGTTGCCGATATCACGAATGATGTCGACTTGGTTGAAGTCTGCAATCTTCGCGCTCTTCGCTTGCAACAGCTCTCGAGTCTTTGCAGTGTAATACGAGCGCACCTCCTTGTCCCAGTCGGAGATATAAAGCGCCTTGCTCACCATCTCGCGGGATGCAGTGTTCTTGGGCCCATCGCCAGCGAGCATAAAGTCCTTTGCGACATCGCCCATGAGAAACTCCATCGCCTTGCCCCAAATGACCTTGAAGGTACTCTGGTCCTTCATGATCTCTGTGCCGAGCTTGTACTCGCGGACGAGATGCGGGTGGAATGTAGCTTTTGGCTTAGAGAAATCATACAAGTGGTCTTTCTTGAGATCTTCAAGAGCTACTTTCATTGCTGATGGAACCGTAAGTGGGTAGTGTGCGTACACGCTGTTGTGCTTGAAATGTTGAGGGAAGGCTCGCAAGAAGAGTTTGTAGAATACACAGCCATTGTCAATGCCGATGTCAGAGTCTACGAGGCGATAACCCCAGTTCGTAAGTGTTCTGGGGTTGTAATCATGTGTGTAGAACCTGTCACCTCGCACGAGGGCCACTGCGTCAGAGAGTACAGCGCGAGATACGGTGTATGAGGGGCACAAGCCAGACCCCGGGGCCATGGCTTTCTTCGCATCCTCAACAACGATGCCGGGGTAGATCTCAACTTTGTCTGGGTGATCATACAAATGCCTGAGCTGCTCCTGGACATACTTGTCGGTCGTGATGTCTTCGAATGTGTTATGTGGCTCTAGGTGGAAGTACTTTCTGAACTCATTCAAACTACCCAGGTTCCAGGAACGCGCCTGCTCAATGCCCAGTACTTCGATGGCACGGAAGACAGCGGGAACTCGATTGGGGCCAAAGGAGTTTGCGCAATCTTCAATGCTGGAAGTTAGGATGTCAACGAGCCCTTGGTCTGGTAAAGTGCCAGTTTCCATGTTTCGCTCCAGATTTGCGAATTTCCGCTTCGATGGATCACGGTCGGTCTTCTTGTAGACCTGGTTCAGAGTGGCGAGGAACTCGTATTTGTTGATGCTCTTGGGATCGCGGCCTTCGCCGAACATGTCGTCCCACAACTCCTTTGTCCACTTTTCATCACGATCGGAGACTGTGGAATGCCATCTATAGACAAGGTTGAACTCAGCGGACACTTGATTGCCAATGCCCATGGGTACACCCTTGATATCGAGTCGAGGATTCAGCTGCCAGTTATCGTCGGTCCGATTGAGGTTCAAGATGGTGCGGACATAGTCGATCAGAATGATGTTTACGTAGAGACCGCAGGTGATGAGGCGAGCGGTTTGGAACAGATCATTATCGTACTTCTTCCACGCCGCTTCATACTTTTTCTTCGCTGCCTCGTCGGCCTTTTCATCCCCAGTTGGCTTTGGTGCCTCGGCAGAGGGCTTCTTGAAGCGGCCCTGTTCGTTGATGGCTGCCAGATTCTCAACAGTGTAGTTGTGGAATCGGTTAAACATGATCAGCATTGCACCAACTCCAGGTGGGAAGAATAGCAATCTCGCTTCTGAAAAGCAATCCGGCTTGAGTTTTCCATCAACATGTGTTCTCATCATATCCTGCTCCTCCTGGTTGCTACCATATAATGGTGACAGATCAAGATACGACGAAGTCATGGACACTGAGTAGTCTTCATGGCTTGTGCGGAAGCAATCATGAATGATGATCGAGGCGAGGTAAAACAACATACTGGATATTTCATTGGGATGCTTCTCCCTGTTTCCAGGTCTTCTGGCCATGACGCTGTCGAACACAACTCCAGGATCTGGTCGTGCGGGAGTCTGCATCATGGAAGGCTTCACCGTTCTCGCATACGGCGTCCCGGCTGCACCTACCTGTGGATTAACAAGGCTGTTGTTGGATCCATCTGCTGATCGGTACTGGTATTTTTCTCCAAGATATGACTGTGGAGGATGCTGTAAATCGTTCCATAGCTGCTCTATGAATTTGTGCGTAATCGCTTCCTGTGTTTTGGAGCCATCTGGTAGATCTGCAGCGGTCCGAATCAGACCTTCCATTAGATAGGTCTTGTCGTCGGTAGGTGCGCCTGTGAGTTTCTCTTTCTGCATCTCGAGCAAGGTCTGTACATTCTCAATGCCAAGGTGTGACATGTCTCGGAGGCCGCCCTCGATCTTCTTGAAAAGACTCGCCTTCTCTTCTGGCGTAATCTTGGAACCATCTCCCGTCTCATGTGGCACTGGTGCAGCAGCAGCTCCAATTAGAGCTGCAATAGATTTGAAGGACCCTCCAATATTTTCACGGATCTTTTCCAGCTCAGATGGCTCGGCTGGCTTGGGGGGGACTGCACCAGTCCTGGTGTCGACGTGGGAATCCCACGCTGCCATTGCATCTGCAGACATAACGAGCAATTGCTGGAGTACCTGGTCAGTAAATGTTGGGAAAGATTAGGGAGCTCCAGGTCATAAATTCCTAAGAAGGCCCCCACATGACCAGGATACAAGAGTTTGTGGCCGTCAAGAGTTGGAGAATGACAGATACCCAAGCCACAATAAAAACTACCTTAGCTTGGGGAATAGGATTGAGAAGAAACGAATTTCTGGTGAACTCACATCTGCTTCAAGATCTTCAGATGATGATGTTCTGGAATCAACCGATACGGTCTAAGTGCTCTTATCCGATCCGGAATCAGGACCGATAGAGATGAGCAGCAAGGTTACGCAAGGTAATTGACACTCGCTGTGAGAAGCCGAATGCAATAAAAGTAAAGAAGTTGAAAAGCCCAGCGAGACTGGGTATAAGTACACCAACAACCAAAAAAAGCAACTAGGATGAGGCTACACAAGCACAAGCCAAATACGAGTCGTTCACGTAGGCCCAGCGAGGGTTCAAGACGTAAGGCGTCCCCCAACGCGAGCCTCGAACCTCTTATAATCCCTGGCTGGCGACGGCCTCTGCGGCTGAGGAGGACCAATTCGACTAGATTCGGACCCCAGCGTGTCCTTCTGATGTCGAATGTGTAAGCCCGTCCAGTGCCAAAACGTCCAGCTCAGCCCTCTTCAAAGCCGAGAAAGCTGAACGCGTGCATCCACGCCATTGCCGCGGCCCGCCATATGCAAGCCTGGCCCAATGAGCTGCGCGTCATTATCAGAAACTTGTCGCCGCCAAATGAGGGGCTCTGGTGGTCCTCTTTTAGCTGACCGCCAGACGAAGCTTCTGATGGCGGGGAGCGCGACCAGACTGGCCATCGTATTGGCCGTGGGGTCGGGATAAGCAGAGACGATGTGGGTGTTCAGCTTGCTGCCTGCGATGCCTCCTTTCAGGCGACAAATGCCAATCTCAAGATCATCATGCCATCTATGAGTCCTTCAAGTGCCGGTGAACTCAACGGTGTGTGTGTGCGTGTGCGCGTGTGCGTGCGAGTAAATACGATGGCGGCTTGTCCCTCGCACTTATGCAGGGTCCGTCGTGAACGTTCGGCGCATCCGAACAATGGAAGGCGCCGCCCGCGGGGGGCAGAACATGGACCATGTGTCAATTGTTTTCGAGATCAGAGAACGAGCCTGTACCACAGATCACGTAGGTCAAGGCCGAATGCTGCACATCTCCACTACCATTCATGCGGGTACCTGCGGTGAACCGCTGGACAGGAAAATAAATGGGCAGTGAGATCGTCGGCTTATCATCCGAAATCTCACTTTGTGCTTACTATTGTGTGCCTTGTAGCAGCCTAGCCAGAAACCCATTACCATATTGATACAGGCTCCGATACGTCATTGGTGGCCTCTTTCCACAATATGCTCGTGTGCCTGTGCCACTGTAACCCACCATAAATACCACTGCCCATATTCCTTTTGGTTTCCTCGCCGCAGACAGGCAGCTGACCAATGATGATACCATAACCGTCTCAACGCCTCCAACACATACCCCCGATTCCAATAAGCCATTGTCCTGCACCTTCTCCGCCCTTCTCCTCTACCAGATTCCAGGCAAAATAGCATACCTCTTGCGCTTGTACTTGTCGCCAAACTCCTTGCGGTACCTCTTCTCCTTCTTCCAAGCCCAAAGGCCCATCTGTCCGACTGCGACGATAATGAAGATGACGGTGCTCAGACTCCAATTGACCAATGCAACGCCGATCCACGCAATTGCCTCAAACATGTAGTTGGGGCATGTCACGAGATTGAATCCCAGCCCCTGGGGGATGCCGCGTTCAGTTGTGCCAGGCTTGCGTAGGTTCTTCAGGGTGAGATGTGTGCTGTAATTGCAGATTTCGCCAATTGTGAAGAGTGCAATGCCGAGATATGTGAGCAGGGGGTTTGAGGGTTTAGCGGCGGGGCTGTTGGGGCCGTATGTCCAGTAGGCTAGGTTGAAGCCTGAGAGTACCCAGTAGTATCCGCTATTCTTGTAGATGTTCATGATAGGCATAGTGGCTGACGAGAAACGGTGTACAAAGAGCGTTTCGAACTCGCGCTTGGCAAAGTGAATGACGCACATCAGGAGCGTAAGCTTCTGAAGCGAGGACGCGGGCGCGGAGGTACCGTAGATGATAGGGCGGGCGAGGTAGATGAGCGGGTGGATGAGGAGGGGTCCAAGATACTCGACAATGAAGACGGTACGCCAGGATATCTGAGGGCCTTTATGGCTTATTAGCTATGTTTTGTGAAGAGAAGAAGCATATCGTACCCAAGTCCTTCACATCCACGGCGCTCTTGTTCCTCAAGCCAGTGTCATGGACTTTTACGTCCTTCACATTGGCGATAGACGACCCATCGCTGCCCTTTGTCACCCTCAATCTATGAATCGAAAATTTCGAAGACTTGGCAATCTCCTCGAAGATCTGTGATGTCGACGCATCTGAGCTGACTGTGATGGTCTCGGGGAGATTCTTGATCGGGCGGCCTGATTGTGACAGTGAGCATGGCTGCAATTGAGGTAATGGCGTCAAGAGTAGTGAGCGAAGGGAAGCATACCACGTGGGCGCACGACGAGTGTGATTGTGGATGCAGACATGGTGCTGCGTTGCGATATGGCTCCTGTTGTTGTTGCGTGAGACTTTTGTTGACAGCTTTCGGAGGTGGCGGCTTTTTGCGCCCGCGCCTCGGTACGCTCTTGGAATGGTTAGGTCGATATAGCAATTGCTTCAAGTGAGATAGAACAGTCAGCGCTATCTGAGGTCTGATTATTCATAATCCAGGCTGACGCTTGAAAAATGTGCTCATCACCTGCTGATGCGCTTTGATTATGTGTAATGTTTGTATGTCACAAATTCTCTATATGGCGTTTTTCATCCAAAATCCACAACCACCTGCCACGCAGCTTCTGGGCCAAGACATGCAACTAGTTCGCCAATGGTGCCTTTGATCGAGCGAGGATCTTTCAAATCGCTCGTATCCCACGACACAAGATCCTGAAAACCGTTAGCCCTGAGCATGATAGGCTAATCATGTCAACAACGCGCACCTGAGCCTCTGCTACCCTGCTCCCCACTCGAATGGGCATGGTTCCAAGGTCTAACTGGTCTTCAATTTCCTCCACTGTCATCAGCCCTGGAACCTTGAGGTCGAACAGCGACATGCCCTTCGATACAGCTGAACCGCTTTCGGCCGCATTCGGTAGTTTATAATCTGAAAGATCAGTCTGCTCAGGATTCTCGTCTTTCTCTACGTCATTTGAGCCCTCAGTTGAAGGTATTTCGACCTTCCTCTGTCGCCGCTCCCTCGACAGCGACACGTATGCCTTCTTGTCAAGCAGCCCTCGTAGCTCATCATCTAGGGGATTCCATTCGTACGTCTCGGGGTCTAAAACATGCTGAGTCTTGTAGTCACCCTTGTACTTCATCTTGGTGCAGGAATGAATATAGTAGCCCATGTAATAGTACTGGTAAGCACCTTCGAGCGCCAGAGAAGCCTCTCGCAGAGCGCTCAATTTCCCAAACTGCCACTGTTCAAAGTCTGAATGGTAAAGCATGTAGACACCACTGACACAGTGAGGCAGGAGATCTAGCACACCCATTGCAATGAGCCGTCCGTCAAGTCGGTAGCACTGGTGATAGGAGCCGAGGAGCTGAGATTTGCCATTGACTTCTCTGGAGGTTCGTTGTAGCGGAGACTCACACAGGAAGCGTTTGAACCCAGACATAGAGATTTCATGATCCTTTTCCTTGTGGACATTCTGCTGATAGTTATGGAACAGTTCGTACTTTTCGGCCGTGACGTCGGTGGGTTCGAGTGTCACCTCGAACCGATGTGCAGGTTTTGGCGGTTGCTTGACGTTGTCATGTTCAGCCTTGTGAATCTCACGCTCAAGGTCGAATGTGTTCCTCAGTTTCACTTTCTCCCTGGACGATCATCAGGCTCTGCGTTGGATCGATGGCGAATGTACACACTCTTTCGATATTGGCTGAAGCCTAGAGGCCTCTTTCATGTAGGTTTCACCCAAGACATAGTCATTCCACTTATTGACAGCTCGTCGCTGGTCTTTTGAAGGCTTGAAGCTGTCTACTGGAAGACTGGGCTTCTGTAAGTCATTGATCACGTCCCACTGGACAAATGCCTACCGAATCGTGTAGTGTGGACAGCAGTGGCGTAGCACATCAGGCTTGTAGAAAATTGTGCCAGATCTAGTAACTGACATCAGTGATAACTGGTGTGGGCATGGTGGTATCATGCAGGGTGCTTGTACCCGGCGAGCTGTGCAGTTGCGGGCCACTTACCGTCTCCACCCGCGGTCTACGAGGATTTGGTAAACATCAACTGTCAAGCGCTTTGACGAGAAGTAATAGCTTGCTCCTGATTATGTAATGTCTGTTAGTATACGATTAAATGGGCTCCTTCCGAAAACGCTCGCTTAGGCTCGCAGATTAACCGTGACGTGGCATCGAAAGTGCAAGCCATCAAGATGAGCCGGGGAAAGCTCGAGCAGAATCGTCCGAGTAGACTTTTTGTGTCCGTTGACGATCCTTGGCGGTGACTTTCAAGCGAATGGGGCAGGCAACGGAAAGTACATGTTGCACCGCGGGGATAGGCACGTGAAGGCGGGCAACCTTAACAGAACATCAATGGAAAGCAGACGGAGCACCGCGTCTGCAATGGACGCGAGCATCTTCGCCATGGAGTCTTGACCGCTCCAGCAGCAGCATGCACGCGTGACAAAGTGGGTCTGAACTAGGAAAGACAAAATGACTATCCACGTACGAGAAGTGGGCTTTCGACGGCCATTCGATGCGTTTTTGCAGTATCCGCAGGACTCACTACTGTAGCCTGGAAAGTGAACATCAGCACCATCATGGTCATGGCCCAGGGTTCGGGAAATGCGATATCTGTTGCATTCAAAGGGGTCGGGGGCAGCACCGTGTCCAGCCAGACAGGCACGAGCCGGATTCCAGGGAATTGGTTGGAGCAAAACATACCGAAGGGCGTCACGCTCGACTGCATGAGGGCAGCATAAGCGTGGGAGCAGGCCTAACTGGTGGGGGTTGGTTCGCGGCGGAACTGGCGTGTTTTTGCAACGAGCACGCGTGCGGAGCGGCGGAGGTTGATGGCAGCCGTTCACGGAGTTGGACAATAGCCGCCTTTTTTTTCTTCGCACCCAAAAGCAGACGGTTGAGGGCGTCGGGTGGCCGCTGGGCGGTCTGGTGTTGGGAAAGGATGGGGCCTAGCGGAGAAAGGCGGTCGCGGGGTCAGGTACCGCGACAATGAAAGTCCTGTACGACCGCAGCGTGCAGGCAGCGCTCCAGGAATCTGATCAGCGTCTACACGGGGGCAATTGCACGTTTTCTAGTGGGCAATTCGCCCTTTAAATGCCGGCGCGTCATTCGAGCAGGTAGCAGGCAGGTGAGAGAGGCTGCAGCGGCGCGCTGGTCTTGCGCGCCCCGCCGGCTCTGGTGCTCGCAGCGGGCTGCACGCTGGAGCGGTTGGTGGCCTGTCTTTTGGCGCCAACGGAATGCATCGACGTCTTCTCTGGCTTCTGGCGGGGGTTTTTTATTGCGCTCCTTGTTGCCCCCCAGCGCCAGGGCCCCCGGACAATGGCCCTTCTTGCAGGCGGGTCTTGGCAGCAGAAGTGACGCTCCGCCTGCTCTTAGTTTCCCACGCAAAAAGTCGCTGAGCCGAACCACCTACTAAAACATCCATCCACCATGCCGAATTTCTTTGCTGCTCGCAGGCTCCTCCAACATCCTCAGCCCCGTCACCCACGGGACTGAGCCTTGCTCAGCCCATCGCCACCCTACTTGCTCCCCTTCACACTTGCTCCCTCCCTCTCCTCGCCCAGCACTGCGAAGCCACCTCACTACTGATTGCTCGGCTTCATTTCACCGCCTGGCTCGCCTCTGCTCCTGCGCCCAAGCCCTTCCTTTGAGTCCCCTGAGCCTCCGGTGGGCGACTCGCACGCCAGCGGTGCCCGTCGCTCCTGCTCGACTTTTTTTTTCTTTCAGGTCGCCCAGCGGCTAGATGGCCGCCACCCAGCAGCTGCCCATGCAGTCCCGCACAGGTCGTGTGAATCAGCGTAAGTCGCCTCACCAGGCCTTCGCCGTTTCCCTTTGTAGACTTGATATGTCCACTTTTTTTTGGCGCTTTCTCACCGCTTTTATTCGACATCCGGCTGATTTGCGGCAGGCTACGGAGCCCAGGGCGAACGACTAGTCGCGGGCGTGGTTCCGCTCTCCGCTGACAAGTACTACGTGCTCCTCATCCAGTCCACGCGACGGGGCGGCTGGGTCCTCCCCAAGGGTGGATGGGAGCTGGACGAAGCGACCGCCCAAGATGCCGCCAAACGCGAAGCCTGGGAAGAGGCTGGAATAATATGCAAGATCAACTACGACCTTGGCCTCATTCCCGAAAAGCGGAAGGCAGACCAACTCACCTCTCAGGCCCCCAAGGCCTCGTATCAGTTCTTCGAAGCCACCGTGGAGAAGCAGGAGGCCCAGTGGCCCGAGATGCACAAGCGATCAAGGAACTGGTTCACATACTCCCAGGCCCGACAGGCCTTAGCCGAGCGCCCGGAGTTACTGGACGCGCTGGACCGATGTACCATGCATCGATAGACGGCGCTCAGGTGCTTGCAGGTGCGGACACACAGGCGCACGCAAGCACCACAGGAGGGAGGCTCTCAAAACCCATGTTGCCTTCCAACGGTTTCGCTTCTCCTTTATCTAATCATGTCCCACAAGGGGACTCAAAAACTTTGGGAGGATCATAGATTTGTCGTTGTTTTGTTTTTTTACTATGAGTTGGGCGTTGTGGTCGCTCGTCCCACTGGTAGAATGATGCATATGCGGCTCTCCTGCACGCGAGAGCCTTGGGCCACTCAGGCTCGCAGTAATGCAATTTGGCCACGCCAAGCTCCCTCTTCCTTTTGGTCATTGGTGCGGTTCTCTTCTCACCGTTAAATCCCCTGCGAGCCATGGGCCAGATTCAAGTCCTGGCGTGTGGGGATCTTTTCTTGCCCCACCCTTCAAATGGATGCGTTCATCCTTTCGGCCTTTAGCCTTCCGAATCCGCTAGCAACAATCATCAGGCTGTTGGACTTTCTTACTGTTGACCTATGGAGAGCATAGATCAGCTTGCACAGCTATCTGGACGCCCTCGTCGCAGTATGGCAGTCATGGACTGACTTTCCCATAATTAATTGCCACAGACGCTGACTGGCAGGTAAGGTGTAGGTTATGTGAGAACTAAGTGATTTCGAACTCTACATTCTATCTGTTGATGATACGTACTGCCAAGTCACTTCACTTCAATTTCCGCGGAAGGAGCTTCGAAGACATCCTACAAGTTGACGGCCTCTTAACGACCTCCTTGCTTGAGATATAGCCCCATATAGCCTTCTTATGTTACTCTATCCTCAACTATCGTCGCGGCACACGAGTCACGAGACATGGTTATTGTGACTGTCACAAATGCGTTATCTAGGAGCACGAGCGCGTTGCTACAGAGTGACATCCTACCGCGGGGCTTACATCATTTCGGGCAGCCTTATAAAGCTTATTTTTGCTTATAGAATCTAACTATTCGCCTACGTCTTCGTTTGTCAGCGTTGAGCAGTTCGGCATAAAAGGTGTAGGTACTCACGCTTCTTGAACGGCAGCTTTATAAGGCTCGCGAATACAGACTTCCAGGAGCGCTAAATCCCACTCTGAATGCATTCCAATTTGTCAGCTTCGTTCCATGTAGGTCTGACTTTGCTGCCAGTGTCAGCATGCAGGACATACTCGTATCGTTATCTGCGTGACCTATACTTGTCATTCATATTTCTTAACCATATACCCGGGATGTTGCAGCATTCGGCAATGCTGAAAGATGCATGAGCCTGATGCCAAGCGCTGATGCTGGTCAATTTAGTGGTCCAGACTATTCTTATGTAGACTTCACGCGCTTGAGCATGACTGCTTGGGATAGTTGTTCTAACTGGCTCTCAGTGCTGTCCATGTCCATCTCAATCCAAGTAGTGAGAAATTGATTCAACCATGGCACTAGATCTTGTAGCGCCTATTCAGCTCAGTAGAAAACAAGGTTCACTACTAAGTCAAATCTTTTAGCATGATCGAAGTCACTCAAAATATCGCGTGACGCATCCATCCTCACTCTAGCTAGTCTCCCATTTACCACCTGTTACAATCGATCTGCACGCCAATTTCGTACATGTCATTCTCGATAAATTCCCAATTAAGTTTACTATAGCCTCGTTGGATGTTAGAGCCGTCTTGCTACGTGCTTTTTGTCTACAGATCTGACGAGGACGGATAAAGGAGTGGTGGTTCGGAACATGACAAAAGTTCTATCCAAAGTAAATTGCACCATTCTTACACAGCTAATTTCTATATAGATCCTCAATCTTGATATCTCTCATGACATCTATTAGATATTAGGCCCTCATTCTTAAACCCGGAGACACATCCAGTGCATACGAATATGAACTCAAGCCAGGGTAACAGCAACAACCCTCCCACCAGCTGCAGGTGTTCCATCTGCACCAAATCCGCCCATTGTGCTGAGGTAAACAACAGAACTGTCCTTGCGTGACCTTCCAAATGTTGCTGCAGTTGCACCAGCGACCACTCCACCCTCCGCCACTGTCTCTACCCTTCCGTCAAGGGTTATGTGTTGGAGTGTATCGCCCCGCGGCGCAGCGACTGGTCCGGCGAGGTAAACAGAGCCATCCTTTGCAACTGC
This sequence comes from Pseudopyrenochaeta lycopersici, assembly GCA_003313425.1. Taxonomy (NCBI): domain Eukaryota; kingdom Fungi; phylum Ascomycota; class Dothideomycetes; order Pleosporales; family Pseudopyrenochaetaceae; genus Pseudopyrenochaeta; species Pseudopyrenochaeta lycopersici. The sequence goes on along the minus strand of NHZP01000011.1, from coordinate 264,878 downwards.
GAAGTCGTCAGGCACCGAGATCTTAGGGCCAGAGGCGAGAGTGGTGAATTGGCCAATAGGTTTACCCGAAGGCGAGATGCGAACACGGCCGACGAGGGTTTGGACTGTGTTCGAATAGTACAGATATCCCTCATGGATCTTGATACCATTGACGCCCAGTGGTAAGGCTGGAACAGAGAAATTAGCCGCCAAGCTGGCATCCGAGAGGGCGACTTGGTATGCGCCGGTCTTGATGTTTAAGCTGACAATGTTACCAGCCCATGAGTCTGCCAGAAGTAGCGTGTGGGGATTTAGCTTTTCAACGCCGTTCACCATGTCCATTTTTGGCAAGTCTGCAACCTTTTCAATCTTAGTTTTCTTCGTGCTCAAGTCGATCTTCCAGATGGCAAAGCTGCCGAGGACAGGGGCATTTGCGGGCGTCACGTTTCCCGCTGCGACCGCAAAAACATTGTTGGAGAGTTCGGAAATGCCCAGAACTGCATTTGCGTTAGGGAAAGATGCAACCAAGGAAGCTGTGGATGGTTCGATGAGTGGATCGACGAGGTGGACTTCAGGGCGGCCAATAACGGTGACGAGGAGTGAACCGTTGCGCATGGCGGCAACGTTCTCAAGCCATGTTGGATTCGGGAATTGATAAACTGTGCGGATGTTTACTGCGAGAGATGTGGTAACAAAGTAGGAGAGCAAAGTGTGAGAAAACTTCATCTTGACTCAATAGAAGGTCTGTAAGCGGTGGGCAACCAAAGAATAGAATGGAGACTTTATGAGGTCTTGTATAGTTCATATCAAATAATACGCGGCTTCTCTTTATATGCTGCTGTTTCCAGGCAACAGTTAATTCAGCTGCAGTAGCCATAACGACATGTCGATTTCTCAGCACAGCACGCCTAACGTAATGCCTCGTCCGCTTAACAATTCGCAAACATCATACAACGAAATGCTAGTTTGAAGCCTTAGACAAGTCGTGTTCCGATTTTCATAAATGCTTGCCGTAAATGGAAATCATTGCTAGCGCTTATGATGGTTGGGTGGACGGGCTCGTTAGGGATGCGCGAAGGATGCGTGCTGAGTAAAGCTATCGGACTTAAGTTAATATTCTTCAGGACAAACGCAAATAAATGGGTGAAAGATTGGAGAGGTATTGATTCCATAATTTGCTAATGTTTAAATGCCAGTGAATGACGAATTGAGTGGGAGAACACATCAAAGTTAATATTATGCATGGGTACATGTAATACTCATGAGAGTTACGCCTTAAATGATGTAATCAGCTGATATAAAAATTAGTCCCAACCCCATCTATTTTATTGGGTTTCAGGTCTATTTGTATGCAGGGACCGGACCGAACTCTGGAGGCTTGCAAACTAGGAGGTTGTCCTGCTATGCTTTACCGTGGCTCGTACAATGCACCAAAAGAGATTCTAGTGAGATACCTGAACAAGTTATTCAAGTCACTCTATCGACTTCGTTAATGGTAATGCCTTTGGCTCCTCAATTCGGGCAATATTTGTTCCGCTCAGGAAGGCGTCAACGCTTATTATGATCGACAAAATGGCCAACATTTCGGAAGAGGTCCGCAATATCAAGTGTGCATCCTGATAAAATCAGCAGCAGCCGCACTCACATAGAAATGGTGAAAAGGTCTATGCCCATCTTGGGGATGCACTTATGGGTACGACAAGAAATGATAGGATGCACAGCCCATAACAATCAATGCACGGCCCGCTTCACGTATCGAAAAAAAGTTGGACAACAATCGAGTTGCCGCTTCTAGATTGCCGATACTCATGCTAGGGATCAACAGTTGTGGTGACTAGCCCTTCTTGTGGCCTGGTATTATGTACTCTGCCGTAAATACAATTGGCCATATGATTTTTCAACGAGATCGCGGACAATGACAGCCAATGACAATAGCCATAGTCGAGTAAATGTGTCGAGAAGGTGGCTGGCGTCACTGGAGCTGTAGAGGTCAAACTCATACCTACAGGTACCGTTCCAGCCCCATAAATGTATTTAATCACTTCTCTGATTGTGTTATTCAAAAGACATTGACCCCTGCATGGTCAAAGAAGCATTACCGGGTGCTTTGTTCGATCTGGAATCTGGAAGGATGACATTTGACGCTTTACCAAAATAAGCTAATGCGGGGAATAGATTGCTTCCGACTCTCCGCCTTCGGCATCAATAAATTATGAGCGCAAGACTCATACTCACTCCAATTCTTCCGTGATCCTCTACGGCCGAGTATACAGTGACTCACAGTCGGTTGGCATACATAAGTACTTCGATTTGTGCCTTATACGCACCATAGCACACTACAATCACTACCGACCGAAAAACCTATCGAACCACGAATATGGAAGGAATCAAGAAGACGTTTGCGCAATGCAAGAAGGAGGGCAGGGTATGTGTTCATTCTGGCGAATTCAACCCCATACTGACAGCAATTGCAGTCTGCCCTCATCACCTATGTAACTGCTGGCTTTCCGACTGCGCAGGAAACACCTGATATCCTGCTGGGAATGGAGGCTGGTGGCGCTGGTAAGTACAACGAGCAATTACGGCCTCTGCAGGTGCAAGGACAGCCAATTGACATGATCAGACATTATTGAACTCGGCATGCCCTTCACCGATCCCATTGCCGACGGCCCTACGATTCAGACTGCGAATACTGTACGTTGACTCATTCGCCACGCATCCTTTTACGCATTAATCTGATATTGCATTTTTATAGCAAGCCCTCAAGAATGGCGTTACAACCACCGATGTCCTGCAGATGGTTCGCGATGCCAGGAAACGCGGCCTCAAGGCGCCTGTCCTGCTCATGGGATACTACAACCCTCTGCTGAGCTACGGCGAGGAAAAGATGCTTCAAGATGCAAAGGAGGCGGGCGCCAATGGTTTCATCATGGTAGACCTCCCACCTGAGGAGGCTCTGCGCTTCAGGAACTTCTGCCGCAGCTACGGGTGAGCATTTCACCACTGGCTCATGAGATGGCTACTGATAAGTCCGCATAGTCTTTCCTACGTCCCTCTGATTGCTCCCGCTACCTCCGAGCACCGCATGCGCGTCCTTTGCAAAATCGCTGATTCCTTCATCTACGTGGTTTCCCGCATGGGCGTCACTGGTGCTACTGGAACATTGAACGCCGCCCTTCCTCAGCTGCTCGAGCGCGTCCACAAGTACTCCGGCAATGTTCCAGCCGCAGTGGGCTTCGGCGTCAGTACCAGAGATCACTTTCTAAGCGTCGGCAAGATCGCTGAAGGTGTTGTTATCGGCAGCCAAATCATCAACACCCTGATCAATGCCGCACCTGGAGAGGGCGCGAAGGGTGTCCAGGAGTACTGCGACAAGATCTGTGGAAAGAGCAGTCGCTCGACAACTCGCGAGGTCGGCATCATTGAGAGTTTGGCCGAGGCCAAGGAGCCTACCGGTGTCCACGTCGATAAAGTCATCACTGATGCCGATACGCCTGATGGTCCTGGACTCGCTGACCAGTTGGAGGCTTTGAACACCAACGCCAATGGCGAGCAGAATGGCTTCAACGAGGAGCACGCGCATCCCCCTCGATTTGGTGAATTCGGTGGCCAATACGTGCCCGAGTCGCTTATGGACTGCCTTTCCGAGCTCGAGAAAGGATTCAGCCAAGCGATTAACGATCCAAAGTTTTGGGAAGAGTACCGGTCTTACTACGATTGGATGGGTCGTCCTGGGCATTTGCACCTTGCAGAACGCCTAACAGAGCATGCTGGAGGGGCCAACATCTGGCTCAAACGCGAGGATTTGAATCATACAGGAAGTCACAAGATCAACAATGCTCTCGGACAGATCCTCGTGGCTCGCAGACTTGGAAAGACTGAGATTATTGCCGAGACTGGCGCTGGTCAGCACGGTGTTGCGACTGCTACAGTGTGCGCCAAGTTTGGTATGAAGTGTACCATCTACATGGGCGCCGAAGATGTTAGGCGCCAAGCTTTGAATGTTTTCCGCATCAAGCTTCTTGGTGCTTCAGTAGTTGCTGTCGAGGCCGGCTCGCAGACGCTTCGTGATGCCGTCAACGAAGCGTTGCGTGCCTGGGTGGTCCACCTCGACACTACGCATTATATCATCGGATCTGCCATTGGTCCTCATCCCTTCCCTACCATTGTCCGTACTTTCCAGTCGGTCATCGGGAATGAGACGAAGCAGCAGATGCAGGAGCAGCGTGGCAAGCTTCCTGATGCAGTTGTGGCTTGTGTTGGCGGCGGCAGTAACGCCGTGGGCATGTTCTATCCCTTCGCCAACGATCCGTCTGTGAAATTACTTGGTGTAGAAGCTGGTGGTGATGGCGTGGATACGGACCGTCACAGTGCCACGCTTTCTGCCGGTACTAAGGGCGTGCTCCACGGTGTCCGTACATATGTTCTCCAGAACAAGCACGGCCAGATCAGCGACACACATTCCGTCTCTGCTGGTCTCGACTACCCAGGTGTGGGTCCCGAATTGTCGAGCTGGAAGGACAGCGAGCGCGCCAAATTTATCGCAGCCACTGATGCTGAGGCCTTCATTGGCTTCCGTCTCATTTCTCAGCTTGAGGGCATTATCCCCGCTCTTGAAACTGCTCATGCCATCTTCGGCGCAATTGAGCTGGCTAAGACCATGGACAAGAACCAAGACATTGTCATCTGCCTTTCTGGCCGCGGTGATAAGGATGTTCAAAGCGTGGCTGAGGAGCTGCCCAAGTTGGGACCAAAGATTGGTTGGGACCTGAGGTGTAAGTGACTATGATTCTGTTACTATTGGTGACATTGGCTAACTCATGCTGTAGTCTAAATGCCAAACTTTGGTTGATCGTCGTCGTTTGAATGAACTTGTGCTCACGTCAACTTAGAGCTTCTGAAATACATGTAGATGAAGAAGATCAAGCACATCTGTTTCTACTTCGCACACAAACTACTTGTGCTTGCCATTGTTCGTGATGCTCTCCGTTTGGTGATGATATCTCGGACGTTCTGATGGGTCGCACGTTTTTCTTGGTGATTGGCTGCCCACAAAAGCGGGAAGGCTATGCTCGATTATGTTGCATGGTTTAGCGGAAGTGCGTCATACTAACCAAGATGCCCGTAGTGGCTTCGCTCTGTGCAGGCGCCGAAACGGCTCTGACTTAGAAAGACAGGCAATTTGGGACACCAACGACGGCATTCTAGTTTCCAATGCCTCGTGACAGGTGAGACGCAATATCAGTTCGTGCATCCTTGTGCGCCCTGATGGTGTGGGGCTGTCGACGGGGGTTTTGCGGAGGGCCAACCGATCCACCCATGTGGTTTGCGAGCTTGGCTTCGTCACCCAGCGAAGTCGCGCACCAAAAAGCACCCACCCAATCCCCATACGACTGAATCCTTGATGCAGCCCTTCAAGTGCCCGCAGCTCCACCTGACTTTCCGTTGCTACATGACCTAGACCGCCAGCCATTGCTTTGCGTCTGCCGGCTTTCGCCTTCGTTCTTTCCTTGCTCCAACCTGCTCCACCACCACCCTGGACATCTTCTCTCCACACGGTGACGTTGCGACCACGCAAAGCTTTGAGCTTCAAGAACTACCCACACACACAGACCCACCACGGGCGAAGGCGCCGGCGCGGGGAAGCAAAAGGGAGCAAAAGAGACGGGAGAAGCTCGAGCAGCTTCGCGAGGCCGACGAGATGAAGTTCTCTCACAGCTTGCAGTTCAATTCTGTGCCGGACTGGAGCAACCACTACATCGCATACAGCAACCTCAAGAAGCAGTACGTTTGGCACAGTAGATGTGTACCCATGGCTGGACGATAGGGAATGCTTGCTGACACGTGTTACACCGCAGAATATACAATCTCGAGACCCAAATCAACCAGAAAAATGCGCAAACGGACGCCGAGTCCTCGCCCCTACTCAACGGAGGTGCCGAAGACGCCGATAAAATCTTCACCAATACCCTCGACGCTGAGCTGGAGCGAGTCGTCTCGTTTTATCAGATCAAGGAGCCTGAGATCTATGCAGAGCTGGATGCTATAATCAAAGATGAGGAGATGTATGAGGAAGAACAAGAAGAATACAACCACGAGCAGGAGAATGCCCCTCCAGGGAAGAAGCTACGCAGTGGAAGCGTGTTCAGACAAATTGGTTTCCATCAGCCCGTTCGGCCCAGGACGTTCAGCACAGTAAGTGGGCGGTCAACAACAGATGACATTGACGAGGATGATGAAGATTCGGATGAGGAGGCGAACGAGACATCGCGATTGCGCAAAAAGAGTCCAGATGGCCAGCAGCGGCGAAGGAGGCGGACAACTGACGAGGAAATCCCCCCCTCGAATGATTGGGCTTCGTCAAAGCGCAAGACGAGCGTAGCCTTTGATGACTACAACGACATGGCATTTTCTGCGCTTTATGACGAGGGAGTGTCTCTCAAGAAGCGGGCCATCAGCGTCTACGTCTCGCTCTGTGAGCTGCGATCGTTCATCCAGCTGAACAAGACGGGGTTCGAAAAGGTCCTGAAGAAGTACGACAAGATCCTAGATCGCAAGCTGAAGAATCACTACCTGAACAAATTCGTTTACCCCGCCTATCCATTCCAGCAGAGCACAATGGACAGGCTGACGCGCAACCTCGAGCGCATGGAAGTTGCGTATTCCCAAATCTGCACAAAGGGAGACGTAGCCGAGGCGAAGCGTGAGTTGAGGCTCCATCTACGCGAACACGTGGTATGGGAGCGAAACACCGTATGGCGAGAAATGATTGGAATCGAACGCAAAGCGCAAGCGGCCAACATTGGCATCACGCAAACACTTTTGGGCCAAGAAACACGCGGCGGCAAGATCCGACGTCAAGGAGACGACCTCGAGTCGGATATGAAGGAGGTCGACACGCCAATTGGAAAGTATCGCTGCCCACAATGGCTGATTAGCAGGACCTTCTGGATGCTAGTCGCTTGCATAGCTATTTTCGTTGTGCTACTAGTGGTGCCTATTATGGAGAAGCCAGAGCAGCAGAACTGCTTAGCCATGGTTGTCTTTGTCAGTTTGCTGTGGGCTACTGAGGTAAGCTACGATATGTGTGGCACTCGTTCAATGCTGATCGCCGTAGGCTATACCACTATTCGTCACATCCCTTCTTGTGCCCTTTTTAGCAGTCACGCTCGATGTCGTCCGCAGTGATACGAAACCTCACCATAGGCTTGACTCAAAACAGGCAGCCAGCTATGTTTTCTCCGCCATGTGGACTCCCGTCATCATGCTTCTTTTAGGTGGATTCACCATTGCCGCTGCGCTATCCAAATACAATATTGCAAAAATGATGGCCACTCTCGTTCTGAGTAAGGCTGGGACGAAGCCGAGGACTGTCTTGCTTGTCAATATGTTTGTCGCTATGTTTGCGAGTATGTGGATTAGCAATGTCGCCGCGCCGGTGTTGTGCTTCTCTATCATTCAAGTATGTCGAATCCTCTAAACACTCATCACGCATGCTAATAAAACAGCCAATTCTCCGCAATCTACCCGCCGACTCCGACATGACTAAGGCATTACTCCTCGGTATCGCGCTCTCCTCCAACATTGGAGGTGCAGCGTCGCCCATCGCTTCTCCCCAAAACCTCATCGCACTCCAAAACATGCAACCTGAACCATCATGGGGTGTCTGGTTCTTCATCGCACTCCCTGTATGTATCATCTCTATCCTGGCGATCTGGGTCTTGCTCCTTGTCACGTTCCAGCCTAGCCGCGGTACTACCATTGTTCCCATTCGACCCCTAAAGGACAAGTTCACTGGTGTCCAGTGGTTCATCAGCATTGTCACCATCGTAACAATTGTGCTGTGGTGTGTCAGTCATCAACTCGAACCGATATTTGGAGATATGGGCGTCGTTGCTATCATCCCGCTCGTCCTGTTTTTCGGCACAGGTATTCTTACCAAAGAAGATTTCAACAACTTTCTCTGGACCATCATCATTCTCGCTGCCGGTGGTCTCGCGCTCGGAAAATCCGTCAATTCTTCTGGCCTGCTACACACCATGGCCGGTTCCATCACGGAAAGCGTAGAGGGTATGAGCTTATATCAGGTTCTTGTTGTGTTTTGTGCGTTGATCTTGGTGGTCGCGACCTTCATCAGTCATACAGTTGCGGCACTCATTGTGCTGCCACTGGTGCAGCAAGTGGGGCAGACCATGAGCGAGCCGCATCCGAATTTGCTAGTTATGGGCGCGGTGCTCATGGCGAGTGGAGCCATGGGCTTGCCAACTAGTGGATTTCCTAATATGAGTAAGTCTCTTTCTTCTCGCATGGAGAGCCGTGCTAACTCAAGGTAGCTGCCATCATGATGGAAGACCAACGAACAGGTCAGCGATACCTGGCAGTAAAGCACTTCCTCACCCGCGGCGTTCCGGCATCGATTATTACGTTCTTTGTTATTATTACCGTGGGCTATGGGCTCATGCTCGCTGTAGGATTCTAGGCGAGTTCTGCAAATTGTTTGCCGCAAAGTTTCGCATGTCAACATATTTCCAGCATTTTGGTATCGGAGAATCATTCTTGCTTAACGGAGGCTGTCTTTTGTTGTCATTTACAGCATATTCTGTTCACCGGGAGTCCAGTCGACAGCATTCATCTTGTGCGTTATGAAGACCTTGGCTATGTATCGATATGTCGTCGTAAGCGTCGGCTCTAGCATTAAGTGTATATACTGAATTGATGTTTCGATTAAGTCTGCTTTAGAACTGATGAGTATCTTGTGTTGTTGATATTAGAATTTGCAAGCAAGAGACCAGTAGATTCCATCTACAATTATTACACCCTGTCCAATCTTTCTAAAATCTTGACCCTGCCATCCTGCCAAAAATACCTCTCAAAACACTTCTCGTCAGCAACCGACAACACCTGCAGACACACCTCACACAACACATCCGGCCACATATTGCGCGTACATACAATCGAACCAACGTTGAAATCAAGCTTCTTCGCACTCACCATACGCTCCGCAATGTCTTGCTCGACACGCGCTGCGATCAGGATAGGCACCCACGGCGCATCGAGATAGCGCCATGTACGAGACACACAAGTTCCGTAGTCTGTATTTCTCTCCATGACTTCGTCGAAGAGGGGGGCGAGTCTGGGTTTCTCGGCAATCATTTTGCGCAGCGAAAAGGGGTGGTCGGTCGAGCAGGTGTGGCAGAAGGTATTGCTGGGTTTTGTGCACTGGCTTTTGCAGCCGTTGTGGTAGAGGGCGCATGATTTGATGTCGATGAATGGCATTTCTCTCTCTTCTCTTCTCTTCTCTTCTCTTCTTCTTCTTCTTCTTCTTCTTCTTCTTCTTCTTCTTCTTCTTCTTCTTCTTCTTCTTCTTCTTCTTCTTCTTCTTCTTCTTCTTCTTCTTCTTCTTCTTCTTCTTCTTCTTCTTCTTCTGCTGCTGCTGCTGCTGCTGCTGCTTGCTTCTTGCTTATGTAGTGGGAAGGTTGGGGTGTGAATACTACGCAAGGCGATGGTGGAGAGTTCGAGTGCGAAGGAGGGACTAATGAAGTGTGACTCTTTGGACTAGCGGGTTTGTTGACTGGTTTTAGCAGTAGTGTGGACAATGGGTAGTACACGGTATGGAGTACAGTGTTTGAATCTGTGGTTACTCATTCGGCACGGGGCAGCGTGATGTTGACCGCAAGTATTGTGTTCAGGAGAACAGCTTGTGCCAATAGGATACCTAGACGCTGCACGAAATTCATGAAGGAAGAGATACTTGCTTTCCTGATGTTTGATTAATTTTTTCGCAAAATCAACCGGTTTTGCGTTGATGGGAATATCTCAATCTTTTCGCTTTGAAATTGTGGGAACGAGAGGCGATGAGGAATTGTTTACACTTGCATAGGATAATATATCATCCTCGAATATGTTCTTGCTTGAGAATTCGCCCTTTTTTTGGCATCGCCGATGACGCGTTTTCACACTCCTGAATGACGTTGAAGATTTGATGTCCGCTAACTTATGAGCTTGTAACAACGGATACTGAAGGCATTTGTTAGGTGGTAAATGAAAAGGAGAATGGTCCACATGGTATTGCTTTGAAAATGAATCATATTTAGCCACCGCATGAATTGGATGATCTGTCCGACTTTTGGAAGGCATGTCATACGACATATCTGGTATCCCAGCACAACCCACCAAATTGCCAAGCCTTGATCACCAGCGGGGATAAGACTTTGGGCAACCGAAACTTTTGTAACTTTCGAAATGGCATAGTCTTAATCCCTTTATTTGACAGCTTCCACAAGCAAACATAGATCGCTCTAGTGTTCGATGTGTCAACGGCGAGCATACAAGGCTGTCGAGCAATACTCATCCCAGCGTACCCCGCTTCCCGGAATCCATTCTCTTGATCGATACTGAGCAATTTATTTAGTTTGCAAAGGGCTTTTTTTCGTAGAAGCTCGCCCCGATGTTCGATAAAGTTCGCGCAGGTTTCGATTGCCTTGCTGAAACTACCGTCGAACCATCCCGTCCATGTCTTCGATCAAAACATGCAGGACAGTGCCGTATACTTCCTCATTTGTTGCAATATCTCGATTGAGAGATACAAACCAGTTTACAACTGTTTCGTTATGGACTGCAGATAGATACATATACAGGGCATAAAGTACTTCTCGTGCTTGAGACTGTAAGATTGATACTGGCGGATGTTCATGTGCTAGGCTTCTTGCTATTCAGTATAAGGCTCATGTTCAAGTCTCTCGCTAGGATATGGATATTAATATTACAGATGATGAACGCGGATGGTGAGGAGAACTCAATAGTGGTCTATCATACATTCACCTGGAGAGCTTCACCGCCGAGCGGACTTTGAAGGCAAATGAAAGAAATGTAACCACATCCCAGCTACATGAGCCGTGTACTAAAACGCTTCTATACTCTCCTTAAGCATCATGTTTCCATCAAAATATCTTTCAATCACAAACTTCTTCATTGGATTCGCTCTGTAATGATTGTAGCATGGTGCACAGATCATATTCTCCAAATCCGTCCGCGTGCATCGTTTGGTCCGATCCTCAAGTGCTCGATTCTCCCAAATCCTAATTAAGTCGCTGAATTGTATAGGGATCGACTTCGACATCGTACATTTGAACATGTAACGTCCTTGACTCGTGAAAGGCTCCCCTCTTAAGGTGTCGGGCATATGTTTCCGCACGGCAGAAACGCAGTCGCCGCATAGCAGTCGCCAATCTTCTACGCCAGCACACCCATAGAATGGTTTTGGCGATTCTTTTAGTCTTGCATCGACTACTCCCTTGAGCCACCAAAGTGGTCCGTCTTGTTGGAACCGTCCAAGTCGAGAGACACAGGGGTAAAGTCCCTGTTGGGGCTGTTGTTGTATTTCTACGATGGCATACAACGCTTTTCGTATCTTGGTATTGTCTAGGAACTCATTAAAGTCTTTGGGATCCCTTTGTAGAAGTATTTGCGGATGAGTGATAGCGCAGTCCGGGCATGGCTCCTCTCCCTCCATCTCACAACCACCAACGCAAATATGCCCATGGAAAACGCATGCTGTTGGAGACTGGAACATTCTTCTAATAACACCCACCAACTTTTGTGTGAGATTTCAATTTGTAAGATGATGACGATTTTCAGTGAGAGAGAATCACAATTTGAATTCGTTGGCTGCTTTCGTGTTCCAGGATAGAGTGGACGCCGAACGTTGCTGAAATTGGCGATTCGGAATCCAGCTATTCCTTCATTCAGGAATGAACTGACGAACACTCTTTTAATTCAATGAAATCCTATGCCTAAAGCCTGCCGTGTTCTCAAGCCCTATCGGCGATGGCTCCACCTTCAAATCTCGACGAAGCCATTGACCATAGTGATAGCTCACAATCCAAAAATAGGCCTAATTATTTAAGCGAATAATATCAGAGTTATCTTGTTCGTGATACGATCAATCAAGAATTCGCCACATTTCGAAACGAAGACGATCACATCGATACGATCAACTATTTCAGTACTAGCGTCTGTCCTCACTAGCCCGAGATACCGATGCTCCTATGCGCATCTCCAAAAGAACGCAAAAGTAAATTGAATATTGAATTGACTATCTCTTACGAGGATCGGAATGACAGGTTTTCTCTTCACGCAGCTGTTACAAAGTTACACGCCAAATCAACGACTTCGCTACAGCAGATTGTTCGTGGGCTGATCACGATGTTTTCTCTATTCTATCTTTACTAGATTTACTAAACTAACCTCAAAGCTCCTAGTCCATTATGACACTGTTGAATCGTAGGCTTGACTGAGAAATTATTTTTATGGCAGGTTTTGAAATATGGCACTGCCAGACATTGAGAGCAGCCTTCGGCGAATTGTGCGTACCTGAGACAGGATTTCTCGATGCACTTTGGTTCTGTTGCTGCTCTGTTGTGATATGAACAATCACTGCCATGGGCTTCGTGGTTGCAAGTCTCTGTGATATACACATGCATCTTAATTGTCGGCAATGCCACCGCATTTCACCGACGCACTAAGCCTTTCTACATTACACTTCCGCGCACACGTAGAATGGCCACGGGCAATAGGGAGTGAGTGAAATTAAACTGATCAAAACCAAAACTCGATTCGCCAAATCCACTAGTTTCACATCCGTATCTCAATTCTAGGACTCGGGTATGAAATGGGATGGATTAGGCTAGGTAGGTGGGCATGTCACTGCAATATTCGAGTCGCAGAGTACCGAGCGGAATGCCCAAGATGATTGGTGTGAAGGGGAAAGTCTAGGCCACTTATAAAAGTAGACGTGTTGTGGATGTGTTTAAGCAGTGGCTACGTTGGAATAGCGGACGCGGAAAGGGATGGTATAGTCGGTGATGTTCCCTTCATTCGCAATTCCGTCGGAGTCTAATATTCTGTGACAGCCTGCACAAAACTTTGACTGACAACGGTAGATGAGTTTCTCAAGTGTGATCACCTGGATTGCCTACGAGTACGGATATCATGCATGGAAGTCTGGGAAATTACAAGAGAAATACCATCTAGGTTGGTGGAACAGATGATCACCGAGCCTGCTCGTGAGCTACCGCTTGAACTATTCCTGACGTTCTATATCTCAAACTTTGTTGAGTCTCACGCTTACGAACGATGCTCTGCATCGCTCCTATTATCTTTCATTCAAGTTCAGGTGTTTGAACTTCGAAATTTATACCCTGCAGAGTCGCAAAGTATCAGCCGCTGGATATTGGAACCGCCTATTCCTCACAGACCGTAGCCTTCTCGCAATGTACCCCACTCAGTATCAAAGTATCTTCCAAATCCTCTAATCTCACATATCCGATTGAAGCACTTCTGACATAATTGATTCTTGCGTCTTGGTCTTTCACACCGCCCGTGTCTTCTCGGGTCCTTTTCCCAACTTGAATCTCGATTCCCTTGTTCATCCACTGGCCCGACCCTCCAGATCAGGTCCGTAGGCCTTCTCAGCTGTGGGTTTTCGAAGACGCACGGAAATCCGAGTCTGTCGCCGTCAAAGTCGACAAGCCATGGACAACCCTGCTCTTCTGCCTTCCGAAAGCACCTCGTGCATAGCTGGCCTTGAAAGCGAACAGTGCCGCAAAGTCGAGAGTCCTGAGGGTTGAAGTTGCGGCGCCAGGGGTAAAAGCGATATTCTGGGTCCTTGCAGGCGCAGAGATGCGCCCAGCCCTTGGTGATACGTTCATCGTTATCACGCTCGAGTTCATGCATGTATGCGTCAATGAGACGCTTCAACGATCGTGTATCTGGTGTTGACTCGGATAATCCGTACAGAGCATCAAAACTCATGTTTTTGCACCATGAGCAGATATTCGGGCCCTTCTCTTGCCCCTCGGGATGGGAGTTACAAGCAGTACCGAATGCGCAATGGGGCTTTGGTGGCGCCAGCATCATAACCAACTCGGTCGGCGATGTGACACTGCGTGTGTTAGCATTCACCAAAGCATTAAAAAGTTTAGCTTACCAATATGGCCACATACGACGTTGTTCAACTTCAATCAAATACCATATCATATCCTTCCACGTCATCGTCTCCGCCTTCGATTCCCTCCTCCGCTTCTTCCGGCTTCGCTACAGCTTTGTCCGCCTCCTCATGGCATAGTCCAGTGGGCGTGAAGTATTGTACGATTTCAATCTTCTGCAGATGCCGCGACCAGCACCTTCTACAGGCAGTACCTTTTCTCCGTACTGAAGAGCAGTTCAATCGGGTACCCCGTAGGTTCAGATTTTGCTTTCGCCACTCACAATATTGAAAATCCGGGTCCTCAAAGGCGCATAGATAACGACCGTGTGCTTCGATGTTTTGCTTTAGTACTTGCTTCCGAGAGGACTCTGCGTCGATGAGGAGTATGGCGGCAGCGTTGTCTTTCGCCCAGATCCGAAGCTGCTGAAGGTCGTGTCGTTTCAAACAATCAGGGCAGACCAAGGCCTGGTCATAGACCTTTTTGCCAATACCGAGACAGTAGCTCTGACATAGGCATTGGACTATTGGTGGGGGCTTGAACGGCGACTGCAAGGAAGAAGTCATTAAGTGGCACCGAAAGTTTGTTATTCTGGGCTCCGCTTGTATCCGTCAAGCGTCACTTCATTCCGTCTAGCTCCGTGTCCATGCATCAGGCTGAGATGACAAGCTGCGAGTCGACAAGGCAGCTGTGAATGTTCGTGTTTCTCACTTGTATCATGGCATGGTGGGAAATGAAAAAATTTGGGACCTTCCCAAGAAGGTACTTGGTCATCAAAGGGATAATGAATAGCTCACTCGACCCAAAGCAAACCAAGGCGGAATCACATCTCATTTTGCATCAGCAATAGCCAATGTTAGACGCGAGGGGGCATGTGACATCAAAGAGCTAGGACCATATGAAAAGAAGCTTTCTCGTGGCGCATAAAGCCCGATATGTCGGTTTACCGGACGCGTAGCGGTGTGAACCTGGTCAGCCTGCTTGGCCGACCGGACTGGAAGTCTTGAGAAGCAGCTTGTCGATTGGTGTGACTGGCGCGGAGGATTACTTCAAATTCATCATGTGGTGATGCGTCCCGAGAACGCTATGGTCACCCAGAGGCAAACACTGGCGAATCACGGACATCAAGCCCGACAGATTGGCAGAGTCCCCGGCGGGCTTAAGAATAGTGGAGGATGATGATTTCCGCGATATCACTCGTCGCCACCCAGGGTGTGCGGTCATGTCCGTCAGCTTTGCTCGTCAAAGTGGCGATCCAAGAAACTTACCAAATTGTCAAATTAGCGGGGGGCTGAAACTGTTTCGACAGCTGAGACTCGCGTCTAGTGATGTTCTCGAAGGCTACCGTGCACGCTCACGGTCCTCTATTGGGATCCCCAGAGATTGATGCCCGAATGAATGACTCGTTCCAGCCCATGTCGTATCATGATGCAACTGCAGTTGCGGAAAAGGTCTGTTGTAGTTTGATGCTGTTCCTTGTCAATTCTTGTACAAGCCAAACAGTTCTCGAGTGATGTGCGTGAAGATGTATAAAGAGATGTAATTGTTACGCCACATCACCGTCAAAGCTTAATCATTCGCCATAACGCATATCTTGTGCACAGAGAGCGCTCAGACCTCCTTTAAAGGTTCCACCGCCTCGTGTACCACTTGAAGCCCTGAGGACAGGAACGCCACGCCCAGCGTCTGTGAGGCTGCCATGGACGTTGTGTCGAATGACGTCCGCTGGCTCTGTGAATAAATTTTTCTAGGCACAGTCTGCGTCTACCAATCTGCATGCCACAGGATCCCGGCGCACTCTCTGAGCATATTCATATTCTACGCCCTCCATTCCGTCCTGGTCCTCTAAATCCGATCCGAGGATGTCAACGCATAGAAAATGCACGCGTTCTAAGTATGGGATGGATGCAGCCGGGCTGGATGCAGGCCGGTTGGATGCACGGGACTGCAAATGCGTTTCCAGGTCCATGTCGGTCGCAATGACGATGAGCTGACAGGGATCGCACCCCATGAGTCGTGCCACCTTGTTTCTCAGATCGTCCAGTGTCGAATCCTCGGAGCGAATGAAGTCAAAAGTCTGTCCGGCGCAACTGACTCTGATGTGGTCGGTCATGTCCGTGGCTTTGTTTGAGCCTAGGTTATTTCCAAGCAGAGTCTCTGGGTTCTTGCAGGACGCCCAATCGGCTTCAGACGTTGTCAGTCAAGGAAAAAAGAGGGCAGAGCCGTGTTGGCAGTATACCTTGGCACTCGGAACAGTAATGCATCCAACGAGAGCCGGTATGCGTGTCGCCAACACCGTCCACGTATCGAAGATATTGCGAATCCAGAGGCCGCTTATCGGCACACGCACAGCAAACCCCTACTGACTGTAACAAATTGCAGGAGCTCCATGTTTTGTGAATGCACTGTGTCGGGAACTCGGAGCGCGCTGCCTTCTGAGGGAAGTCATGTTTGATCGCCGAATAGTCGGGGTGACCTTGAACGCCCATCAACGAGGGGTTCGGCGAGGAATTGCTACATGCTCGCTTCTGCTCTCTACCCGAATGCGTGGGGCTATTCCAGGAGCGCTTTAGAGATCGCATGATTGGGTGTTTTGGTAAATGGCTTGTGAACGGTAATGACCTGATTTCTCTCATCTAGACAATCTTCCAGTCGTACATGTATACTCGTGTTGTACAGCCTGCTCGTTTATGCTGACACCCGTCGCGAGTGCCGGCCGTCCTTTGAGCTGCGCCGGAGAAGGCTGAAGCCTGGTGAACGGCCGTGCGCCACCAATCAGCAGATTACTGGCAACACAAGCCCTTCCTGTCATCATGGCAGCCTCAAGTGTTCTAGGCAGCCTCAAGAACGGGGTACGGTCGCGAACAGATTCAGGGTTTGTTGCCTTGTCACAGGGTATGGAGTCGTATAGAAGCCAGAGAACGCCCGGTAGGCGTCGACGTAGGTTATGTGGCCTTCCTACCTAAGCGAAGGGGGCTTTCGCTTCCACGCGCTTAGCCCAAGGTCATGCTCGGATTAAAGAACCCCATTCGACTCTAAGACAGACCCAATCATGGCTGGAGCTGTGCGCCATCTCAAACTCTCAGGCAAAGGTCTTTACCCGGGCGACCAAGATTATATTGAAAAAAGCACTGTTGTGCGGAGCTTGCGACAACATGTCTCTCAACTCCGCCTACGCTTGCCATTGCCCTCGGCGTACCGGAACTACTCTTGCATTAAGCGACCAGGACTGAAGAAACAGATATGAACGGTGACAGGTCTGAAACATCAAGCTCTGAGCCAGAGCCATCGCTATCACCGTTCCGATTGTCGTCAGCCGAAAGATCAGTTCTGCTGCCAACCATATCCTTGCATGATGATGGCGACACCCTATCCTGACCCTTGGTAATGAGAATAGTAGCCAATAGCCTTTCGTAATTTCTAGGATGTGTGAGCCTGGCTAGTCCCGTGTATATAGTCATGTTTGAACGACAGGTGAAAACGATGAAACTACCGAAAAGCCGAGGCCAGAATACGACGAATGCTCATGGTACTTCGAGAAAATCACTTCTGGTGACACAAAGAGAGGCCTTGCCTTGATCCGCCTGTTTAAATTTGCAGTCGTGTGCCACAGCTACGACAGAATAAGTAGGAGTTTCCCTTCGTCAGTCGTGTTAGGCACAATATCGCTTTCATGACATTTCAAGCAAGTAGACCTACGACCCGTACCATTCCCCGTAGCTTAGGTATGTAATTAAATAGGAAGCTTCACTTAGACTGCCAACTACATAGAAAAGGGTATCATTCTTCATGCAGACGGCATTGCCGTCCTGCAGGGAGGAAAGTCTTTTCCAACAAAGTTCCCCTGACCTTGCCAGTAAGTATGTTCTATTATTTTTCCAACTTTGGGTATCATCATGGTGTGTTTGGGATGACCAAAACGAAGAATTGTCCACCGCTCTGTGACAATGACATTGATGCTCGGAATCTTCTACGAGACCCACCTCGACAAGGTTTTTGAAAGGACCGATGTAATCCTAACCCACACCGGCAGTTGAAATTTACCGGTCCATCATGCTTGACTTAAAGTTTCCTTTTCTTCTCGAGAAGGGTTTACTTCCGCTGCGCTGGACCGCTACAGAAAAAGCCACTAAGTTTCAAAGGACTTGTCGATCCCGCCGAGTCGGCGAACATCCGCGCTTACTGTCCCATCTGATCCCCGTGGTATCGGCGAATGTGAAGAACTTTGTTTCCAAACTTACACTTTGCCCCCATTCTTGGACGAGTGGATGGGCTTGCTTCAAAACTACAGTGGGAGCCTAGACTGGACATAGTCATCACTTGTGACGGATTTGGACAAGATATATTTGGAATAGCAGGCCGAGAAGGGATTCATGCCATTGTCTGCATGGCGTCAATATAATATGCCCATGAACAGGTTCGGATTAGCACCGCGGAAGCTAGCCCTGCTAACCAAAAACCAAAACGAGCATATGCAGGGCGATCAACTGCTTTGAAGGCCATTGAACGCACATAGACCAATCGTGGAAACTTCCGGTATACGAAAGTACGAGCCGTGCCACAAGGATGAAGACGGGCGAAGACGGCGCCATCCGCGGAGAGAAAATGGTCTTTAGTACGGCTGACAGTTGCCTGAGCTGCATGCCATAAACTTAAGTATTGCCTTACCGCCTCGCGCCTTTCCACGATGCCTCTACCCCTAGTCCTCTCCATTGAGTCTCGTGCCATCCTAGAGACTGTACTTCTACCCGAGAATGTAGAACGCAGCCAAGAACATTCTATGATTCCCTTGGGACAAGTGGATTGATGTCGTTATTTACACATCATCCCGGTAGTCCGGTTGCGGGGTTATTGACCTCGTGGGGATCACTTGGCGACTAATATTATATCGCTAGTTGAAGCCAGTGAAAAGACGCGGGCTGGTGATGAGAAAATAACCTTTGTTGAGGGGCCCATTCTCTACCTGCAGATATGATAAACATGCACCTGGACCCACATTCTATACTAAAATACATCCCGAAACCTCGGAAACACCGCGCCTTTGCTTCTCTGCTTCCAAATACCGCGAATTTCAGCTTGTATTAATAGCGTCGGTCTTGCTCATGAATTGTTTGCAAAGTAGTATACGAACCCCTACGTTGGGCATTCGGCATTGCCGGCTCGCTGTTTCTGTAGCCAGTAATAGCCAGAGAACGTCTTTGTCCGCCCTATGCCGTCAGTTTTCTGCCCATTGGTCGAGGCATAGCGCCGCAGCTCTCGCTGCCGCCGAAGTGCCTTGTTCCCGGCGAGATCCGGGTTTGCCAATGAGGACTGCGGTTTTGGTTGCGTCAACCCATCCAACACTTCGTGGCTTTCCCTCAGAATCATCAGTTCCCATCTGTGAAGTTCCTGCACTAATGCAATTGGAGTTGGAGCAGTGTATACTTTCCTCCCGACACTACCCATGCCAAACCTGCAGTAGCGGCCACCAAACTTAGCTTTGGCATGGTACAGGAGCAGCCGTAGCTTCTCACTTGTTTGAGCCTCAAATTCTGCAATGGTAACTTCATCCGAGACCAGCCGTCTTGCGAGCAGCCGTTGCTTTTTATCGTTGCTCCATTTGCCTAGGATTAGCCTACTTCCGAAAGACGAAACTGAAATTGTTCTTGAATAGAGTTGGTGTCTTGTTTGGATTCTCAGATAGGCACCCATGAAATGGGAATGTTGTCAATTGTTCGAACATGCATGCAGGTTAGAGGTTGAGAAGTCGTTCAGGTTGCATGACCCCGCCAATGATGAAACCTCTTTTCTCGTAGGTCAGCGAGCTGAGATGATTCTCTGATTTTGAGCCGACCTTTTCAATGGCATCGGAACATCTGTAGATCTCAAGCTTCTCTTTCTGATTCAGAAAACTGAAGTCATCTTTAGGTAGCGGGTGCATACGTGGACTATTGTCTCCTCCAAGTGCGCCATCAAATGTGAGGAAATCGATATCATATGTAAATCAAAAGATATCCAGGAAAGCACGAAAGAGGAAGTGAGCTTGACGTTCGACGTCGGTAAGGCAATCAAGTTGCTCATCGCCTATGGGGATATCCTCAAAGGAGACTGGTGAGCTGGGTGCGGTAGTTGAGGTCCTGTCAGCACTCTTGAAGGTTTACGAGTTCTCGCGTTATAGGGAAGATTTCTTGATTTTGCGGAGTCCAATCTTGCTTGCGGTAGCGGGATGCTTGGCTTTGGATGCTTGTCTCCAAGGCAATGCTCTTTGGGAACTCTACCATGTTGAAAGCTAACGTATGATGGAATTCAGCCTAGCTGCAATTCAAAGCCGTTCGTTTTTGGAAATTAGTAGAGTGACTTTGACAGAGCGGCATGCTCATGAGAATAGATTGCAAGATAATTAGAGAAGCACCAATTTGCCAGCTACCGATAGGATGAACAGACGGTATTTCAGATGGCATTTCAGGAACCATGAATGGTAGACAAGTGTTGGGAACCGGCCCATGGAGTCCGGAAAGGATCCACTGTTACAGTGGTAACCATGCGCATGACTTCTCTAGTATCCTTAGGTGGACAGAGAAATGAAGCATGATGACCGAGTCGTTACTGTCAAGGCAGAATATTCCGAAAATATGAAGAGTTTAGTTTGAATGCGTCGAGGCACAGCTTGGGTGCTGGTGCCCTTGTGTGTAGGTCAAGAGCAGCCACACAAAGGTAACTGAAGTTGTGAGCATACATCGTGGAAGGTTGTTAAAGGTTTGTATGTGGGTTCCAAGTATCGTTGAGGGAGCTGAGTTGTTTCGTGGCTATCGTGGCTATGTTCTGTCGTCAAGTGCATGGTGGGTGAATGGCTACAGATAGGATTGGTGGTGGAGCTACTGGCAATACATATGTCTCAATGGAACAATTTGAATTTGCTTACGGAGGGTCTGAAATCATCTGCTTCCAGAAAAGATGGTCGGGGCGAGGGTTGAGAGGTACAGCAGGGGTGCATGTATCGACCATGCATGACGCCACAACCGAGGAAGGGCCAAAATTGCCAACGTTATCGATAAGCGGGCCACCAAAAATATCTTGACTGTCCCGCACTTGCACAACGGCACCGCCAGTATTCGCGCCCTCTCACAACCAAAGTGGCGTCTATTCCCTTCAGATTCAAAGCAGGTGGCAGCAGCAACATGGCTCCCGTTGTTGCGCAGTCGCACCACCACCGCAGCACGACCAAGCAGCACAAAAAGACATTCAAGGCCCGGCATGCCACCAAAGGCGCACTGAAGGAGCAAAACAAGGGTACACACTCTGCCACAATTGAGCAGGAGCGAGTCTGACAGCAACTACCAGGCAAGGTCGAGTCGTTCGAACGCGGCAGCCGCAAAACACCCCACCAACAAGTCATGTCCAAATTCGACCGCCGCAATCGCGCAAAGCAGATGCGCGTGAACAAGGACCACGAGCACGCAAAGGCCACCAATGTTTTCGCAGGAAAGGATGGCGCACCGAGGGTCGTCGCGGTCATCCCCCTCTGCTCAGACGTCTCGGCCACCGCTGCTGTGCGCAGTCTGAACGCAAGCCTAGACATTGAAGACGAGGTCCCGGAGGCAGGATGGACACGCACAAATGTCGAACGCTTCAAACAGAAGGTGCAATACTTAGTCGTCACGAGGGACCTCCTGGCCACACTAGATGCATGTCGTGTGGCCGACTTTGTCGTCTTTGTGCTGTCTGCAGCAGAGGAAGTGGACGCAGAAGGCGAGCTTATTCTCAAGTCGGTAGAGAGCCAAGGCATCACCAACACCTTTACCGTTGTACAAGCGCTAGATAAGATCGAACCCGCAAAGCAGAGGCCCTCAGTCGTTGCGTCACTAAAGTCGTACATTACCCACTGGCTCCCTTCCACCGAACGTATCTACTCTCTCGACAACCGGCAGGAAGCCTCAAACCTCATACGATCGCTATGCACAACCACCACAAAGGGCATTCGGTGGAGAGACCAAAGAAGCTACATGTTCATCGAAGACATTGCTTGGCCTAGCGGAAAGTCGGCAGCCGGCGAGGACGGCACTGGCGACGTTGTTTTGACCGGAGTTGTTCGAGGGCTGGGTTTGAAGGCCGACAGACTTGTCCAAGTCGGCGACTGGGGCGACTTCCAGGTTGAAAAAATTGTTGCAGCCCCCTTGGAGACGCGGAAGAAGGGCAAAGAGGAGGGCATGGATGTCGATTCTGAGGCAGACGCCACGCTGGACCGCCCAAGTGAAGAGCAGGACGATTTGGCGGAGCTAGCACCGGAAGAGACCATCATGGACGACGTCACCAATTACGCCCAATCAGTGGCTCCATCGGAGCGGAAGGGAGTCCTACTCGATGATCACCACTACTTTTCGGATGAAGAGGAAGAGTACGAAAAGGTGCGGCCGAAGCGTTTACCCAAAGGTACTAGCGCATATCAGAGCGCATGGTATCTTGACGACCTATCCGACTCAGGCTCCGATCTTGAAGACTTTGACATGGAAGACGTCGACGAGGGCCAGAGTCAACCTGCCCATCCTGCAGACGGTATCGAGGGTATGGACGTTGACGGAAAGGCAATGACGGAGGGTGGCCCATCAGAATACCCACAATCGGAAATGTTTCTGGATCCCTCACCAGAGGACGAAGCCGACCAGATCGAAGCATACAGGAAGTCACGGAAGACCGAGGAGGACGATGACCTCGAATTTCCCGACGAAATCGAGCTGCATCCGAACGTGAATGCGCGGGAACGTCTTATTAGATATCGTGGACTCAAGAGCTTGAAGACAAGTCCATGGGAGACCGAGGAAGATCGGCCATACGAACCAGAGGAGTGGCAAAGATTGCTTGAAATTTCGGACTACAAGCGAACGGCGACCAAGTTTATGCGCGAAGCATGGGCTGGTGGTGTCAAGCCTGGCACACGCGTACAAGTCTTTCTGCGTGGCGTGCCACTAAAGTTTCAGGAGACACAATCACGACCGCTCGCCATGTTCTCGTTGCTCAGACACGAGCATAAGCGAACAGCATGCAACTATAGCATTCTACTGAGCTCTGATCACGAATCACCGATCAAATCCAAGACGGAGCTGATCGTCCAGTGCGGACCGAGGCGGATGGTTATCAATCCAGTGAGTCGCCGTTGATATTCATGCTTAGTGCCTGTGATACTAACAAGGACGTAGCTATTCTCGCAAGCAGGCAACACACCCAATAACGTCCACAAGTTTGACCGTTTCTTGCACCCCGGCCAATCCGCAATCGCATCCTTTATCGGTCCGTTGACATGGGGTAATGTCCCGCTTCTGTTCTTTCAACGTACCACACCATCTGAGGGCCGCCCCAATGCTCAGCCCACTTCATCTTCCACTTTGCGTCTTGTAGCCACGGGAACATCCCTTCCTCCGTCAACGAACCGCATTGTTGCCAAGCGCATCATTCTCACTGGCCATCCTTACAAGATCAACAAGCGCATTGTCACAGTACGATACATGTTTTTCCATGACGACGACGTCAGATGGTTCAAGAGTTTGCCATTGTGGACGAAGCGAGGTAGGTCTGGCTTCATAAAGGAATCCCTGGGTACGCATGGCTACTTCAAAGCCACGTTTGACGGCAAGATTAATCCCATGGATGGTGTTGCCGTCAGTCTTTACAAGAGGGTGTGGCCGAGGCCGGCGAAGATGTGGAACCCAGAGATTGCGGGATAGTGATTGCGTAAACGGAAGCGTGCACGAGGATATGACATGCGTGATTGATACCAAGATAGATAGACAAAATTGGGTACGGCGTTCAATTCATCTTTTGCATTCAGAATTTGTGATCGATAAGAGTAGTACGATGACAACGGTGTTATTGCCGCAAGCCTCACGCTGCTTCCCTCTAAGGGTATATGCCAACAAATCCGTGATGAACGCCCTTTAAAAATATGCAAGTACACACAGCATGCCTCTATATGATCAGGTTTCTACTGAAAATTCGAATGCTGACCGCAGCAAGAAATTTGTCATCATTTCCTAGCGAATCTCTCGAGCGCAGGTCCATAGTCCTTCTTCAACTTCTCCTTTCTCTCTTTGTTTCTCTTCTTCATATTCTCCAACGCGTCCCGCGCTCGGTCCTTCTCTTCATCGATGACATTCTTGCTGCCGCTCTTCCTCAGGAAACGCCTCAATGCCGAGTTTCGTCCTCGGCCCCTCTTCTTCAGCCTGTCGACCTTGTCTTCCTCCTTCTCCCCTCTGTCGGCTTTGTATTCTCGTTTCCTCTGCTCGTCAGAGGCGAGATCCAGATTGCCGACAAAGTTGGGGTTCAGGGCAATCATGTCGGGCTGCAGTTTTTCAAGCAGGGCGTGGACTTCTGTTTCGCGGCGTTGACGGCTGGTTTCAAAGGGATTTGTTCCTGCTTCCATGGTGTCAGGATTGGGTTCTCCTGAACCTGGTACGATGATAGATGAAAAGCCCTTGTCGTGACTGATACCTAGGACATCTTCGAACGGGCAGAAGCGTACACGACCGATGCTCCGCCCGTCGCCGCCCCAGGACATGTACGGTATTCTAGCTTCTTGAATGTCATCCGGGCTTCGAGTAAAAATGTCAGATTTGTAGATGCTCGCTTGTGTGCCGAAGCCAACGGCTGTGAGGTTACGGTCTGATATTGAGAGCGTCTGGCCTGGGACACGCAGGTGGTGAGCGTGGATCTCTTTGAACGTGCGGATATCCCAGACAGACATGCGTCGGTCTTGCGATGTGCTGACCATGTAGTTGCCTGACCTGTCAATTGCTATGCTGCGAACTGGAGCGTGATGAGGAAGGAGCTTGACAAGCGGTGTTGCGCTGTTGGGCGACCAAAGTGTTACAAGGCCTTTTTGGTGTCCAACGTGTAGGATTGCGTTGTGAGGATTCTGTGTAAAAGCAGTCGCAGGGCCAAGCTTTGTGTAGAGCTGCTGCAGCGACTGTCCTGTTGAGACATCTGTATACCGTATTATGCCCGCCGTTGATACAGAGGAAAGGAGGAAGTGGTAGGGTAGGTATTGGAGGTGTGTTGCTTCGGCGTGACTCTTGAGCTGGTGCATTTCTACGCCGTCACCAGAATAGATGTACACGCACTTCTTCTGCGCAACAGCAAAGTTCTTTTGGTTGCTTGTATGCAGCCATGTCGCATCCCGAAGCGTCTCGTTGAGTTGCACTTCGCAGCCCAGCTTGCCATCCCTCCAGTCGAATGTTGCAACATGTCCTTTTCTGCCCGCAATCAGCAGATCGCGTCCGTTCCGGCTGTACTCGCACACATCGTATGGGCCCAGATTGTCTAGTCGCAGCTCGAAGGACTTTTTCGCCGTCTCGACACCAACCTCCCGCTTGATCTCGTCTTGCCGCACCCTGTATGTCCTTTCCAACTCATGCTCGGGTTCCAACAGTCCCGCTGTGTTTTCTAGCAGAATTTCCACATTCTTTGCTTCTAATGCCGCCTGCTTGTTCTTTGCCTCTAATGAGCGTACATTCGCCCGGAGCTTCTTGTCTCTGACGGATTTAGGCCGTATCCTGTCGCCACGTCCATACTGATGCGTTGCAGACTCGGTATATCGTGCAATTGCGCGGGCTTCCTCGTCATCTATCGGTGCACCTTGCGACTTGCGCCGCGGCTGCGAGGTACTCGGTTTAGAGGCAATTTCAGTGGCCATGCTGGGCACGGCGCGGAGGCAAGTACGGAGGCTCAGGAAATTACTAGAAGATGAATAGTGCTCCTCTTGATTTATAGAGCGATTGCTGTAGAGCAACACGACGAATAGAAAATGTGGCCGAGGGAATCGTCGCATTCCCAGCCCAAAATTAATTCTGCCGCCATCCACCGCATCGAACTCTTGGCGTCGGCCTAACCTGTGCTGGCTGGCGCCATGTCGCTCAGATACCTCAATTCCATCATCCATTCCTGTACGTGCTGCCCCATGGCAATAATATTAGTTCCTCCGCTCTGTTGAATTGATGGCTTATCTCAAGGCTTTGTACATCGCGAGTGGCTTTCTTAGGTGTGATCCTCAAATTATTGTCTTCTAGAGTCACCTCCCAATATCCCGCTGCGTGAAACAGTCTACTAGTATTCAAGACCAGGAAGGTATGCTCCGTTGGACGTAATATTGTTATAATCAAGCTTTACGGGCATATTTTATGAACAGCGCTGATTCGAATCGGCTTGTACCCGTTTGTGTCTTGCCATACCAAAGACTGTGCCAATAACTTAGATGGACCTTAACCGATTTATTCTACAGCAGGGCGTCTCTGATTGCGTCACGTAGCTCTAGCACTACTACCATCTGCTCTCTTTGTTCGCTTCTCTCACCTTCTGCCATCGTCCTAGGCAACTACCTGCCAATGATAGCTCTTTCCCTTTCTGCCACTCCAACTCTCACTCATAGCAATGTAAACAATACCCTTCCCTCACCATTTCGTCGCGCCACTGCTCATTCACCATCATTTCCATGAGTTTTCGAGCAAAAGTTCATTAGCAAAGTTGTTACTATCTCCCGTACAATTATTCCAGTCAAATCCTCATCAACAGAACCAAGACGGCATTCGTATCGGTCGCACAGCTGCCAAAAGCCTGATGGAGCCATCGTCTCTCTCGACCATCGCCTTGCCGCAGAAGATCAAGTGCAGCCGCTGCCTCAAGACGTTCCATCAGTCGAAGTTCTCGGCAAAGCAACTTAACCACGCACGCTGGCAAGTCCAGAACTCAGGAAAGATCAGCGAGGGAATCAAATGCCAGGGGTGCACCAGACAGCAAGTCGTCGAGCTTGAGTGCATCATGTGTTACAAGACCAAAGGACTGGAGGCCTTCGCCAAGGCCCAGAGAGCCCAGCCAGATACTGCAGTATGAGCCTCGACCTTTGGTCACAGGCTGTTGCTAATGGCGTGATAGAAATGCTTCAAGTGCATGGAAGAGCAGCTCAATGAGCAGCCTATCGATGAACACAAGTATGAGGACCTCGACAAGGCCTTCGTCACGCCTGATCACTCCGCCGGCTACTACCCCGATTACTTCTCCTCCGCAACTTCAACAACTGGCAGCCTCTCTACCCATGTGCTTATATCCTTTACTATCCATGCAAATGACGTAAAAGCTAATCTAGATAGGACGATGGTGGCTGGGGGGCAATCGACTATGAGCGCAACGATGATGCGGGCGGCATCGCATTGTCAGGCCGCTTTCACCATGCCACGTCCATCACCGGCTCCTCCAGCGACACCGTACTTGAAGCCGATTATAAGTCCTCTGCGCCCAGAAATTTCAGGAATAGAAACGGTGACGGCCAGTGGAGCGAGCCTGGTACCAGGTCATGGCACACGTCTACAGGTACTGCGAGCGCTCGCTCTGGCTTCAGCCCGAACGGGTACGGTGTTCCCTCAGCTACCTCTGAAATCGAATCTGCAAAATCTTTTGCATCCAGTATGGCTGAGCGATCTAATACTTCTTCCGACCTATGGACCAAGAAAAGTGCTATACCTTGTGGCAATACACCTCCTCAACCAAGCCAAAGTGGTCTCATTGTAAGTCGTGACTATTAGAGCCCGCTACTATCTCGCATTGTGGTACTCTTATTTATCAGCGCCCCACCCACTGACCAGCTTATAGCAGCCTATAGGGGATGAATCTCGTGATCGCGAATCCGTCGATCCTTGGGACTCTGAGGAAGAAGAGGATGACGATTACGACGATGAAGACAGCGATGGCGACGATACCGCAATCTAGCAGTTGCGAAGGGTGGTTCTGACATTGGACGACTATTAAAGCTTCAAGAAGACACAGTGAGTGGGCACGATGACCGGAACTCTGGTGCAAATGAGCGGCCGAAGCATTCAAACTATAGTTTAGTTTGGCTTATGGGACTTTTCATTTATTGTAGGCAAGGTGGCATCCATACTTTCTATGGATTTTGTCTTCACATTGCCCTCGAATTTTGGAGCATCGGGTGGATTGGAACCAATATAGGTGGAGAGGCGTCATTTCGTTCTCAATATCTAAAAGTGCTGATGTCGGAAACCATCTCCTTGTCTTAAAAACGTGTTAAATTCCATTGTAGCATTTCAATTTCTATGGTGATGACGACGGAGGAAGCATTAGGGGTCAGCTAAGCTCGATCAGGCATAATTGCCACCACGTGACATCGCGCCAGGCGCAAGCCGCCCAGACGCGCCTTCCTGCCTGAAAGTTCAAAACCCCACTCATCCACTCACCCAACTTTCATCGCGGATTTCTGCCTCAAATTCTCAACCAAAAGTTACCGCAACTGCAATAAACGAAAGATATAGCCAAAATGTGAGCTGGCGTTTGCATTCAAAGCACGGGAGGGTAGGCTAATAAGTGGCAATAGGAGCGGGCGACGACAAAGGGGAGCGGGAAACATTCGGGGCCCACATTCTGCCTTAACAGACTTTTTAGCCGTAGGTATATCCAGGTGCGAGAAGAATTTACACCAACTAATTGATATCAGGCCAATAACATCTCCGCGCAAGAGATTCGCGATTCGTACCGGCAGCGTGTACAACGAGCCGAGGAAGACACTACACGAGAAGAGGATAATGGCGAGGGACCTTCAAACGCTGGCGAAAACGGCGAAGATAATGGCGAAGAAGACTTACAAGCTGAGTCGTCCGCAATGGCCGCTGAGCGTTCTCGTAAGCGCAAGCGTAACCAGGACGAAGCCATCGCCAAGATCAAAAAGGGCAAGGAAGCTAAGAAGAATGCGTCCAAAAAGAAGAAGAAAAGCTCAGACGATGAATCGGATTTTGAAGACATGATGGACATGTATAAGAAGGCGAAGCCGCTACCTGGACAGCTGGAGAATTGCGAGCTATGCAACAAGCGCTTCACAGTCACACCGTACAGCAAGGCTGGACCTGAGGGTGGCTTACTCTGCACACCCTGTGGAAAAGAGATGGCCAAGGAGGCCAAAGCACAGGAAAAGGCGAGGAAGCCGGTTGTTCGCAAGGGTCGCAGAAAGATCGAGAGCAATCGCCTGGACGGCATGATCAAAGGTGGACCAAAGACGCTACAGCAACTATGCATTGAGAAGCTGGCTCAGCACTCCGAGGATATTGACGAACTTGGTGAGATGCCAGAGAGCATAATGAACCGGATAAGTGAGATTTTCTCAAAGAAACGAGCGATGAACTCAACGACGATGAAGCTGTTTCTTCAGCCGGACATGGACTCGGTGGTCATTCATGAGGCAGCGTGTAAGACTCACCCGGTAGCGTGAGCTCATTCTGAAGCGCTAATTATTATCAGATCTCGAGACAGAGGACTATGACCAAATTTTTGCCGTCTGTCCGAATGTCAAACGACTTTCTCTGCGAAATTGCTGCCAATTCAAAGACAGTAACATTGACTACATGATCGAGAAGGCAAAGTCACTCGTTGATATTCAGCTTCTGGGTGCCAATCTGGTTTCCGACGATAAGTGGGCCGAGCTTTTCATTGCGCGCGGTCAAGACTTGAAATCTTTCAAGGTAGAGTGGCTGGACGCAGCTTTTGACGATCAAGCTGTGGAAGCACTCACCACCTTCTGCCCCAATCTCGAGCGCCTGAAACTTGAACGATGCAAGCGAGTTGGTGAAGACAGCCTGGACGCTATTGCACGATTGCAATACCTCAAACACCTCACACTACGCTTCCACAAAGATATTTCCCGCGATAAACTCGTCCATCTCATCACTTCCGTGGGCGCTAATCTGAACACGCTGTGTCTGGAGCACTTTCTAGACAATTCTACCGATCCAACTGACGAAGTTCTCGAGGCGATTCATAACACGTGTCGCCGCCTCCGCAAATTCCGCTTCACAGAGAACAACGAATGCAGTGACGCTGGCTACGTCAAACTTTTCTCGAATTGGGAGAATCCGCCACTGCATTACGTTGACGTAAACAGTACGCGCGACCTGGATAACACCAACCCCGAGGGCCCAGAAGACTACCCCGTTGGGCTTGCGTCAGATGGATTCCGTGAATTGATGTCTCATTCTGGTCAGCGTCTCGAGTTCCTGGACATATCATCTTGCCGACACATCTCCCACGCAACATTCGCTGAGATTTTTGATGGACAACAACACTACCCGCATCTTCGGGAGATCAATGTATCTTTCTGTCCCGTAGTTGATACGCAGATCATTGCAGGCATCTTCCGGTCCTGTCCGATGGTCAAGAAGGTGGTGACGTTTGGCTGCTTCCAGGTCGCGGACGTCGTAGTACCGCGCGGTATCGTCCTGATTGGTGCTCCCAAGGCACAAGACCAAATTGAGCAGTTTGGCGATGTTGTGCTCGACTTCCAGAAGGATATGGAGAAGGAGATGGATCAGATGCGGGCAATGGGTCGCATTGTGCCAGTCTTGGGCTGAAGATCTTCAGATGGAGTATTCGCCCGCAACCTACGGCTGAACTCTCACCCCTAGCTACTAAATCCTAAATAGAGCTTACAGCTAGACTACTAGCAGGTTCTACACACTCCTAATTTTGAGGCTCCACAATATGCATTTCCATTTCTAGTATAACCATAACTTGCCTTCCAGCTATCATGATTAAACCAACCAGCCTCATTTGGGGCGCACGTATTCCAAACACTATTGAGATCGGCAATGAGTTGGCTCCCAGTATAATGCTGCTTCCCTCCGTAGGTGCATGCATATATGATCACACTGTTCCATTTCCAGGTCGCTGATACATAGCTACATTATCAGCTTCGATTGAATTATGTTTTGTTCGAATAACTACTAACAAGTATGGCTGTGACCAGTCATGCGACAAGTCCTTTCCACACCCCAACCACAACGAAAATCCTTGCACACCTTCCCTGAGGTCGTAATTGTCCAAAAAGACTCCACTTTCGCAGTGTGGTGCGTCCGGGACTCCACGTTCAACGGTACGGCTTATAGTTGTCGCACCTTTCAAATGCTGATATGCGGCATGAAGCCCTCTTTTGTCAATGTCATCCTGATGAACAAATGTAATATTACCGTCAGAGTCTGCAATGTGGAATCCTAGCCCATTGGGTGCGTCTGGTGGGATTGTCAAAGCAATGTTATCCCATTGCGTAGGTCCGCTTCGAACAGTGTTACTGATGCAACAGATCAAGACGTATAGAACAAGTGGTATAAGAGATCTCATGATGGTTCGATGTTAGACCAGGTGTGATGGTAAGGGAAAGATCTCTCGCACAGTATTTATGCATGGGCATTAAGTCAGTGGTAAAACTATAACGGCCATGCTCGGAGACCGAGGGGTACAGAAAACCAGATTCCTAATTAGCTTTATTCCTAATGAAGATCTTTTGTAGGACGACTGCGACAGCTTGACGCTGGTCGGCTTTGGTCAACGCCACTGTATTGTATCATGTCGACACATGTACGACTGCCATTTTTCGTAATGGTTCAGCTTCAACAAATATTATCACCTGGATGTAGGACATGCGATGCAGTCAGCATAGAAAATAGAAGAGTAGGCGTGATTCAATAAATTCTTCAGCTCAAGGTCCCAGCCCATTGTACGAGTTGTAACCAATTTTTTGAACAAAGTTTCCTTTCTTATATCTAGCTGTCACACAAGGGTAACTCAGCTCAACTAAGGCTGTAGAGAGCCCTGTGATAATTAGGTAGGATGCATGAGTAGAATCCAATCTTAGAAAAGACCATTAACAGTGAAATGCAATAACGGCATATGCATTCTCTACGTTACCTATTTACAGACATATCCTGCATCGAACAGGGAAGCATCGAAACTATTAGAAAGTTCACTACAAGCCATGATCTAAAATCAGAACTTTAGTCGTAATCGGCCACTTTCATACTCATGCTTTTTTCTGAAGGTTTTCGGAACGGCTGAGCCCAAACACGCCTCAAATGCTAACGATGCCTAGATACCCCTTACATTCGGAATGTTTGCATAAATAGCGAATAAAATTGGTTACAATCCAGCTTCTCCAGAGCAAATTTCAATCTTCTTGGAAGGATCGCACTTCTTGCCCCAATCTCCGACTATTTCGGCCCTATCACCTCAAACAACATGCATCTACGAAGCACCGTATACGTTGCTTGTGTTATTTCTGCAGCGGCTGGCGCTCCCCATGTGGAAGAGCGTAACAAAGATATTGAACGCCGACAAAGCGGTGCCGGTGTTTGGTTGGTGAGTATCTGTTATTGAATTGTGGCCGCCACTAAAATTGCAAATTGATTAACGGACTGAAGCCAGGGTTTGGTGTGCCAACTGCTCCAGAAGTTCAATTGTTTTGTGATCTTGATCACCAAAGATGGACTATGGTTTGCCCTGACTGGTTCCGAGCAGATAATGGAATCACGCGAAGTCATTGTGTTCACTGTTGTGAATGCGCACTTTTCGGCGGCGTTTTAGACTGTGATGACGGTGAAGAAGATAATTATTGTAGGCATTGGTCGGTTAGGGTCATGGAGCAGACTTGTGGGTCTGCTGGTAGCAGCTGCCGGTGTGTTCGCGCTAGGAGTTGAGGCCCAAGGTTCTTATACAATTTAGCACTCTGGTGAGATATTTGCTTATCAATAGCAAGAATCTTAAACTATAGGTCTTCCTTAAATATATATCTCTATAACTACTGAGACTAGAGAGCAAATTTATAGTTTATAATAAAGAGAAAAGGGAGAACAATAACTCTACCTAGGACCCGATGTTATATCAACATACTAGCTTGTCTGCTAATAATACCGTCTAGGAATCTCATCAGATTATTATAATAGGCAGAGTAGATAATGTATCAAAGTGTCAAAGTAATTACCAACTGTTTAAGTACCAATATCATAAGTTAATTGATGAAGTTGAGTTTTTAGTAATGTTTCTTAGGATAGGTGCAGATAAGCCAGCAATAGAAGTAAAGTGACTAAAAGTTACTTATGTACTATATAAATTAGTAAGATTTGATCCACATATATTCATGCGCATGAGTATAGTATCTTGGAGTCTTGGGAGAAAGGAATCGGTTACATTATGGACACTAAGTTTCAGATGATTGATAGCAGTCGGAATTGGTGAAGTGACTTCATTATCATTTTATTTGACTTGGGAGTCTTGCTATATATGCCGACTTGGAAAGCCCTTGACACTTGCCACTTCCAAAAATATTGTCCTTTCAAGAATCTTTCTGACTTGTAAAGCGTGGTCAATATCGTTTCGCGATTGTGCGCTACGATGATGTACTTGATATCGTCCACAACGGGACTACGCGACTCGAAGCGCTGCCTCCTAGCGAATTCAAATCTGTTGCTTTCAAGGAACATTTCATGATTCTCCTGCTCTTTTCATACCTTGCTCAACCACACCATGAAGCCAAACTGGACGACGTAACTATACACGAACAAGAATTGCGTTCTCCGGTTCTTCTGGCTCCGGGCAACCGTGTAGCCAGCGGCAGGGTTACCACCAACACCCATACCTTGTCCGCCTTGATCGGGAAGCAAGACATACCGCAAGCTCCTGAGCAAGAAAAAGGCGTTGGCACCAAAACAATACAGGAAGATGACCCAGCCGACCCATGCGCCGCTGAAGCCAAGTAAGGATGCGAAGTGTGAGAGGAGTAGCGAGACAATGACGTGTACGAACTTGTAGCCGCTGTAGGCGACGAGATCGAGCAGTTGTGATGAGCTACTGATAGCGAGTAAGAAGGTGCCCGTCCGGATGATCAAGATCTCAAGTAGTGTGACGGAAATCGCAAGCGTGGCCGTGTATCCCAGTAACTCAGGATGAAAGGCGCCCCTGAGTCCTGCCAGAAGCGTCGAAAGCAGGATGTAGGTTACGAGTGCCATGGTAGGAATATACATGTCTGGCGAGTTGACGTCTTCCCTAGGTGGAAGGTATAGAGAAGAGGTAGCGGTTGCAGGGTCGGCGCTGTGGCGCTGCTGCCGAGACCATGGCCGGTGCCACCATGGGAAGAGGATTATGCGCAGCTTGGTGAGAACGTAGGAGTTTGTGACGTTAAAGTAGTGCTTCAGCGCGGACACGGAGACGTAGCGACCGAGCTAGGACTTGTTAGTAACATGATCACATATCTCTCGCTGCGTATAGTTGCCCTGAAGCAGCGGTTTAGGTATTCCAAGACTAGAGACAGAATCTCTGACGTACGTTCTGCTCCATATACTGCTGTCCAGCATCCATAGCGCTCTTGCCCATTTGGAAGCCCAGCTGAGCGGTGGGGTCGTTGATGAAACCGCCAAACGAGGGATGGGTGTTGTAGCCTCCCTGCTGTTGCGGCATACCGCCCCCCTGCTGGCCATATCCATATCCGCTTTGTGGTTGCGACGGGGGTTGTGG
The DNA here is from genome assembly GCA_003313425.1 of Pseudopyrenochaeta lycopersici. Taxonomy (NCBI): domain Eukaryota; kingdom Fungi; phylum Ascomycota; class Dothideomycetes; order Pleosporales; family Pseudopyrenochaetaceae; genus Pseudopyrenochaeta; species Pseudopyrenochaeta lycopersici. The sequence continues at coordinate 230,610 of NHZP01000011.1, read as the reverse complement.
GGGAGGTGGTGATCGCAGCTGGGGGACTGTAGAGACGTGTTGTGGGATGGGATGGTGGACTGTGCAAGAGTTAGTCTGACCAGCTGTCAATACTGAGGATATGGAGCCCCCAGAGGCCGCACAAATCTATAGAGCTGTGAATATACGGGCCCACAGGGGAAACATACGTGGTGGAGAGTGCGCCGGGGCCGGGTTGTTAAAGGTTGAGCGGTGCATTTTGGGGCGGAAAAGGATATTCAATTGTGTAGCGACAGTGATCTTTCAGTGCGATGCACAAGACGGGCGTCGGGGCGTCTCAATGTCGAACTGGCCAGGTTGTCGTGTCGCTGTTGGATTTTGGTTGCCTTCACACAAGTCCGCTCCGAACATCTGGCTTGAGCTCGGACCTTCGTCATCGAGCATCCCCTCACGTCGACTGTCCTTTCCCAGCGCCGCGAGCAGGCCAGGACTACACCATGTTGGATACATTTGAAGTACTAACAACCTCAGGCGTCGTCCTTTGGTCGCGCTCGTATGCCCCTGTCGGCGCAAACATCATTAACAGCTTAATCCGCGATGTCTTCATCGAGGAGCGCATACAACCACAGTCCGAGGACGCCGGATCAAAACCCACCTATAGGAAGGAGGGCTACACGCTGAAATGGACAGCCTCCAAGGACCTGGGCCTCATCTTCGTGGTATGCACATCATGTGACTGCACGAGCGTATGGCAGCATGACTGATATTGCGCGCAGGCAGTCTATCAAAGCCTCGTCCACCTCACCTGGGTCGACAAGCTGCTCGACAACGTGCGCGCCCTTTTCGTCGGCCTCTATGGCGAGCAATTGAAGACGGAGCACAGCAGCGTCGTCAACTGCGACAAATTTGGCACCTACTTTGACCGCCAGATGCACGACTTGGAAGGCGCGAGCGACTCTGGCGCCCCCTCTATCAAGCTCACCACCCCGGAGTCGAGCACCGACAATGATAGCGCCGAGGAAAGCGCGCCACCACCGCCTGCCCTCCAAAAGCCTATACGGCCACTGTACGATACGAGCGCCGACTCGACTCCCGTTCCCACACCAGACACGTCGAGGCCTTCGACGCCGGCGCAGAGTCAGTTAGTGACTGGGAAAGCGCGCCCGCTTGGTGGAAAGATGTCGCGGCGAGACAAGAAGAAGGCCTCTGCATTCGGTTCGGCGCCTGCATCCTCGGGAGACGAGGCGTCGGTGAAGCGAAAGGGCAAGGGCTCTGCGAAGAAGGGAAGGGTCTGGGGCGAGTTTGGCGCCGAAGAAGAGGATGGCTCTATCCTCGACTACTCACAACCAGACATCCGCGACGAAGCGTCTGCAAACGAGCCCGTCGAGGAAATCAGACAGGAGACGTGGGGGCGCAAGACCAACAAAGGCGAATTCGTGCTGAAGGACCTCGACGACGAGATGGACGCCATAATAGCAGCGCAGAACGCGAAGAAGGAAAAGGACACAACGACCGCACCGAGCGGCCTGGTGGGCACCAGCTTGGGCGCAATCGGAGGCCTATTCAGAAACGTGGTCGGTGGAAAGACGCTCACAAAAGAAGACCTCGTGAAGCCGCTGAAAGGCATGGAGGAGCATCTCTTGCGGAAGAATGTCGCTCGTGAAGCTGCGGTGCGGTTATGCGAGAGCGTGGAAAGAGATCTCGTTGGGATGAGAACGCCCAATTTCACCAGTTTGTCTCCATACCCAACCGCAGTCTCGTCCCGTAACTAACAGGAGCCTAGCAATCGAGAAAACACTCAAGTCCTCTATGGAAAAGGCACTGACTAAAATACTCACGCCAACCTCCTCCCTCGATCTACTCCGAGAAATCCAAGTCACAAACTCTACAACAAGTCGGCCCTATGTGCTTTCAATAGTCGGCGTGAATGGCGTCGGCAAATCAACAAATCTGTCCAAGATTGCCTTTTTCCTGCTGCAGAACCATCACCGTGTCCTCATCGCCGCCGCAGACACCTTTCGAAGCGGTGCTGTAGAGCAGCTTCGAGTGCACGTTGATCGACTGAAAGAGCTGTCTCAAAGAGAAGGAGGCCAAGTCGACCTCTTTGAGAAGGGCTATGGAAAAGATGCGGCAAATATTGCCGCAGACGCCGTGACCTATGCAGAGAAGAACGACTTCAATGTTGTCCTCATCGATACCGCTGGCCGACGACACAATGACCAGCGACTCATGTCGTCGCTTGAGAAGTTCGCAAAGCTGGCCAACCCCAATAAAATCCTCATGGTTGGCGAAGCTCTCGTTGGCACTGATTCAGTTGCTCAAGCGCGAAACTTCAACAACAGCTTCGGCGCGGGAAGGAAGTTGGATGGTTTCGTCATTTCAAAATGCGATACTGTCGGGGATATGGTGGGCACATTAGTTTCAATGGTGCATGCCACTGGCATTCCAGTAGTGTTCCTAGGAACTGGCCAGCACTACAGTGATTTAAGGACTCTGAATGTTGGTGCTGTCACGCGGCTGCTTATGAGCTAGAGTAGCGTGGATAATTATCTCAAGTTCCAGTTCTCAGTATTTGGTTTTTGAGTAATAAAATTGTAATTCAATTCCCCGGACCTCTGGGGTATGCACCTGCATGGTTTGCTCGGACCACTGAGCCTGACATCACTCGTCTTGGAGATTGACCGCACCAAACTTCTCAGCCTTATCCCTCTGAAGCTGATCGAACTCGTGCCCCTCGTTTTGGTGCTCGCTGTGTCCTTCCTTACTTCCATGTCTATTTCCTTCCTTCTCATGCCTGTCACTGCCCTTTCCTTGATGTCCATGCCCACTCTCATGCTTCTCGCTCCTATCCCCTCCCTTCGCCGTCGAAGACTTCCCATGAGAATGCTCTCCATCCGCATGTCCACTCTTACCGGCACTTCCACTGCTATTCTTGCTTCCCCCCGTGGTATCTACTTTACTCTCCCTGTCGTTCCTTCCCCGACCCTTCGAGTTGGAAGGTACATCTCCATCGTCATTATCGAGATTCACATACTTTTCAGCTTTCTCGCGCGAGATTTGCTCCAGCTCGTTGGTCTCATATTGTCCGTGGCCAGCGTGGTGGCCGCTGCTTGTGTCGTGGTGGTCGTTGTGCTTTGCGCGTTTTGCAGCAGAGGGCGAGTCATCGTTCCCAGAGGACCTCGATGTAGATGCTCTTCCTGCCCCGGAGCTCTCATTCTTGCTCCCAGAGGAGCTTTGGTGTCCACCAGAAGGTTTCTGGCTAGCTGAAGAGCTCTCATCATCATCCCCGAGCCTTTCGTGCCTCGGCGCTGTGGCGCCATACTCTTCAGAATCCCCTTCCAGTGGCCGGCCAGCCCCACCGCTAGCGTTCATTCCTGGCAGCGCTATTTAGGTTAGCTAACTCCATTGTGAGCATGCAAAAGACACTGCCTACCATCGCCTTCTTCCAGGTCTGGCATCGGCGCGACATGCTTGGTATGCTCTAGCGAATCATCTCCGGTATTGCCATGGACAATCTCATGGTCCTGGATGGGACCATTGTCGCTGGATCCGTCACCATTGCGAGGCATGTTTATTGATTATACTTGAAATATACGAGTGGTAAGTCGAGGGAAATCTTCAAGAACTTGTGAGGTCAATGAAGAGCAGGAAGAGTGTCAATTGCAGAAAGCTATCCCCCACCACCTAGGCGCGACTTTCCCTTTTAAGGTACCAGGCACAAGCCCAAACTTGGAAGTACATAGGTACTTTGGATGGTTGTGACGACGTCATATCCAAATGGTGTTCATATTGGGCGTCCCACTCGCGAGCGTCGGAGGAAGCCCGATGGTTCAAAGGCGGCCGATGCCACTAATTACAATGCGGCCCTCGCGACGTCTAGAGTAAAACCGTCGGCTGCTTCAAAGTATCGAAGATCGATGTACGGTGACGATCCGATGCATTTACGATCTCCACGTGCGAGTACGCTGCATCGGATCTATTCTTCCATTCTTGTGTCTAGCCTTTGCTAGTCTTTGCGTGCGGAGGACGCTAGACAGTACTTTTATGCACGATCACTACTCATTGCGGTGTAGCTGCGAGCTGGCAGTCAGTGTCTTCAGAGCCTTACGGTTACCTGCTAAGGAGGCCTATGTATCCTTGACGCGTTTCTATTTATCATGACTTTTGCTGCACTATTCACGCCATGGAGGATTAGCAGGATAGTGCTGAACTGCGAAGGGTATCGTGCTGCTGAGGGTGCTGAAGTACTTCTGGTGGTGGTGTGCCGGTGGCGCTAAATTAAATCTGACGATACTGAAGTACTTCTGGTGGTAGTGTGCCAGTGGCGCTAAATTAAACCTAACAATACTGAAGTACTTCTGGTAGTAGTATGCTAGTGGCGCTGAATTAAACCTAACAGTACTGAAGTGCTTCTGGTAGTAGTGTGCCGGTGGCGCTGAATTAAACCTGACGATACTGAAGTACTTCTAGTGGTGGTGTGCCGGTGGCGCTAAATTAAATCTGACGATACTGAAGTACTGCTGAGGCTGCAATGTGTTCAAGGTCTCTGATAAGAATGACTGTTCTTGGTGTCACATCGCCCTTGCCAGTTCTACCCATCTTAGAACTGTAAATATCCTCACTGAAGCTTTCTAACTCTCAGGACTATAATACTCTTATAAATATTATTACTTTTAAAAGGATCAAATATATAGATAGCGCGCGATTTTAGTATAAAAAGTGGTAGTTTTGGTGTAAAATCGCTTAGCGGAAGAAACTTTTTTCATGTGACTGTACCTATAGGCTTTACTTTGCGATGAACAAGAACCAATTCTCTGAGCAATATTTGCACAGAATCGATCCAATTACTTGCATTCTACGTAGGCAGAGCTATACTTGGGTGGCCACTGCGAATTCGGGTTCGATGACAAAGGTAGATTTGAACTTATCATGACAGCCTTTTTGATTCTGACAAGCAAAAAAGGTTATCAATAATGTCAAGACCATTTACAAGGAGGACACAATGTTGCTCCATCCTCGCCCCATCGACGTTTTACAATACGAAGCTGACCAAAGCCAACGCAGCAGCTGTCCACCACATGACCCAAGTGTGTCCTCCAAGCCTGGCAGCAGCACCTTCAAATACCGGGGGACTGTGGCTATTGTTGTGTCCTGGACTGGTCACGTTGCCTCCTCCTGCCTGCCAATCGTTACGGCATTTTGCAATGACGTCTGGGAACAGCTTCGTTGAGTTGGCGTCTACAAATATCCAGTTGCAGATCTCAGCAGTGCCATTTAGAATGGCCTGGACCTGCCAGTCGTAACAAGAATCAGCAGCATACGTGTAACAGTATGTCAGCTTCTCATCTTTGGAGAGCTCACGCTGGACATTTGGATCGTTACGGCCAGAGCTCTTGTATGTGTTGTTTTCTTCCGTGCCGGCTGTCGACTCTGTACCTGTGGCGATGTCACGGTTGAAGAGCGCACGAGTGAAAATCTTGTATGCAGTTTCCGGCTGGTATGCTGGAATTGCGTGGCCTGCCCCGTAAGTGCGGATGTAGCTAAGATTGCCATATTGCCGTACAAGGCCACCGACGTAAGAATCGTTTGTCTGGATTTCGGCATATTGTGCGGAGGCATACCCGGCAGAACCAGTCCAGTTGATTGCCTTTGCAACGGCATCACCACCAGCCCACTGTGAAATATATTAGCAAGAATGTACGCGCAGTATCGACCTGACAAACATACTGGGCAGGCGAAGTCGAGATCGCCATAAACAAGTGAGACCTTGATACCGTTGTCCAAGAGGAAACCTAAATCTCCCAGCCAGTCGTCACGGGGATAGTCACCAATGCTGCGGTACGCAGTTGAGACCTGTGGTGAACTACCTGTCCAGTTCAATGGAACACCCAGCTCAGCCTGTACCCACTCTCTGTTCAGATAACCCTCGTGGAATGGCGGGGGAAATGGAGGTGGCGATGGTGACGAGATGTCATAGTAGTCTAAGCCAGAGTATTGCGTATACGGGGTGACTATGTTCGCCCGGCAGAAAGTTTCAGCCTCTTCACAGATCTTATTGACGCCTGCATCGATTCCACGGTTTTCTGGGTCAGACACGGCAGCGGCTTCGCGGCAGTTCTGAATCTTCTCGAGGCACTCTGGAACAGAGTCTACCATTGCGTTATAGATGGTCTCATTGACTGTCTCAAGGCCGTAGCCATTATCACGGAATGCCTGGTTGGGGTAGTATGGAAACTGGACGTAACGGTCAACGCAACCGGAAATGAGAAGCAAAGTATCAAGATGCATGATATATTGCTCGCCTTCGCCACCTTCCAGCGTGCCATTCTCAATCTTTTGGTTTTGCTCTTCCCAGAAAGACATCATTGCGGGTCCGTAACGGCCACCGTAAGACTGGGCAGCGAGACTGATACGCGTGTCATTTGGGAGATAGTGAGGGAATTCTTGAAACCAGGCTTGGGCAAAGTGCCAAGATGCTACAGCTCCATTCACACTCCCGAAAGCGGTGTTATTTGGCTGGCGACTAGGGAAAGTTCCAGTAAGCAACGTAGAATTTTGTTCAGGTACCGGCTCGGTGTCATTCAATAGCCTGACAGTGCCGTTGACGAGATTTCTCGTAACATTCTGAAGTGTGTCGTAGGAGCTTAATCGACGCGTTAGCCAGGCAAAACACACAAGTATCCAGTCAGGATACTTACAAACCGACTTGTACTGGTTGGTCAAAGTACAACATGTTGACTTCATATAATTAGCGCATCAACCCTAACCCTAACCCTAACCACGTGCTGCAACTTACCTTCGTTGTTCCAACTCCATTCTGCAAGGCGTGTAGAATTGGAATCAGCATTTGCATAACAGGGCCCATTCTCTTCTAGAATCCCATACATGGAAGAACTGCCAGGTCCCCCATTTAAAAACATAGTCAGCGGTGCATTTGTAGGATCATTGCGAGCCTCGAAAAACCAGAAGAACTAGATGTGAGATGTCAGGCATGGATCACGTCAAGATCCTGCTTTTCAAACCCACGCTATTGATAGGATAGTCCTGTCCCTGCCCTAAGTCCGCAGTCCCAGGAGGAAGATAGACATGGCCGGAGTAAGATTTGACTCCTGGTGTGGTTTCGCAAAGTTCGTTCTGCACATAAGGTGGTCAGACCGTCCGATTTGGCCGGATATTCAGCAGAGATTTTGCGTTTACCTCCTTGTAAGTAATCTTCACACCATCGCCAAATCGCGATTCCAAAACCTTAGTTCCCACAGGCTCTGCGGGAAATTGACCGAGCGAAGGTGCGGCCGAGATTAGGAGCGCAACCGCCGTGGAACGAACGGACGAAAACATCTTACACAAACCAACGAATGTGGAGCAAATGACCGTGAGAGGAATCGAAACCAAATTTCTTACCTTCGTGCTTTAAGTACTGCGTGTATCCGCGGGACTGGTACAGCCGGATACATGTCAAGAACCTGCCTTGTTATCGTCGTCATTACAGGGAAATAACCCCAGTTCGGCATGGCGGTTGCTTGGATCCTAGTTTGAAGTGCGCGATATGAAGTTGCGAAGCTCGATCGGGAAGGTAGAAGTTGTTAATGCCAAGTACCAAGAATTGTTGTAAGCGGGGTGCTGCTTGCGTGTCAAACTGTGTCAGATCATCTCAAACGATGAGAGGAAAGTTAAACGGCTTGAAATTCTACTGGACTGTATATTTATTTATTAACAAAATGAAAGAGTGCGCAGTCACTTTAAAGTATAGGGGAAAAGTGGAAGTGCGTTGTTTTAGTGTTTGCTCCAAAAAATAGAGCACTCATTCTAACGCTCAGCGGAAGAGAGTCACACAGAGAAAGGTAAACATTCAAATCTACATTGAAACAAACAGTCTACATGAATATGCTTATGCATCTTGGATATGTTATCTTAGGATCTGTGCTAGGCTGAACATCATCTCTTTTACGAAGTTACCTCATGCAATAACAAACAACTTATGAAAGTTAGACCTTCGCAGAAGTAAGCGGTCAGATACTAAGGCCTAATAGAATTTTACAGCTTCAGGTTGTTCTTAAGCCGATATATGATTTATCTTTAGTGAAGTCTAAGATATAACAGACAGTTGCAAGTGTAATAGGAAAGTGACTAAATCGCTTTGCATAGGGAAAACCTACCTTTACGTTATGGCGCTGGATTATATCTTTGCTGTGAGCTTTTTTTAGCTGCTAGTTGAGCTCTTTCAGCACTTCAGCGCCCTCAGCACTCCAGAACCTCAGCAGCTCAACACCTCCATCAGCAATGTAACACCCTTCGCATCATTCCAGTATCAGCATCTCAAAACCTCCAGCAGCACTTCAGTACCCTTGTCAGCTACCCAGCAGCTTCAGTAGTAGATTTTTAATATTACGAGCTTGTAGTAGACAGGTGATATGCCAGAATAAATCACAGGGAAGCTTTCGTTTCAGAAAAACATTTTCTTCTCTCATCGTCATTTCACACATTATCGTCATCATGTTTTAAACCATATTTATTATATTAAATGTATTAAATTCACGGTTTTAAGAGTGCTTGGCAGTTCAAAGAGTAAACGATAAATTTAATATCTTGGTTTCAAAAGCTCTAGAACTTTGTTGCACTTCATCTACTGGTTCCTTACCGTAAAGTAGCTATAATAGATACAAAGAAGAAAACACTGAAAAATCTCAAACTACTCTGAAACGCAGTAAGTAGGAGAGCGTTGGGTGCATTCAAAGAAAAGAAAAGAATTAATATATATATCTTGGCCTAAAGTAATGGACATAGAGGAGTCGACTTTCAGGGGTAGAATGCACAGAGCAGGGCACAGGGTATGTAGCGTAGAATCATAGTAAACGAAGTCATATTTACACTGTGCTTGCAGCACGAAAACAGAGAGTAGCAATAGTTTATGTACAATTCGCATCCCTAAATACTATACTCAAATGTTACTCCAACACAATGGTCATGCACTTCGGCACAAGTTCTAGTCGTCGCTAATTCTTCAAATCAAATCCTAGTGACTCTACTTCCATACTCTCGAACCCTCTGAGACCTCTTCAATTTCAGATATCATAACCCGTGTACCAACAATTAGTACACAGGAAGTTTGAAAGCGTCAAAGCTGTAAGTCCAACTATCGACCGACGCAGCGTCGTTCACGCAATCAAACGTAGAGCTATTGCCACTCCAAAGAGGGCGAGTAGGCCATTGGCAAAGCTGCTGGACTTCACCAGCATAGTCGCCGGAAGATACTGTGGCATTCAGATAACTTGGCTTGACATTGTTCTCAACCCAATTGATAATTGTAGCCATGTTGTCTTGCGGGTAAGGACCTGGTTGGAGCGAGTTGCTACCGCAATGTCCAGCACCAGGAATAAGATAGAACTGGTACCAGTCTGAAAGCGCTTCTAGAGCGGCTTCGTCGTCGAGATTGGGGTACATGATTGAGCGAACGGATTGCCAGTAATGAACAGACGAAGCAGCAGGGATACTGGAGTCTGATTCACCATGATAATGTAGTAGCTTTGCCCCAGAGGATTGGAACGGGGTAAGATCTGGTAGGGTTGTCTGCAAGCTATCAAGATAACGAATCATACCAATGTTCATCCAGTCAACCAAGGTGTCGTAAGTGACGTTGTCGAGTCCAGAGAGGTTGTCGAGATCGAGCAGCTGAATGAACTTAGTCACGTACTCGCCGCCGGTAGATGGGATATTAAGCTCCCATGCATTTGATTCGTTGTTGTATACTGGACTGGCATCGCCGAGGTCTGAGCCAATTTGCCAAGAGAGATAGGCACGTTTGCCCTCCGAATTGTGCAGTCCATCGTAGACGCCTTGAGCAACAGCAATGTCATCAACAGTGATTGTACCATTCTGCTCAGGCTGAGTGCTACTCTGGCTCCCCTGGGCTCCGCCTCCCATCTGACGCTTGTTGAAGCCAAATCCCAGGGAAGAGCTGGTCTTAGCAGCGCAGTAGTAAGACTCGCCGACAAGGGAGCTGAGATTGAAGTTCAGCATGCACAGATCCGTTCGAGAGATGACACCGTCAGTGCGGCCATCTAAAGGATCACATGCAGCAATGGTAGCATTGACAATCTTGTCCAATGCACAGGGGGGAGGAAAGTAGCCCATGTTAGCTTCGATCGTAGCAGGATAAACGTGAAGAACCTGCTGCTGGGCAAAACGGAAGGCAGGGGCGCCCGCAACTACACCATCGTATTCCTCACCCCAGCGCTGAACCTGGCTCATGCCCTCTCTACCACCGTCAGAGCAACCTTCAAAGTATGTGTAGATCTTAGTGTCTTCTGCGTCGTAAAATGCCTTGGTGAGGGGTTTGCCGATCGTAGTCAACTCCCCCAGTGCGACATAACCAAACGCATGTGTAGCATCCCAGTTGATAGATCCATTTCCATACAAGATTTTCTCGTCGTAACTGTAGTTGAAGGCGTCATAGCCGGCGGCAGTTGCGCCAGAAGCAGCACCGTAGACGAGACCTCCCGTGGCGTCGGAAGATAGCGAGAATCCACCTCCTCCGCTAAGATAGAACCTGTTTTTGAAATTGGAAGGCTCGGGAAAGGCGTACTTGAGAGCGATAATGTCGCCCTTCCCTGTATGCGTGTAGCTGAAAGTGACATTGCAGTAATTGTAGGTAGCCCCAGTACTAGTGCTGCCCATACCCGTACCAATACTTGCATTGTATACAGGACTCGCAGTCACAGTCCCAGGTAGTGCGTTCAAGCCGATTAAGGTTCCATTTGCAGGCAGCGCCGCTTGCACGTTTGATACAGTACAAACATCGGCAAGAGTGGCGCCTTCGACCGTTGCTGTCAACGCAACAGCAGCTGTGTAAAAGGATGGTCGCATAATTTTCAAGAGCAATACAGATGACTGATTGAACGAAACAAAAGAGTTGGGCGGTAAGAATGAATGAAGCGGCAGGTGCTCGTCTGATCGAATAACTATGAAGCCTTCGAAGAGGCTCCACCATCTTATACTGCCCTCACTTTTGCACTGCCTTTGACACAGACCATTTGGGGAACGTGTGTCGCAACGTCATGCACTCCTGGCTAACATGTTCATACAATCTAAATTGTGTTGATGGTGGAAGAGCCTTTACCCGCTAAAGAAAGTTGCTTTGGTATTAGCGGAACTAGCATGTATGTTGGTTGTCTTGCCCGATTGAAACATTCGGTCACACGCTAGCGCCCGCAACCAGAAAGTTGACTTCAGTTTCTCGGCCAAACTCTCGTAGCATTGCGTCCCTCTGATTGATTTGCGGATCTAATTTTCTTGCCAGGTTATTTCTTCTCGTGATCCTCCCTAAAGCAAATTAGAGGGTTGTGCTGCGTCACTGGAGCTATTTTGATGGGGATGGGAAAACTGTTGACGCGTCATCGGTTACGTCCCGGCTTCGCTTCGGGGGCAACACAGTTTGTACACCGGGCATTGTTTTATCACCTTGATTTTAGGCAACTTACATAGAACAGGATAGATAAATTTTTCCTGATATTGTTCGTGTACCTATTCGTCACCCTGCTCCGCCTTGTCCAATTTTTAGCATATTCCACACTTGTGCTACAGGCCGACCATACTGCTTTGAATTTGCTGCCACACGCTACCTGCTTCTGCTTGCATATATGAATATCTTAAACACTCTGTCCTACATCAATAACAAATACCGACCAGACTTAATGTTATTGGGTTTTGCTCTTTCTGTCTAGATGGCTAATTGGAAACTCTTGCTAACACCTACTTCTGTAGAGTCGATGTATGGACTGGCCCAATCTGCAGCTCTGGTAAAGAGGCAGGCAACGAATAAGTAGAGAAAAATGAGAATTTATCCCTGAGCTCTTAACATACAGCGGCAGCAGGAGCAAGAAGAAGAGCCAAAGCAAATGAAAAGAGGATGAACGCTAAAAATTGTACTAATAATGTAGGGACTGATACGAGTCGTGCGCAGCCTCATGGCTGGTAACAAGCATTTGAACTTTTGGGGAATTCTCTAAAGTAGCCATAAGTTCTCTTACTACGATCTGCGTCCTTCGTTCTATAGGAACTATGAAAATCGCACTACCTTTTTTTTTTATTTAGGTTATTAAAGTATATTAGTTTAAGCCTACTAAAAGCATAGTAGCGTTGTACCTATTAGAGTTAGTATTAGTATTATAAATAGCTACTATTATACTTCGTATTATAATTCTTTTATAATTTCTTATTTTCTTCTGGTACTAAAGATTATTAATGTGCAAGAACAGAGGCCTCAGCCAACTTCTTCCTTTTGATGATAACTTTCTGCGCACTGGAAGAAACTGAGCATCTCGTGTCTGTTGAAAAGGAGAGGTGCGAGGAGTGTAATGAGGTGGACAAAGATGGATAGGTAACGGTGAAGCGAATGATCGGAACTCTGTTAAAGCAGGATTTGACAGTACAACGTAGGTAATACTTAGTGAATTTGATCACCTCTTAAAGGGGTCCTATTTATCTCCCTTTGCACCCAGATTTTATTGTCTAAGCTTATCTACGCCTAACTGAGATGCATATCGTGGCTACGCCACCAAGTGCATCGGCACAGAATACGCCAGCCTATGTACTAAACTATACTTAATTTAATCTATGTATCTAGTTCTTATAAGCCTCCTAAATTAAGTAGTATTCTACCTTATAGATTACTTAGGCTACTGTTGCCTAGCTCCTTATTATTCCAATACATCTTTTTACTTTCAAATCCTGTTATGGTGCGACATAAGCACCGTTAATGACTAATACCCCAAGCGTGCGAGCTGCTATCAAGTAGTATTTTATTTTGATATTCACCCGTGTCTAACGCTTGGCTAAACTAGATTTAACAGGCTAGCTTTTGAGGTTTTGCAGTGTAAATCTACCTTATCTACCTTCTATACCTTCCAGCTTGTCTAGTAAACCAATGACTGGTACTGAAAAGCCAATTTGCCACATTGAATATCGTCTTCTTTTCATGAACATTAGAGTATGCACACGCAAAATTCCGCCACTGAGGTAGGTCGCAGGACGAACCAAAGTCGCAGCATATGAGGCCTGTCATAAATTCTCTAAGTCCTCTAGGAATGGGTGCAAATCTGATTTAGCTTCCTCATCGCTTCAAGAAATGTACATATTATGAATGTGAAGTAACTGTGAATGTATCTTGTTATACCAAAAATCTTATGTTTGACTAAATATCTAGAGAATCTCTTCAAACGGAGAGAAAACTTATCATCGTCAAAATGCTCCGTAAAATATCCATGCACCCTGATGCCACTTTCTGCGTAGTGGCCAGTATGTCATCCAACTTCACCGATCCTTTGCAGAACAATTGTGTCTCAACATCTAGGGATATGGCTGTCGAAGTATATTAAATTGGGTCCAGTTGGAGCATATGGCTGTCACAAAGGCTCTGAACTGCGAGCCCTCAAGGTCTGAGAACGGACCCGCAGATTATTACCACCAACGCAGTCACTGCACTCCAGAACAACGTGATAAGTATCCTACTCCCGTTCGTCGTACCCACACCCATTGCGAAACACTCCCCAAACCAGACACCAAAACACCAGTACCAGAACCACATAGTAGACCGAGACTCGTAAGGTGAACTGAAGAAAGCCGCCATCCAAAATGTCGAACAAAATAGAGTCGTGAACAAAACCGCGGAGAACCACCATTTTTCTCTTCGGAACCAGGCCTTAATGCTTTTCTTAATGCTGTATGTTTGTGGTTCAAATTTGGCACAAGAGTACGAAATAGCACCACCATTGAGTTCCTTCTTGATCTGTTCTTTTAATTGTTTCTCTCTCAGCAAACAAGGATCGGTGTCCTGGATGTCGAGCTCGTACTGCATAGCAGCTGCTAGTTCGATGACCGCCCGGTGTTCCCCCGAAATGTCATCGGCGTGGCGTTTGCGGTGCGTCATTGTGATATGCGTTCGAAGCCACATGGTGTAAACCCCGCACGTCCAGCCGAACAGGAAAATAGTGCAGAGAAAGAGCTGCAGGAATGAGAATCCCCATTGGTAATCCTAAGACGGTTAGGTGACATCGTAATCAAGCGAACCAAGGTAACTGCTACTTACACCCATGGTTTGACAAGTTCCATTCTCCTTGATGTATGTGATGCTAAACGTTTCATTTGCTCTCATCCAAGACGCTTCCAGTATGTCTGAAGAGTTTTGTCCACCCAGAGCTTTGTCATCACTTGCATACGCGGTGATGTTAAGGGCTGGGGCATCAAGTGTGATATTCTTCCCGGTGCTCCAATTGTCAAAGCGGGTGGATTCATTTTTAGTTCCCCCAAGTCCATGCGCAAGGACATCTGCTGCGTGTCAGCCACTAAAAGCCAGATAGTGAGCTTATCTAGCTTACAAGCAGAGATCGAATTTTGCAAATTGCAATTAGTCTCGTTGCGGTGTCGATAATACCCGGGACACATGGCCTCTCGGCTCAAGACTGGATCACCTGCACAGGGTCATCAGTTGTCTCTCTTTCCAAAGACAAGTCCGAGTTTGAGCAAGTAGCGTACTCGAAGACGGGCCATAAAACTTGTCTGTAACCCAGTAATTGCCATCCTGATTAATTCTCCACCCATCATGAACAACATAGAGTACCCTCGAAAAGTTTGAAAACGGTATAAAGTTATCGTTTCGATCTCGCAGATGCGAGGCAACATTCGCGTCGTAGCCGCTCATAGCGCTGACAAGGGTGGGAAATGCGAGAATGAAGATCATAGAGGCTGCCATAAAAACCATAGCAGTCTTGACCGTAATTTTCGCTGAAAACAAAAGCTCTTAATGGTCCGCCATGTTGAGAGAAGAGAGGGTTCCGTCTCGAGGAATATGGCACGGAACAACTGGTAGGTGATAGGTTCAACTTCCATGCACGTCGTGATATACTTGGCGAAGATTCGCGAGGACGTTATAGCTAAAAGGAATTGACCTCCACGTCCAACGCCCTATGATGTATTAATTGATGTCAGTAATTGCCTGTTATGCAACTCACAATGTCCCACACGATATCAATGACTTTGGCTTGCGCAAATGTGAGATGGCCCCCGCCAAGCGTGATTTGAAAAAACCCTGACGAGGACCACATACTGTATGTTTCGGGGGAGAGCCTGAAAGAGCCATCAGGCTGGCACGCGGTGTCCGTGGACGTGAGCGTCGCAATTCCGATGTAAATCGCGCTCACCATAAGGCCAAGAAGCCAAATGGCGAAGCCTGTCCAGCCGAACCCACGCAGCCATCGCGTCTTTCTGAGATCGTATTTGAGGTCCCGATACGCGTTCTGACATAGCCTGATGCAGTTTTGATGAGCCGTGGCCAATTTAAGCAGTTGGACCATGACGAGAATCGGGCCATTCGTTAGTCACCAACTGGCTTCGGTACATCTGTTAGAGCACAGAGGTGAGGTTGATGGGGAAACTGCAGACGCGGAGGATAGCTAGTTCCGAACTGGCATAAGATTGCGGGTATATATTAATAGACTAGAGACGCCTTGGCGAGCCTATGGATGGCTGAGATTGAATTAGCACCCCCCGGCTGTTGTTGGGGGCGGAATGGTAGGTGCCTAACCGTAAACAACGGTTCTGCCTGGAACACAAACTTTCAGCATGCGAACGAAGCTCTTTCGCAGGCACCATACTGTTGATGGCAACATCTAAATATGAGCTTCGAGCGCATTGATTCCTTTACTCATGAGAATTTCATGACGTGCGCCCAGTTGGATGTGACAAAGCGGACATCTCATGCAAAGGAAGCTAACGCGATGGCGCAAGATGAAACTACGTCGGCTTAAGGCAGACACTTGTGGGGAGCAGCAATTGAATGGCTCCTGTCAAAGCTCCTGACTCTGTACCCTAGAAAATCTAGTTAGCTTATTGTCGTGGAACACGACCGTTTTAATGATAAGCAGATGGCTGCACTAGCTAGCAAAAAGAGGGAAAAGTAGCTGGCGCAGTGTTACATTCCGCAATATTGATCATTAACTAGTCGCTGTTGATAAATCAATTCTAGTTCTTGCACAGCTAGGAGGCTATATCTCAATTATGCGAAAGTGTAGACCTGGAGTCGAAAGCCCCCAAAGCTTGTTTCCCTGAACCTATAATGGTTTGGCTGCTGGATTGGGAACATGACTTCCATATTACTGCCTGTGTTTTCCTTCTTTCACCTCCTGAGGCAAGCCTTTTCCAAACTTGCGCACCTGCTACAACTACAAAAAAAAGTTCTGCCCTTTCTTAGGGGTTGTCCTCACGAGCAGACCTACGCAAAAATGCTTTCCTTTCGCTCCCCCACCAGCTGCCCCTCAAAAGAAGCGAGCAGGCTGCGATAGATGAATGACCTGCCGAAAAGCAGCCAATCTATGCGCAGGATACTGACTCTAAACTACAGTGCAAAACACGCTGCTAGGGTGCCTATCACTGAAGATGAGAAGGCGTGCCGCGAACGAGCCATCCACGCGACGAAAGCTCTAAGGCAAAGGATGTCAAGGATTGCTGGTATAGGCGCAAGTAGCAATATCGCGACAATGCCTTGAAGCTATGACTGATTTTTGAAGCGTCGCAGCAAGTGTTGAAATCCTTGTTTAGGATTCCTGAAGAAAATGGCGGTCGTAATTTGGAGGCGCATTGTAGTCGCATGACTCTTCGAGCATGATGATGCGATAGTTAAGTATATAAGTGTTTGCAGGGAAGCTGCAGTAGGCTAGTGTGGAATATCTATTACACCAATTGACACATAATTGTCTGCACCCCCAGACATATGCCCTCCACTAGCAAGCATTAATTTTCTCTTGCCTTGTACATCAATGATCTCCAAGGTTCGTGAGTGAGCGCTATGCTGGGCGACATCAAAACGCCTCCATCCGTTGGGGGCAGCCAAGTCATCGTTGATATAAACGGCATCATTCTGAGCACCATTCATCAGAATGACGCCAGAACCATCTTTGCGTTCTGGATGCTCGGTCCAGATGACATAAGGAGCAGATCCTGGATTCTCTCCGGTGTTTGCGATGATCTTCGTTCCTTTCACGCTGTCAAAAGTAAGCGGCGACGAAGCCACTTTATAATAAGACGGACAGCCGCCTTCGCTTGTGCCGCATAGTTCGTAGGTCATGATGTACTTTCCGGTTGACTTTATGTGCGCCACGGTTGTCATGCCAGGACGGTATTCGTAGGTAGGATATGTCACATCATTCGTGGGTTCAGACCAATCTTTCAGATTGGTAGTGCTAATGTGAACAAGCTTTTGCGCGTACTTCTCGTCGCGTTGATCCGAATAGAAGAGAATGAGCTTGCCTTCATGCATGAGGAAGAAAGGCTCCCACACAGCTTTATCGCCATTGCGGACAGTCTCAGGCCCAGGAGCATGCACTGCATGGCTTGCAAACTTCCAGGTTGCACCATTATCGGAACTCGTGTAGATATCAAGCCAGGCTTCGCCGAGATCTTTGCGGACGGACATACCGCCAATGATCACAGTGCCAGCGCGGTACTCTCCAAAGTCTTCTTCCAAAACGAAGAAGTGGGGCTGGTAACGGTTTCCCCAGCCGTTCACTTGGTCTTTGACCTGGGAGAAGTTGGACCAGGTCGCGCCTCCATCCTCGGATCGATAAATTGGAAATGCAAGTAGAGGCGGCTCCGGGCTGTAGTCCTCCCAGCTCAAGAGATGAGACCCATCAGGAAGTTGAATAGTGCGAGCGTAGATTGTTCCCCAAGACTCATGGTCGGGAAGGGGCCGAAATACGACATTGTTGGTAAAATCGCTGAAGGGTGGAGCCGCTTGGACAGCCCTTTGAATGGCATGTGCTAGTATGCCGGAAAAGAGGTGTGAGCCGAAAAAGGCTAAGGCTATTTGAACAGCCTTCATAATTCAAGGAAGAAGAGGTTTGTATGATGTATGTGGAGGTACACTGACAATCCTCTACAGAAATAATCGTACTTCTTTAGATAAGAAGCTTGTGCTTTTATAGTTGAAATGGAAAGCGTCCAAGATATGTCCAGGTTCGAGCGTGAATTCCTCCGTTTTCCGTTGTTTCTCATCGC
Source organism: Pseudopyrenochaeta lycopersici (assembly GCA_003313425.1). Lineage (NCBI taxonomy): Eukaryota > Fungi > Ascomycota > Dothideomycetes > Pleosporales > Pseudopyrenochaetaceae > Pseudopyrenochaeta > Pseudopyrenochaeta lycopersici. Next base: position 212,607 of record NHZP01000011.1, on the reverse strand, counting down.
TCCACACGTGCCGGGTTTCTTTTGCGCGTATTGGCTGATAACCCGAATGATCTGCACTAACGGCTTTCATGACTTGGAAACAATTTAGTTCGCATCTTGGAATTATCAACTGGGGTTGCCATCGTCAGGAACATATGGGGTTACCCCAGTTCGTGTGATTGCGGGGCAAAAGCCGCCAGCCTTGACCGTTCTGGCAGGTGCTAATAACAACTAAAAAGCACAGACACACGGCGGTCGACTGTTCGACCCGTGATGGCTGGGCATACCTCGGAATGAACTGCGTCCTGCGAACTTGAACTTGAGAGACCGGGGCTTGTGTACTAAATAGCTCTTTGCTATCGTGATGACCGCGTCCGCCATGCGACGCTTTCTTGTACTGTGCCATATTCCTCGTGCCTCAACTTCTTAGATCTTGAAGAGCTTTATCAAGCATAATCCTACGCTCAAGCGGGACACTTGAGTCTTGGTTTGGAGAAAAAGACTTTGTTGAGGTTGCTTCGTCTTCCGTATTCTTGTTTTCAAACGGAAGAGCATATTCCAGAAGAAACCTCATAATCCATCTGTCCACAGCATATGGCTTGGCTGCTGACGAGCGGAGACACGCATTCTGAAAAATGAACAAGCGTTCTTTCATGCGATCGACACAAGACCAATATTTCGCTAGGTCCATCAGAGCCTCAAAATTGCGGGTCAATTGTGTCTTGGCAGTCTCCACTTCTTCGTCGTTTCCGAACAATAGCAGATGTAGTAGTACTGACGAAGACACAATGGTCATGTGAGCAACTGTCAAATATACTACATGGCAATCGGCGAGTTCTCGAGCGGTGTGCAACAAGCGGCTAAAAGCCAATCCATGGTGTCTGCATCTCTCTGCATATGCAACGGTCTTATGGGTGGATTCACACTCGGGTTCAAGATACTGAAAGTAGAGTAGCGTAGAGTAGTGGTGGTATCCGAGATGCAGAGCAACGAAAGTGCCGCCGTGACCCTTCTTCTGGTAAATGTCGAGGTTTTGTTCATTCATAACCATAGATCGGGGCAGAGAATCATGCCAGCCTTGTAGTCGACCAGCAATACATTCAACCTGGTCATCAATTGACGACCTATTGACATGATCCTGGACTAAGGACAGATTTATATCCTGGATTGAAGCGAGAACATGAACCAAGGTGATGTTGTATGCCCAGAGGCCATGGCTTCGACTGATCACGAGAGAGGGCTCGTCCGTAGGCCGTAGCATCTGGAACTCGATCTCGTCCATTGGCATTTCGACTTCGTGATTGGAACGAATGATCTCGCGTGGTAGGCCCAGCGCTGGGGGGCACCATCTGTCTGCCATGAATAATGACCACCAGATTCGAGATTTAGTTTCGCGAAGAATTGGAGGGTCACTGTCGTCTTGTTTGTGAAGTCCCAGGACATATGCCATTCGATTGGCAATCCCTGTTTCTTGGTCAACGGTGAATAAATCGTACAACGTGAATATCTACCGAAATACAAGGCTTCTAACCCATTGTCTTGTTCCGCAGCGTAACTATTGGCTAGCAGAATACATGTTTGCACGTTTGAAATGCAAATTTTTTCAAGTTGTTGCGCTAGTAGTGATTTCGATTTTGATATAAATATGGCGGCAAGATTACGCTGGCTTGCATGTGGGGACAAGCGGCAACCCAGAGCGCAGATCGCAGCCACCAGGCATTCGGGAAGGGATCCATCTCGAATGTCGTCCCAGAGCGATTGCTCGTGGAAAAGGCTGTGGGGTCGATCGTGTATACAATGAAGATAAAGACGTATGAATTCGCAAATGTCCTTGAAAGACGCTGGTTGCGGATCGTCGGTCAAGCGCGGTAACTGAGTCGAGGGTGCCAGGACGCGTTCCCCTTGTGTTCTCCAGGGTACAACTGGTTGTAATCTTGGTCCATTCCAGGGCTTGGAGCATTCAATCTTACGACTTTGACATGGTAGACATGCTGACTGTGAATGTGCCGGGTTTTGTGTGCATTTCCTTTTGGCGGCTCTGCACTGCAGACATGCCGTTGGGTGTTTCATGACTTCAGCTCCTCATCTCATTGGATATTTGAGGTATTCTCGTTCCCATGAGTGATATCAGCATTCCTGTCAAGTTGCCGAAGAACGTGGGGGGGGAGCCGGAGCTTGGCTGAATGGGTGATAGTTATGCCTGCAAGCTACAGGCGGCCTTGATTTTAGCTCACCATCCGGTCCTGGCCCAGGTGGAAGGATAAGCTCTGTTCGGGTTCTGTGTACGTACAACCATAAGAAGGTAGGGTTGATTCAATGAGGGACGCGTTTTAGTGGAGAAAGCTCTGCCCCTGCGACCGGCACTTATTTACCCCGCTAAACATGGCTGGTGCACGACCGGCTCAGGAGAGCCACCAATGGGAGTGTTCGATCTCCAAATACATTGCTTCCATCGCAGCGCTGTGCACGTTGGTCCGGCCTCCACATAATGGTAATGGAGTGTCCTTTAGTATGAATGGAACTCTCCCAACCCCCAGTACTTCTTGTACCGGTTATATTTCTGACAAAATTATGATGCTATTCAATACAGTCGTTTCATGTAGTAACCACAGCGTATTCGCCCTGAAAGAAGATTTGACCATAGATAGACTATAGCTCAGAACTCATAAACCTCTACTTCTGCGATCCCAGTCCTTGCAGGAATGGTAATACAAATTGGAAACGTACCCAAGTCAGGTTGTTGATTGGGCATGATCGCAAGTTCCCCGCTCCGTGTCTCATCGCCATTCAAAATTCGTCCTGTAACTAACTCCTTGGTGTGTACGTTGGCCACCTTTTCCACAAAAGAGAGAATACCAGTGAAGCAAGATCCTTGCCTCGTTGAAGAGAAACGAACTTGAAATCCCTCCCCAACCAGTAAAAATTTTGTCTTAGAAAGGCGAATAACCATGCCAAATCCTGGTCCTGGCCGACCAAAAACGAATGATCGTTCAATCTGGAGCTTCCAATCACCCATTTCCACGCCGTAGCTGTCAGACGGTTGTTGAAGATCGTCCAGCTCATCGAAACAGAATCCATAGCTATCACCAATCGACTCTTGAGCCGTGAGGAGCCAAGGTGACACTTGAGCAAGAAGGCCAAAATGCCTCCTCCACGGGTTTGCTATCGCTCCCAGTGTATCGATCCCAAATGGTGAAGCGCCAAGAGCATGGTGGGTGGCATAAGCAATCCAAATACGTCGTGCGCCATAGTCGTCTCGTCTCTGTTCGGGTATGAAGAGCGGTTGTTGTGCATGTCGGTACTTCGCGCAGACAGCATTGTAATCATTGAGATAAACGTCGGGTGCTATAAAATCCAATGAAGGCGCAAAGAAGTGCCAGATATCGAGAACATTGATCACACCTCCTCCGGACGGGTAGTCACCTGGTCGGCCTCCACCTCCCACGACGACTGGCTGAGCCTTGTCGGCGTCTTCATCTGCATAGTTTTGCCAGACATTAGTGAAAAGAGGCAATGCGTATTCCTCCTTTCCAGCCTTTGCGACTTGCTCAACATAAAGTGCGTAATGGTATGCCATGAATAGCTCGTCCGTTGCAAGGCTCTCTCCAAAAGTGTGTGGCCAAGAGGCTGTTTCGACCTTCATCAAATGATGTCCTTCGCGAAATACATGTAGATTATCTCGCAACGATTTGTGTAGCTTTTCCCACCCTGAACTGATTGCATCAATCAACGGAGCAGGCACAGGTGCTTGGAATCGGGCATTGGCAGCTGGAGAAGCATCTCGGGAGTCTCCCAGTAAGCCGACTTCGTTCTCCACTTGCACCATCAACACCGTGGAATGTATGCTGTCGATTTCTCGAACATGTCGCATGAGCATCCTGAAGGCGGTACTGTCTGATCTTGACACTTCAGGATGGAGGATAGAGAGCACATCTGCTACCTCTAGTACATTGGATTGAGTGCGTAGCATCATTCGGGGAAACCGTACGGGGTTGGTCTTCACCCACCCAGGGGCATATGTTGATTTTCCTACTAATGTTTAGCTGTTTTTCAGAGACATCAGAAGAACGTAGCATTTACCGTTCTTAAAAGCACCAAACCATAGTAGCACGAGGTGAAGCCCATGCTTTCGGGCACCAAGAATCGCTTGATCAAGCCGGGAAAAATCAAAACGGCCTTCTTCTGGCTCAATGTCCTGCCAGCTCACACTGGCGAGGACTGTATTGACATTGGAGTCTCGCAGCCTCGGCCATACTTGTTGCATGAACTCTGGGCAACTGAAGGAAGAATTGTGGAGTTCCGCCGGGAGCATCAGGAAAGGTGCATCGTGAACGATCAAATGATACCCTCCGGGAAGGCGTCTTAGGTGAGGTATGCAGTGGCTGTACATATGGTCCATCGTCATTGCTTCACCCATGATGGTTCAGTCAGATTGTATCGTCGATTACAAAAGAATTTTGGCTGAATCAGCTTGAAGAATCAAGATGTGTTGAGCTTTTATAACGACATAAGGTACGCCTGGTAGCAGTGACAAGACCGTCTGGAGATACGCAAATGAGAACAGGCAATTACTACGGCTGGTGGTTGCATCAGAAGCCACTAAAGAGTTGATAATAATTCCAAAGACGGAGCCTATGTTGGTACGAGCTCAATGTTCACTAATCATCCCGGGATTGATTGACTGTCATTGGTCCAAAGACCGTCGAGTCTTAAGGCGAGAAACTGGGTTATTCACGAGCATGCTAACATTCAAACTGAGTAGCCTTTAAACATTTCGACTCCTCCACGGTCATGGCACCCTCGGCTGCTTCGGCTTAATCGCCAATCGGAGTTCTTGTACGCCGAGCAGTCCAGTACAACGGTCAGCCGACGCTAACACTAGCCGTGACTCTCGAATAGACGCTCGTCGCAAAGGACGTCACCTGTGTATAATCTACACAAACCAAGCAAATTAATAGGGCGCCATCTCCGATCAGACCGGGTTGTAACTCCGGAGCATATCCTTTCTCAACGTGCTCCTCCAGTACTAACCATATGCGATCTGTATTCCTGGTCGTACCACATTGGACGTTGAACATATGCCTGATGGGCGGCATCCGCTAGGGGCCTGCTCGTATGCGCAAAAGCTAGCAGTGTGAGACTGAAGGCGAGGGATTCTTAACCACTGTCCAGGTATAAATAGAACTCTGAATCCTCCCTTGCAGTCATGTCGTTGAAATCCAACCGAGTCAGCGTAGTTTGCTGCCATTTGAAACTCGACAGTCCAGTTAGCTCTCTTCAATAGCAATGGCCATTCCTCCTCAATTGTACCAGGTTGGTTCCCTGCGTAACGCAAGCTTCTTGCAAAACGTTAACACAAATTTTAGTTTTTGGTGGGCGTTTTTGCCTCCCTTGGATCCTTCACTTATGGGTGAGCATACACATATATAGTACGGTATCTAGGAAACAAACAAGTGACTGGCCACAGATATGACCTCGGCGTCATTGGTGGCAGTGTTGCGGCGCCCTCCTTCCAAGGTTACTTCCATGAGCCAAATCCGGATCAAATGTATGTTCAATGAAATTTCGAAATTCGTTGCCAGTGCACTTATTTTATCAGTGGTGCAGTAGTTTCTCTGTTCACCGGTGGCGGCTTCTTCGGCGCTTTTCTTGCCGGCCCAAGCGCAGATTGGCTGGGCCGCAGAGTTGCTATCATCGTCGGTGCTATCATTTTCATTCTAGGTGGTGTGCTTCAAGCCGTAGCGAAGAACCTCCCATATTTGTACTCTGGCCGAGCTATTGCGGGATTTGGCGTTGGCTATCTAGTCATGATTGTTCCACTATATCAGGCTGAAATTGCCCATCCATCCATTCGAGGGCGAATAACAGCGCTACAACAACTAATGTTGGGGATAGGCGCGGTAACAGCAAGTGAGTAGATTCGGAATACATTCTAAATGATAGGCGCTAAGATATCGCAGCATGGTTGACCCACGGCACGAATGTTGGGCTTTCCGGAACTAACAATAACCAATGGAGAATACCGCTTGGTATCCAAGTCGTTCCCGCCGGAATACTTGCATCAATGATACTCCTTTTTCCAGAATCTCCACGGTGGCTCATCGATCATAACCGGAAAGAAGAAGGATTGAAGACTCTTGCTAGGCTTCATTCAAATGGCAACGTAAATGATGGTTGGGTGCAGGACGAGTTTAACCAGATCGAACAGGCAATCTTTGTCGAGCATGAGCAAGCTGCGAAAGGCTACAAGGACTTATTCACGGACAGAAGCAGCTTCCGGCGCCTGTTTTTAGTGACAGCTATTCAGGCTTCGGTGCAGATGACGGGCGTGTCTGCCATACAGTACTATACCCCAGAAATTTATCGCACGCTGAACATCGGCACTAGCGATGCGCTGAAATACCAGGGAATCAGCAACGTGCTATCCGTCATAGCGCAAGCGTGTACCGTCGCACTGATAGATCGTATTGGCCGGCGCTGGCCCCTGATCATTGGCAATATTGTGAACGGTATCTGCTGGGTTATTGTTGTAATAGCTATTGCGCTATTTCCAAACGCCACTCCGTCACGACAAGACCAACTTGGCTGGACCTTCATCGCCATAAACTGGGTCTATCAAGTCTCTTTCAGTTTTACCTGCGGGCCCCTCTCTTGGATCATTCCAGCGGAGGTCTTTGACACTAAGACTCGTGCAAAGGGTGTCTCTATCGGCGTCATGACTTCATTCGCCTTCAACACCCTTATCGGCCAAGTGACCCCTATTGCTATGGCCAGCGTTGGTTGGCGCTATTTCCTGACATTCGTTATATGCAACTTCACTAATGCAATCTTCTTCTGGGCAACTCTGCCAGAAACGGCTCGTCGGCCTCTCGAGGAAATGAATTCTCTATTCAGTCGAAATATCTGGTTCGTTGCTGGAGGCCGCGGAGCAATACCAACATCGGAGGGCCACAACCCCATATCCAAAATCAGTATTGAAGACAAAGGAGCTATAATTCATACGGAATAGGCTCATCAAGGCCATGAAAACGATTTAAAGTATATCTCGTTCAGCGGCGTATCTCACGCCAGAGTAACCATGAACGCGGGAGTTCAAGAAGTGATGGCACAACTAGAACTCATAGTCAAGCAAGTATTGGATTAAACAGAGGCAATATCATATGTTACTGAGGTACGAGTTAGGCAGGTAAAAGGACGGGAGGGATTGCGTTCATACTGAAGTTGTGCCGTGTCAGAATCCTTGCTGCTGTAATTCTTCGTATCCTAGCCTGACGAAATGTCATCTCATCTGTACTGATCACATATGACGTCGCACGCGTTCTGATCACTTTAGTAGACAACAAGTTAGTGTTTACTTACATATCTCTTTTTTCTCCTCAGAGAACAATATCCCTCAGCCATAATGACGTCATTTCCCTGCTCTTTAACTCGCATTTGTTGCTCTTTCTGCGGAGCTGAACTCATGTGCACATGTCGGTATTTGTATCACTACTTACAAAGAATAGAATCATAACATTTATGGAAGTTTTTACTTTGATCCTGTCTCACATTATGGCGATAATCCACGTCCCCATGTTTAGGCAGCCATCTTGTACTTTCGTATATTTAAGCTGTCAGCTCCAGCTCATAACTCAGCCCTGACCCGTACGCGTTTTTCGGAAGACTTGAATATGCTAGATCTTGCAACTCGCCGTAAGGTCTGTGAAGATACCATCGCGCGATCCATAAACATCGCCGAATCAACTCCTGGAGGCTCACTTTCTAGCGACTTTATTTCGTCGCAACTAGCCCCTCTCACTAAGTTGCACCCTTTATATCCCAATCTCACCTTGAAGCCAATCGGAATATACAACAGCGATACTTTTGCGCTCGCGCGAAGGCTCCGCTCTAGTGGCGGCAAAGTTGGTGTATTGAATCTGGCTAGCGACCAGGAACCTGGAGGAGGCTGGCGCTATACACTGTCAGCAACACAAGAAGAAGCATTATGCTACTCGTCTACACTTTATACGACATTGAAGCCAACCTGGTATCCTTGGCCGAATACGGGGCCTGGGTCCTGCGCAGGCATCTTTTCGCCTGATGTTGTCGTGTTCAGAGACACACTGGACAACAATCTTATCGAGCTACCGGCTCAACAACGGCATGTACTGGCTGTTATCACAGTGGCTGCACCTTGCTTTCCTGAAATCACGGATGATGGGGAAGACTTCGCAAAGGACTCTGAATTGCGAGATCTGCAAGAGAAGATAATGCTGACGTTGAGACTGGCGGCTAGCAATAGCATTAAGAGCCTGGTGCTTGGAGCGATGGGATGTGGGGCTTATGGGTGTCCGCCAAGAGCTGTGGCGAGAGAAATGAAGGCTACGCTGGAAGCAGATGAGTTCAGTGGCTGGTTTGAAAATGTGGTATTCGCTGTCTATGCAGCTGGGCCGTCCGGCGAGCGAAATTTCAGAGTCTTTCAAGAGGTTTTCGGAAATCCATAACGCATTTTCAACAACGGTCTCAATTAAGAGAGGGGACAGTATCTATCATCAAGATAGTTTATATCTCATTCGATTGATAAAATTAGCTACTTTTTATACTTTAGATATGCTAGAGACCGACAGAGTACGATGGAGTCTGTGAGGGAGGTTCTCGAGGACATGAATAGTAATCGAATAACTCAGCGAAATGTGTCTTCTGGCGCTAAATTAGACTTAGCGTAAGCGCCAGCGCTATAATTCCGCACATCTCACGAAACGGAGTCTTCTCTACCAAATACAACCTGTGTGTTGCTGGGCATGTATAAAGCGCTAAAAGGGGCACCGCATTGCGTAGCTATCACTGTTCCTATATCCCTATACCTCTAGTAATGAAAAACACTCTTGATGCCGTTCACACATTGAAATATAGGGATCCACTATTACTCGCCGACCCTTACACGATTGATATTTAAGCAATATACCATTTGTCATAACGTTGTGCGGAACGATTCCTCCCAAACTCGTAGCCACAGATATATCAGCAACGTGCTATTTGTTAATCATCTTAATTCTTCCTTAAACTTTTCCCTTACCAGTCTCTAAACTTCCATTCTTCATTTTAGACCTGTTCCATCTCGTGTCTCACTGGAACATTGGCTGTTTTGTTGTTTAGTTTGGCTGTCTATTCGCTCTGCTATTGGAGCTAAAAAGACACGCAGGTTCAATCAGTCAGCGAATTCGCAAGCATACGAAAGCTGTGACCTCCAGAAGCTATTTTAATCTGACAACATCTTTTTCATCAGACCCAAACCAGTCTCCTTAGAAAGCTGCAACTTCCATGGCTTTTCCAAACCGCCTACTCGCCCATTCAACTTGGCGCCTCGTTGGTCTTGGCCTCACAACCACTGTATTTGCCCTGGGAGCCTTGGCTATAATAGCACCGCCCATTGCTGCAGAATCTTTGGGTGTTATTCCAACCACACCAGAAGGTCACGAAATGGCTGAAAAAGGAATGATCTTCCTTGGTATACGTGACGTGGCCGCAGCAGCAGCATTATTTTGGTTCTATCGTGAAGGGAAGGAGAAGGAAATGGGAGTTTTGACGACAGCATGGACTCTTGTGTGTGTGACGGATACATGGGTTGCGACGCAGGGGCCGAAAGGATGGGACAAGGGGATTTGGACACTTATTGGGGGCGTGGTAGCTGTTGGGTTTGTAGGATTGGGGCTGGTGCAGTCGTGAGGGGTAGGGACGAATATGGTGCTCTAGAGTTCAGGGGTAGGAGTGGAGCAAAGGAGGGGATTGTTCGTTAAGGATGCATCCCAATTCAGACAGGTCACGTAATGTCAGCAACTCTGAAAGTGCTCACTGACACTGATTTATAAATTTATTCCGCTGTATAGCATTCTATTATTTTGATTCTGCTCTATCGTGTCGACAGCTAGCGCGACTGATGTCATAATTCTGGCCCTAGAAGCCTCATAGTCAGAAGCCTTGCTGCTTTTACTTCTACTCCAGCTCGTCTCTGCCACTACTTACACAGCCGTCCTGCTACCGCATATCCTTTTCCAGTGGTCATGATGGCCTTCCATTAGCGCAGATCCCTAGTGAAGAGACAGCAACGCCGCTAAACTTTCTTAACATTGCATAATTTTTAGGCTTCGCGGAGATCAGGCCTCCAAGATAACTTTAATAGTCAGTTAAGGGAGCACACTGTATATGCTTATTGCAGCATGTTCTGGTCAATACAGCGTGCAAGTCTGACTGACTAATCTTAATGCCCCGGGAGCCTCACTGGCAAGCAGTGTGTTAAATGGATGGATCGGCCAGCCGATCCAAATCCATTAGGTGGCTTGGATGGCTTTTGGATAATCGCTGGATCTAAGCTAAATTGGTCTTTGAGGCTGAAGCCACCGAACTATATTTGATCTCTGAAGAGCGTGATTGCGACTAGTTATATTGCTGGATCGCTCGCTATTATGTTAATAATGCTGGCACGATCCTAGGAGTAGAGACATTGCGCGGCTTGGATTATATCTTGCTTAAGATGATTACGACGTTTCGTTACTATGAGTCCTATATAGCTGAAGACTCGTTTAGGTTTATTGCTTATTGCTAGGATAGATAGCATGTTAAACGCCATCTGTGCAAGATAAGGATATTCCTTTAAGCCGATCGTACGCCACTATTGAATTAGGCAGTTATTAATATTAATAATTGCTTAATCGCAGAACCGCTTGAACTCATCCTGAGGAGTAGCTTTACAGGCATCTAAGTAAACCTTATTAAGATGTTGCTGACAATAAGCAACGACTTTGTTCGGCTCACGTTGCTTCTGCGGTAAGATAGCTTCTAATACAACTTGCTTCTTATATTAAAGCCTATATAACAACTTAACAGACTTCTTACCTAATAAAACCTAAGACTTCTTATAAGCCTATCTCTGCTTAATAAAGCGCTAAGTGTAACTTAGATAAAGTACTGTTACCGTAAGATATGCGGGAGAGTCGTCAAGTTTAGCGTAATATTCTTCTGCCTTGTCGAGCGCAAGTTTAATCTGGGTCCTAAAATACTATTAACCTTCAGTAGCCGCTGCTAGCGCGTCCTTGTAATTATTATACACTTTAGTAAGGTACTTAACAATACACTTAAGGTCTAGTATAACATTAAAGAGTCTATAAGTCTTCCTATCGCCTAGGCGGCCTTAAAAGTCTATAGTAGCCTCCTAGCATAGCTTAAGAAGCTTTGCATACTAAGCAAGAATAGCCTAGTCTTCCTCAGACAGTGTATCCTGTATAATTGCATTGCGAGCCGCATTAGGATCGTTGTTATGTTTCTTAGTCTTCTTCTTTAAAGCAGCTTCGCGCTTACTTTAGATAAAGTTATTAAATAGCGCGCGCAGAGGAAGCAGCGTCTTAATCTCGTTATAGACACTGTTCTAGTAAGTATTATTACTCCTATAAAGTTCGCGAATCTTTATTATATGCTACTCGTCTTTATTAACTATCTGCTTAAAATATTCTTGTTATTTATTATGCTAGCGATTCCTTCGCGATAGACTTAAATAAGTCTAGATAATTAAGTTATAAGCTTTACTAACCAGTCCCGTCCTCCTCTAGCGCTTTAATTCATCCCGCATGTTTCTTAGAATCGCATCTTTAAATTCGAAAAGTTTCTTATTAAATCTAAATAAAAGGTAGCGCGTAATTAGGTTAATAATATAGCTAGCATAACAAAGACGTCGCTCCTTAGGTTTAAAGCTAAATCTTACTCTGATTACTTCTATCGCTGTGTTATTATTTAAGGTATTATCTAATATAAAGAATCCTAGCTTGCTTACAATGTTAAAGTCCTTAATAACCGTAATAACTTAGTCTGCGATGTCAACACTGTAATAGGACTCACTCTGCTCTAGCAACGATAGAAGAATTAACTGCGTCTTAAAGTTAGCATCTAGAAAGTAAGCTGTAACTCTATTTAGTAAGAGACAATTACTAGAGGTCTATAAGTTAAAGGCGATGTGGATCTTGCTAATAGCATTATGCAAGGCGTTTTTTACAGTAGCCTTGTGAATTTGGTAGCCCTGTATAATCTAGTTACGCACAGTTCGACCGCAAGGTAAGGCAACACCTGCGCGCGGTAAGAGATAGGTAATAAAGTCGCGAAAGACCTCACTATCCACCTGTTAGAAGGAGACATTATCGTACACAATCTAACGTGCGAGTAGCTTCTGAAAATGCACCTCGTTAAAGGCGATTGCTAACTTATTTAGGGTAGCCTGCTCCGCTAATCTATATATATCAAGACTTACTAGTAGTAGTAAGCCTTTGCCTGTATATTGCTCGACCGACTTTATCTTCTTATTCCACCCAAGCCTGTAGACTTAGTAAAGATGATTAGATGCATTACTGCTTCCTTTATTAACTATATAATAGTAATTGTGCTAGGCTCGAAACACTAGATCTACCTTATAACATTTTATGTAAAGCCACCAGCGTGATCCAGTCTCCGTCTCTTCAGTTAGCACGCCAAATTGCTATATCTATAAACGCAGGCTGCCCGTCAATCGCTGAAGCGGTATAGTGTGGCTAGGCAGTCTATCCTACTCAACTTTATAATAGTTAAACTTTAATTACTCAAACTAATTCAGCTCGCTAAGTTGTACATTCTTACTCAGATCTGTGTCAAAAGTTAGAACAGTAGTAAGAGTTAACACCTCTAATAACGTTGAAGCTACATCTGAGACAATTACGGAGGCGCCGCTAATATCTAATAGTAACAACAGTTCCAGCGATAATGTTAATAATAAATATTTAGCGCGATATCCGGCACGTGCTGCCTTTATATCTAGATACTAACAGGATTCTTAAGGCTTAAAGTTTATCTTACTGAAGTTAAAAGAACGTTAAAAGTTAGGTTTAAAAGAAGATATTATAAAGCTTTAGATATAGGTGGGAGAAATAGTGCGTTTGAAGCTTTATCGTTATCAGGGGCTCGCTAACTAAGGAAATAGGAGGCGATAGCTGAAGCCACACTACCGCATATGGATGGATCGCCAAATCTATTATGCATCTGGATTCAGCCATCCAAAGCCATATTTGGATGGATTATCCAAATCGGCGCCATCCGTTTAATACACTGCTGGCAAGACAAACTGTCGCTTTACTCCACGATTCAGCACATGCATCTCAGACAAGGCCTTTAAGGTTGGAAATTCAGATGATAGGTTTTCCAGGGCATATGGTACGAAGATAATAGCTTAAATATTATTGTTACATGTATGTCACATGGGGTTGACATTAGTGGTTTGGCTATCTAAAGCTGCTGTGATCATAACAAGGAAAGAGTTGTACATTACCAATTAGATCACAAGGACTCGACAATTAACTAGTTTATTTACACTTCCAGTTTGAGGGTTTCTTGTAATCGCCACTAACGTATGTATTGCGCAAAGGAAATCTGGTATTGTAAATTAGCTATGCTTCCACTGGATTCAAGGTTGTAACTTACCTGCAGTGACGGCGCGTGAAATCGACACCTAGCGAGACAGTGTCATTAATAAACTTGGTGCCCTCAATAGACTCGGGTGCAACTCCCTTCTCAACCCAATCTACCATAGCCTTGAGGACATTCCGCTGCCTGTCAAACGCAATGCCGTTCTGGGCGGCATTTCCACCCTGACCGAGAACCCAGGCGCCCGGTCCAGAGTTGCAATGGAACATTCCCGAAACTCTGAAGTATCGCGTCCACTCGTCCATAGACGCGTAGCTCCTACGACCCCTTAGATTCTCATAAAAGCGGTTGGTGTTGAATGTGGTGATCTGATTGTCCTGTTGGCCATGGTATATGAGCAGCTTTCCACCACGTCGCTCAAATTTGGGGAGCTGGGATGGATAGGTGCGAATATCGCCAGGATTGAGATTCTCTGCGGCACGCGCGGCCTGAAAATCATATGTGGACGCGTTCCAGAGCGGATCACTAAAGACGACATATTTAAACCAGTCTTCAGAATAGGCAAATGGAGCGCCGGCATATAGTCGGTCCACAGCGTTGACCTCACTGCCCGGTTGCATGGCGGGGTAAATCAGTTGGCCAGTCGGGTAACGGTAGTCGCCGAAAATGGTCTTGATTTGCTGCACCTGGTTCTCGTTGAGGCAATTGGCTGTGGTATTACTTCCGCAAAGAAGTGTTGAAGGGTCAAATTTGCAAAGCGCAGGGTCCTCGATAATACCGTCCTTGACTTTGTCAATTGTGTCACATTGGCGTAGTACCTCCTGGTTGATCCACGTCTTCCATGCTGTCACAGGGATGAAGTTCAGGCCGCTTTTGGAGCCTGTAATAGTGTAAAACCAGGCACGCCAGGATACTAGATTGTTGAAGTCGACACCAGGCGCACCGGCGACGATGCCGTCGAAGTCTGCAGGGAATTTTTCTGCGCTCTTGATACCTTGACGCCCACCAAGGGAACAGCCCAGGAAGTATGACTTGGTGTGACTCCTGTCGTATAGCTTCTTTGATAGCTTTTTCCCTGTCTCTACGCTCAAGTGCAGACTATGGGATTGGTGAATCAGTTGCCAAGAAAAGAAATGGCTGATTGCACTTACGATCTCCAGGCGAAATCGACGACAGACTCGGGGTTATTTAAGAATGCCAATCCCGAGGTGCCATTTTTGCCATTATTTGCTCCAACAGTGGCAAAGCCATTCAAAGTACCGTACGCAAGGTCTTCGTACTTGATACCTGTGTTGAACAGTAACGTTAGCAACAGCGTGCCTCAAACACACGTTTCAACTCACATCCATCAATACCCCCATTACCAGTCGCCAATAAACGACCTGACCAGTCTTCTGGGAACCACGCTTCAAATGCAATGTTTGATGTTTTGGACGTTTTGATGGAAAGCGCAATACGGCACAAGTCTGTTGACACAGCCTGTCTGGCACGATTACAGGTAGCGTCGTTGTCCGGAAACGTCAGGGTTGTGCCCGCGGTAACAAACTCAAGAACATTGCGTGTCGCACCGTCAATGTACTTCTCGGGCCTGAAAGCAAGGCACTTCTTCTCAAACGATGTCACCGCGGTGGCGGTCTGAGATAGGACCAGGAGCGAGATGGACAGGAGGGCAGCAAACATATTGGCTGGGAAAGGAGCAACGTCGAGGCTGTTCAACAAGTATACCCAATGGTTATATCCGTTACACAAGTGTCATGACTCGACAGAACGGCTCTGGCGGGCTTGGGCGCGGGACGTTACGCGTTCATCAGGAGGGTACTGAGTGGGCACGCCTAGGCGGCTCGGCAATGGCGCTTGCGAGCCGCAATCTCTGGCTTTTGCTCAAACCGATTAGATCGGTACACGGAATTCATGGAGATGTGGAATAGACTAAGCAAGAGACAAGGAGGTCGCGGGAGCGGTTCGGCCGGGGAGCACTAGCGGGACGCAGGAGGAGCGCTAGCGCAGGGCCTTTATTTTACAATGCAAGCTACCGGAAGCCATTATCGCGATGCGCCGAAATCGCCGCCATCCCTACCAATGTTCTCAATAAATATGCGAACCGGACGTCTTCGAAAGTCGAATTCTTCTTGCGTGGACAATATTTATAGGGTCATTTTCTTCATGTCATGGCACACGTACGACAGCGCGACTGACATCAGCTCTTCAAGGTGGGCGTACAGCATGCTGACACCGTTTAAATGGGTATAACGCGAAAATATTCAAAGTGCAGGAACCCAATCTAAAATATTTCGGATACCTGCCCCAGTAACGGTGAAGGATTTGCCTGCGCAGATTTTGAACAACGTCAATGCCCGCCTGAAGGTGAGTTTGCCAATCAAAATTTGGCCTCGCTGATTGCAGGATGCAGCCGCATTCAACTGTGCAGCAAGCTTGATTGAGGCACAGCAAGACTGCCTTGGCAGTGTCACCCGAGAACGTGGTTCTCGTCAGCGGTCAGCGTGATAGCCCTGAGCGATGGTTCATCGGTGGAAAATAATTGGGGAGGTGCGTAGGGGACATAATACGTGCTTGCCCAGGTTTGGGAGTTCCATCGACGCCGACAGTCAAAGAGCCATCAGATATACGCCTTCGGCGCAGACATCGGCATGGCCAGTCTGGAACCCATTGGGTATCAGTTGGTCATTGTCACCTTTGTTTTTGGGTTCGTAGCGCTTGCTACGCTACTCGTTCGATTGTGGTTCAGGGTGCGCCAAAGGAAGTACGATGCATCTGATAACTGTTTGGTAGCTGCTATGGTAGGTCTTGACGTCTAAACCCTTTCATGCAGTGCTTACACATGATTTCAGACGTGCGCGATTCTCCAGAGCGCCATCCAGCTTATCCTCGTCCTCGAGTTCGACTATGGAAGAGCGAAAGTAGATATACCTGCTCATTTGCGCTCTTCCGAATGGCCATCAAAGTTGTCGTACATCAACCAGATCTTGTTCAAACTCACTACGCCCTTATCAAAATTGTCACTATGCTTGCTGTATCGCACCATGTGCTCGACCTCCACGGATCCTGTCATCAGGGTCACAAGAGTGGCTATCTGGGGAACGATATTATTGATCATTGGGGCTTATGGGTCTGCGTTCCTGATCAGTATATTTCAGTGCACGCCTATCAGTAAGACATGGAACAAGAAGGTGGATGGGACATGCATCAATCTAACATCATTCCGCATGAGGGTAAGTATGATGTTGCTATGGCGGCCAGAGATGCGACTGACAACAAGCAGTAAGCTTTCAAACAGCCATTGTAGTACCGTCTAACGATGATACACGGTTACCATCTCTTGCTCCTCTCCCGCTATTCAGAGATTTGCTAACGTTCTCATTATCTCTACAGCACCGCAGTGTTCAACCTTATCACATCGGCTATGGTCATCACCTTACCCATTCCTACGCTCATCAAAATTAAGAGAAAGCGCCCTGAAGTTAAACAGCTCCTTGGACTAATCCTCCTGGGTCTCGTACATACCGGACTCACCATCGCACGCTTCGTCATCATGTTTTATCCAGACCCTCTCACCAAAACCGAGCCGCAGTACACCCACATCATGACAAATTGCCTAGCAGTAGTTGAGATGGATATCGGTATCTGGGTCGCGACAC
Source organism: Pseudopyrenochaeta lycopersici (assembly GCA_003313425.1). Classification (NCBI taxonomy): domain Eukaryota; kingdom Fungi; phylum Ascomycota; class Dothideomycetes; order Pleosporales; family Pseudopyrenochaetaceae; genus Pseudopyrenochaeta; species Pseudopyrenochaeta lycopersici. Next base: position 195,556 of record NHZP01000011.1, on the reverse strand, counting down.
TTGTCGTCATGAGACCGGCGTTCCAGGCTCTCCATCGCGTTCTGCGCCCAGGTCACGGTCCAGAGGGAATGACCTCCTTATACTATGGCCGTCCAGGAGCCGGGAAGGGTAGTAATTCTTATCATATGAAAGGCCTTAGCCAGAGGAGTAGAAAAAGGGAAGATGAATTTCATATCTTGGAGACTACGGAAATTCAGGTCACGAGTGAGGCTGCGACGGCCGGGAGAACCACATCAAACAACAGTGATACAGACGTTGTATCTTACGAGCCGGAAAGCAACGAGGTACCGAGCCAAAGATTGGGTTGCCGAGGATCGGTGATTCGTACGGAAGGAAATAGGAAGGGGGATCAGCATGCCTTCTAAAGCTTACTACGAGAAAGAATTGATCGGACTCATGTTTCAAAACTTGATAAATGAATGAATACTGGCCCTGAAAATATGGCATCGTCACTCTAGAGCCAAAGAGACCTTGGTATATTACGCCAGAATTAGTGAAGTAAATGGCAGCCCCACTAGGCGCTCCCAACACTGCTGATTCCCTTGCTTGGCGTTTTTTACCAGCTTATTTAGAGAAAGTGTTGACTCCAATCAAGGGAAACTGGAGCCCGGCCTTTTTTTTTAAATTAAATCGCCTTGTGTAAGACTTAACACAGAGAAAAGCACGAATATTTGAAAGCTTATGAATGTATACTTTACCATTTTATATTATCATCAACAACTAGGTACCTGGGACTGCATATGATTGCCAGAAAATGAGTAGGGCATAATAATGGATTATACAGTCAATAAATGAAGAAAATTTAGCTTATATAAACTGAAAAAAAAAACGCTTCATGTCTTTAGAGCTCAGGAGCGCCTAGTTTTGTTCATAACATAAAGTAACTGCTACTATATCGTAATAATTACTTTGATTCAAAGCACGATACTGACTATTCTGAATTCTCTTTATTGAAATCGTGTACTGATAATCAAGTTAAGTACATGACATCTCGTTTTAATATTCTAGGGCAGGCTTTTGCTTCTGTCTAGTTTTCTTAGAATTCGTCCACAGATAGCTTGTGTTCAAGTCATGCATGTACCTCGTTATAAAAAGATTACGGACATTTAAATCATTCTAATCAATTGAGATAACTCGCTTCGATGGCAAAAACATAAAGCAGACGAGAAACGAGTTGATTGGGCTTATTTATTCAGTCTTGCTATTTTAAATCAGGAGCGCTGATGATCGCACGCCTGTTCCCTTGATGATAGTGGACCTCGCGGTATTCCTTGAGCTTACAGGAAAGTGATCCGGCAGAATTTGCGCTTGGTTAATCCATGTTGGGAATTCATGAAGCACAATGTCTGTCCAGCCATTATCTGTACGCTTGCGAAAAGTGCAACTTTCGACATCTCAAAGCTTATCTATCCGTTGACGCTTGCACTTTTAGGCATCCCAATTCCGACCGCTGCCGTCGCACCAGCATCCACTGGCAATACCGCACCAGTGATCCAGCGCGCATGATCGCTGGCTAAAAATGTGACCGCACAGGCAGCGTCCCATCCATTTCCTTCAGTGCCAAGCAGGCTGCGCTTCTTTCTCGCATCGCGGGCCTCTTCGCTCATGCCACCTGCGTACATCATTGGTGTATACAGCATCTAGAATTGAGCATTAGCAAGATTCCGCATTTTAGGAATTATTCGGTATAGGTACCCCAGGACACACGCAGTTCACCCTGATGCCGTCTGGAGCATGGTGCGCCGCCATCGCTCTCGTCATGTTTACTACCGCCCCTTTACTAGTTGGATAGAGTAAATGAGGTGTTCCACCTTTCAAACCAGCAACTGAGCCCATATTTACAATGCTGCCCTTGTTCTCGCCTTCATTCTTTACCATAGCTGGTACACAGTACTTCGTCATTTGTACCATGCTGCTAACGTTGATCTCAAGTCCTTTCGCCCAAGCGTCCATGTCAACATCTACTGCTGTGCCTGGTGCACCGCCAATGCCAACGTTGTTTACTAGGATATCTAGTCTTCCAAATTCTTTCAGTGCTCGTTCAACAACAGCCTGGCAATCTGCTGACTTGGTCACATCAGCTGCGCAAACTACAGCTTTTCCCCTATGTGGTTTTGATGAAGCCATGTCCGCAGTTTTCTGGGCCCATTCGAGGTTCAGATCTAGGCAAAAAACATGACAACCCTGGTCTGCGAGCATTATGGATATCGCGCGTCCATTTCCGATGCCCTCACCGTAGCATCCTGCTCCTGTGACAATCGCGACCCTTCCTGTCAGGCCGCGTGATGGCGGTTGTGATGGTATATCGGCCATTGGATGGATATTGTTCAAACTTGGAAAGACGACACTGATGACGTAATCGCGGCAGGGCGAATCATGAGATAGTAATCTGGACAAACCGATAGCGAACGTGTTGTTGTGATGAAATTATTTTATCAGGTATAAGTTTGTATATTGTGTAGATACAGCCAATAATCCAATTGACGGCATGCCATTTTGGGGCAAGCTTGCGTTCGGTACTCACACTAGATGGGGCTCCAGGATACTAGCGAACCTCGGCAATCTGCTTTGTCCATGCGCAAAAGGGTATGTACTCTTATGAGATTCAGTAAAACCACTTTGCATCGAACGAGCTGCGTGGAATGATCTTGGAGATTGGAGTAATTCGCGTCATCTCACAGGCGGGAAAGCTACGACCATGATTTCGCTTCATCAAAAAGCAATGAGATCCTTCCCTGAACCTTTCCCGCTTCCAGATCCTTCATCACGTTCGGAAAGTCTGCAAGCTTGCCATTTGTGACCATTGGGTTCAGAACACCCTCTGCTATTAAGTCTAATGCTTCCCTCAAATCCTGGAGCTGACCGCCATATGAAAAGACGATGTCCAACCGCTTCCGGATAGCCAGCTTCATGTGTACGATGTTTTCGTGATTCAATGTACCAACACATAGTATCCGACCAGCTTGGCGGACTGTGATCTATTAGCTACGTTGAGGTTGCATGGTCTCTTAATAGACTTACTGATATGTTGCGAATCACTAAACGTCTGTGCCGTACCCACGAAATCAGCAACCGCGCTGATTTTTCCTGTCCATTCGTTTTCTTGAACCCAATCCTTAATATTCGTGCCAACCGGAACTAGGTCTTCTTTTGGGACTCCAATCTTGATTGCCTCATCCAAATTCTCTTGTTTCGCATCGCTAACCAGTACTTTGGCCCCTATCGCCAAGATGACTTGCAGCGCATTGAATCCTAGACCCCCGAGACCAAACAGAAAGACCGTATCCTTGGCTGTGATCTTACCGCGCCGATAGATTGCATGGTACGCAGTGGTAACGGCATCTGTAGCGACGGCAGCCTGACTTGGAGTTACCCGCTTAGGTACGTGTACTGCGCCTCGTATATCGATCACACAGTACTCTGCAAAGTACCCGTCCATGCCAATGCCGCTTCGATAGCCTGTTAAACATAGTTGTGGCATGTCATTACTACACTCTTCACACCCCTTGGACCCGCATCCTGGGACGGCAAGTAATGCAATAATATCGCCAATGGAGAAGCCAGAGTCGCTGGGGACGCAAGAGCCGAACTCAACGATGCGGCCACAACCTTCATGTCCAAGAGTGAACTTTTCATGAAACCATGAGGGTTGGTTTTCATTCGTGAGCAGATTGTAATCGGAGCGGCATACGCCAGCTGCTATGAGTTTGACGAGGAAGCCCGTAGCATGGGGTTTTGGAACAGGGATTTCCTCCCAGACCTATCGAGCGTCAATTCGATTGTGTGACATACGATAAGAGTATGAGTATGAAGTCACGTGCACATGTTACTTTGGTGAATCAAGAGCTGAGAACTACTGACAGGCTCCATGTTTCCTTTGTGTTTCCTCCATGCCCACATCGTCTCTGGGATAGTGCTGTGCTTGCTTGAATCCATATTAGCCGTCATTCAAATTCTTCTTGATTGTTGCGAAGGCTGTTCTCTGTAGTGCCTATAGCCTTGGACTGGGAGAGTGAGCATGAAATGCAGATCTAGGCACATGAGGGTCTCTAAGCCGTTCCGCCAATAAAAACTAGCTACCGCTAGCAAGACCTTACTGGAAGCGGTTTGCCGAATTGCGGGTGCGGGGAAGCTGGGTCACCAAACCAATAAGCAGCATTCGCGTCGCGCATGACTGGTATCACAAGCATTATGGTAAAACAATGAATAGGAAGAGAAACTTTCATCAAACCGAAAAATCGATACATCTTCAAGATTTGTAAAATCCGAGAGCGGTTGTCTTGAGAAGTGCATTTCAGTGGAGTCTGTAAATTATTCGATTTGGATGAAGAATAATATGATATATTGCTACAATGATTGCTAAACTACGAGGATCTCACTAAACGGAAGTCTGTATATCCTCTTGCTTTCACATCATCACATCTCTTCCTATACCCTGGCGCCGGCCCGTTGTATCTCGCAATACTCCTCTTCTGCTTCCCCGCCACGTTCTTGTTGACGCCGGACATCCAACTATCGACCTCATTTGCCAATAAACCTACAGCGCATTCGTGTACGTGCTTCGTCCAAGCTGATTTGCCTTCTGCCGTCGCTTCTGCAACTACGATGTCGTTTTTGATCGTGTATTCGATGAAGTCTGCTACCCAACCCACTGCATACTCGATGGAGCGCGGAATATTGCCGAACATCTGATGTGGGCCCATGATCACTAGAACGATATTAGTACTAATAATCGTATGGACTGAATGGGGCATACATACTGAACATATTTGGGAACCCATGATTCGTGAGCCCAAGAAAGGTTTGTATACCGTCCGCCCACTCATCTGTAAGCTTTTTGCCGTCCACACCACGGATATCTACATTACTGAATGACCCAGTGATGGCGTCGAATCCAGTGGCGTAGATGATGACGTCGAACTCGAAATCCTCGTCTCTCGTCTTGATACCTTTCTCGTGAATGCATTCAATGGGGTTCTCGTTGATGTCAACAAGCTTTACGTTTGGTTGATTGTACGCCTCGTAGTATCCGCCTTCTAAAGGTACCCGCCGTGTGCCGAAGCCATGGTTCTTGGGAATGAGTTTCTCTGCAATGGCCGGATCGTCCACACGCTCGCGAATCTTCTTCGCAATGAATTTCGAGAATAACTCGTTCGCAGCCTTGTCTGTGTTGATGTCATAGAAATTTGACAGCCATTTTGAGAAGCCAGCTTGTGAGTACAGTCGTTCCCAGTGTGCCTCACGCTCCTCGTCACTAACTTCAAATACCGACCGACTGTCGGCCCGGTGAATGAAGCAAGAGTATGAATCGAGGCAACTCTGGAAGATGCTAGGATAGTTCCGCCTGATGTCTTGCATATCTTCTGGCGTGATCTTCGTATTTCGCAGCGGTGCTGTCCAATTGGGTGTACGTTGGAAAACAGTTAGTGAACCGACAGTCTTCTTGATTTCTTGAATAGTTTGAATGGCGGTAGCACCTGTTCCTATAATTCCGACACGTTTCCCATTGATAGCGCTAGCGTCTGCCGGCCATCTTGACGTGTGGAAACCCGCACCTGTGAAGTCGCGGACGCCAGGAATATTTGGTAGAGTAGGTTGATTCAGAATTCCCATGGCAGTGATCAAGAATCGCGCGGAGTAAGTTTTGCCATCCTCATCGGTAAGTAGCCATGAGTTTGATTCTTCCCGCCATCGTGCAGAGGATACCCGGGTGTTAAATTGCATATCCTCATGTAGCTTGAATTTTTTCGCGAAGTACTGGCAATACGCAAGAGTCTCGGACTGTCCCGCAAAGTGCTCAGTCCAGTTCCACTCGTCCAGAAGAGACTGGTCAAATGAGAATATATATGAATATGATTCTGAGTCGAAGCGCGCTCCAGGGTAAGTGTTCCTAGAGACGTTCAGGAATCAGCCAGAATTAAGAAAACAGTAGCGGATGTTTACCAGAACCATGTGCCTCCTTCGCCAGAGCCCGCTTCGATCAGTCTCGTCTTCAACCCCAGTTGGCGCATGCGATGCAGGGAGTACATGCCCGACTGGCCACCCCCGACGATGAGAACATCGAAATCTAGAGATGCATCTAGTTTCGCCAGGTTCTCCGCTGGAATGCCGCTCAGGTGTCCAACCATGGTTCAAGCAATATTCAGATAATTTCCAAGGAGGATGCGATGTCGCAGATGAGCTGACTTTCTAAAATTCATCGATCACTCGATAGTTTATCATGCCATGACCCAAACTAACGGCTCACCCAAGATGCCGAACCTGTCCCGACATCCGGGCGGCCTGCTGTGTAGTTTTCCCCGCAAAACAGAAGCGAGAAGTTTGGTGTGCGGCATCATGCTGCGTTAGGAAAGCCGATCACGGCATTGGTGTTTACGGCGGACGATTACAGGGTGTAGTGCAATAGCCTTTTCCCGAGCCGAGGAAAACCAAAACCTCCAAAATAACCAACATTAATCATCGTACAAGTGTAAATTATGGTATAAAAAATAAAAAGGAAATGAAACCGAAACTGTTGATTGTATTGGGTATCGTACTAAGCACCTTTAACTCCTATTTTCCCATTTTTTCCCTTTCCCCTACTCGTCCGAGCCTTCTTCCTCCTCATTTTCTTCCTCTTCCTCCTCGTCTTCTTCCTCCTCGTCTTCTTCCTCCTCGTCTTCTTCCTCCTCGTCTTCTTCCTCATTGTCGTCCGATGCTCCCTGAGCAGAGCACCTTGCGCCATGGTCTCGCCACTTGCAGTTTCCACAGGCACCATTCCAGGCGCCTGGAAGGCTCGTACAACTAGTGAACGGCCTTGGACCAGTGGCTGAGCGACAATCACCACATGCCTGTATATTTTAGTGTTGTACGACTGATTTTAGGGGGGAACTTACCTTGAGATTTTCTCGTCCACGGCTTTGGATGAGTATGGCGTTGATGTACGACGGCCGACCACTGCGAATTTGTGATTCTTTCACATGCGTCGACCAAGACTCGATGTTATGGGCACTCTTGTCGTACGCATCTCTCTGTTGGTCCTGTGAATTTGTTAGTTGTACGACTCTAATATTTGGGAGGGATTTACATTATGGCATTGGCCTTGAAGCACTGAATCTAGGTAGGTGCTGCCCGTGTACCAGGTCACAGCCGTACGAGCCTGAGGGTCGGTTGGGTCGTACGGGTACGGATTAGAAGAAGGTTTGTTGCTTACACCCAGATTTGAACCTGGGGCCGTTGCGGCGGTGGCAGTTAGAGTAGACATATTTGCGACTATTCCACCTCTTTCTTGTATTGCATAGTTGTACAACAATTATTTAAATATATATACCCTATAAAATATAATTATCTTATATATTAGGTTGATTTTTATTAAGATTAAGGTGAGAGATTATGTTTATTTGCTTTATAATACAGGATGAGGTGAGAGGAGAGTATTAAGGAAGGAATAAGGTAAGGAGAGGAGTCGTACGATAAAGAAAGTTGCGTTCAGAGCGAAGAAACATGTAAAAAGGGCTCGTACGATAGTAATAAGAGTGAGAAAAGATTATACTTAGCCTTTCTATCTACGTTTACTGCGAAGATTATATAGTAAATTATTGTATAAGATACTTTCAGTTCCTGGAAGAAGAATATCAGATAGACTATCCTCTTTAAAGAGAGTATTATTATTGTATAAGGGTGCTCCCTTCTCGTGTGAAGGTGTTTGTGTTTAGCCTATATTCTCTCTTATATTTAGAGGTGTTTTAGAATCTTGTGGTGTAGATACCTGCGAAATATCCCTCTTTCGGCTACCGTACGATAGTACTATTCTCTTTTTTAGCTAATGAAGTTTATTATCTACTTTATTCTTTACTTGAGTGCCAGAAGATAGTATATGTGTACGTACGGCACTCTTTCTAGTAGAAACCTTAGCCTTCTCTTCCTTAATAAATAGGGGTTTTCCCTTTAGCTTCTTCGTACGATGTGGAAGTGGGGAAGGTGTAATAGGAGTAGGAGACTTAGGCTGAGGCTCGTACACAGTATCTTTAAAACAGACACAAACTTAAATTGTACCCTTGCCTAATTAGAGAAATAAGGCTAATTTAATAAGCTGATGTATCGTACGGCTCCTTTTCGCAGAAGCTGAGAGCTTTACTGGACTAGTTTTGGTATCAACTTGAGTTGCAAGGTACCGTAGTAGTTTATCGTACGACTCCTCCTACTCTATATCTATATTATTTAAGATATAGTTATTAAGAAAGTCGTCTGCCCCTTTAATATCATTATTAGTAAGCGTAAGAGATAAAGGATCTAAAGTAATTAGTAAAAGCTTAAAATATACTAATATTACGTACGAAACATTTAAGACTCGTCTATAATAAACTGGCGGCTATGTATACTATATACATCCCTAGACGAGTAGTATATATACTATAGCTGAACTTTAAGAAATATCTTCTTAACTGTTGTACTACGGCCTTGTAGTGATTGCTGGCGGGCGCTATTAACAGCCGTACGAGCGTGGGTACGCTGAGATTCAGTAGATTGCCGTAGTACCTGGATAGAAGCTGATAGGACAAATAATCCTTTCTTTGCTTTTGGTGTTGGTTCATCATCGTCCAACCTAATAACCTTATCTTGTGGGCCTGGAAGAGATCTGGCTCGTACAGTACTACTACCCTGACCTTGAGTAATATTATGAGGTTGTCGTACGGTAGTATGTTGCTCTTGTTTGATAGCTAGGTCTCTCCTAGTACCACACTCTTGACAGAACTCTCTAGGTCGTACGGCTCCATGGTGGAATAAACTATTTGCTTAACAAGTTCCTTCGGATAGCATAAGATTAATAGCGTACGATAGACTATAAGGAAAAGTATAAGAAAGAGTGCAAGAGAGGGTGCAAGAGAAGGTGCAATAGAAGGTGCAATACACCTTTTATCTATCGTACGACCTTTTTCTCCTTACTATATCTAGATCCTGTAGCTTATACAGCTTATAGTTATACACCGCTATTTTGTTAATTACTAACTGTTTACAGGAAAGTCTGTATCTAAATCAACCTCGCGTACGATATGAGCTTCGCGTGGAGGAGGCTAGATCTCTTAGTATATGCGTTATTTCTTATCGTACAAAACTTACCTCCCAGTCCTAACTTCCTATTGGATGTGGTAGTAGACTAAGTTCAGGCTGGCTACCTCGTCCGATATAGTTAATTACTAGCCGCCTTAGCTGAAGATATATGTCCTTAAATAGCTCTTCTCAGTTCTTAAACGTATGTATTTTTGCCTTGTACGGATTAAATCCAATTTCTGCCAGCTTACTCGTACACTAAGCTATTGTCTCTTCTGGAAGATATGCTGTTACATCCCACGATAGGAGGTGGCTCTTAAGATCTTCTAGTGTTTCTTGGTCGTACGATATACCATAATCTCTAGTAGGCTTTGGAGGGTTATAGTAAAGCATGTATGGTCGTCCGACAACAGCGTTTGGCCGGTTTGCTTGCTGCCTAATCCTATAGGAATTCTATATATTAACGTACGAGTATATCTCCTCCCAGAGAATAGGGAAATAGACTGCATATAATGCAATCTGATCAGCCGTACAGTACGTAGAAAAAAAGCTGTCCTGCTCAAGCTGCTTAAAATAAGTCTGTAGAATGTTAGTTTAATACTTATAAAGTCGTACGTATACAAACCCTCTACCTAAAAAGTAAGCTCTTTAAGAGTTGCTGCCACCATAACTTAATCCTTTAGTTCGCAGTACTCGTACCATACATATAGCAATCTTAGAACTGAATTCCTGGCTGAGCTTTTTATAAGAGGCAGAATTAGGCGTACGCTAATTGCCCAGTTTCTCTCCCACAGTCTGATCGAATAAACTGAGGCACCACAACTGCCTGTCGTACGGCACTAAGATATTGCTGTCCAACGCTTACTGCCGTACCAGCTGAAATACCAATAAATACCCATATCACATATCTAGCGTACGCATCAATACAGGCATATATCTCAAAACCGTACGGCTTTAACTTCTCATGTCCATTAACTGACCAGATGTAGTTTGGTCCTCGTACGATATACTCGCCTCTTTTTCTTTGTAGATCTCTCTCTCTCCTCTCAATCCCAACTGGGTTCATCGTACGATAGGCCTGGAACATACGATCCCTTGCAATATTCATCCCCATCTGACGGTAATGGAGATAGAGATACTGCCTACCATATCTATCAATTGCTCCTGACTGGAGGCCCTCTTTAATAAGTTATTGTACGATAAGCTCAGCCTGTTGGAGTTCTTCAGGATTACAGATCCTACGACGAAGTCCTAGCTTAAATCGAAGTCGTACAAGGGTATAAGGTCTAATATGAAACCCTTGCCTTCTTAACTTAATAAGCATATCTTTATCGTCTAACCTAACCTAGAAGTAAAGGACCTTAATACGGCGCTGGATATCTTCCTCCTCTTTAAAACTTAGTCTCTTAGATATCTCCCACTCCTTAAACCGTGACTTAAGCGTACGAAGGCTAATCTTAACTTCATGCTCTTCACGTAACTATCGTACGAGGTTTCTATAACTTTTTCCCTCGTGAAATTAGGTAATTAGCTTAAGCTGAAAAGGGTCAAGATTAATCTATATCCCTCTACTAGCTATATATATAGTTAATAATTCTTCTCTTAAGAGGTTATTACTTAACGTACGCATATTAAATACTGTTAAAGTATAAAAAGATAGGATAGAAGAAGAAGAGTTAAGTACTTCACCGCTTATTGCGGGGTAATCTTAACTTATATAAGCAAGACCCTCGTACGCTATAGATTTTGATAGGACTAGAGAAAATTAAACCTAACTCTATACTTTATACTTTTCGTATGTTATTATAGTTATTATTTATTTTTATACTATAATTTACACTTGTACGATGATTAATGTTGGTTATTTTGGAGGTTTTGGTTTTCCTCGGCTCGGAAAAGGCTATTGCACTACACCCTGTAATCGTCCACCGTAGGTGTTCTCCGCTAGGCTCCCGGCAGAGAGCTACCAATAGCGCAAAAGCGCCAAGTTCACCACCACCAGGAAGCATACTGTCCAATCCAGCCCATTATTCGGGAACCCACAACAACCCGGGTTGTTGGATATGAGCGAGCCGCGAGCATTGGCACCTCATTTGCAGTAGCGCGCGAGACTCATCAACAACACGCAGGGATTGTAACTCCTGCGGATGGACACACCTAGGTAAATAAACACGTCGCAAAGCAGAATCTGGAATTTTTGACCAGCTTGGTCTTAATAAAAACTCATTGAGCCGTTCTACGGTCTTTCTTTAGGATACCCTGCGCGTTCCAGAATACCTCTAGATCTCGGAAGAATGCCCACTTAAGCGATTTACCCCATCCTTTTGCTCTCCAATCATTTAATGACTTCGGATAGTGGTCAACACCATCCCTCACAGTTGAATCATGTGCAATGATCACGAATATCCGCTCATCTGCGTCAAGCTCTTGCAGCCATGTGGCTGTGTTTTGAGCAAGCGGAATATCATGCCCGAAAGTCATGTCGTAAAGAGAGTCGGTAGATGACCTACCCCGAGATTTCTGGAGCTCTGCGAATGCTGTTCCTGGACATAGTGGAAAATCTGCGTCTGCAAAGCAAGGGTGTGGCAAGATGGCATCTGGAACGGACAAGTGTTTCGAGGGCCGGAAAATACCAGCGTAGTGGCAGATGTCGCCTCCAAGCAGCACGAATGAGTCTTCCTGGCCAGTAGTTGTTCGTGCCAGCCCACAAAGATGGCCTATTGCATGACCAGGACTGTCCAGCAGATAGAAGCTGCCATCCCCGAAGTAATCGTACGCGGGGAATTTCCCAATCCTTAGATCCTTATCGAAGGTAATTTCTCGAAGCGTCCTGTTCGCATAGTCACTTTCTCGGATAGGTGAGTCTGGGTTAGCTGGATATCCAGGTAACATTGCGTTTTTGAAGCCTGGCCCGACCACCAGATCAACGCTATGTGGAAATGAAGACGGATCGCCAATGTGACTATTGCAATCTGATCAGAACACGAAGTGCCTCACGAAAGATATGACGTACTCCCAATGCCAGTGGCTCCAGATGACAGCCTCTACATTTGCCAAATCTATACCATTCTTCTCCAAGATGTCTGCCACATTTTCTGAAACCTGAATGTCGTATTTTGTAGTTGGCAAGTATTCAGCAACTTGTTTCGAGTAGTTCTGATAATCTTTCCTGATGCCTAGGTCAAAAACTAGCTTGCGACCTGACGGATGTTCTATGAAGAATGAATGCGACGGCGACGTCTTGAATATCTCAAGGCCTGGCACTGGTGGGGCCATAAACCGGTGGATTTGCGCTGGTCCAAAATTGACAGGATTAATGAGATGGGTCTTCACTGTCGTGGTACCGTAAGGTACGATGATATGAGGTTTCGAAGCCATGAATGTATTCTTTGAAGACGTTCGCCTCATTGAAAGTCAAGTTTCAGGGTCAATCAGATTGCTGATGTTTGGCGAGTCGATGATGGCGGCCAATTGGACGCCAGGGGCAAGCGAACAAGCGGAAAAGTCCCCGCAGAAGAGAAACCCCGGCCATAACCGACGTCGCATGATCCCTCGGGAAGCTTGATTTGTCTTTACCTAGCGTACCATGATTCATGCCTTCGGCAAATAATGTTTGCCGGTCTGCACAGATTTGCGGTGAACCTCTCCATAATGGCCCGTAGACCCGACAGACAGGAAAACTCGCCTGTTCGCTGAGGAAACCTGGGGCACCGCATTCCCCAGAAACTTAGCTTCCAACCAGATTGGACATAACCGTAACAGGGTTGGTGGCTTGGAACGAATATACATAAAGCTGCTTCTTGTCGATCATTGTCACACATCTTGGGACACTCGACTTTTCTAGATCTTATCAGAAGTTTAGGGTCTTTCACCATGACGGGCACTGAGAAGCCACAAGAGATCTACCAGGAGACTTCAGCTCCTGTAGGCAGCGACATCGAAGATGGTCGACAGTTGAAGACTGTTGACACAGTGCATGGCGATGAGGCAGTGAAGTACGTCGGCCCATCATACTCTCTGAGAAACCCTGCATTAACATCATATCAGGGTCCTTGTTGCGTACACAGGAGAAGAGTCATGGACCGAGAAGGAGGAAACCCAAGTGAGGCGCAAGATTGATTGGCGCCTCATGCCTGTCCTCTGTGTTACTTACGGATTGCAATACTACGATAAAGCTATGCTGTCACAAGCAGTAAGTACCAGGTGCTGTTATTTAAAGTCGGTGCCCTGGCTAATATCTAAATAGGCTCTCTTTGGCTTACGGGATGATTTGCATCTGAGGAAGGGTAACCGTTACTCCATGTCTGCAGCTATCTTCTATGTAAGGGTATATTTACGTGCGTGGAAGGCCATTACTTACTTTTCCATAGCTTGGCTTTATCATAGGCGCTTATCCCGCAATGTACCTTGCCCAACGATGGCCTATCGAGCGAGTGGCGTCTGGAATTGTCACGGTCTGGGGCATCTGTCTCATTCTGACAGTCGTATGCCGCGACTTCAAGGACCTTTATGTCCAACGTTTCTTCCTAGGCCTACTAGAATCTGGAATAAGCCCTATGTTCATGGTTATCGTTGGCTCTTTCTACAAAAAGAACGAGCAAGCGTTCAGAATGGGGTGCGTCACAACACAACCGTCAGATTATACTTATGACTAACAAGCCCTAGCATCTGGTACTCCTGCACTGGCTATGTCTCTATCTTCTCGCCTCTCGTCAACTACGGTCTTGGTCAGGCTAAAGGCCCTCTTCGACCGTGGAAGTATATGTACGTAATGACTCAACACGAAGGGCATGTGAGAATTCGCACTGACATTCACACTCGGCTGTAGGTATCTTTTCGCTGGTGCACTCACAATTGTCTGGGGAATCGCACTTTGGTGGCTTCTACCCCCGGACCCAGTTCGCGCTCGTGGCTTCAACGAGAGGCAGCGCTATATCTCCGTCGCCCGCCTGCGATCCAACAATTCCGGAGTTCGGAACACACATTTCAAGAAGGAGCAGGTCCTTGAGCTTCTTTTGGATGAAAAGTTCTGGCTTATGTTCGCTATCGCCTTCCTCTCTATGATTGCCAATGGCCCAATTTCGACCTTTATTCCGATTATCATTAACTCCTTCGGTTTCACCACAGTAAAGTCTCTCTTGCTAGTCATGCCTGCAGGTGCCTATGCTGGAACGCTTCAACTGATTGTGCCATGGCTCTGCTACAAATTTACTGGTCTGCGATCGTGGGCTATCTTTGCTTGTCAGATGGGAACGACACTGGCGGCGCTACTCCTTTGGCTCCTGCCTAGAAGTCAGACTGGGGCACTCCTCTTTGCCTGCTACATTCTGCCTTCTGTCGGCGGAGGGTACGCTGTTCTGATGGGTCTCGGGCTCGCAAATACAGCTGGGTACACCAAGAGGACCGTTGCTTCCTCCGGGATTTATATTGGCTATTGTTTGGGTAATTTTGTCGGACCCCTTGTGTTCAAACCACAAGATGCTCCTCGCTACGAGCCCGGCTTCATCGTCACCTCTGTGACCGCAATTATTGCAGGTCTATTGGCGATTGTGTATCGCTTCTGGTGCGTTGCTGTCAACAACAAAAGGGATAAGACGGGTGTTCTGGAGGGTTTCGAGCATGCGTATGAAGATGACTCAACCGATCGCAAGAATCCTCAGTTCAGATATATCTTGTAGTCGCGATAATCTACCTAATAGCTGCATCAGAAGAGGGTAATAGCGGGGAGAATTATATAGTGTGTAATTTAGCTACTCCTATCATTGCCTCATTCAGTGGCTATTTTCTTTTGAAAGAACTTGTTGACGACTATGCTATCTTCGCTCAAGTGAAAGGCGTACGGTAGACTAATGATCATACTCTCAGCCACTAAAACGACCAACAGTTGGCGATAGTATCAAATATATGTGCCCACTATGGGCATGACTTATCCAAAGAAAGCGCGTGTCGCAGCTGTGGCGATGTGTCTGCATGTGGCTAGCAGATCTTTGTGACGCTAAAATCGCCAGCTTGAACCTCGGATCTGAGCCTCTTCATGCACCTCATGCAAACACGAACGACAAACGCACGCCGTCATCTCTTGAAAAGATTGCAGATCGTTCAGCGATGAATAGCATCGAAAATAGCTCTACTCTATGCGCCATACCTTGCTCAGCTATTGGCACCTTTTGCAGCTACTACGCGCCATCACAACCCGAAAGAGACGCTCTGCGATCATCCATAGTTCACCGCACGAAATAACTTCGCATCGCGATGATGTCTGAGAATGTGACATCAGCAAACTGGCAACATTATTCTACAACGACTGCTAAAAGAAAGCGTGCAGACTTGGTCTGTTTTGCTTGCCATGCGAAGAAAGTTAAATGCGACCTCCAACAACAAAAGAACAATGGTCATGGCACTTGCAAGAACTGCTCTGCAGCAGGCAGAGATTGCCGCATTCGTCCATCAAAGCGAGAGAGAAAGCAAAAAAGGAGCTATGACGACAGGACAGGTACTCGATTCGAACAGGAAGCGGAGGCTATTTCAAACGGCGTGGAGACTCTATTGGTTGCGAATGCCACATTCCATGAATTCACTCCGAACCAGATACTGCAAGGATCAATCGTATCTGGGAGTCCTCAACACTCTCACCACTCATCATCCTCAATGCAAAACACGCGGCAAAGCAATGTTCCAGCAAACGTATCTTCTCAAAGCATCTTTGAAGCACCCCCTGGTAATATTGAGTCGTCAATGGCACAACGAGAACGCATGAGTACCAGTATTGCAGAGACCACACCCACGCAAAGCGGCGATGTGGATACAGGCTTCCTGCAGGTGTATGCGCAAGAGAACCAATTCGACGCGCAGAACCAGGCGCTAGTGGCCCAGCTGGAACATCGATATTGTTCTGGTCTCCGCCCCGACTTGGAACAAATCTTCACTGATACTTATTTCGAATACTGCTACACTTGGTGCCCAGTGCTAGATCGTAGCACGTTGGCGTCCGATATTGCGAGATCTCCGCTCCTAGCGAATTCTCTAGCATTGGCAAGCAGCCACATTCAACCACCGTTACTGCCTCACGATGGGCCTGAGGTCTACTACAAACGAGCAAGGACCATCTTCTACGATGATGAAGAAGCAGACGAGATAATGGCTCTCCAGGCTCTCTGTCTTTTCTACTGGTGGGCACCACAGTCGCCTAGCAGAGTCCATCGTCATTCGTAAGCATTGCTGAAGTGAGAACATACGTACAGATTTAACTGACTATTGTTATCTCTATTCCAGGTCCTGGTGGTGGACATCAGTTGTAATCAGACATGCTCAGCAAATGAACATACACCGAGAACCCAGCGCGGATGGTCTAAGCAAAGAGCGCCTCCAGCTTGGACTTCGAAGGAGAATCTGGTGGACAGCCTTCGTAAGTTCTTCAACTCTAACCGTGTAAATACGCGCCCGTACAGAATAGTGAATAAATTTAGATTACTATTATTCAGTACCATCGCGAGCCTTATATAATTTGCTGACTAGATTAAGGCCCGCGAACGTCTCACGTCTCTTTGCCAGAGCAAGCCAGCCATCATCGACCCTGAAGACTGCAATATCCAAGAGCCATCACTAGCCGACTTCCCATCTGATGCACAAAGCCAGCATCAAGGTGAAATATTCATTTACTGGGTCCGACTTTGCGCGATCATTGGCCGCATTGCTAAAGTTCTTCTTAAGTCAAGTGCCGATTCCGGATCACTGCAGAACGAACTGCGGGAGGAGCTCGTCGCCTGGGTGCATTCTTTACCAGCCCGGCTGCGGTTGCCAATTGAAACAGCTCGAACGGAAAAATTCGATCGCGATGTGCATCAGCTACACTTGTTTTATCTGACAACCATCATTATCTTGCATCTGAAGCGCTCTGGAGGTCAACTACCGCAAGCATTACCACCGGCAATACTAGCAGCTTCATGTACAGCTAGAATTCTGCGAGACATCCTCGCTCGCGGTAACTCCCGCTTCTTGATGGCCATCACATGTTGGCATGTTGGCACTGCGTTCATTGCCCTTCTGCAAGCCTGTCGAATTCCGCATCTCAGTGGATCTGCCAATGAGGATCTAGACATCCTTTCAATTGCTGTCAAAGAGCTACAGAAAATGTGGGCCTCCGCTAACGTCATTGCACAAGGTTTCGAACGGCTTCGAAAACCGCAGCCTTCTACAGACTCTGATCTTAACCATGTTAGCCTTGGGGATACACTTCACGCATCAAGCAACGATGTTTCTCAGCCGCAAGATCTGCATAGCCTACCGAACGGCACAAATACAAACATAGACAACGATTTTGACTGGATGCGATTCTTCCCCTTCGTGTCAAAATCTACTGGAGGCATCGCGGAGAGACTTGTGTCGGGTCGCGAACTCGGAATGGCAACAAAAGGATTTCCATCGCCAGACAATGAACTCTTTCACGGGACTCTGCTTGCGCAATATCAAGATCTCTTCGATCCCTTCACGGACTACACTCTCGGGTTTTCGGACATGATCTTCGATCCGACATGATGTTACCATCTACTTCGCGCATAGAAAATGGTATTTATTGGTCCTGGTCATGATACCGGTTCTTAGGAACAAGATTAAGGCACTGAAATAAGAATTACATATCTAGCTCGCTACATCGCTGGCCAGGCTGGTCCATCAATTCAATGCTTTCCATTTACAACGCCATTTCTTTCAGGCCCTTTTCCTTGCGCTTCTTCAGCGATCTCAACATACCACGAGAGATCTGAATCGTCCTTCATCTCAAACTCAGTGAATCCGTTGCCCATGAATCGCCAGGGATTTGATGTCCTGTACGTGATGTCGAAGTCTTCACCCCGAATATCGCCCAGCATTCTGTTGAATAGTTGCGCGGAACCGCCGAATAGTGCTGTTATCCTTCCGTCGACCCGGCCTCGCTTGTACCACGATGAGCAGCCACCGGACCATACCAGTGTCTTATGAACTTCGTCCTGGTAGCGCATGAAGTCATTTACTTTTTCTCGCTTTGGCGTAATGCATTTAATATCTTCATCTGCCATTTTCTTGATCCACTTGACGAAGTAATCGCCAGTCCAGTTTAGCGATTCCACGAGCGAGCCATGGCCACCGAGACAGTTCGGGCCCATCATCTAAATAAAAAGTTAGCTCCCATACTGTGTGCACTTATTTCAGGGATATATTGCGTACCATAAAGTAGTTTGGGAAGTCCGGTGTCATGACAGAGACGTATGACTCCGGATCCTCGGCCCACTTCTCACGCAAATTGATATTGTTCTGGCCAATCATGGGATACCGCGGTCGATGTGAGACGTCGAAACCGGTCGCACAGATGACTAGTACAAGCTTAATACATGGGTTATTCACGAAAGTAGCGTGGCTTTTACTTACTGACGTCGCATTCAAAAGTCTTGCCATCTGCGGTCTGGATGCCGTTCTCAGTTATGCCAACGGTCGGGCTATTCGTGCAGTCACAATTGTCCCTCAAAAACGATTCAAGGTAGCCTGGGCCCGGTGTAATTCTCCTGCAGCCAAGTTCCCACTTTGGTATGAGCATGTCACATAGTCTCTTGTCGTGGCCTAATTTTTCTGACATTTGTGCGGTGGCCGCCTCCATACCTTTCTTGTTATTCTCGCCTCGCATGAAAATGTAAAAAGATTTGTTTGTTCGTGAAACAATCCCTTTTCGGTATGCTTGATGACGTTCAGGGTCACGAAATTGCTCTTTCTCAGCATCTGTGTACGCCGGGTTGGGATCATCAACCTCGCGACCCATGTGCTTCGATGGAGGCGCACGATAGTATACCCATGCACCACTTCGAATGAAGTTCTGAACGGTCGTGCCAGGCAATTTTGCCATTTGGGGGACGATCTGGATGCCTGATGACCCGTTCCCGATAACGGCGATGCGCTTATTCGAGTAGTCAAAGTCGTGGTCCCATCGGGCTGAGTGCGTAATGTGGCCTTTGAAATTTTCGAATCCAGGGATCTTGGGCCAGTTCTCGTGACTGCGTTTTCGATGAGTATTCTGTAACTCAGACAATGGGCCAGACTTACACAAGCACGCCTTGCCCTGAAATCAGGACATGGCACCACTCTTCTCGCCTCTCTTGACTCTTCGTGTTTTCAAGCTCTACACACCACATCTCTTCTGAATCATGCCATTTTGCGCCAACAACCTTGGTGTTCAGTTGCAAATCACGATCAAGATTCCACTTCCGCACAGTTTTCTTGAAGTACTCTAGGATCTCAGCACCGCTCGCATAGAATCGCGTCCACTCGGGATTAGGGTCGAAGGGAAAGGCGTAGATGTGTGCGGGTACATCACATTGCACGCCAGGATAGTTGTTAACAAGCCTGTAGAGGTAAGAAATTGTCTTGTTTTAACTGAACATGGACCCACGTACCAGGTGCCACCAACTTCATGGTGTGCCTCGAATATGGTGTGGTCGACGATTTCTTGCATTTCGGGGAACCGATGCTGGAACTTATGGGCCATAAGCAGGCCTGAGAAGCCTGCGCCGATTGTGAATACCTTCAGCTTTCGTGATGTGTACGCATATTCGGATGCGAGCTTGAAAGGATCCGAAGCCGTGGTTTGATGCCCATTAAGAGCCTCATTCTTGTGAACACCATTTGTTTGAGTGCTATTGGCAACTGGTCTTGACGGTTGAAGTCCGTTCAGTTGTGGAATCTCGCTTTCTGTCGCTGGTGCTTTCACGGCCACGAATGGCTGCTTCAGCTGCGCGCTAGGCGCGTGGCCAATAGTGGGGAAGTCTAGAAAAGCCGTCATCGTAGATGGCCAAGTGTTGGAGCGAAGGGCCAACGGGTATCATAAAAAGGAAAAGCAAAAGTGTAGAACTTGGAAGCGCAGATTAACGACAACGCAGACACTTTGTATTTCCAGCTTACTAGCTGCAGCAGACCGAACAGCACCGAGTCCAGCAATACCGGTGTCGAATGTCAATAACACGTTCCAGCACAAGCGTAAAGCCCTTGCTTGCCGAGATCAGATCACCGCTTTCGCTGCGACAACCACTTCCAGTGTTCCGAAGGCCCAAAGCTATCCCGGCATGGCCGGATTAGGATAACCGCGACCCCGGCAACCAAGCTTGTCTTTGGCCGAGCCCGAATACGGACAACCGCAGTTCTCCCCGCAAGAAGGATTTTGGTGGAGAATGCTACGGCCGCTTAACTCTGCAACAGAAAGCCTGTTAGCTGCTTGATGAGCATACGCCTTGAAGCTCGAGTCTGCAATTTACTTTGCACTACATTGTAATTCCCTATCCACTGCAAACCGCAGCACCCAAAACTAGCCTCAATTATGCCCATCGCGCGATACGAGTACACTGGTCCAATCGACCATACGGTCCCTATTGACCATACTAAGCTAAAGGGTAAATCCGTTATAATAACAGGTGGCGCCAATGGCATGGGAGAAACATGCGTTCGACGCTTTGCAGAGTCTGGTGCATATGTCACCATCGCAGATGTGAATAAGCGCGGTTATGATCTCTCTACTGAGCTCAACAAGCAGTATGGGGATGATCGAACTATTTTTGTCGAGGTTGACATCCGAGATTGGGACCAACAAAAGAACCTCTTTGAAACTGCGATGACAAAATTCGGAGCCATTGACATCGTCATTGCAAATGCAGGCATCAGCAGGAGTAGCGGAGACAGTCTTTGGAATCTGGATGATCCCAATGGTGAGCCGACAAAACCGGATCTGAATATTATGGAAGTCAATTTGAGGGGAAGCTTCTACACATGGAAGCTGGCGGTTCATTACTGGCGAAAGCAAAAAGAGGGCGAGGAGAGAGATCGATGCTTCATTATCACTGGAAGTATGGTTGCTTGGATTGATTCGCCCGTATTCATTGCCGCTCTCCTTCTATCACAATGTATGCTAACGTTTGCGAGGGTAATTGGGAGTACACGGCGACAAAGTACGGTCTTCGTGGCTTCATGTGCACAGCACGCCGCTCGTCCTGGGAACAAGGTATCCGCATCAACTATGTCGCACCATGCTGGATCAAGAGCGCTATTCGGACGAAAGAGTACGAGAGCTGGCTCATCGACCACGGCATCGAATTTGGAGAACAGGAGGATGTTGCAGGATGTATGATGAGAATTGCGAGCGATAAATCGATAAATGGTATGTAATGACGCGCATTCCTCTCATAAGCTCCATTTTGCTCATGATACCAACAGGTAGGAGCTTGGCAATCGTACCTAGGTCGATTGCGAAGGAGGGTTTTAAGGACATTGATCAGGATGATTATACAGAAGACGACGGACACGGCGGGTACTTCAAGCGCACGCAAGACACGCAACTGGTTATTATTGAAGATAAGTGGACAGATGACTACACAGTTAGAGTCTACAAAGAGTAGCGTTATAGTAGTATATAAAGGACAGGCTAGAAGAGTCGCAAGAAGTTTAAACAATACAAGTAAGAACTGCTAGAATCACACAGATAAATTATTTCAGATACACAAAAAGTAGCTTACAGTCAGTGGGCAGCCCCATCAAACTTGACGCACCTTTTTCCACAATTGCCCAACAATAGCGCAATATATCTAATAGTGAATAAATATATAAGCTAGTCTACCTACTTTCACATTGATTTGGTTTATGTCCTAGACTATGACAGTTGCTGCACGTTGGCAATGCTCGTTGGCGCGTTCGCTCGGGATTTCGCGAAGTCTAGAGATTAAAGGAGATAGAGATTCTACTCCGCGAGTGCTATAAGTCCTCCCTAAGCTGTTGCCTTTTCGATGGAAACGCGTCTATAACCCAATTTGTCTATAACCTAACTTTAGATAGTTTTCGTTGTCTCTAAGAGATAGTTAAGCACTAGATTTAGAAGGTGAGAAGTTCTCAGAAATACTAATTTTCTAGTTAAAAGAAAGCAATATAGCGGTACATTATCTAACAGATTAGGAGCTCCTTAAACTTCTTAATTAAGTCTTTTCGAAGAAGGCATATCTCCCTAAACAATACTAGGTCTTAGCGGTATATACTGTACTTATACCAACTCATGCCAGACCATTCCGATCACTGGCGCAAGCAACCCCAGCATCGAATTAGTAATCTATTGAAGAGAAAAATGCTTCTTATCTGTGAGGCCGCCCTCTCATTCGAAGCACAACATAAGTTAGAACTTCCCCACAGTCTCCCACCTACTCCCAACGCGGTTCGGTTTATAGCTATTACAAGCCAGCAGCGTCAGGTCCGTCACCGATTCACGGTCAGAGGGCTAAGCGTCGGAAGGTTACTCACATTTAGTACATAGCAAAGTCTCGTCGACGTTTTCGACGTCAGCATGAAATCCTGAAGCTCCCAACTTGAACATGGTCTCAGGGCACTACCATGCCTGATTTCATTTTGTGGTAAAGACTAGTCCTCGTCCGAATGATGGAATACGACCCTCATGCTTGGCTGGGTCCACAGCGCGGTCTGATCGTCTTGCGTACCTGTAAGTGTGAGCGGGTGATTCATGGAATCGTACCGAGGAAGGGATTCCACTGCGTGTAAGCTGTCTGTTAAAGCAGCGGTTGCTCTTTCAAACCCATGGATCATGCTGGCAAGCCACCAAGAGGTATGTTTTCTCGGCATCACGTAATAGAATGTTGTACATCAAGATGATTAGGAACAATGTTGTTCCATTTGACGAAGCTATTCCCCTCAAACGAGGAAGAGTATACTATGTTTGACTTACACTATCTATAGATACGCCAAGTTTCGCCTGATAATCATATTCGTCCACATAATTGTTGGTCATACCATCAGCTCTCGTGAGTTACTTTTCCCACTTCCTTAGTCTTCTCAGTTCACAAGAAGTGCCATCGCACGAGCATTATACCTAGCTCCTGCTAAGATCATATTCTCCGCCCTTTCCAATTGCTCATGTCTTCATTGAACACTCTGAAATCAATTATTCCTCCTGTTGCAGTCGCTCAACCCTCTCGTTGGCAGCCTCGCCGGCCTGCGCATTCTTCTTCGCCAAGTACATTTGTGCACCGCACAGTGCCATCAGGACGAGAGACAAGCACGCGAGCGGGATTACGATAAAGCGTGAGTGTCTCAAGCAAAGACATGCCTCGTCGATATCGCTAAGTGGCCTGCTATTGACAGTGAAGCGTAGAAAATTGCATGCAGAGTTCTCGCTCGAGCATGTGTACAACTTGTTGGGAACTGCGCCATTATCTTTGTTGCATGTTGTCTTTTGGATGCGATCTTCAGCGAGCGCCGACCAGATAACGGATACTAGGGACACGACGAATGCGATGGCCGCAGCAGTGAGGGTTACCGTTGCTATTGTTAATAGATAGGATGTTCGTCGACACTAAAGAAAAAGTCTGTCAGCAATCGACGCGAATGAAGTGGAATGTGTTTCCTTTGCACATGACGTACCTTGTAAGTCCACCCAATTCCAGCGAACGCGATGATACCCGCCAAAATACTTAATACCGACGAGACAAGGGTCTTGATCTCCGATGACCGATCGTACGCCAACTGCACGTAGAACACGGAATTGTCTGGACGATACATGACCCATCGATATAAACCTTCTGGATAAAATTTTCTGAGTATCTCGATGCCATTTCCAGCAAGGTAAAAGTTGGCAATAGATAGGCCAATGAGGGCGGTTGCTGTGATGAGGGTTGCACCCTTTATGATTTGTAAGGCTATGGCCGGCATGGTGATGGTTGTTATCGGAGGCTGTGGGAAGAAAGCCAAAGATGCGGTGAGATTAGATTCCCACTACGGCACACTCCATCTTATATTCAGATGGTTTCTCACATTGACCAAGATGATACGGCCTTGCCAAAGCAGCGAGACTGGGACCCGCGTAACTTCGCCACGACCTAAAACACCTAAGGATAAGTGTCGCCCATGCTTACAGCGTTTAGCATTCCGCTTTTGGTGGTCAGCCAAGCAGGCAGCCGCGAAAAGGCCTATCTTGTATTTCATTGGCTTGTATCAGTAATGCGCCCCATGTTCAGTCGAGCAGTGGATCGCGATTGTAAAGTGTTTTTGGTTGCTCCACCGACGAAACGGACCCCGAGTACAGAAGCGCCGCTTTCCAGAGGCGACCCACACATCGTGCCACTTCGCGAACAGTGCTGTATCATTGTCAAGATAAATCTGCCTTGAGCGAAAACTGCCTTGTAGTTTCCTTGGAAATGTGGGGCTCTCAAGCTTCGGCGTGCAGCACACAGATGTATGATGGTTATGCTCAGTGATCGGAATGGTTTTCTTGGATTAATGCGCTCTACGTGTGCCGCTTCCAGGGTGCCACCTGGTGCACACGCTGATTGTGGCGCAATCACGCGAAGAAGGGTTTCTGCGCCTGGCGCCCAAGCTACCGACCAGATCGGCGCAGCACCTGCCGACGTGGACGACGTGTGAACCAGAGGGCGTAACGAGCCACCAAAATGGTTAACCCTCAAAAAAATCGAGATGTCTCAACAACGAGGTTTAATTTTGAAACTCAGTACACAACGACTTAAGATCCTGAGCAGCTGCAGCAACTGCAGCTTTTTTAACAGCTTTTTCTCAAGCTCTAGCTGAGATTTCTCGTTGTTTCTTTGCAGCTCTCTGAATTGCAACAGCAACACTATCAAGGTCTGCAAACCTCATATTAAAGTCAGTCTTGATTCGCTTTCTACTTAATATAGGCGTAGCTTGCTCTAGCTGGTGTTGTAGTTTCTTAATACTAGTCTCAAGCTCAGCAGCGCGGGTAATCAAACGTGAGGTAGACTTGCTCACCTTCCGTAGTACTAAGCGCGTACTAGCGGATAGCTTGCTTAAGGAAGAAAGCTTCAATTTTGGCTATATGCAGCTATAGTGCTCCTATCTTCGCTATTTTCTAGAGATAACGAAATTATCACTAGCCTTACGGAGTAGAGCACAACATAAGCCAACTTAAAGAGGCTAAAGTCTCGATTTATAGGGGTCATATAAGTCTCTAACTTAAAACTCGGCTTTAAAACCAACCACGCAGCACCACTTGCCGCAGGTAATACTGGTATAAAAGGAACTTAGCAGTTCTTGGGGTCTGCACGCCCTGGGTGGAAACTGTAGTCCTGCGAACAGGTCAAAAAGATTGAAACATTACAACATTGTTGGCATCTTTAAAAAGCGAGGTAGCGAGTGTCAGCTTCGAAGTACTGCAGCCCTCATAAAATTGGTGCTGCAATTTACTCCCTGCAGCTTCCAGTATTGTACTGTGACTAGGGGCGATGAGGACTTAGTATCCGTTTTCAATAGGGTAGCACTTACGTCCGTAACCCAGCCGGTCTTGGTTAGATAGGAGTGTCAGTTATGACAGGATTGGGTATAGTACACTGAAGTGTCAAACGTGATTAGTATTGCATTGCAAAACCTAGCACATACCGTCGTACGAAGTGTCAAGCGATCTGTCTTCAGCTAGTATAGCGTAGATGTACCTTTAAATCGATACGTTTTTAGGCTAGTGTTGATCTTCACCCGGCCCGCGTCAACATTTCAGCCACTCGCTTCATGCGATCCAGAATACCCCCTCATACTTCAACGGCCGTACCGTGCCAGTAAGACACATCAACCTCTGAATTTGGTTGGTCCGTTACTGGAGCCACTAGACGTCGGAAAGGAAGATGCGCCGATGGCCATGTCCAGCATCCGAGACTACCTTCTGTGGATATGAAACGTCAGTGCAAAGACTCAATAACAGAATCCCATTGACAATCAACCCATCTTCATGGTTTATGGCGTCAATGATGCTATGAGACTTGAACTACCGACCATAAATGGCAAAGACAACTTAAAGTAGACATACGTGCATATATGCAAAGCTAAAAGAGCGTTCGCTGCGTCCTCGTGGGAAGTTCTGAATTCTTAGCACGAGCCATTAGAACTGACTTAATCATAAATGATGCCTGTATGAAATATACACATCCCTAACAAATCCCACGGGATGACAGTGGAGCTGATGACGTCGCGTGCAGCAACTCCACACCCATAATACATCAAACTGCATGATTTAGCACAGAAAGATGGCGATTACAGAAGTTGACATAGGTCTGTCAGTCGACGAAACAAATCCCAAACGCGCAGTACAATGACTTTGTTTTCCATGCGTTGTCACACTCATCATGAATTTCCAGTGTAGGTAAATAGAGCAAGGAAGATCCGGTGCAACAGGGGAGTACCATGCTTAAATGTAAAGCGCTTTACACGAGCAATGGCGTACTACGAATTAGCTCGATTTTATAGTCTGGTCGCTCGGCCGAGGTACCTACCAATATGCGACAACATTCCCCGCCCTCGCTAATGCGCATACTAGCTGTGTCACCACAGCACAACACTGGAGTTTTTTAAGCTGTAAAAGCTAAAGCCTTTCGATTATACGCAGATAGCTACATTCTTAATCGAAATAGATCCTCATACAAGTTCAAGATCTGCCGGTCAAATCGTGAACGGTAGTTCGGCCCGCAGTGCATTGTACAGCAGGAAGCATGGTTGTGATACAAGTGCGCTTGGCTCACCTTTGGAAATACCCACTGTAATTACTTGACCGACAGCCATTACCTAGATCTCACTTATTTCAGATGTGGGATTACTCAACAGATGGGCGAGACCTCTGCCGCGCAGCTTGTCACAAACTTGATCATTCCTATGACGCCTCGAACTGTTGATACCGAACCCCGCATAACATAAGAGTAATCGTTGTGATTCTGGGCAATACCCCACAATTCATTGTGTATATAATAGCTGTGTCCGTCTCACGTTCAGTGCTGTCCAACAGGGACTTTGTTGCACCCATCATCAAGTCTCATCTCCTTGACTTTTTTCCTATTGCACACACCCACGCTCTCGCAGAAGCTTTCGAGAGACCAAGCGCCATCATGCCTTTCTGGGCCATCTATCACTCCGACTCCATTTTCAAAGACGAGAAAACGAAGAAACCTTTGTCTCAGGCCATAACCAAAATCCACACGGATATAATCGGTCTACCAGCCTTTTATGTCGTTGTGGTCTTCATCCCGCTTCCAAGTCATGGATTGTATGTTGGGGGAGAGGAAAAGGAAAAGCCTTTTGTGCGAATCGTAATCGACCAGATCGCTCGCAGAATGGAGAATTCCACAAGTGCGTACGCAGGGTGGACAGCCCAGATTGACGAGATGTTGGAGCCGCACCTGGCTGCTAAGGGTTATGATTGGGAATACCATATTGATGAGACGGAATTGAGGCTTTGGAAAGTAAATGGGATTTATGCTCCTCCTTTTGGAAGCGCGGAGATGGAGAAGTGGAAAAAATACAACAGGGTATTTCCCAGGGAGGAAGGTGAAGATAAACTCGGTGCAGAGTCCGCAACAAGCAAATAACTTGCAAGCCTTGTTTGTTTGACTTGGTGTCAAGCCATAAGAGCCGTTATATAACGTACTTAGTTGAGTGCCTTAGCACCGTCCTGGGCACAAATTGCCAGATCTAGTTTAAACAGTCTGTTTCACGTACCTTATCGTTATTAAACACCTTTATTACAATATCTATGGTACGGTCAAGTTGATCAAATGTCATCTCTTCTCTCTAGGTAAGCTTAGTTGCGCGATTAGAGGTGGCAAAGATGTGCTGCGTGTCGTTGCGCACTTGTTGATTGCCAGCGTCTAGTTAACATTCTCCCAGATCATTGGTTATAGCAGTATGTAGTGATTACTATCCTAACATCATTTTAAGGGTTCAAGTCTTGTAAACAGAATGGAATCGCTAAGTGAATGGTAGCGTGTGTTGCCTAGCCTTCCCGAAGATTAGTCGAGCCCCGTGTACCAGCTAGCGGCTCTCTCACGAATAAGTCTGGCCTCTCCTACCCAAGGTGAGAGGCATCTGCTATCTTGTCATTTCCTTCTGGATAAAGTCTTTCGCGACACCAGACTGTCCCAACTGTGCTGTGAAGCCTGCTTTGCAATCCTCCTCGCTTGCGATGCTAATGACCCCGTGGTAGTTGTTCCACTGAGTGGCGTTTTCCTAAGGATTGACGCGGCCCTTAGCAAGGGTCTTAAACTTACTATCCTGCGCATCTGCATTTAGAAGTATTGTAAATACTTCAAAGAGTGCCTTACAACCTCTATTTTGCTGCCTCTACTAAACTAAAAAGTGCCAAAAAGTGCGATTGTACACTACCCTACAACCCTACTTTAAAATCTAACAAGTAGCTTCTTTACCAAACTGTTAGTCTTTTAGAAATAAAGAAGACTGTAACAGTGCAGAGCCCCACTGCGCCAAATGGCCAAAAGTACATCAATACTAGCTCAACTGCTAGTATCAGGCTCTGCATCTAATATATAGGTGAGCTGCAACGTTACCATCTCAGCATCCGTTACAAAGACTTAGACAGTAAAGCTAGAACTATAAGTAAAACATACTTCTTTATTATAAACTAATAGGTAAGACCTGAATTATACCTTCTCCAATGCTTCTGGCATTCATTGTACTACCTTATTATTACTAGAATTAATGTTACTCTCTAGCCTATACATAGGAAAATGTCACCTTAAGTACCTAGAGTCCTCTAGGATAGGCCTAAAAAGAAGTCAATAAAGACTAGCAATATATAGCACTCTATATCTATAGAATCTTGAATAGGCCTACTTAGAGAATTATAGATTTATAAACTGGTAATATATATAGCTATAAAAGAGTAACTCTTCTGGATTATGATATATAATCATGTTGATTAATTTATATAACTTGCCTTACACTCTTAATCATAGATCTAGAATACTTCTTTCTATACTTTAATTTATCAGTTCCTCCCTAAGAATTAGCCCCAGGGTAAATAGATCTAGGACCTAACCTTACTAGAGCGTACCCTGGTATAGACTTAATATTGTGTTTCGCAGCTTTAGAGGTAGTAGATTTGGCAGCGTAGGCATCTCCCTACTAATTCACGTTAATAATGGAGGTGCTAAACATATAAAGGACATTATTGGGCTATAGAACAACGTGAATACTTTGGTAGCTATTGCAGTAGTATTTTACTAACATCGATTTATATACACATTTTTTCGTCGTCCGCATTCTCAGATCTGCCCAACTTTGTCCAAAGGGACCTAATGAGCCGGCGTCTCAACCATTGCGTAGCGTACACTGCGTATATCATCAAAGGTATTGCAAACCCAAGTACCATGACAGAGATTATAAAAGTTTTTATATTTCTCTCAAAAGCGAAGAAGCTAGTGTTCCCGCCGAAGTACTGAAGAACTATTATCATTGGTGTAGTGATCTGATCCCCAGAACTGTCAGCATATGGTGTAGATAACTTGTGGTCTGGTACACACCAGCAGTAATTGCACGCTGGCCCGTGTAGAATTTGATATTTCTTCGGAAGCCTTGGCACTCCTGTGGCTCAGCTCTTGTATGTTACGACTAATTTCATGACTGTCCAGATTTACAGCATATATCCTAAAGTGTAAGTTTTTTATATCCAGGTCGATTCGATCATTTTCGATTCCTATAAGCCGTTGCACCTATCAGGTATTAGCATGAAATAAATATTTTCTTGGATATTACTACCATCATGATGGAAGAGTTGTAGAAACCTTCAAGATGAAGAAGTTGGTTTTCCAAGACCGTGAGTTTGTCGTACGAGCTAGCAATACTATTAAGTGACTGGCGGGCCATTTGGTTCTTTATGTCTGAGAAATAACCGATATCTCCGTCAGCAGAGCAAAAGCTTTTGCCAGTGCGCAATGAGCAGGAATAAACATCTTTCACTCGTTGAAGCAGTACCGAATTATCATGAATCCCGTGCAGTTGCTCAGATAGATCTTTCCGTGCCACAGGCTTCCACAGAAACGCATCCATCGAGTTCTAACAAGGTTAGCGCAGTTCTGTTGACATATTAGGACCATGTTTGATCATACTTTGTCTCTCGTCAATTGTTGAATTTCAGACACAAGATATTCCCATTCTTTGACCACCGTCGTCAGTTTAGTAGCGACAACATGGAGGAAATACGCTCGAGGATCCCAAATGATACTTGTACCCAGAGTGCCTTCATTGCAAGCAAAGCAGTCTTGTACCAGGTCATGCCGCTCGCAGTCTTCTCCGCACGATTCGTAGTCGCCCTCATCCTCGGTATCATGTCCTTCATCAATGCAAGAGCTGCCTGTCTTGGAGAACGCGTAACCGACCCAGTGGTTATGGTCCATCCTACCGATTGAAATCGATAGATGCGCTTCCGATAGATGGTACTTTGTTGTTCCAGTTTTTGAAGACGGGACAAGGAAGGAGAGGTCAGGGGATGCAGAGCTATCACTTGGGGTACTGACTTGCTTGGTGGTGCAGGTCGGATACTGAGTAGGCTCCTCTCTGAATACAAGGTATGGGAGATGAAACTCCAGGAGAAATGGTTTGAACCCACTGAACTACACCTCTGTCAACATAACTGCTCATAGAAGCTACTAATATGGTGCTTGTTTTACTAACCGGTGCTTGGACTTGAAGTGCTGAGCTGAAGCTCAAATGCTTACTTAAGGCTGACCTCAAAATATGAGCGTGGGACACTTGCACTGAGTTTGCAAGGGCTAAGGCAAAAGACGAGTCAATATTGGGTATGTGGCTGTATCTCAATTTAGTAGTGTTCCCGTAATTGGTTGAGAAGCGTGAATATACATGAGCAGCCGTTCGGCACTAGCATCTTCTATTTTATATCTCTGCACATCGGTCAGCTCAGCTGATTAGAACTCACTATGTCATACCTCGGTCTGAAAATATTTCCATAATGGTTCAGCATCAAGCCACCCTGATTTATGCATGACCTCGCGTGTGTCCGATTTATGTTGGGTGCAATAATCAATCCACGCTGGTAGATGCGACGAAGCAGTTTCTCCTTCATAATTTCTCCCTTGTATAGAGATATCCTGGCAGAAATCTTGGATAATTTTATGTTCAAATGACGGTATGGACGAATCGTTGTCTGTTTGTAGAAATAGAGCGACTGCCTCAGCACTATCGCCGATACTGTTGCAGAAGCTTCGAGTTTCCTTAAACAATTTGTATTCGTTCACAACCTTCCTTTCAATTGTATTTGCAAAGACAGAAGGCCACGATTTCCTCTGAAACCAAAATGGTTCATGGCTGCTTGTAGTTGCGCTTGTATCGGCGGTGGAGCATTCAGAAGATAGGGAAGGTAAAGACTCAACTGAGTTCCGTCGCAATAATGGAGCATTAAGCGTGGAGTTTTTCACAGAATTTTGAGCATCCGAATTCGTCGCTTGGTGTTGAGGGAAATCGGAAGCGCTTGGCAGTGTGACCGAGGATGCACCCAAGCATTTCGCAATGTTCCTAAAAGTGTCAATTGCAGGTAGCACATAACCGTCTCCGAAGCAATTTTTTGCAACAATATGTCCATATAGTGTGGATGCTCCGGTATGCACTACCCACGCACCGGAGTCACCCTGATTCACTAGAATAGGGTATCAGCAAACATCGCTCATTCCTGTACTCATCTGAGACTTGCCTTCGCCGTCGTCAAGCTGAAGGAGATAAGCATCGATAATTTCCTCGCTATTGGGGAGCGATATACAGACCGGGTTACTTGACAGGATCCGACGGCGGGTCCCTCCATTTGCACCCAGAAGCAGGACGGGCTCGGAGACATCGTCCTGGAAGTGCGGCTCTTCAGCTTGAAATATATCTTGGACCGTCTATTCTGATGGGTTGCCGGTGAACTCAGCGTTTATTTGATGTATTGCCTTGGCAATGGGTTCTTTATTGTAAACAAAGTCCAATCATGCGAAGGTTCCGCTATTCCAGCTGATATGCCACGGAACATCTCGCGGCCAAGCACATTACCTATTGTATCATTGGCAGAGATCCAATTCATAACGTCGAATGCGTTGGTATGCCCGGTGATGTCAGGCTCGATCGTGTCTACTCCTCCTGTTTCCCTTGCTTGATTAATTTCTACGGCATGTCCCGCTGAAACACCGAAAAACACGACTTCTCCAGAACCATATGTGACCTTTACAATCCCGCCACATGTCATGAGACGGGGTGTTTGGCTCCTCTGTGACCTATTTCTTGACTCAAATATGATTGGAAGCCCGCAAAATGTTTGCTGTTCCATGATACATCTGTGCTGGCCAATGACGTCTATCGTAACATCAGCGGAGGTCTGGCTTGGTGCTGGTGTTACCACCATGAACTGAAGTGGAGAATGATCTGGCCGATTCAGTTTAAGCAACTCTTGAACGAATGGTAAGCTCAGGTCAGCTCGGACCGTAGTTTCGGCCCCTTTTGCACACACTACCACCAACATTAGAACCGCATCTTCTGCTTGATTTCCAACATGCTCAACATGTACCGACAGGGTGTGGCATGAGAGCCCTTCAACTCTTAACAATTCCTTCAAACGCCTCATTATCAGTTGTTGCGCACTACGACATTGTACCCTCAGGTTTCTTTGTATTGGAAGGTTGAAGAAAGCAAGTGGCGAAGATGGAACCCGTCGATATCGGAGCGGCAACTTGCTATGCCCGTCGCTTTGCTCGTTTGCTGAGGCAGCTGGCCTATCGACGGACGACATCGAGTGGTAAGCCGAATCTGTAAGCGTGTAGTTGTCGGACTCAGATTGACAGATGCCTGTGGATGATCGGGCACCGCAAAACTTGTTCAAAGGAACCTGAATAGCCGTGGAGGGATCGGTGACAGAAGCGCTACAGTTAGGAAACGGCGCTGCTGTATCGCCAATCATGGTGGTCCCTGGGTCTTTGATTTAGCAGTAAAAGCTTCAAATACACCAAACTGTATTCTTTGTTCAATGGGAGGGCATTGCATTGATATTAGGCAAAGGTATGTTTAGAAGGATCGTGGCTTTAGATGCTATTCAAATTCAAACGAGGCAGATTACCGGTGAAGAGATAGTGCCGAATTGGTCTAGTGTTTGAACCATGCCTGATTTCGGCTCCAATCGGCTGAAGTCTAGGAAATGCTGATAAAAGGCTGAGGCCAATACGATTCGTAAGTTGCACTGCGACGTAGCAATGGCTGACGTGGAGATGGCTGGCAAGGCTGAGGGTTTGGGCAGCAATGGATATTTGACTAAAACGCTCCCAAAACCGTTGTTAAGTCTTCTTTAAATTGTCCCGCCGGAAATTCTCTTCATGATGTCGGCAGCTCGTTTGCTCCTTATGCCAGAACCTTGGGGCCTCGAAAAGCCCACCGACAGCGTCCGCCAGAAAGTATGCCGAACGCTGTGGGACTGGACTGATTGTGTCCACTGCCAGAACCGCGGCTGTCTAATTGACGAGTGTGATTGGAGCAGGCTAAATAGCATGAGTAGCTTCTTGCAATTCTATGAAGAGGTTAGCTGTGGAAGTTTTCACGAACCATTCGAGCTTCATCGCGCTCTAACTAGCCACGACGATTTGCTCCGAGCCATCGCTCTCATCAAAACCAAGCCAAACTGCAAGCGGCGAAAACTTACTGAAGAATTTTTCTCCACCTATATACAGTTTCCATCAAAACAAGATCAAGATCGGGTAATGGACTTGGCAATTTCGATTCTTGGGATGGTCGAATGCTCTCCACGGGAATTCGAACGATTTGATTTAGGTACATTTCCCACATCCGTAGCATGGGGCGAAGCAGAATCCGCCATCGATTTTCTCAGGTGGACAATTCCGCAAAGCGCTCAATTAGTGTACGACGCAACAGCATCAGCAACTCCAAGTCTCACTGCAGCGGATCTTGAGGATCATGGGTTGAAGCTCCGGAAGACCAGCGACCTCCGGCGACACTTGTTATTCGATTCTTGCACAAATGTGGTTTATATATATCAGCACTCGGCAATACTCAAAGAGTGGCTTCGGGCGAAGTGTCCTGAAAACCCGGTCAATGTGTAAGCGATTGCTGAACGATGGCATAAACGAGACTGAGATTTTCGATAGGACCATTGTCCCAGATCAACTTTCACTAGAAACCCTGCACTCTTTGCAGTTTGTAGTCTTTCCATGGGAAGATCTTAGAAGTCGCAAGTTGGCGAAAAGAAGTGGTTTCGATCCATCGTGCCTGGACATTGACACTGCGGGACAGATTAGGCGTAGTGGAAGGAATAACGTGTTCCACCACCACGCGCACGTCCCTACGGCTCGCACGCGAACGCGATTTTCCATCCAATCTTCAACACGCGATAACTCCATCAAAATGGCGAATATTCAGGCTGCAGTTGATGCCCTGAATTCCTTAAAGATAGGCGAATCTTTCCGTTATTCAGATTATGCAAAAGAATTTAGTTACGATCAGTCAACGCTGTTAAAGAGGCACAGAGGTGTACAGCAACTGTGTAAGCAGTATATCAAGAATAGCAGATTACTAAACACCACGCAAGAAAGAGAGCTTATACAGTATATCTATAAGCTTTACGCACAAGGGCTACCTCCTTCTAAGCCTATAATATAAAATTTCGCAGCCTAGATAGCTTAGAGACCTGTTAGCAAAAATTAGGCTAATTACTTTATTAAGCGTTATAATATTAAGCTCCTCTTACATTAGGCATCCGGCCTTAATTATAACTGCTTTAAAGCTAACTCAGCCTTTAAGTACGCACTCTACTTTAAGCTCCTTAAGCGAAAAATTAAAGAATATAAGATTAATGCGCGTTAAATATATAATATAGATAAGAAAGGCTTCCTTATTAGCGTGCTATCTAAGGTTAAGCGCGTCTTCTTAAGGACAACATATAAGGCAGGAAAATTAAAGCATATACTCTAGGATAGTAATTATAAGTAGGTAACTACTATAGCTTACATCTGTGCTAATAGTACTGCCCTTACGCCTGCTCTTATCTACTAAGCTTAATTAGGTTAGATCTAAGATACGTAGTTATAAGACTTTAAGCCTCAGCATTATAAAGCCTTCTTTACCTCCTTACTAAATAGATAGACGAGCAACTAGCTAGGCCTAGCATAGCTTAAACAGGTGTTTAATTGCGAGACAAGAGTGAAGGCTAGGTAATCTTAGAGGCTACTCATCCTTAACAGCTATAGATCTCATGTATCTATAGATTTTATAGACTACTGCGACAAGAACAAGATCCTCCTTACTATCTATCCTCCTTACTTAACCTACACGCTTCAGCCGCTTAACGTCTGTATGTTTACGCCTCTCGCAGCTACTTACTATTATAAGCTATCTAGCTTCATAGACTAGGCTTAGGGCATTAGCTTAATTACTAAGCGAGATTTCTTTCAACTCTTCTATTAAGCCTAGAGCTTATCTTTTACTAAGTAAGCTATCTTTAAAGCTTTTAAAGCTACAGGGCTCTCGCCTTTTAACCCTAACGCTATCCTCGCACGATTTAAAGTAGCACTAAGTAGCGATCCTAGGCCCTTATTAAGTAAGAGCTCCTCCTCTATACTTAGTATAAGCGACTAGAGAAAGATAGAGAGGCTGCTAAAGTAAGCTGTAGATAATATCTATAATAATAAGTTAAAGAAGCTTAGCTAATCTCTCTACGCTATCTTAGTCTAAAATACTCTACTTTAACACAAGAATTTATAGCTTAAAGAAGCTCTTAGTAATAAGTAGAAGCGTAGGAAGCGTAGTAAGGCCTTACCCCTTAAGTTTCCTTAGGATTATAATAGTAGTGTAATGTTCTAGTTACCCTTAAAAGTTAAGGCTGCTCGCGAGCGCTAGAAGTAAAAGGACACTATAGTGCAGCAGCTATAATACTAAAAAAGTAAGGCTATAAGGCTTCGCGAGTAACAGAAGCTTACTAAGGCTAAACTACTTAAACAGAGGTAAAGGATAAAGATTATAGCTAAAGAGAAGCGAGATAGCAAGAAGGCCTTAAAGGCAGCTTAGTAAGAGGAGGTAAAAGTTGCTAAGAAGATTTAGAAATAACTCTAGCAAGATATAAAGATATCTAAAAAAGGTAAGAAGTAAATCTTTAAGCTAGGTAGAGCTAAAGAGGTAGTAGTAGTTAAGGAGGAGCCTGTTGTTTGCAAGACGCTGTGGTAGCTACTTCTTGTTAAGGGCGACTAATTAAGCTACTACAGAGGCTGCTTATATAATCTAGCACTGCGAAACTATTATATATAGTACTATAAGCTCACTACTAAAAAATCTTACTATAATATACTTTATACGTGGCTGTAGAGCCTTATTTAGTTTAGTAGTTGCATTAGTTTTTGCGTGCGAGCCGTAGGGACGTGCGCGTGGTGGTGGAACACGTTATGCAATACATGTATTGGGGCCCACGATTGCGGGTTCTTGCTGAGATTGTTGCAAAGCCAAAGCGAAAACAGTCCTTCTGGACATAGATGCTTAAGCACATTCTATTGTGGACTTTTCTTATCACTGTATTTACGGGGCTCGTATCGCTAGCTAATCTGCTTGTGGACGCATTACAGAGTAGCAAGAAGGAAAGTTTGAGATTAACAAAAACTTAGTAGTAATTTGTGACTCGAATCCTTATCAAGCTAGTACGTGCACTATCCTAATACGCTAGAGGTAGTTGATCTCGTGGAACTGATCGATCAGTCTCATCAACGCCCAAGTCACTTGCCTCACCAGTTTGACGCAATGGCATGGGCGTAGCCGACGGCCAATTATTACAGGGCTGTTGACTAGAATGGATTCGGTTAGCTTGTTTGATCACATGACCAGGCGTATCGCGCGATGTTGGGCTAAACGCCTCGCTGCAACACTGCTGCAGGCAGCACAACTCACCACAGGGTTTCGCTTCCAGTATAGGTTTAACATTATTACCGTGAGCTACCCGCATAACAAAATCTAACTATTCGTTCCCACCGACGATGCTCAGGCGCCGACCAATACGCTAGGCAGCCGAAGACTGTGAACCACGAAGATGCAGCAGAGTAGCCGATGCTCCTGCTGCCCCACTAATTGGAGCACGAACTATCTCAACACTGCTGACACCGGCTAACATCCGTCCTTGTCGATATCCTCTAGTCTCCCGCACAGTATCGAAGCAGACGCTTCCCCTGGCCGTCGCGCCATTCCTGATCGTCCTCCTGCCCGCCCAAACGACGAAACCAATTCCAATACACATGAAGGCAAGAGACGACGAGTAAAACGCCACGGGAAGAGGATTAGTGGGTCATGTTAGCAAAATTGCCGCTGTGAGGCGGGGCAAGCACATGAATAGGCTGGGAAACAAGGCCCTGAGGCTGGGTACTGAACAAACCTCTATGGCGACGTGATAGAGGAAGCTCGCCCCACTCCCGCACTGGGGCTGCAATCTCACCTGCATTTCTACGCCCTTGGCGATCTCCACTTGTGCTGCAGCCGCGGTGGGCCAGTAGCGCAGATAATCCCAAAAGCTTACAATGCAGGACTATGTGCGGTCTAGTATTGGATCGCTTTCCCACCAGATACGCCTTTACTGCCTTAATCAGATTGGATCGAGGCAGGCGGTCTCATTGTATACTAAGGAGTTGGTCTTTCTCAGCACAATATATTTGTACAAACAAGCAAATAATAGGCACAGAGGCTAGCATTGGAACTCCTTGCGCTGAACATGCTTTGCCATGGCTAACCGTTACTCCTCTCTACCTTATGTCAGCCACTTATCCTTCCCTGCGCTCTCTGTTTCCAATAAGTAAGAGTGAACTCTTCCTGATGTCTTATAAAGCTTGGGGAGCCTCGTTTGGAGAGAAAACTGTTCTCCAAGAGTTCGAGGCACCTGGTCGTTCCTGTGTACTAGTCTCTGCGACAAATAGCATGCAAATAACAGGCTCCCAGTCAGGACGATTGCGCGCTGGTCTACTTTGGGGCCGTCATAACGGACCGTCCGGTTTTCGGATGATATTCTACGTCGAGCTTTTCTGCTCGCTCACACAGTGCAGCGTCAATAAATAGCGGGGTTTTCAATGTCAACAGTATTGAAATTGGCTTCGCAACAGACTTGGCAAAGCGACCTTAAACTTCTGCCCGATTGCCTGGCTATCAAAATCCTCGACTGCGATCTTCGGGATAAAGCCTGGGAACAAGATATCTCGAGCCTTCCGTTCAATGAGAATGTGACCTGGGGAGCGGACGAACTCAACAGAGGTGATATGATTGCCATTCCTTAACTGGGTCTCTGTCTCCTATCAATTTGGCGGTGTTTGGACTGCATACGGGTCGAAGCTTATCTCTTTCCAACTTTCCACAATTGTTTGTAGATTTTAGTCGGGGTTTGCAGGACTTATCGTATCCGTGGTGCAATTCTTTAATCATCTATTTGCTGCAAGTAGCCTTTGGAATCGGTAGCACTGCGCAGCAGTGGGTTTTAGTTAGCGAAAAGGCGATCGAACCGGCTGGCATGCCGTTTCGAGTGCCTGAGGAGACTTTAGTCCGAAAGGCGATGTACCTTCGCCTTCCAGCCAGCAACTATTGAATGTGAACTGTGTTTCGTTATCGTTCTTTGCTAGTGTAATGGACGACATTGGTGGATAAAGACGTTGTGGCGGCGTTCGTCGGCTGCGCCTTTTTGGTTGGAGCGCAGTCTTTGGGACGCGGGCGCTCGAAAATGGTTTAGCGTCTGATTTTGAGGAGAGATGAACCATGAGTGCAAGCGTATGGCCTAACCTAACCTCACCTCACCAACCCTCAAGCATTCTCTCATGCCCCACCGCAAAGAATCCCATACAGCAGGCTACGGCTCTCTATCACTACGTAGAGTGGCAGTATGACATTTGAGTTTATCAACAACAATGATCTCCTTGATGGTACCGTGAGAAAGCGGATTCGCAGCCATGCAGCGTTAGGGAAAAATAAGGGCAAGAAAATCTTTCGCACATCCAGAAAAGACGCGTCGAAAACGGCCACAGTTTCATTCCGCACTCCAACGACAATAAAGAGAGTATCAGAAGCGGCAGAGAAAAGTTCTGATATTGAACGGCCAATTGATGATGGGCTGTCCTTCCCAGTCACCTTGCCCGATGAATCGAAACGACTTGCTAAGAAAGGTATGATTGCAACACATTGGAGGTTGACTGGGCCGAATTGATGTTGACTTACCCATTATGCTTAGTTGTGTCATTTATGAGCGCCATACGATACTCACCTGAGTTGAGCAACGGCCTCGACTATGCAGGCCTTTCCACACCGATATGTGTACAGAACATGTTTGTCGATGAAGCATGTGAATACCCCCTTGTTTCATTCTATTGTATTTTGGCAAGTGTGGTAACTTTGAT
This sequence comes from Pseudopyrenochaeta lycopersici, assembly GCA_003313425.1. Taxonomy (NCBI): domain Eukaryota; kingdom Fungi; phylum Ascomycota; class Dothideomycetes; order Pleosporales; family Pseudopyrenochaetaceae; genus Pseudopyrenochaeta; species Pseudopyrenochaeta lycopersici. The sequence goes on along the minus strand of NHZP01000011.1, from coordinate 156,320 downwards.
TCAGGTTTTCACTCCACGATGGCTACGGCTATCCTATACCTCAATAGCCTGATAAGCGAGCCAAAGGGCAAGTTGAAGTCAATGTATCATGTATCACATACCTTCCGCTTGTTGAATCAAAAACTTTCCGGCTCAGGTGCGGTTACTGACTTGACCATCGCGGCCATAGTCAGCATGACCCAGTACGAGCATTGCCAAAAGCAATACCAACAAGGGCTCGTTCATATCCAAGGTTTACAGCGGATAGCTGAGGTACGAGGTGGGGTGTCACAGCTTATGACAAGCGCTTCTGGCTTAGTACAGAAAATATTATGGTATGATTTATGATCGTCAATAAAAGTCTATAAGATCTGTATGTATGCTAACATTCCTCCAGGGTTGATCTTGAATGTTCCCTGCATTTAGGCTCCCCAACTTTGTTCGCCGTTGAAGAGGCATTACTGGGATGCAAGACTACAACGCAATTTCCCAGTTTATACCCCCAGCAGGATGATGAAGACCTTGCGGTAATTCTTGAACAACGCCCGTTCAAGGAACTGCCACCTGACTTTCGAGACCTGTTTATTGACATTTCATTCCTTGCTTCGCTCCTCAACAAAGCGATCGCTGGTGTTCTACCAAAAATGGATGCCACAGAACTCTATAAAGATACGCTCCTACTCGGATATCGTCTAGTAAAGCTGAAGCCCTCAGGCCCTGCCTAATGCGTTTTGTTCATTTCAGAACAGAGTCCATCTTGGTCTAACAGCTTTTTTGGCGACGTTTTTCCAGGGGTGGGATCGTGGTATTGCCCCAAATATTCTATTATCTGAATCGCTTCTTTCAGAGCTTCAGCAACCTTCCAATGTCGGGCGGGTTAGCCAAGAGATGCTTCTTTGGTTGCTATTCATAGGAGCAGTCTCTTCGTGCCTATGGAAGCATACTTCTTGGGTTTCAACAACAAAGCACATAATGTACGACCTAGGAGTTAAAAGCTGGGATGATGTTAAAAAAGTACTAGCCAAGTTTCCTTGGGTCAGTGCTGCTCACGACGCAGCTGGACGGGCACTCTGGGTTGCGTCTTGTGAGATCCAATTGGATGATACTGCGGAATTACTTGATTGTGCGTTTCCCCTGTCTGTAAATTCACTCTGAACAGAGGAATCAATATTTCCCATGACTAAACTCTTGGAGTAGTTTCCTGACTTGCATTTTGAGGGCTACCAATCTATCGTCTTTACTTTAAGATCCCTTGAACTCATCCAGGCTTGATAGAATCAATGATGACTTGGCGCAGACCATACACTGGTAGGAAAGATATCTACCTGTTCAGAGGAAGGTCCTGGCCGTGAAGTGATCAATCTAGTGGGTGGCGGAGGAGATGCCCCACCTTGCTAGTAGTACCGGAAAACCTTAGTGGCATGCGGCACAATACGAGAGCGCAGGGAAATATGACCGATGCGGGTGATTATTCATGGCTTCAATATGTCTTGTCTCGGAGGTGTCTCTCATGCTACGAATTTTTCTGCTCATGGATTTCGAAATGAGGTACGCTACAGAGTACTTCGTTAACGTTATTGACAGCGCGAAGCCTCACTTTAGCGCGTTAGTTCATCTTATTGCACCACTTGGCAATATTAGTACCGTTACGCACTTTACCGTTCTGATAGATGTTGCTATGGTAAATCGATATTTGAGATCAACCTGTGTATAACGAGGGTGTCTAGTTAGTGAGATATATGGCTGAGCGGAGGGTAGATAGCGCACAAAAGTGGGCAGCAATTGGCAGTGCGACTGTGGCTTGGGTCCCGAAGAATGCCTTGGCGCATAAACTCTGAATATATGATAAATAGAAATATGGACTGATATTAGTCTGAGACATATAACCTCCAGCCCGAATTCTCCTTTCCCCGGGCCGTCTCTTTCTTAAAGGTTCGAAGTGATACCGGGTTTTATCGCCTCTATCTTCGTTGATAATTCATCCCACACCCGTTTTTGTATTACATGCCCTTCCATGCTCAAGACAAAAGGTGAGGGAGGAGCGATCCGGACGTTAGACAGGTATTGTCCATGGGTTTCTTGGCCTTGGCTTCCGGCGTGAACAAGCGTTCGACTGCCCTCTTCCGTGCTACGTGCGAAGAGAGCCTTCATAATAGTGGTGACGACGTACAGGGGACCCGTGATCTCCCGTGCGATTTCACTTCCCGATAGAGTTAGCTTCACTCCCTTTGACCTTATCTAACCCAGAGAGACTTACGAATGGCAAAATCCGGGACAGACACAATTAATCGTGACAGGAACCTGCAAAGCGGGCCTTCGATCCGCCATCTCTCGCACAAGAAGTATTACCAGCAATTTAGACACATTGTAACGCTCCTGCATGTCCTGGTTCTCAACATTTAATCTATTAAAAATCTGTCCTTCTGGGGCACCCTTCTCAGGGAAACGCGCGACGATGTGCATTTCTGAACCCACTATCGTGAGAGTGGGTCTAGTCCCAAACTCATTCCCTGTGGCCTTAAGTTTGGGCAGTAGAGCAAGAGCAAGGAGGAGTGTGCTGACGACGTTGACAGTGAGCGTTGACTCATCTTTCTCGAATACCTCCCACTTCATAGGCCCAATGCCCGCGTTTAAGAGAGCAATGTCGAGTCGTTCAAGCTCCTTCTCAGCGCGAGCGGCGAAGTCGACGACCGACTTGTACGAGGACATGTCGAGATGCCAGACTTGGACAACATTTTTGATACCAGTGCTTGCTTCAATGTTGAGTTTTGCAGTTTCGCCTTTGGGCACGGATCGTACAGCCAAAATGACTGTTGATGCACCGAGACGCGTGAAGTGTCGTGCAGCTTCAAACCCTAGACCAATATTTGAGCCAGTTACTAAAACAGTCTTGCCGATGTAAGAAGTAGTGGGCTTAGGGATGGAGGAAAACAATTGACGAAAGAGAAATCCGAATTGTGCCATTGATATTGCGATTGTGGAATTGTATCTGGCTATCACTGAACGTTGAGCATCCTTTTCTTTTATATACCAGCTTCTTTGTTTCCTGCCTGAGGCACGGGACGAATACCATCAGCCTCCGGCGTCCGACCATTCGTCCGTTGTTCAAGGATATTGTCTTGAGCGGAAGCTGGAAACACGTGGCATGTGAGACACGCTATTGACGCCTCGTTCGGACATTTAGCATGTGCATGAATGTGGTTCGAATGCCGTCGCTATGTGGAATAATTGAGCGCCGCTCTTATGGGGCAGCGTATGTTCAAAGAAAATTGGCAAGATGTTATACGCCAACCTCGTTCTTTTCCGGTAATGGTTGTGTTTATGGGAGAGGCACGAGTGACTGCTAGCAACAATGAACAAGTCTGGCACGCTAGGGGGATAATCTGTGACTAAGGCATTTTTCGTCATATCCGAAGCAATTCAGCTCCACAATGGTTCCAGCTAGAAAGAGAGCGATATCCTAATTTGGATGTACTTGATTTTAGTGGATCTGATGGCATCACAACAGGTGGTACAAACTAGCCAATGGGAGAGTAGTGGCCTATTCTGGATTAAGTTTTCTCGGCAGAGCCGCTAGCGTCACCATGCCCACGGTAAATACACCAACGGCAGAGTGGCTTCTTAATTGGGGTATTATTAGCGAGCAGAAAATGTTACGGCACTCCCTGCTGATGGAAAAACTAACAATAGAGTAACAGCAACTATTTGCTAGATTTTGCGAGTTCAGATGTAACACTGTCCGTAGACTATGGCACTTCCATCTTTGGTCGTCTCGTTCTGAGCAATGCACAAAATCGTTGTCTACATTCCCGATGACTGCCGATTTTGTACTGGTGCGACCGGTACGTTCAGAAATGTCCGCTGGAGTATGTGGATCTTCTGAAGAAGATGTTCCCTAAAACCTAAACCACCGAATTGGATCACCACAAGAAAATGGCAAGAGAGCCTATCAATTGAAGCTGGGGGTCAGTGCTTCCAATCAATGGAGTTCAAGTAGGCGTCGTCGCTCCATTGCGGCTTTTACCTCATTCTCGAAAGACTTTGGTGCAACTCGCTGTACCGCAACAAAGTATATCAGGTGAAAATATACCTTCATTCATAACAGATGATTATTAAAAGTGCTTAAGTTATAGTCTTCGCTTCAGACTTCAGATTGCGTTATCATACAAATGTCTTCACTATTTCCATAAAGCAGCCGACAGAAGCTGGGGATTGTCGGCCCGTCGCCGCGAGTTGCCGCAAAGTGGTGGTACTGTACTTCGGCTGATTATTGCGGGGCCGCGGCGCTCAAGCTCACAAGACCGATTGGCTACTCCACACTGTGTCACATTTTGAAATTCATCGCGGCTCCACGGAACATGGGCCAAAAGCCCGTGCCAGGCCTGGTTGGATGATTTAACTGCTTAACATGAACAATGTTATAAGTTGTGCGTACAGTTTCGATTATGTGCGACATCCTGTATAAGCCTAATTTTAAACTCGAAGCAGCGACATTATGCAGAAAAAGCCATTTCGTATCATCGTAGTCGGTGGTGGTATAGCCGGTCTCTCAGCTGCTATAGCACTGAGGAAAGGAGACCGTCAAATCACAGTACTGGAGCAGTCTGCTCTCAGTAGGGAGATCGGAGCGACTATCTCACTACAGCCAAATGCTTCCAAAATTGTCGAAGGCCAGTGGGAGCTGGGCAAGATCTTGAAGGAGTATGGTTCAATGGTGGATGGAGCATTCGCCGTGTATACTACCACAGGGGAGCTGCAGATGCACCTTCCGCTGAAGACCACGGAGAAATATGGTAGCGAGCGCATGATGTATCACCGGCAGGACTTACACGCAGCTCTCAAGCACCGCGCAACATCGGCAGAGTACGAAGGCCAACCGGCAGCACTCCTCGTTTCATCGCGCGTTGCCTCGTGCGATTGTGCGGCGGGAAAGATTAGTCTAGAAAATGGAGACACACTAGAGGCAGATCTAATTGTTGGCGCCGACGGCATCAAAAGTATCATTCGCACCGCTGTCCTTGGTAAAGACGTACCTGCGTTGAAGACAGGGTTTTCTGCTTATCGGATGATGATGCCGAGCGAAGAGTTGGAGAAAGAGGCCGATTTTACGAAAGTAATCGCTCCTAGAAAGAGTGAAACATCCATGGTGATTGGCCATGATCGCCGCATTGTTATGGGTCCAGCTCGAGATGGTGAGCTATACAGTGTTGTCGCAATAGTACCAGATGAAAGCATGCATGAGTCGGCGGAGCAAACAAATTGGACGACGGCTGGGTCCAAGAACAAGATGCTTGAAAGTTTCGACGAATTCCCAGAGTGGGTGAAGCAGCCTCTAAGGCTGGCTTCTGAGCCAGGGTTGTGGCAGCTCCGTGATATTGATCCTCTTGATACATGGTACAGAGGGCGAACAATCATCATCGGAGACGCCAGCCACGCCATGTTACCAACACAGGGTCAAGGGGCCAGTCAAGCTGTTGAGGACGCAGAAGCTTTGGGCGCTTATTTCGCCGACATAGATGGTGCAAGCTACTCTGTTGAGCTAATAGAGGGCTTGAATAAGGTATTTGCGCTCAAGAATGGATGCGAGAAATTACTAACAACATGCTCAGGCGATATTTACCTGCCGGTACGACAGAGCCACAACAATACAAATCTATAGCAGACAGATGGCTAGGCCTGGAACTGATCTAAAGACAAACCGGGTAACAATGTCAGTACACACTTTACTGAAGTGAACTTCATACGCTGATCAAATAAAGGAATCCGTCTGAGTTCATGGACTACAATTGCAATTATAACGGAGCAAAAGAGTGGGCAAGGAAGCAAAGCAGCATGAAATGTCTCTGTAGCCCAAGCCATGTAGACAATGTTGGGGAAAAGTTTGCAAAATTGACGGTGACATGCTAATTATGCCATGATCGGCTGTATTTCTCATCTGAAACGTCTGAGTAGTGCTGGTACATACAGGCGTCGTTTACTTGACCAATACTTCGTTTGCATGGCAACGTATCAAATGCATGTAAAAGAAGGTATAAGCTATGGCATGAGCTATTAGATCAATCTTTGCCTTTCACAAGGTGTTCTGTGTTAAGAAATGATAGTCGTAAGAATTTCGTCGCGTTGTGGGAATCACCACATATATTCTCAAGCGTAACAGCGATAGATATTATTATTTACTGCAATTTCTCCCCCAACTTGATTGGTCTAGGTAGTCTGTTGACGATGTTTGAGTTGGTAGACGGACCGGACCTGCAATGTCATGATATGTAGTTTCAGGCTCAGGTTAAAGCCCATGATGGGGAAAAGCGCATGTGACTGTTCTTTGTCCGAAACGTTTTGATTTTGTGAAACTCTCAAGATACTCTCTGAACAGGCTTTGATCGTCCAGGATTGCCATCTGGTGTCAAAAGAAACTGATATCACTCCGTATTCGTGAATGGATATCGCGGGTTGCTTTTCTATTTCGAGGACTCTCAAGTCTGCATTATGCTTGCATTGAACGCCCTCAAACAGCGGGTGATTTTAATCAAACAGACTACTTTACCTTACTGTAACCCTCAAGGGTAAACATCGTAGGGTCTCTGCAAGAGTCTTCCGCCTTTTTCTAGAAGAATTTGACGTCTCGAAGTCCTGCGATAGGCTCGCGTAATTGAATTCTTTCACATGTTCCTTGAGTTCAAAATATGGAAAATACCTTCTTAGTCATCCATGCTCAATTGCTGTGGCATGTAATGAGATAATATCAACGGCTTAGCACTTACTATAATTCAGAAAGTCTTTCGCCTAGATACGATCAATCCATCATATACTATATACTTCTCGCTTCTTGGACCATTAGCCACATCATCAATAGTGGCAAGCAAATATTGGTAATGCTATATTCAATGACTGATTAAGGATGTCGCGTATCTGTGACTGAGAATTGGCGCGTCTTGTGTGAAGTTGTAGGACCTATTCCTCCTGCACACAAGTATTCAACGATACATTTTCCAGTCGTCTGTTGGAAATCAATAGACTGATCATAAACGAAGACGCTGAGAAGGCTACGAGCGAAACTTGCCATACGGAAGTTCGTCCCATGGCCAAATTTGCAAAGAAATGTAGTGGAGAGCCGTTGAGACTTGGTATAATTTATATTCCAAATGTTATAACCGCAACTTGTAAAGCTCCATGCTCAGCCTAACAATGATGTAACTCAAAGAGCAGAAAATGACTTCTGTATCATTATCAAGTTATTTTTGAGCACTTGGACTGAGCTATTGGCCTTGTCTGACGAAGCGAAAGACTCGGTTCAAAATCGGCCTTACGTCAGATTAATTTAATTCCAAATCGCGTGAATACACTCGTTTAATCCCAGAATTATGCATCAGCCATGATGTACGGAATGCCAGTAAGCTTGAATGTGCGTTCATTCAGAATAGGTTCTTCGATGGGTCTGTCGCGGCTGTATGGGCATGGCTTGCCATCACGCATAGCAACGTTGCTCTCCGCAACATGCTTAGCGTTAGGCCAGTGGGTGGTTCCCAGTCTCTCTTCACTTGGGTTAGGGTATGACGCTAAATAAAAAATGTTGGGGAGAAACCTACTCTCGAAAGCCTCCCTCTTTCTGACCAGATCCTCTTGGGTTACATCTTTGACAGGCATGAAGCAGGTGTAGATGGCAAAGCGGTCTTGGTCGGTCTGAGTGGGTACATTGTAGTGTGGTGTACGAGAGTCCCAGACGATCAAATCCCCAGGTTCAGCGCAGACTTTGACCCACTCAAAACCTTTATTGGCCAGCCAGTTCATGCCGTTCTCAGTGAATCCGTACCATTCAGGAGTCCAGGCGGGTATCCGGGGTTCATGTGCCATGGCCCTGTGGAATTCCTCAGAAACTAGGTGGCCGCCTTTGAGTACGATAAGGCCGCCATCATTGGGACCGCAAGGGTTCAGATTTACCAAACCTTGTAAACCTGGCTGGAGGGTCAGCAAAGTTGCACGGCGAAGGAGAAATGCTGGACAATTACACCGGAAACCTGGCTTTGCAGGATCTTGGTCTTGATGGGGCCATGGTTTGTTGACAGGCAGATCCTCTCTACTGTGAGTATCATTAGATCTGTGCTTCACTATGAATCGACTAATGCTCGTTTTGACACTACTTACTTTGCGAATCCAACATTTATAACATCGAAAGATACTATCAAGTCTTTGTCATTGTAGACCTTCTCAAATGTTTCGACCACACCGGGTTCACCACGGATATCCCAGACAAACTTTTCATGGCAAACACCATAGGCCAGAATCATGCCTTTCTCATTGAGAACGGGCAGCTTGGATCTTCGAATAGTCGACGGGTCGTTGCGATTGTAGCCTAAGCCACTGTATCAAAGATATCAGAATTCTGACGTATATATAGATTGCAGGGCCGACCAGAGCAAAGAGAACTCACAATCCTTCCATGTAGCTGTAGAATTTGTCAGAGTACGCGTCCGCACGCTCGCGGGGGATGGCGCCCTTGATGACAGCGAAACCATCCCTGTTCAGATCATCACGGAAATCGCCGTAATCTGTGTGTTCACCATTGAGCTTCAGAGCCTGACTCTTATGAGAGAGCAAGGTGAAGGTTTGAGTGGGAGCTTCTGAGGTGGTCGTGGTGGACGACATGTCTAGGAGGGATGTCTGATGTGTGCAAGTAGGGTAATAGACTAAATAACGAGACAAGGTAGCTTTAAGCACTAGCTGCAAGCCCTATCGTGAGATTTGGATAGTTCCTCTGCTTTAAAAGGGCTGGTGTCAGGCTGAGGGCCAATAGCATGAAATCCACCATGTGCCCAGGTATCGTTAGATCTGCTCGGAGCTCGGGCAAGCCCGAGGCTAGGGTTTCTCTAGTAAATCAATGGCGCATAACCGAGAATTGATTACCTCAACCTTCCCGTAGTGGCCTTAGTGGAGTAGAGCTCAGTGCCAAGGCCGAAAAACGCATGGAGCTTCTGCCCCGAGCCTCTACTCCGAGCTCCTCTATCGAGCCACTCCGCCGAGCCACTCCGCCGAGCCTCTCCACGGAACCTCTCCGCATCATTTGCTGACTTCAAATTGTGGAGGAGGATATGTGGAGGAGCCGAAATACTACATCTGCCACGACCCTAAATTCCTGTCGGGTGGGCTTGGGTAAGGTCTTGTGTATGGGCTTTAGAGAACTGTATGGGTGGCCTAAGCGCTATTTGGAATGCAAGGTGTGTTTTATTTTGTTCGGCCTGGAAAACTGGTCGGAATTTTCGGGTTTGACAACCAGGGAATGAGTCTGGCTTCACGTATTCTCCGCATCGAAAGTTATTACAAAATAGTTGAGACGCCCATTTTTTTTTCAGGCAGGGCTACTGTTGTCCTTCCACGCATAATTCCCACCTTGTTTTACGGTTATATAGTCACGCTGCATTGATTTGCACTGTATCATTGCGAAGGAGCATTACTAAACGCCGAGCGGATCTTGAGAAAGATATTTCGGAATGCAAACTCTGGGTTAACATAGCAGGAACAAGCTTAGCCTTGTTATTTTATAATTAATAGCATTTCGTGGGTCGAAGGTCCTCAGGTTTCTAACTCGTAAATTGTCATAGGTTCATAGGCTTGAAGGGTTCGAAATAGAATCAGTACATTGCACGCGGCCATGGGATACCTGAGAAAGGACGCAAATACTTCCTGTATTCTTGAAACTAAACCTAGATCATCACATGGTCACCAAAGCCTAATTCGGATTCCAGCTGAGAAGGTGTCATATCTACACGACCACGATACGCTCATCTCCAATGTAGTCTCCATTTCACTCTGTCTGTTCCGTTTTGGATCTCGTCCATCGACCCGTGTAACGTCGGATGTTCTTACCCCAGATGTAAACAGGGATGCCGAGTAACCCAAATAAAGCAGTCAGCCCTCCCCACGCAGCAAAAGCGCCATCATAACCAACGCTATCCGTGAACGGGGTGATACCATAGCTGACGCCAAAAGCGATGATTCCCCGGAAGGCACAAATGGTGACGAGGAGAGGACCAGATCTAGTGGGATAACTATCCAAAACATATGTGATGCCTACGATATTGGCGCCGATGAAGCAGAAGAAGTACGCTGCAATGACCCAGACATACACGAACCAGTGATAGCTGTATGGGTGGGCGGCGCCTTGGCCATAAAGAACGGCTGTGAAAACACCGACGACGATTGGGATAATCAAGGGGATAAGACGTGCTTCAGGCTCGTGGATGCCGTTGTTCCGGCGCGCTTTCCAAGTAATTAGCTTGTCGGAGCCGTGACCTAGTAGGGGAAGGGCGGCCAGAGCGACCAGAATCTGGCCTGTGTTGGCGTAGCTGGTTACGCTATGGGACCAATTGTAAGGCTCGGCCTCGACAATGGAACCGTAAGTCGTGCCAATAGCAATATTGACTCCAAGTGTGAGACCATTGAGACACATTGCCCAGAAGATGTTGGGGAAGAGGGTGACCTCGAAGATCTGCCTGAAGACACTAAAACCCTTCTTCCACTCGGGAGTACCAACCCAGAGTTGCATATCTGATCGCCAGGTGCGTGGGGCATATCTGACGAAATCTAGGGGTGGACGACTGGTGACGACGAGGGTCGCCTCTGTGCAGGAATAGTTTTGAGTTTTGTCCCATGATGCTTCAGAGTCCGAAGGCGTGAATATTGACTCTTGAAAAGATTGTATAGATCTCTCGTATTTGGTCTCAGGAACAAGGGCGATGGAGAGAAGGAGCTGGAGGCCAGCAAGTCCGGCACCGAGGCCATACCAGCCCTCAGGGGTGATGGCTGCGGCAATCGGACTAGCACAAAGCACCCAAACAGCGTTCAATGTTGTTTGAACTGCGTTTTGGAGCATAAGCCCTTTACCTCGCTCATGCAAGAAAAAAAGCTCCTTGGCTGATATTAGTGATAGCACCAAGGTATCGGGGAAACATGCTCACTTGTGTCATCATAGGAATCAGAGCCTCGCTTTGCCCGGCGGCAATTCCAAGCACACATCGTGCACCAAGATGCCAGTTATAGCTTTTGGCATACGCACACAGGATCGATGAGAAAACCAAGATGACTGTTGATCCAAGAAAGACGACTCGTCTACCAACAGAGATCGCGATTGGAATGCCAAACAGATTGCCGAGGCCCCTGAAGTATGTCAGCAGATTCAGTCAGAAGTAATGCCTTAGACTAACATGAAAAGTGCTGGGTAAGTCATTAGCGCTGTTATTTCGGGTCTGCCGTAGCCTTGGGCGGCATATATAGGGATATAGAATCCTAGCAGCCCACCCAGACCGGACACAAGGGACAACCCCAGAGTTGAGACTGTTGTTTAGTGATTAGTGCATATTGGACAATACAGCGATGAGAACATACACAAAGACAACATCAGCAGAACAACATACTTCTGCCACATAGGCATGTTCAGCGGATCTCGAGGGTCGGAAGTCGGAGTGGGAACATAGACGATGGCGCCATCCGTCAACTTGACGGTGCCCGTGACATTCACTTGATGTCCGTCAAGATGCATTGCATTGCTAGGCTTTTTCAAGTTCGACATTATGTCCTCCACGACCTCGATATGGCTGGTATCCGTCTTTTCGGTATTCGGCTCTGCCATATTGTGGAACAACCGGACTACTGTTTGATCTGGCAATGGTCACGAGTAAAGTTGTGTCTTAAGACCTAGAAAAGACTTCAATAGGCACGAAAAAGCGGGGATTCATACACTAAAGTCGAAGACTCTTATATGAACTGATCTGGATGACTGGAGACGTCGTCGTAGTTGGTCCGAAGACATTCTGTTGCTTCGGTCAGGGCACACCCCTAAGCGGAGGATATGCCGAAGTGGAGGAGATTAGCGGTTGCCTGGCGTGGAACCATCGACACTGTCAATTCAGCGTCTGTCTGTGCTACCCCCGACCGACACACGCCCCGTGGGGTATGTCCGTGAGCCGACCCCCGCATGGTAACCCCGCAGCAAGACAGAACCGAAGCCACGCGGCCTCGGCTGGAATCCAGCAGCCGAAGAATTTGTCCGCCCTGCATTCGCTTAAAGTGACCCAAATATTGGGGCAACAAAGCTGAGCGCCTACCGTGGAAAGTCTATGTGTTTGTCAGTAAGACCACGTACGGCTAATGATTCTCGAGCACTTGGTTTTCCTTACCTTCTGAGCCGCTGGGGGTTCAAGGAGCTTGCAACTGATGCTATTTTTATACTCCCCTTAGGCTGACTCATGAGACAACATTGTCCGTCGTCCTAAGTTCTCTACATGCGACATTCAGTTGTTATGCATTGCTTGTAGCCTGAATAGATTTGACTATGTTGGTAAATTCTATGCTGAAGTAGCTGGGACGGGTTAGGAAGGGACGAAGCCATGTTTGGGAGGTTCTCGGAATCAGGGGGCTTTGACTCTGGATGTCACGGGTGTGAAGCTAGTGTTAATAGCTGGCCGCAGTCAGGACATGGCATCTGAGTTAGGCAGTCATTCTTTGTAAACCTGAGCTTACGCTTTTCGGATTTTGTTTTATTACTTCACGTTCAAACTACTAACAGGGAGAAAAGAAGCTTGGAGGCAACTTTTAGTCTTCGACAGTGAACCTGGTAAAAAGTTTTCATTCATAATATCGCCCTACACCTGACTTCCGGTCTTTACAGGCTAATATGCTTTCACTCCTGCCAGTTGCAGTACCTGCTCCGTGATATCAGGCTTCTCGAACGGCTCACTCCTATCCTTGGGGCACACCTGTCCATTACGCATTGGAGATTCCCTAGCGGGACGGATATTGCTGGATTGAACAGTCAGTGCGAACAGCAAATCGACGACGGCCCAGTTAAAACTCACCAGTGAGGCCAATGAGTGGTTCCTAGCCAATTGTTAAAGCATTCTGCCTTCAGCTCAAGGGCTTCTTCAGTGGCAAACTTGCGAGGCGTCATGCATATGTACTGCACATGCCTAATCTGATTGCCTTCAGGTAGTTGAGCATAATGCATAGTCCGGCTGTCCCATAAGACGAAATCGCCAGGTTCCATGTTCACCTTGATTAATTCACATCCCCTATCCTCAAACCATTTGAGATCCTCTTGGCAAAACAGGAACAGGTTTGCATACTCTAGCTCTGGAGGTGGTGCATCCTCATGAGCATATCCCGTACGCTTCTTGGCAAAGTACTCATCAAAGAGTAGGGAGGATCCCTTCATCAGCATAAGTCCTCCATCATTAGCACCATTGGGTGCGTAGTTCAGGAGGCCTTGAACAGCTTGCATCCTGTTATGATCAGCTACAAAATTTTGTGACGTTGCGGAAATAGCTTACCCTTTGCGCCTTTGATTCTGGTCACAGTGTGGCCAAGGTGACCACGTTAAATCCTTGCGTCGTGGCAAAGAAATGTTCATGCCGTCAAACGAACACAAGAGCTCTTTCGTACCCCAAAGCTTCTCGAAGATTTCGACTACGGCAGGTTCCGTCCGCGCGTCCCAAGCCATCTTCTCATGGGGTGAGGCATAAGCAAAGTACATCCTGGAGCACGATCAACTATGATTTTTCTTCAGAGACTTGCGCATGCACTTACCCCCCTTTGAAGCTGACAGGAAGATGATCCTCGGTCCATGTACTCTCATCGTTCTCGTCGAACCCAAGTTCGAACTTGTGAAGCCACTCCAACTGCCGGTTGGCATATTGTTTGGCCTTTTCGGGTGAAATGACGCCTTTGATCAAAACGCAACCATTTTTATGGAACTCGTCACGCCAATCGCGGTATGTCTCGCCAGTGATGGTCATAAGTCCATCTACCTTCACCTGCGTCTCGGTCCTCGACATGATAGGTGTGAGGAATATGGGTTATGGGAGTAGAGCAGTGTTGAAAAGAATGCGTTATCGTTTCCGCAGTTGAATTTCAAGCTAGCTACATGAGCAGGTCAATTCGCATCTTAAAGCAGCATCTGCTGCTGCGTGGTCGTGCACAAATAAGCCTGCTTTACCGTTCTCCCAACTGACTTTCAGTCGCGTCGCGGCCATCCACGGAGGGGTAGTGCCTCAAGGAATGTGGGGTGCGGGTTCCGCGGGGGTTTGCCTCGCGGAACAATAAACCGCCAATGGTTACCTATGTGTCGGGGATCGCACGTGGCGAGCGCGGACAATGGAGTCCTATTGCACATTCTCTCCAAGGCCGTGGAAGAGCAGATTCGGCGAGTGGCTCCCGCTTGCCAAGACCGAGGATCCCACCGAAAGCGGGGCCGAGATCAACAATCCCCTGAGCTTAACATTCCGGCGGCCACGCTAAGGTTTGGAAGTAAAACAGAGACTTGGAACTTGTTTCCCCAAGCAAAGCTATGCACACAAGCGAGCGCTGCACCCTCAGCTTAAGCACCTATCTTATATAAATGTGTTTAAGTAGAACAATATAGACTTTTAATACGTTAAAATAAGCCAGATATCTAGCTTGTTGTCGTAGGTATTAATATAACGTATTCCATCATCGAGTGCGCCACACCATCGAGTGAGCCAGCCAAAAACACACCAAAAAATCCAAATTTCGCACTTAAATATCTTAATAACTACGCTATAATAAATTCTAAAAATTAAAATATAAGCTATCTTATATATAATCTATAATATATTATAATATCTAAGCTATTAAATAAGTAGTTTTATAGATCTAGAGTTTTTACTCTATTTTAGCTCCCACTTTCTAATATCTTAGGGACGACTAATTTAATAGCTTAGATATAATAATATATTACAGATTATATATAAGATAGCTTATATTTTAATTTTTAGAATTTATTATAGCGTAGTTATTAAGATATTTAAGTGCGAAATTTGGATTTTTTGGTGTGTTTTTGGCTGGCTCACTCGATGGTGTGGCGCACTCGATGATGGAATACGTTATATTAAGTTTAATAGTAACAGGTATTTCGGATCGCAATAGTAAGGTTGCTGTAGACATCCAAAAAAATGAGCTCTTTCGTATCTTCTATCATTGGATTGATTTTGTCAACTCGTGACTGAAACCTTGTCCTTTGATGCTGCCAAAAATCCTATCGTTTTTTTTTTGCGTGCTCAGCCCTTGAAGTCCAGGGTTCGCCACACTAGAGCAAGTTTAGCTACTCCGATTCTTGACCAATCGTCAGCGGCTTTGCATAATTAGCTTAAAGTTGATTGGCTTAATTATCCGCTGTCAAGATCTGGTCTGCATTGACCACAGCCTTGGCCAACGTGTAAACTGGGTCGTCGAATTATCCAACGAAGATGCCCTAGGATACTATACCGCGGGAAGCTTCAATCATTGAAGGCTATCAGATAGCTACCCTCACGACTGCAGATATGGATGGTCCTCCTCCCGCCAAAAGAACGCGCCTCTCAATGGCGTGTAAGGAATGTCGACGACGGAAGGTTAAGTGTGACGCTGAGCATCCTAAATGTCGTAATTGTCGCTTGCGCAACGACGCGTGCTTTACAGAAGATCCAAGGCGACCTGGAGTATCCATCACTAGGGAGTGGATTGAAGGGCCGTCTCAGCCGCAGCAGCCAGAATCTTCTCACGAACGCAGTAATAGCAATCTGCCAGGCCGTCAGTCACCCAACTACCAAACAGGGCCATCACCTTTAGCTGCCGGGGCTCCTACACATGCTGGACCATTTAGTGAACCAGTCGGGATCTCTCCTGTTCACCAGCCTCACGAAACGGCTTTCAACCTAGATCATGGTTCCAACAGAATCAAAATGATGGGTCCGAGTAGTTCGCAGACCCTAGCCAAATCTCTCGACGTCTACTTTAGAACAGCTCACGCCAAGCCACTGTCCAGCCACTTCATTCATGGCATGAGGCATGCTGAAGAATTGATTCTTCCGTCTACCTCGACATGGCCTTCGCTGCCCGATGCCTCTACTCGCGATATATACATGTCAACATTTTTCAGTAAAGTTCATATTTTGTATCCAGTATTTGACATCGACCAATTCAAAGCTCAGGTCCGGCAGCTCGCCAAGCTTCAAGACTTAAAAACCCTGCCACCGGAGCAGCTCTCAATTTTGGCAAGCACGTATTTGATCATGAGTCTTGGTTCTGACGAAAAAGCACAGGGGATCACTGCGGACGGCGACAAATACTTGCAGGCTGCGGCTAGTATGCTGAGCCACATCATACTAATGCCGTATCTTCCGTCAGTACAGTGTCTCCTCTTGTTCACAATAGCCTTTCGAGGTCGAAATAAAGATGGCGTGGGCTGGCAATTTCTTGGAATGGCTATCCGTATTGCACATTCTCTAGGCCTTCACCAATTCTCGTTTGTACGACCTATTCCTCAGCATGGAATTCAAGCCAAACACCAGCAACTCTTTCATGCAAGAATATGGGGTATCTGCTGCTGTCTTGAGAAAACAATGGAGTTAGAATCTGGCAGGCCTTCAGCTATCACATCAGTGGATAAAGATCAGATGATGGGACCGGAACAAAGAGCACCTGGACACGACTTCTTGCAGTGGTATATGGGCCTTGCGCAGTACCAAGGTCAAATCAGCCAACATATCTATGGACACAGGCTGGGAGTTCGAACAGCTCGCCAGATTCTTTTAGACACTGCCAAACTCGACTCTGCACTACTGTCATGGGTCAACCACGTTCCACTGGAGTTTCGACCCGGCACAGATCTATTCTGTTCTAATGAAAATTTCCATTGTGCTGCCTTCTTATCTATGCAATACCATCAAGCTATGATTGCGCTCCATCGCGCTGCATTGATCGCTCCTACGAAACCCTTTGAGCGCGAAGTATCGACATATTGCTCAGACCAAGCGTCGCAATATCGCCTGAAGAAAGGAGAGTCAATATGCGTCAACAGCGCTCGATCAATTGCACGCCTAGCCATTGAAGTTGCAGATCGGAGATCGCATTCCGTTATTTGCTCCATCGGCCCCCCTTTGCTGGCGTGCATTGTGCTCGGTATCTATTTGATGAAAAACTCTTCAAGTCGTCTGCAGGCAGCAGATCTCGAACTTCTCAAAGCATGCGCAGATTTAATTTCTGAGCAGTCCCTGAAAAGTGGAATGGACCCGCGATTTTGCGAGGCCCCTATTGCCATCTACCAGCAAGTGTCTTCGCACTTTGACAAAAAAGTCGCCACTGAAACGATAACTGCTTCCAAGGACCAAGCCGCCGACCAGGCAACATGGCAGCGCCTCGGGGCTCATTCAGAAAGGCAACTGACAGCGCCTCCACCTTGTCCAGAATTCTCACTTCCAGATAAACCAGATCAGGATCAGTACCGATCGCAACCACAATGTTCAGTTTCGGATTCTCTTCAGACTCTCTCCAGTTCGCACGGAAACAATTTCGTAATCAATGATGTACCCGAGCCCGTTCCGGACCTCGACTGCCCACTAGATGGCTTTGTACCCTTCAACGGCCTCAATATAGAAGATCTTTGGAATTGGATGGGCGCTAGTAACCCTCATGACGAATTGGGCTGGCTGGAATCAGCTGCGACCTACGAGAGGGTACTGGAGGATACATAGACTGTTCTGAATTGGTGTCGTAACAGTCAGTAATGAGACTCTTAGTCTCACAGACTAGGCAATATACAGCCTGCCGAGAGTTTTGTTGTCCTCTGTGGAAGATTATCTCGCAGAGATGACAGATGCTAATCCCCAGTGGGGTTCACGGAGGAGAGCAACTTAAAGCGGGGCCGGGTGCAGCCACCCCCGGTTCGGCGTGGCGATTGCACTCTCCGAAGCATCTTCACTATGGCTTCGGCCAATCGGTTCACAGGGTCCAAGGGTATACCCCTCTTGCCCCTTCAAGAAGACCATCAATAATTCTATGAAGTCAGCTTCCTTTAGCACTTAATGTCCACCAAAAAATAGTAAAGACCAACGACCTTCATCTTGGATCTAGAATCTTGACCGCGTCAGAATATAACAGAAGTGTTTATCATTGCGACATAAGAGAAATTCCGATACCGAAATCTCGCTGCCACAATCGTCCTTCACTCACCGTGCAGTAGATTTGATATCAGTATCCAAACATACCCCTCTTCTACGTCTTTTCTCTCAACACATCACAATCTCAATTAATTATGCGTCCAAACATCTTTCAAGTGGCATCAAAGCGGCGTGCCACATTCCAACACTATCTATACTTTTCCGCCATCACACTTGGGATGAGTGCACCATTCTATCCACCATACTTAAAGTCGGAACGGTCATCTCATCAGCCGCGATGCTCAGAACACGAATTTTCTAGGTGAATCGACATTCCGTAGACCGCTAGCAGTATCCAATCGCTGACTTAGCTATGAATCAGGAGATATCCATCGATTGGACCATATTTCCACATGTACTAATGCCTAAGCTGGAGCTCGATCGAATCGCACCTACATACGGGATTGTATCTTGAGTTCTAGGGGATCTTGAGTGGGAGTTATATAGTCGTTTTCATACCGAATACATAGTATACAGATCATTTAGGACCTATTTGAATATTATGCTATACTCTTGCTTGCTACAACAGACAATGGCATTTCTTCCTTTGAATCAATGCCGACCTTTCTGCATCAAATAGAAGATTACTAACCAGCTTTGAAACCTTCCAAAGTAGTGGCTACTGGCATCACGGCAAAACCACAGTAGAGCATATTTTGGTATTCTGTTAAAATCTACCATCTAATTCGGCTATATGAAAGGCAGAATAATCGAGCTGGGGTAATCTCGCCCGCAATGCACTTTGTGCTGTCCGCGATTTAGTTCATGCTCGGGCCGTGGTCCAGAGAAAGACTTAAACTCCTGAATGCTAGGGTACTGTCCGTTGATCTGGAATAACGTGAGCATTACGCCAAGATAAATGGGGTGCTGAACTTACTCGAACGCTGATAGATTCTCCAGCATCAAAATCTACGCCCATAGCCCAAATCCCAATTTCTAGCTTCACAATCGTTCCTGAGGCTACTTTCTCTTGCCTCTCGTGTGGATGAAATGGGAATTGCGGATGTAGGTCCTTGGAATGATCGATTGCCCTCTGCGACGCGCGTAGCACACCGACCGAGCCAAGATGCAAATTTGTGCTTGCTTGCTCTTTTTCTGGGATGTCTTCAATTGACTTAACGGGAGCAGCGCAAAAAGGGAAGTTGAGGTGCATGAGGTCTTTGCCATTTTTGTCCTTCTTTCGCAAAACAATGAAGACTGTGAAGTCGTCGCGGTCATCACATGAGACGTACAGGATGGCCTTTGGTAAGCCTATAAGCCGGGTTGATCGATCGAAAGTGTGATTGAATTCGACAAAGTCTTTGTAATCCTCGGAATTGTAAGAAAATATCTGGTGGTTCTTGCTAGGGCTTTGCTGTAGCTGTCTATCTTGTAAGAAAAACGTTTTGTAATCTGTGTTTGGAACTGGGAAATCCTCCAGCACTATGTTTTCAATTGCGTCGCGGTCACCAAACTGTAGCGCTGACCACCGGACTTTTGGAGTCTTCTCCCAGTCGTTCTCTAAGCCTCTAAGATATTTGTCGAAGAAAGACTGCAACTCTACCATCGAATGGGGTTCACTGAGTAGCTGTTAGTGGAAGCTGTGATTGAAGGCGTTGGAAATTACCTATAAAGCTCATACCACTCTTGCTTACTGCCCCATTGGATCCATTTCTTGCCATGCGGTATCTGCATGAAGCCGCGGATAGACCCCATGGTGTGTATAGTGCTTACGTCTGATCCACGGATAAATGCCGGGCATTGGATCCTAGTCATATCAACCCTTTTGTCTGCCCAGTATTCATTGGAGATATTGGATCTGCGGTACATCTCTTCAATATCTTCTAGAGCCGAGTTGGGCTGGCCTCTGACTATAGCTTTTCCAATCAGATCAAAATTGCTCATAGTGAACCAGCCGCCGCGGCAAAACTGCTCCCGGAACAAATCTCCCATGCCATCCCAAGGCGCAATAGCCTTTAGTGAAGGGGGTTGCTGTGCTGCGATGAACCATTGACTGATGGCTAGCGCAGAGTTACCGGCCATACCCACAGATCCGTTGCACCAATCCATCTTCGCAACCGCTTCTACCACATCATGACCATCCTCAGCATCTTGCTTGCCCATGACACATATCTGGCCGTCGCTGTGCCCGGTACCACGGGTATCAACACTGACGATGGCGTAGCCCCTAGGGCACCAATGCTGTGGGTCCAGACCTTCAAATTTCTCGAGGCCAGAAAGATCGCTCTGGGGAACGCAGCATTTCCATACTGTCATTGGTAACATATCCAGCGCACTATACTTTTTGCCATAGAAGGACCAACTCAGAATGGCAGGCACCTTGACTGATTCATCTGCTGGGCGGTAGATGTCTATGTAAAGTCTTACTCCATCTCTTACAACAACTTCGACATCGTGATCTACCCGGATGTCACTGACAAGAGCTTTGGCATTGAATCCATTCCACCCGGCCTTCAGAACCTCGCTTCTTCCAGGAGTGAAACCAATGTAGCCATTCTCCCCGACTTTTGGCTCGGCAATCCTTTTTGTTGCGATCTGAACAGGTGGTGGCATGTTCGAGTAATGTCGACAGTATCATCAATTATTCGGTGTACTGAAGGATTGGCGAAGAGACTCTTGCACTGTTTATTGAGAAAGTGGGAAAAGGCGTTTTACAAAGTCATGTACGCAGACACAATAGTTAAGTTGTACGTGGACTTTCTATTGCTCAAACCAGGTCCTCTGTCTATAAGCGGTTTGAAGTGCCGAAGTTCTCCGAAAACATTTCTTGCTTATTCTCCTGTGTGAGAGTCCTCCCCTCCTTGCCATCGCCCGCCCACCAGCCCCACCTCGGCGTTCTAGCGGCCGACGGCCACCGCAAGCACGGTCCTTACCCCTAGCCGGCTTTATCCGTAAACTCAATATCCTCCGAGGCTCTCATCACAATCTCCTCCGAACAGCTCATCACGGTCGTTGCACCGAGGACAAAGGCACTACCGCCTAGATAGTGTGGAGTCTTTGTCCGTTAAAAACTGTTATTGAAGCATTCGCCTGAGCAAAACATTACTAATCACGATGGAGCGTCGTAATTACAGGCGCCGCCGAAAGCCCCGCGGACCTGCTCCGAAGACTTCTACCACAATACTTCCCAGTGAATTGTACACATCCCTGGCATGAATTCTGCTCTATGGTCAGAAGATGTGATCGCTTCAGGTTCCGCTTTGAGTGATCTCAGAATTTTCAGGTAATGGTCAGCCTTGGCCTGCATTAAACCCCCAGTTTGTTATGCTGACGCAGTCTTCAGGTTTCTTAGTTTCCCTCGACAATAAATCCAGCCAGCTTTGAATTAGCCGTGTGCCCACCACAATTCCTATTAATTCAAGCGGTCTTCATGGTTCCAGTTAATCCAGATTCCACTCTCGAGACCAAGGGCATCTTTCCCACAGCTCTCGAACATGACTCTGCAACCGAACATGCTGTTGCGACGAACAACCATAGCTCAACATCCATCCTGTCAACAGCCCGCAGAAGGGCGGTCATCTTCTCCCTCTGCATGGTCGTATTCTTGTCAGCTCTCGATATTACAATCATCTCTACGGCTCTCCCCACTATAGCAAATCAACTACACGCAAGTGCAGCCCAATACGCATGGATTGCCAGTTCATATACTCTCAGCAACACGGCATTCACTCCCATCTGGGTAAAAGCTTCCGATTTCTGGGGTCGAAAATTCATGCTCATCTCAGCCAACATTTTATTCTGTATTGGATCACTGGTTTCAGGGTTGAGTATGACCGTGGGCATGCTTATTAGTGGGCGTGCTATCCAAGGTCTGGGCGCTGGAGGCATCACAATCTTGGTCAGTGTTGTCATTGGCGACCTCTTCCCTATCAGGGAGCGCGCGAAGTACTATGGCATGACTGGCATTGTGTACGCTGTTGCAAGTGGAGTCGGTCCTGTCCTGGGTGGCATTTTTACTCAAACAGCTGGCTGGCGATGGTGCTTCTACATCAATCTCCCATTGGATATTGTCTCGGTCGGCCTTCTCTTTTTCATACTAAAATTGAAATCGCCTGAGAAACCGCTTCTGGACACGTTGAGATCGATCGACTGGATCGGCTCTCTGCTCATTGTAGGCGGAACTATTCTCTTCCTCTGTGGCCTTGAGTCTGGGTCCTCCAACGGTTCCTACCGATGGGATTCGGCATTTGTCGTTGCTTTTATCACTAGCGGAATACTTTTAATGACTTTTTTTATGATATTCGAGTGGTTTTGGGCGTTCGATCCAGTTCTTCCGGTCAGGATATTTGCCAACAGGACTACTTTAGCCACACTCGTCGTCTCCACCTGCCACTCATTCGTGTTTATAGCATACGACTACTTTCTGCCACTCTATTTTCAGATTGTCCTGGGCTTGGCGCCTATCATATCTGGCGTGCTACTCTTTGCGCTAATCATACCAATGTCGGCTCTAGCCGCAGGGACAGGATTCTTTGTCAGACAGACGGGCAACTTTTTAGGCCCTATGTGGCTCGGCTTCGGCCTTATGACGCTGGGGACTGGTCTATTTATGCTGTTCGGCATCTACAAGTCATGGGAAAAGCTCGTCATTTTCCAACTCATCGCAGGTGTCGGCGCGGGCATGGTTTTCCAAAGTCCGCTTATCGCACTCCAAACTAATCTTAAGGCAACAGACATGGCTGCAGGAACATCTGGACAGACCTTTCTTCGAAGCCTTTTCCAATCGATATCCCTTGTCATCGGAAGCGTCTTCGTGCAGCAAGGTCTCGGCGGGGATTCTTTTGTGCATCGAGACACAAGTCAAGACAGCAACCAGGTACCAGATTTGAAAAGCAAAACCGAATACGTCTTAGCATTAAAGAACATGTGGATCTTCTATACTGCGATATGCTCGCTTGGTCTTATTTGCTGTTTCCTAATTACAGGAAAGAAGAAGACTTAATACATGACGAAACGTTGCCCTTGCCCGTGGGGTAACGTGGTGCCTGGATTCTTGTATACTTTCAAGAATTTGTTCAAGAGAGGTATAAAACTTAAGATTTTGTTTTAAATTAAAGGCACAAATTCATGTCTTCAAGGTTCTGCTTTAATACTACTATTTAGTATAAAATACTTCACATTAAGTATCTAAAGGCTGCGCAAGCACAAATTGGCGAGGCGAGGAGGGGGGTCACTGTTTGGCTTATTCAGAGATTGCAGGGAGAATTTCGCTTTTATAGATGAATTGTAGAAGCAAGATTTAGGAGAATACATCACGCCCGATTTTGTAGAGCCCCGGCAAAGTTGGGATAGCACCCAGTCTATCCCAAATATATGCCTTTTTCTCAATCACACTTAAATTAGATCCATATCTCCACATCAACACCGTATATACTCCCTACATTCATAGATGGTTTACGAACCCACAAAGTAGGAGAAGGTTCTCGGCGAGTCAGACTGTTCTGTAAGACCCCGCATCTGCTTGCTCGACGATAAATAGATCAGGCACAACCGTTTTCATCAGTTGTACATTCAGCTTCGTAGTAGAGCAGACGGCCTAAGAGATTAGGCAAATTTGAAGCGGCAGTAGTAACATGACAATGCGTGTAGATGTGAGTAATGCCAGTTACTTCTAAGTACTAGTCTCCAGTAATCCCTTCCATTATGTCCAAGGGGTCTCCCCAGAGGTACGGTATCCTGACCGATCTCGAGGTTTCGGTCGCATCACGGAACGTCCAAGGCAATAATATCAGGTCGATGTCTCTCTGTAAATTGTTTTTCTTCGCTCTTGCTGTACGAAGAGGCTTGGAGGCCCCGGCATCTCCCAACGATGCTCAGGCAAAAGTGGTAGCCTATCTCACCACGTGTCTTAGAGAGGTGAAAATTGTTTCTATCAATTACGCTGTGTCCCTTTTACGACATGCTCCAGTTTGAATTGCAAAGAAAGACTGATACTGGAACTCCACGTATTCGATTTCGGACATCGCTAGAACCCGTTCACTGAACTACCTGACACAGGCTGAGAATCAAGAATTAAGAGTGGGTTGTCACGTTCCTGTCATGTCCTGTATTCAAAACATGTGTATTGTTGCCAATCACTTCAGGGAGTTCTCTGTTATGCAACAATTGAAGCCTCGTTTGGTTGCCAATATCGTTTCGTTCGATCTCTACGATGTGAGGACGTATAGCAGTTGTTAACAAGCGACCTTTTGTAAGGTAGATTGGGCAAAGAATGGGGACAAAATATCTGTTCCATTTATTGTGGGACATTTCCGTTTTGCCTTAATTTCGAATGTCTTGAGTCAGTTCTCCATGTCCATGCAAGCCCAGCTAGGGGTGAGCAGTTCGTTGTAGTCCCACCGCGCCGTCCAGATCTTTGCTGACGGCCTACTCATCCGTTGCACTTCACTGTTCGTAGGCAGTGATCCTGGCCACCTAGAGAATATATCTGTGACAAATGCTGCCAGGAAGACGATCGAACACGCTGATGACACCGACGCATCCGCATTTTTCTTCCTAGGGGCTCCCACAGGTCAGGACACCGAGCTTCGGATATGATAGCAAAGATCACTAGTGGAAGAGGTCGATAAGACCGTCTACGCTGAACACTGGATTATGTGGCCACTCTTCTTCATAGCACGTAGTGAGACGCTTGATAATATACATCGAAGAAGGGCCCTGAACAAGTTAAGGGATATCGCGAGTGGCATAGGTGTCAGATAAGCGCGCGGGTGCTTTGTCGTGTATTAACCAATGCTGATATTAAGTGCTCAATTCGCTAAACAAAGTCATTCGGTTATATAATCGTCAGCTTTGAGACGAAAGGTGGTGAAAATGGACCTCAGCTGCGCGTTGACATGTATGTACAGCACGCTTGGAGCAAGATTCCCCGTACAGCTGCCTCTTATCCCAATCCCATGCGTTGAAATACTCGCTCTAGAAGGCGAACAAATCGTAAAGCCCCTTCATAATCACTCTTACACTTAAAGTAGCCAAATGGTTCCTAACCTGTGCACATAGAACGGCTTTCAAGCTCTCAGCGTTTGGTTGCAGACGCAGATGATTGGAAGATCCTTGCTCATGAATAAACAGGCTTCCTGCGCGGTTTCGCAAGATCCTTGGAACATGCAGAATCCGGGCGTGTGGATGAGCAGGGATCTGCCGATCGCGTACTGAACTTTATCTAGTACCTTTCAGTCAGCCTGGTAAGGTTCTTCCGATGCTCGCTCCGACTGGCGTAGCCTCTTTTGTCAGGGCAATTTTGTGTCAATGTGTTTAACCAGTCAATAGCTAGCACCACTCAATAACCAGGCCTACTGAAATGTTACATTCTAGATTCTGATCGGGGCATCGCAGCCTACCTTTCGGTGACTCATGCGTAACGGGTTTGATCCCAGGTTTAAGAACAACCTGTTAGCATTGCTGCTTTAGGTCTTAGAAGAAGTGCAGCAATACCAATTTACTGACTCCTACCAGCTAAAGAGAAGGCTTCCTAGACTATAATCAGAACCTTTAAGCACTCTAACGTACTTGGTACTGCACTCACGTAGATAACTACGGGTGTAACGGGCTAGGCCAGTGCTCGAGGCTGCGCCGTCGTGCACGGATATACGGCTCGTGCACGGAAAACTTTGTACCTCGCGTGGCACCCAATTCTCCTCTTTTCTTCCTATCTTGGTTGTAGATAGCATCTGGACTAGATAGCTGGAATCCAGTTACTAGAGACCGCTCACATACAACCAAGATCTCGCAGCTGACGAGGACACTGAAAAAGCATTATGCAGGACCCTACCGAAGAAGTCAATATGCGGCTTAATAACATGGACCAACTAGTCCAGCAGTTGTTCGCCAAACTCGACGATATAAGCATCCGATTGGAAACGCAGTTACAGCAGCCATCTAATACGCCTGAACTTACACCACGCGCCACTGCCGCCCCAACGCCGTCGCCCGAACCTACCCCGGTAACTGTGAAGTCACGCCTTCCCCACCCTCCAATGTTCAGCGGCAACAAATCACAATGGCGAGGATGGAAGCTAGAGATGGAAGCTAAGATTGAAGAAGATGCGCGAGCTATAGGGAGCTCGAAGGCTCAACTACGCTATATCTATGCACGCCTTGAAGGAACAGCAAAAATCAACGTTACTACATACTACGAGATGGCAAACAAACAAGAGTCTCCAAATCCTCGCGAACTTCTTCACCGTCTTGACCTCCTCTACGGTGAGCGCAACCGGAAAGAAAAAGCAATCCAGAATCTACATTCCATTCGCCAGAAAGAAGACGAGACCTTCATATCCTTCTACCCCCGGTTCGAAAGGGAGATAGCCAACGCTGACGCAGAGGGATGGGACGACGTCGCTAAGACATCCTATCTGCGCAACGCGCTCAACAACAAGATGAGAGACAAGCTAGTAGGTACATCAGGAGGCGACAACCATACATATATGGGATTTGTCCAAAAGTGCGCAAACCTAAGTAACGACATGGAGCTATATGGCCAGTGGACGAAGAAGAGAAGCGTTATCAGAGACGCCCAAGTACCTACGTTGCCAACAACTACTAGTAGCAAGGCCGCCATGCAATTCAACCGCGAAGACATGATGGAATGGGAACCAACACCACCTACTCCAACCCAAGTGAACACTGTCCGCCTCCGCGACAAAGGCAACGTAAACGGATACCCTTCAAAGCGTCCGGAAGACCAAGAGCTACTTGGGAAACGAGCAAAGTGGGTTGGCCAGGAAGAGATTGACGCTCGACGCCGTGAAGGGCGTTGCCTTCGATGCGGCCGCAGCCGGTGCCGAATAGTAACATGCCCGCTAGCAGCCGCTATCCGACCAATGTACACCAGCGTCAAAGCCGCGTTAAGCGCCGCGGTTACAAGCGCTGCTATTGAAGACGAGCTAGACGAAGCTGACAAAGAGCAATAGGACTACGTGGCAGCTCAGAGAGAATGGAAAGAGGAAGGAAGAGCAAAGATGGACGGTGACCCCTTTTTAGTGGACGTTAGACTTAATGGAACTGACTTCGTTACCGGTCTCGTAGACTCAGGCTGCCTTTGCTACTCCGCTATAAGTGAACGACTCTTTCAATCTCTGAGATTGCCATCGTTGAAGATAGCACCGCGCCGGTTAGAAGGAGCCGCAGGGAAGAACGCAGAATCAACGACAATCCTGAACACTATCACCTACGCCTCAATCGATATAGATGGACACCAGCAGGAGCGCATCTTCTTTTACGTAGTCCCTGGCCTCACGTACGACCTAATCCTCGGAAACCCATGGCTAGAAGATGCTGATGTCACTATCTCTACAAGACGGGGCTGCTTGGACATCGGCGTGTCTGGCATCCGCGTTTGGAACCGCAAGAAGACGTTGCGCAGGCCGCCCCAGTTCAAGGCCGCACAACTTATAGCTAGTGCGTTTCTGGCTGAAGTAAGAAGAAATCGTAGGAAGAACCGACAGGAAGGTATCAATCTTGATACAGGAGTATACGCTGTCTCGATCGCAGATATCGAGAAAGCTCTGAAGCCACGCAAACGATCGGACCCTAAGGTCAAACTGCCACCTCATTACCAGAAGTGGTTGAAGGCTTTTGATCAGCACCTAGCGGAGAAGCTACCACCTCACAGGGAGGGTGTCGATCTGCACATTGAGATTGAGAAAGACCAGAACGGATCTGAAAAAACGATTCCTTGGGGACCTCTCTACGGCATGGGCCGAGAAGAACTGCTCGTATTAAGGAAGACTCTCACTGAGCTGTTAGATAAAGAGTTCATTCGAGCCAGCAACTCGCCGGCTGCCGCGCCAGTGTTAATGGTCAAAAAGCCCGGAGGAGGAGTCCGATTCTGCGTAGACTATCGTGGCCTGAACAACATCACTAAGAAGGACCGCTACCCACTCCCGTTGTTCACTGAAACATTGAGAAACGTAGCGAAGGCGCGATGGTTCACGAAGCTTGACGTCATTGCAGCATTCCACAAGATACGACTAGCGAAAGGAGAAGAATGGAAAACAGCCTTCCGGACGAGATACGGATTGTTCGAATGGCGCGTAGTTCCTTTTGGATTAACAGGAGCACCCGCTGCCTTTCAGCGGTATATAAATAGTGTTCTGCAGGATTACTTGGACGACTTTGTATCTGCATACATCGACGACATCCTGATTTACTCCTCAGGGTCCCTCCAAGACCACCGGCAGAAGGTTGGAAGAGTCCTTCAACGTCTGATGGACGCCGGACTCCAGATTGATATTGACAAGTGTGAGTTCGAAACTAAGAGAGTCAAATACCTTGGATACATTATTGAGGCAGAAGTCGGAATACGAGTTGACCCCGACAAGATTGCCGCCATACGTGATTGGGCCACGCCATCGTCCGTGAAGGCCGTACGAGGGTTTATTGGATTCGCCAACTTTTACCGAGTTTTTATACCAGAGTTCTCCGATATCGCTGAACCCCTCACTAATCTAACAAGAAAGGACGTCCCCTTCCGATGGGACGAAGCGTGTCAAGAAGCATTTGAGAAGATCAAAGAGCTCCTTATCACAGCACCAATATTGGCTCATTTTGATCCAGAAAAGGAGACCTTGTTGGAAGCAGATTCGTCTGGACACGCTACTGGTGGCTTACTCTTACAGAAGGACAAGAACAGCAATTGGCAACCTGTTGCTTATTATTCTAAGAAGCACTCAGCGACAGAAGCTAATTACCCAATCCACGATAAGGAGCTCCTTGCTATCGTCCGTTGTTTGGAAGCCTGGGAGCCAGAGTTGCACATGGTTAAGCACTTCACTATCTTAACTGATCACAAGAACCTGAAATACTTTTACACTGAGAGACAACTATCAGAGAGACAAGTGCGCTGGTCAGAATTCCTCTCAAGGTTCAACTTCACCCTCGAATGGAAGCCCGGGAAGATGATGGGAAAGCCTGACGCATTGTCACGACGAGAACAGGACCTGCCCGCCAACTATGACGACGAACGCCTCCGATCTCGGTTCAAACGGCTCTTTCAGAATAAGCACCTCAGGAACACTCAAGTCCTATCTCTCGCCTCATCACTAACCAATATCGATTTTGCGAAGAGTGTACGACTGTTCGAAGATGACCAAATGCAAGAACTATGGCATAAGAGTCGACAGCAGGACAAACTCTACCGAGAGCTCACTACCCTGGTAATACGCAAAGAGAGAAACCTTCCAGTAGATCTGCAGAAAGAGAAATCCGTAAGCATGGCGGAATGCTCCGTGGACGAGAGAGGCTTGCTACGATTTCGAGGAAGGATCTGGATTCCAAATTGCGAACCACTACGCACCCAGATCATTCAAAATATCCACGACTCGCATATTACTGGACACCCTGGGAGAGATCTCACCTACGCAATCCTATCAAGGCAGTTCTTTTGGTCGGGTGCTGCGAGTGACGTGCGACAATTTGTTCGAAACTGCGAAGTGTGCGGGAGAAACACTATATGGAGGGAGACGAAGAAGGGCCTCCTCAAGCCAATGCCAATACCTGAACGTATCTGGGGGGAAATCTCCATCGACTTTATCACGGACTTGCCGCTATCAGGGCGAGACAATGCTCCAAGCTGCATGGTTCTGACAGATCGGCTTACAAAAGGAGTAGAACTAGAGAGTATGCACGATCTCTCCGCTGAAGCAGTCGCACAAAGGCTCTTTGAACGCCACTACCCAATTCATGGCATCCCTACTGCAATCACGAGCGATAGAGGCCCTCAATTTGTCAGCGATCTATGGAGATATTTTTGCAGACTCTTAAATATCGAGCAACGACTATCAACTGCTTATCACCCACAAACTGATGGTGCTACTGAACGGATGAACCAAGAGATTGAGAAGATGATTCGCATTTGGGCAACCTACACGCAGGAGAACTGGTCAACACTCCTGCCTATTATTATGGGAGCGATCAACAACCGAGAGGCATCATCTACAGGACTAAGCCCTTTTTTCTTTATGCACGGATACCATAACGAGCCAATACAGCTTGTTGAAGAGCGCACAATCCAGGACCGAACAAAGAAGGATGGCGAAGTACTAGCAGAAGATTTCCTTAAAAGACTTCAAGACGCAACAGAATGGGCCCAAGCTGCAATAGCTATGGCACAGGAGAAACAACAACACCAAGCTAACAGAACCCGAACAGCAGCACCGCAGTACAAGGAGGGAGACTGGGTATTCCTTAACCTGAGGAATGTAAAAACATCAAGACCCTCGAAGAAGCTAGACTGGTTGCATGGCAAGTACCGAGTTGTACGACAAGTTAGCTCCCACGCATATAAGCTTGACGTTCCTGGTAGGATACATCCCGTTTTCCACGTTGATGTACTACGGCCTGCACCAAACGATCCCCTCCCATCCCAGAAGACTGGGGACAGCCAACCAGGGCCCTTACTTATTGACGGAGAGGAAGCCTGGCTAGTTGAGCGAATATTAGACGAAAGGGCTACAAGGCGGGGCCGAAGACACTTTAAAGAAGCACGTGTGAAGTGGGTTGACTATGCGGACCCAACCTGGGAGCCAGTTGAGAATGTGCGTAAGACTGAGGCATGGAAGCTATGGACGAAGACGCGCAGAAAGGGAGGAGGGGGGTAATGTAACGGGCTAGGCCAGTGCTCGAGGCTGCGCCGTCGTGCACGGATATACGGCTCGTGCACGGAAAACTTTGTACCTCGCGTGGCACCCAATTCTCCTCTTTTCTTCCTATCTTGGTTGTAGATAGCATCTGGACTAGATAGCTGGAATCCAGTTACTAGAGACCGCTCACAACGGGAAGCTTGGTGAGTCTGACAAAGGTACCACGCCTGACACCTTGAAAACCAAGGTGCGACAGTTTGCGGATGCATACAGATGCGAATACAAAAGGGCAGTCCTCAAGGACTATGCTGATTCACTTGATGCGTTATGTTTGACCATGTGATTATGCTTGGTTGGAAAGGATTTTGTTGACAGCAAATAGTATGACAAGGAGCTCCCTACTAGACTCAGCCCGCCAACAAAGGAGAGGGGTGTTGCATTCCCAACCCTAGAGAACAATATCTTCATGAAACAGTTCTTCTAGCAGGATGGCCACCTTAACTCTATATATGAAGGCCTAAGAGTTTAAATAGTCGCCCTCTTCAATATGCACTGTTATTCTAGTTCAACGCTATCAGAAATGTGCATGCTGAAACACAAAGTCAGTTGCTTATCACTATAATCAAATTATTGTTTGTATCCACACAAGCCTAGAGTTTCTAGTGAAAGGCGGCTGGGACGTGATGAGCCGCATTTTCGACTAAGCTTCAAGAGGGAGCATACTCAAAACCAACAGAATAACTCAAAAAAGTAAGTTTGAAACGCTACCTCAAATTTAAAGAGACCTTTCCACCAGACAAACTGTGTTTCGCACACGTAGCTTCTCAAATTTGGTTTAGTTGTCTCTTTGGCTCCGCGACGGAAACCAGAAAAGCCACCATTTCACTCAGCGTCATTTGCTTGAGCAACCCCCTCGTATCCTTAGAATGAGATAGGCAACGCATTAGGGAATGGATGCACATAGCTGCGCAGCCGCCCCGCCGTCATAGCATCAGGGTCTAAGGGCCAAGAACCCAAAATCCGGTGAATCCGCTTAGCTACACTTCTCTAGGGGCTCGGACGGATCCTGCGCCTTCAGCACACCATAATGCCGTAAACGACCAGGTCTCTAGTTTTAAGTAAATGTGCATGCGCTTCTTCTGACTTGGACGCCCTTAGGCTTCTTCAGAAATCGGGTATGAGACAGAGTTCAAGATATGCGGCACAACCTCGCAAGATCCTTGCTTCATATAAATATTTTGTCAAGTAGCAGATTACATGGAAAAAAGTACCCCACACTATGTCGCAAGATCTTAGTCAGGTTAAGTCCATCTATTTCACCGTTGCCTCTTGAAGCAGAACAAAGAACGAGTATAAGAGATAGCTGTTTTATCGGTTCATATGTTGTTAGACAACAGCTCCTACATAAGTCTCTTTTAAAAATGCATGGGTTAACTCTTTCTGTATTTATCCTCATGAAAAGTGCTACTATTGCCGCTCAAGATGCAGTAGCGAGCGCCGTCTTGATTCCTACCGACAATCAAGGTGTCCATATGCAATCTCTTGATGATATGGCCAATTTAAAAGAAACGTCGTGGACCGTGGCACTTTGTTTGTTCAGTATTTCTGGTATGTGCCATGTTTTGATTGAAATGAGTTTTAGTGAAAGAATTCAAGTACCACTTTTAATCTGCTATCCGACCCGCACCAACATATTTACTAGAAAACTATCGCATAGCACCAACGTGACTGATGACCTTTCCCCCGCGGTTAGTACCCCATGCCTTTTTTGTAGATTACGAAATCCTCATTCTATAATATGAGGGTATATCAAACTCGTCCAGGAGGGATTCAAATCAGAGGCACCGATTTTCCGGCCGGCAAGGTTACGGACTTAGTGACAAGTTGCACTGATATCGCGCCCACTATCTTTAATATGATGAAGTTGCCCTGGAACCCTGATTTATATATACGACCGATCCCTCTCGCCATAAAGGGGCCTTGAGCAGACAGCCACAGAAAAGCGCGGATACACCGGCATCGATTTCTGGAGGTACGTTCATACTTTGACGAGAGCTACGCAAGTAATACTTGAGCACACTGGAAATTCTTTCTCTGCTGTTCTCAATCCTTCTTTCTACTGCTTTCGAATTTTGGTCTTCACTTTCAAGGTCAATGACCACCTCATTTTGTTGCTGACAGGACGAGAAGTCACTTGATGAACTTAAGTACCTTTCGTCGTCAAAATACGTATGAAGGCGTCCGCCTACACAGCAACGGGTTTGACGTCAATTATGTCGTCCATTGTGCAAACTAGCATGGGTGTATTATATCATGGTTAATAAGTTATGCCTAGCGCGATAATCAACTATGCTTATGAAATCCAGCAGACAGGGGTTTGCCAAACGAACAACCTCCTCCCCTCCCGCCCTAACGGCACATGAATCACTATAACTACGTACGCCAACTCCGCCATACTTATCAACAGTCGACCAATTCTCAACGTTGCCTCGCTGCTCGACGCCCTTATGACGGTGCTTGAGAGTTGTAATCCAGAGTTAGGGACAGATCTGTGGGGCATCCTGCACCCGCAAGGGAACATGAAGAGCCTGGAAGACGCTCTATATATACAACACGAGAGTTCTGTAACTCAGTAGCACAAGTGAGAACTGGTCACTTATTGTGCATGTGAGAGCGAGCACCTTGTGGGCGCAACTGAACCGTAGAATCCGATCGTCTCCCGGAATGAATGTATGCGCGCGTGGACCAAGAGGAAGAAACGTAACGAGACGATATAGCAGTTAATCCCTATAATATTATGCAGTGCCGTATCTACCCTCGTTCGTCTGTGTTTGGCATGGAGTGAAGCCTACCCTTGAGTTGCGTATTTTTGGTTATGGCGTCAGTCAGTCATCACCGAGATGACTGCGGTCATGAACCCTAATCATAATCCCCATACATTCAAACTTTTGAGCACTAGACTTACTTAAATAAAAGACATTTAAGTTTCGATAGTTGCGCTACATCTGTTACCGTACACAGTCGGGCCGCAAACTTTAGGATTTCTACTTAAAAAACATATTAGATAGCTGTTTGCTCCTTGTTTGCAGACTACTTCTGACAAATTATAGGTATTTTACGGAGGTGCTTTTCAAAAGTTCTTGCTGGAATTGTGCAAGGCAGAAGCAACGCTAAGACTTTTTATGCTATACTGTATACTGTCTGTATAACAGTAACAACAAAAGTCTCTTTTTATTACTCTATCATATTGGCCTCGCTCTAACAAATAAGATCTAAAATTTTGGATTTTTTTATTTTCTGTTATCCTGAAATAAGAGGGCGAAGTATAAATTCCTTCCTTACTTTAATGTTCGTAAACTTGGTAGAAAAAGCTACATTTGGTTGAGCAAGAACTTTTGAAAGACACCTCCGTGAGTTGAAATGGGATTTCTTTTACGCGTTTAGAGAGACTTAGGTATTTAACCTTAAACGATGCAGCAACGGCTTGATACCTTGGAACTCATTAGGCATATATGCTTAAAAGATGGAGCTGATGCCTGATATTTGTTTTCTTCCGGTAAAGCGTGGCGTGATCAGAACATAGTAGGATCACGAAAGTTGTTGTGATCTTAGCAAGTTTTGTCGCTTTGAGTGGTTTGTTGCTTTTGGCGATGAAATACACTGTACGTAGATAACTGAGAAAAACTATACTACAAGATATGTATTTGTAATAATTACAATTATTCCTAAGATAGATATTATATAAGATGAGAGCAAGTTCCTTAAGAGACCAGTTTTTAGAGAGAAAACAGTTAGTAGAAGGGACTACTTTGAACTTCTATCACTAACCTGCTCATAAAGTACATAACAAGAATAGTTTCCGTGAATCGCAGGTACTTTCAAGGACGGTTAATATGAACAGGGTTTGGGAACGTGGAGACGTTGGTAAGCTGTGCTGGGCACTCCTTACTGTAGGCGCTGTCTTTCTGAGATAAGTTTTATCTCCGCGTGTCTAGCGGCGAACAAGGAAAGAGACAGGGAATGAGAGAAAAAGGGTATCGCGTGCTGTAGTCGCTGACTCGGCATCGAAGTACGGGCTGGGAAATACACATGTCGAAGGGATCTGCAGCAGTAATACCGAAGAGACGCCAACCCTGTGCCAACGTGCTACGGATCGTCGCGGAACGCTCCTGATTCGAATACTGGTTGCAATCTCGCTACACTGGAACCAATACGGTTTCCATTGCCGACCGTTCGAATCGGCAATTCAAAACCCCCAGAGATTGTCTCATCCTCAAGCTCAACACGTTCACGATCCCCACACGTGGCGCAGCACGGCATGGACCTACATATAAGCGAAACTCACCTTAGTTCGCCGTAACCATTGACCTGGTTATTTGGAAAAGTGTACCGAGTTTGGGCCTGCACCTTGGACAGTTTTCATCACATTGACCTTCGTGTCGCCAAAGAAAGATGTTCTCACATGAATATTCAACCATGTTATGACTTTACCTTGCGATCCTAGTATAATGGAAATGATCCGAACGATTGCAGTTTGCTATCCATACTGGCAGCGTGTTTCATCGCTTCCTGAGCACTCCTAGCCGCGGTCGCCCCATGGCATACCAAGAGCCCGCCCAGCAAGAAGAAAATCTAGAACTACCCTAACGAACTGACTGGGTACTTTTGCAACGTTCAACTAATGTTCTATATCTTTTAGCTATCTAGACTCGTGGATCTAAAATGTGAAATTCGACGCATCCACGTTACTCATGCCGACTTGCGGACATAGGCTACCGGCCCCACATAGACATGCCTTCCCTTTACATAATAATACACCAGTGAGAAGATAATGGTAGAACCAAACATCAAAATGCTCCAATTCATACCCGTTGGTGTCGGTTTTGGCCCCATTGGCATAAAACAAAATACAAACACAAATGTTAGATAGATGATAGATACTATGTTAATTGGCAGACCGGCACGACCTAGCTTGAATTTCGAGGGAAGAAGTGGTTCGCCCCGAATGCGCTTAAGGGCTATGCATGATATAGATACGATATATGATGCGAGGATAGCGGCGGTCGATAGCGATGCAATATTCATTAGAGCCACTGAGGAGCCGAGATTGATCAGTGAGAGAAGGCAGGATACTGCAAATGAAAGGTAAATGGCGTTGATTGGTACATCCCATTTAGGAGGAATCTGTCAAGGTTAGCATAAGGAACAACAAGCACACAATGTAAGATACTGACATATGCAAAAGTATTGCTAAATGGAACGCCTTGATCGCGTGCAAAGGCGAAGAGTTGTCGAGAAGATGTTGCAGTAATAGATAGATTGCAGAAGATCGCCATGGTGATAATAAGGGCGCCCATTGCCGATGCTCCTGCGACTGATTCGGTGGAGTTGTAGAAGACGTAGAGATATGCTTGCTTTGTTGGCGATGCTAGTGCGTCGTCAATGCTACCCAGGACTGAGCAAAAGGTTATAAGCATAACGAAACCCATAGAGCCGTTAATGACCGTAGTCCAGAGCATACTCCTAGGAAGTGTCTTAGAAGCATCTCGAAGTTCTTCCGACATATGCACAGCAGCGTCTGCCCCAAGCAGTGGTAATACCACTGCTACAAGACCAGAGAGCGTAGCTAGGCCCCTATTATTCCATCCACTAAAGTCGTTAAACGTCGTAAAGGTGGTGTGTGCATCTCCGATAGGCCCTGTGACCCATAGTACCACTAGGATGGCGAAGAAACCAAAGACGTGAACGACCAGGACGATCGCTTCGATCAACGGTAGTCTCTTGACGAGAAACGTGTTGAAGATAATGTTGAATGCTGATACTGCAAATACTAGCAGCGTACCATGCCATGGTTGGAAAGAGTAGTTTGGGTTGTTGAGAGCGATCAAACCCTGGATCTGTGAGCCAGCCAAGAACGCAGTGTTTGCCGCGCCTGTCTGCCACCCCAATACACAAAGCCATCCTATGGAAACATCAGTGCCAGTCTAATTTTGTGGCGTCTCTCACCTACCGATGATATAACTGAGGAATTTCTGGCTCTGAGCAGGAGCAAATTCGCTGACCCAGTGGTATTGTCCCCCGGAAGTCGGCGCCATGGAACCCATTTCGGCCATGGAGGTGTTCACAAAGATAAAGCCTATCCAACAAATAAGATACATCCAGATTAATCCAGCCGTACCGCCGTTTATAAGGCCAATCGTAGAAGTGCTAGTAAAACTTAGTTTTACTTCTTCACTCAAGCCACGATGGAAAGCCTACCCGAGCATCGTCTCCCAACTCGCCATGAGGATCATGGAGAATCCAAAGATGGACAGGAATCGAAAATTACGTTGCATCTCCTGCACCTTGCCCATCCTCCACATGGCACGCGTGTCGTCTGCACTGCCTTTTGTCTCGGTGAGTTTGGCGCTTTGCGGCCCAGCCATTTCGGCCTCGACATCGAAAGGTTGTCCATCAACAACGGGTTCTTTGGTTGGGATTTCCATACTTGAGGAGGGCGAGGAATGTTCAGGGCGTTGGGAGAATGAGATGGACGATTTGCCGGTACCTGGTGAACAAGGGACATTTCATAATGGAGCGGCTTGGGGGCTGAACCTCCTCAAATCGCATTGGGGTAAGGTGGTTCGAGGCTAGACTGCAGGGTGAGGTGATTCGAGGCTAGACTGCAGGGTAAGGCGAGCTTGTCATTCAAAAACGCGGGAGAGCCCCCTCCGGGGCCGCACGCGCCACTTCCCCGTCCCGCAGTCTCTTAGCAGGTACGACGCGCGTTGGGCCCGACCGAGCGGTCGGCGCTCCGATTGCTTGTAAGTGGTTCCCAAGGCCCCGGGTCTTTCCGCCCATTCGCTCGTACTTTCGCTAGTGCAATATTTATGCGAAGGAGACTGTTCTTGATCGGGCCGTAAGACTAGCGCTAGCAATATTCAAAACAGCTCATTCCTGCCTGATGGCGAGCAGACCGCTCCCCGTTCATGGTTCCGACCCAATTGTCGGTCGCGGGCATTGCCCGAAGATAACACTGTGCCCCAGCATCGAATCACATCCCAGTGGTACCTTGCTCTCCTGCGCTCGACGGACAGCTGTTCCAGCGAATGCCCCAAGCATCCATGTTCTTTAGGCTATCATGTATGCGATAACACAATTCTTCCCGTCGCACCAATTCCTTTGCAAGTCGTTCATTTCTGTACCTTTCGATGCTCTGAAATCCAAGCGCTGCTTTATCACGACTCTCCACGAAGAGAGAACAGCCTTCGCTCGTGCCTGACGCGGCACTTTCTTACGCCAACATGACTTCGATACCCGCCTCCCACGACACTGGTTACCGCTTTGCTCCGATTACTGCCGACAATGCTTCTGGACAGCTCTGGATAGCTTCCATTCTCTGCCTTATATACGGTTCGCTAGTACTGATCGTTCGATTGCACATCAAATGGAAGCTGTACGGTACAGACGATGTAACTATTATAGTGGCAACTGTACGTGAGATGTTGTTGTGGAAGAGTTTTTCTCACAGCAGACAGATTCTGCAGCTGGGCGAGGTCATACCTCTGTTCATCGCCTTGAAAGAAGGCCTTGGGTTATCCCATTACTTACTCAATGCCCCGCAAATAACGATCGTCGGAGAGGTAGTCCTACCTATATTTGCCCTAGTCAATCTCTTCAATATGAGCTAACTTCAGGCACAGGCAACGTTTGCAGCGCAAGTTTTTCTCATCCTTAGCCTTGCGATGGCGAAAGCTTCGGTCGCCGCACTCATGTTGCGGTTATTCCCTCGCGATGTCAGCGTGACACAAAGACCGTGGATTGTCTGCCACGTAACTATTCTTCTTACTCTGCTGTGGGCCACCGGGTCCATTATAGGCATCACGCTTTCATGCAGTCCGTCGAACTTCATCCGGAAAAGCGAGCCTCGCCAATGCCATAACCGGCAAACTGTTTGGCGCATTATTGCCGCATTTGACATGCTCATCGAAGTTCTATTGCTACTCTTGCCGGTGGCATTCATTTGGCCTATCCAGTTGAAGCGGCACATCAAACTCCAGGTGGTTGTCGCTTTTGGTTCCAGGATACCAATCATTGCTTTTGCAGCTATGCACCTTCATTATGTGTCCCACTATGCCAATAGTACAAACGTCTCCAAGGCAATCATTCCCGCTCTTGTCTGTCAGCAATTTGAACTTCTATGGTCACTTTTATCCGCAACGGTTCCAACTTTGAAGGCTTTCATGAAATCCTTCAACTCCGGATTTGGCATGGAAATCGATGTGGATTTTCGGTATGGCTACAAATCTAGGCAGGGTAACAATGGATCATACCCACTTGAGTCGCTACAGCATTCAATCAGGCTCAATGATGCAGATGAAGATATACGGGAAGGAAAGTTAAAAGATATGGGCGTTACAAGTTCTCGCAGTCGCCCAACCAAGAGTGTTCGAAGTACTGGAGCAGCGGATGTGTGTGATCCCAATGATCCAGATATGGTATTCTATCAGACTGGGCACCATGAAGCACGTGGTAGCAGCGTAACGAGTGACGGCAGTCAAGAAATGATCATCAAACGCGAGGTCAAATGGAGTGTTTCTTATGAGGATAGGGTAACATAGACGGCGTCTATCAGAAAACGGTCTCGGCGTTTTATGTGGCGTTTATATTTGGAGTACTCAATGAATACTGCCGTTCAAAAATGTCAATTGGTACAAACACTGCAGTCCAATCGAATTTGTTTACTGTAGCGCAGATACTGATTCTAACAAACTTGGATATGTCATACAAGCGAGGGAGGCTGGTTGTGTTAGACCCTCTGAGTTGTGCATTGTTCTTTCACAAGGAGGTATCTATGTTTTTAAAACACTATGTAGGGGTGGGAGACGAGTCTGTATCTGAACGGATCAACGAGGACTTGGTGCCGTTAAGAAAAATGAGCGCAACTCGCTAGAGTGAAAGTAATGCTGTAA
The DNA here is from genome assembly GCA_003313425.1 of Pseudopyrenochaeta lycopersici. Taxonomy (NCBI): domain Eukaryota; kingdom Fungi; phylum Ascomycota; class Dothideomycetes; order Pleosporales; family Pseudopyrenochaetaceae; genus Pseudopyrenochaeta; species Pseudopyrenochaeta lycopersici. Next base: position 116,825 of record NHZP01000011.1, on the reverse strand, counting down.
GCTACTTTACGCTACCATAGGTTGCACCCTTTCAGACTTAAAATTAGCCCGCTAGCAGCCTGACTAGGAGAGTAGTGGGTAGCTCACTGTCTGATGGGAGTTGAGTTGTGCGATTACTAGCTTGGGAGAAGTGGATACGGAATGGACGGCTTACGAAAACGGCTGGTACTGGTACGCCACTGTCATCACTATAGCCCAATACCATCAGCGCCTCTCCTTCCGTCAGTTGGATGCCCTTCCATTTGTGTTCTGAGGTGAAAATCGGGAGCAGCGCGTAATTTTGGCTCGCACACAACAGCACCACCACTATGTTGAGGTCCCATCTGTTCAGATTCAAAGGCGTCACCACAGTAATCCCTGCCTCCTACGTCCTACGGAACTCGCTCGCCCCCGCGATAAGAAGTCCTAGTGAGGAGGTCGACGTCGTTCTGGTCACTTATACCCTCCCGGACATTCTTCCGTACACGTCGCAGCTGCGGATCGGCCACGGCACGGACTTGCTTCATGTTCCCCTCTCTCTCGCATTGGATAGAAGCATTATGCCATGGAGCAATGTACGGCGTGACATCTACACGTACAGGCTGGTGTGCATGTTCTACGATAATATTCGTATACTTACAATACAACGGCGAGTTGGGACCATAACCAATGAATGCAGCAACGGCAATATTATAAAAGAGATATAGTAGTAGGCTCACCCTCATAACGCATCCCATGCATCAAACCTTGAATATAACAAGGGCCAACAAGAACAAAGAACATCGCATGTGGAATTGGTCGTACGACAAATGGATATGGCGCTCCAGAAATAATAGCCACACGATCCCCTAGCTGTGTCCCTGGTGGAACAAGTCCCATGAATCCTTTCTCGGTGACAACAAATCCAATTGAATCCATCATCTCCCGGATACATTCGTAGAATACTGCCGCGCACTGAGCTTCTGGACTTAGCTTCTGAAAGGTATCTAGCTCGTCGGTATTGAGCCACAAGTCCACAAGAGGATGCGTAGCAACATCTCCATTGTCATTATCAAGGCAGTGCTTCTCAAAAAGGTGACCCAGCTTGGCGATGGCTTGTGGTGGGGCCTTGCGGTCTCCAAGTATTCGGGCCATGCCTGCGCAGTTCCCTCCCATGGCCACTGTATTCCAGAATGCAACTTCTGGATCTTGACCAGTCGGGTACTCCTTTTTGGCGCAATATTGTCGAAAAAGTTCTCGACAGGCTTTGACCAGTTCCTGGGTTAAAGTGAAGGTTAGTGGCTGATCGGAGGTAAAGACCTGCTGCTGTGTAGCCGACTTCCCCTTACTTCGATAATTCGGTCCATGACAAAACCACTGATCTGGATACACATTGGAATACTCCCATCTTCGCACTTCGGAGTTTCCCAAGAATATTCTCCGCAGATCCTGCTCTGAAAGTCGGACGCATGTCTGAGCCATGGTAACCGATTTCGAACACTTGTCTTTCGGAAATCAGGAACCCAAGTTGGTAGAGCCTCGCTCGCACTGAGGATAATGAAGCCACCAGTGTCTTCTCGGTACCAATTACCGGCATCATAGAGAATCCCGACGTTTCATTGTTCGAGAGACTTCAGTGCGTAGTCCAGGTAGACAAAGGACACTGCTCTGGAATAGTCTGGTTGTATTTCCAAGGGCGTACCAGGGGAGCGAAGGTTCAACAGCCCGTAGATACGGTCTCGATCGTCTTCACATTTCTGACTTCGAATAATTTCGACAATGCGATTGAAACGTGACAATTGCGCCGCACTGACCTCTTGCTTCGATGGTGAGATTAGTTTACAAGGCTCTCGTTTCAATCACTGAGCATGCCCCAAGAATGGTTTCGGGATTTCGCATGTAGACAGGTGTTCGCAACAGATGCGATTTGAGCAGCGCCATGACTGCTGCAAAACGCGGCCAGTCCAACTCGTGTCTTCCACAGAAAAGTGTCGCTTTTGCAGCCAGGGCGACTTCCTGCACGGTCCAAAGTCTTGAAAACCAAGTGCTGTCGTAGATAAGGTTCATTTCATAGCTTAGGAGCATATCAGATATTCCAGTACCCTGAGAGAGTATCGGCAGTCGTGATTCCAGCGTTGACCCGTCCAAAAGTGATTCAAAATCCTCCTCAAAAACCCTCGGTTCTGGCTCTGATTGAGCATCTTCCGAGCGCTTGCGTGATAAGCGCCTATCCCATTCCAGAACCTAGATATCCCACCGTTTCAGCGAAGCGTTGGAGGTACTCAATTCATCCGCAAGGATCTCAAAGCCTTTTACCGCGTGCCCAATCTCAGATAAGTCGTTTCCAAGCCAAATAAGCACTTGCGAAGCTCTTTTGTAGATTTCACCCATCATTGCGACCTAAGCTCCTTCTCCACAACGTTATTCTGGTCGATGCAGACGGCATCTGCCCAAATGATTCGTTCGCAGTCCATGTGTCGGAAGTTCCGCAGGGCTGAAGCAAGACTCTCGGTGATTTTGACGTAGCTGGAATAGATGTGCAGAGTTTCTGAAAATACGGCAGCGCCCCATGTGTACGAGATAGCTTCGTACGATGGCGCCTCAGACAATTTGACCTCGAAAAAGGATGCATGGAGCCTCGCGCCCTCAGTCGCAGCTGCTTCAAGTTTAAGAATTCAGATAGAATCCTGGAACATAAGTTTGTCATATTTCAGTGGATTGGTTTTCAATATTTCTTTCGAACCTTCTATTATGCTATTAACTAGTAGGTTTTAGATGTTACGTTTAGAAGACAAAGGTAAGCTAATGCCCACGCAGGACGGAAGGGGGAAACCAGAGAAACGACGGCGTCGGCTTCGCTAACCGCAGCAGCAGCAGCAGCAGCACACCTAGACTGAGTGGAACACACCATAAACAGCGGGAATATAATTTTTAGAGTATATTCTCGCGCACGAACGGCCGCTCTTGACGCCAATCGAGTAGCGAGTAGCGGCCCCGCATAGCCCACCACATTTCGTGGGCATGCTACACGACTCAGCACCTACCTTTAGGACGCGCTAACTTGCATCAAGTGCACTTACAGCTAGCCCGTTCCAGCACACCCTGTGAAGACCACCATCCACGGCACGCTGGCATCTATATTGAAAGTGCAGCACGCCCCTAACCTTAGCATGGTATGCGACGCGCTCAGTATCCTGCAAACCAAAACAAAGACTACACTCGGATAACAGCACTCGCATGCTCAGTGCAGTCAAGCACGAGCTCTATAACACTGTCGAAAGCATTTACATGATCGGAACAAGCATGCAACAATATATCAACACTGGGGAAGAAGCAAAGGAGCAGCCAAGGGGGCGGCTGAGGTAGGTAAAGCCAACATGGAGATAACAAGGCACCAAAAGCAGGTCGAGCTCCTGCTTGCTAATCCGGATGTACTGTTGATGGACTGCACATACTGCACCAACAAGTACAGACTCCCATTGTTGCACATCCTCGACTGCACAAACCTGCAAACCTTCTCCGCAGGCTTCTGCTTCCTTAGTAGTGAGACGCAGGGGGACTACCACTGGGCTATAGCGAGCTTCCTCCTCAAAACAGGGGTCCAACAACCGCGGGTGTTTATTAGCGATCAGGAAAAGGCGTTGAAGACGTCAGCTTGTGCACTACTTCCGGAAGTTCCTCAGCTCCTGTGCATGTGGCACATCAACAAAAACGTCCAGACCACATGATCCTGAATGGCATGTATAGCTTGGCGCCAAGACCCGTGGCCTCACTGGAGATGAGGCCCGTGCACGTCAAGGTCAACATTTCAGCTCTCACTCCTTAATACAGCTAATTTTGTACTGTAGTCCGAGTAACGCGTCTAACTATTAACAATCTATATAATCCCGCCCCGTCGTGTGGCTCGATGCTGACATTTTCACGTTGAAATAATGACTACTCATGGCATTCCCAAGCAAGAAATGGCCAATCAGGCTAACGTGGATGCGACTAAATAGAAACGAAAGCTTACATAGCCTCCTAAGCCGGTTCTGATTGGAGCAGGGCGAGTGGCTTCGCATTCGCGCAAAAGCAATTCTCAGCTGCGGGGTGTGCTCCAAGTCGAACAAGTGAAGGCGAACCATATCATATCAAACTTCACCCTTACTCCCCCTCAGCTCTCGAATGCATAACATGTATCGTCGCTGGGTTGCCATGACGTTTATGTTTTTATGTCTTTCTAATGGTCTGCACACGGCTCCGCATCCCGAAATCACAGCCTCGCCTGAGCTTCGCCGGAGAGACGACAAGAACCAGCTCATTGGTTATGTAGAGGTTCAAGGAAGCTGTCAGCTAACCTCGAAGCTTCATGAAGCATGTCCATGGTTTCTAATGCAATGTGTAGATGTGCCTACTTACTGTCCTGATGGACAGACCTGGAAGACAGCCGGGTCTTATGCGGCCTGTTGTCCCACCTCGGCCCTAAATTGCTGATTCTACACAGCATGCTCAAACTTCAAGATGTATGACCTTTTAGGAAACACTCCGTTCACTTGGTATGTATTTCTCATAATTTGCAGTCTTTAAGTGATGTCTAATCAAACGTCGATAAAAGCTTCACAAATTTTCCATGTCAAACTGGCACTATATATGAAACTTCCGGTGCCTCTACCGCTTTTACTATGTTTGGATGTGGAGGGAACAATTGGGCAGTTTATCGTACCCCTCCAGTAACTAGCAGCTCGCGTACGTATATCATATTCTGTGACTTTGGATAATGATTCACATCTGCAATAGGATCAGGTAGTATATCAACGGCTACTTTGACCTCCTCTTCCTCGTCTTCAACTTCTTCCGGCCGGGGTATGCCTCCCTCAAACAAAAGCAAGGCATGGATAGCTGGAGCAGTTATTGGCCCGATTCTTTTTGCTATTGTAGTTGGTTTGGGGTTTTGGATTTTCGTCCTCCGCAGAAGACTCGATCACCAAGTAGAGACGAACAATGAAACCAGGAAAAGCCGAATCCCTCCGGAGCCTCAGGGATATAACTGCCAACAGGCGCCTGCCGAATTACAAGCTCAGGCTACAGAAGGAAATTATCAACCTACAGCAACATATGATCCAGCGGGGCACTATGGACGGAGAATGAAGTAATTTGAAAGATCATTGCCCGGATACCCAAATTAGTTGATGCCTTCAATCAGCTTTTTTGAGTCGTATGGGAACTAGCGAAACCGTAAAGGGGCCTATATGTCGGCTGTGCACGGCGATGTACTAGCATCATTCAATTTGCGCTAATTCGATGTTTCGAATCATTGATTCTATTAGCTGTCTCTAATCCGAAATCCGTAGGAATGCAGAGTTTTGACGATTCTGCTCAGAACCACAATTATTTCACGTGATTGATTTCCCGCAGACGGGTGTGGTACGAAAGTGAAACATCTTTCGAAGCTGGAAAGATGGTGTCGAAATCTCTAGACTGCGAGCGCGCAGTCGACTTCAATTATTCGGTGGTCACCTCAAAGTTGCGGCGGTGCTGCGAGAGCACATATTGCGCGGCGTTCGAATCCTCTTATCCCAAGATTTGCTCTTCAGATTGCCTGTAACTGAGGGAGGGAGTGGCCCTAGCTTGTACACCTGAGTCAAGAGACTAGGGGCAAAAGGATCCCGTGGACACGCAACTTGGGCCGCCTCATAACTAATTAAATTGGCCAACACGAAGCATCAAATCAATCCCTGTATTCAACTATCATAATCCCTCTGTGCTGCTTCAACCTTTCAGTCATAAACCTTCGTTTCTCAAGGCTCTTTTAGGCGAACTGCAAGCGGTCTGCCTCACCTTGTGGTTCATAGACACTTTCTAGAAATCTATCACAATACGCCACAGGCAATCCTAAAACGCTAATCTTAGATAGGTATAGTAAACCGTTAACATGTTCTACTACCACGCGCACGTCCTACGGCTCGCACGCGAACGCGATTTTCCATCCAATTTTTAACACGCGATAACTCCACCAAGATGGCGAATATTCAGGCTGCAGTTGATGCCCTGAATTCCTTAAAGATAGGCGAATCTTTCCGTTATTCGGATTATGCATAAAAAAATTAGTTACGATCAGTCAACGCTGTTGAAGAGGCGTAGATATGTACAGCAACTGCGTAAGCAGAATATCAAGAATAGCAGATTACTTAGTACTACGTAAGAAAGAGAGCTTATATAGTATATCTATAAGCTTTGCGCACAAGGATTACCTCCTTCTAAGCCTATACTATAAAATTTCGCAGCCTAGATAGCTTAGAGACTTATTAGTAAAAACTAGGCTAATTACTTTATTAAGCGTTATAATATTAAGCTCCTCTTATATTAGGTATCTAGCCTTAATCGTAACTACTTTAAAGCTAACTTAGCCTTTAAGTACGCACTCTACTTTAAGCTCTTTAAGCAAAAAATTAAAGAATATAAGATTAATACGCGTTAAATATATAATATAGATAAGAAAGGCTTCCTTATTAATATACTATCTAAGGTTAAGTACGTCTTCTTAAGTATAATATACGAGGTAGGAAAATTAAAGTACATACTCTAGGATAGTAATCGTGAGTAGGTAACTACTATAGCTTGCATCTGTGCTGATGGTACTGCCATCACGCCTGCTCTCATCTACCAAGCTCTATCAGGTCAGAAATGTGTTTCTGGCAGTGCGCTTCCCAATCCATATCCGTTCTCTGGTGAGAGTGGGTTTGTCGTCCTTTAGAGCTTCGTATGGGGTCTTTGCGTCTTTCTTGCGAAGAGCGCGTGCTGGGGTTCGGTTTTTGAGCTAGACGGCATGTTGTACAGCCTCTGGCCAGAGGTTCTCGGGAATTCTGGAGATGCGCAAGAGCTTAGTGCCCTTTTCTGAGATAATCTTAGAGATTTGTCTAGAGATAGACGTTTCCTGTACTATGAATGCTGTTCTTTCTTAAATTATGTGGTTAGTTCTTTTAGCGACCCTATTCTGGTAGTATGCGTAAGTATAAAGATCTTAAAAGCTATTAGTAAGGATAACTAATAAGACTACAAGGTTAGTTCTTAGGGATAGAGTAAGGGACTTAGTAGATAAGGGGTTTAATACTAAGACAGTAAGAAGGCGCTTCTATAAAGAGTGCTAAAGGTTTTAAGTATAATTAGTATTACTATTACTATACTATAAAGTATAATATTAAGTTAAATATAATAAGCTATAAGAGTTTATTATTACAAATTATATATATAGATATTATACAGGTTACTTAGTATGCTTAGTGTACTTAGTACTACTAATTATACTAATTAACTAAGTATATTATATAATCTCAGTTATCTATCTAATATATATAAAGTTCTATTATAGCTACTAAGATAGAGTCTTAGCAGGATTATAATACTATCTCCCTCTTATCCTAGCGCTATCTTTAGTACTTATTATATATCGTAAGCTTTTTTTACTTTTTACTATATTATATCTTATAATACTTAAATATTTATAAGTGTCTAGCACTATTTATTACTAACGTCTTTATAATTTTATTAACTCTTTTAAAGAAGATATAGTTTAAAAGTATATATTATATATAAAGTATATAAAGTTTATATTTATTTAAAGAAATATAGTAAGTATCTTTATTAAGAGTAATATTATAATATATAAGTTATAAAATCTAAGTTTAAATAGCTAGTTAATTAAAAAGTAAAACTTTAAGAGTAAATAAAAGAGTTTAGAAATATATAAGAGGTTATAATAAAAGCGTATAAGAAAGCTCTAGAAGAGCTACGTATTACTTAAGCTTGTAAAGAGTAGTTATAATAATAAATAAATTTAATTAATTAATATATAAAGGAAGTAATAGCTATAGAAAAGTAAGTGTTAGGGTTCAATCCTTTCAGGTTACTAGACGCAGGTGAAAGGGTTCAATCCTTCCAAGTTACTAGACGCAGGTGAAAGGTAACGATCCTGCCAAGTTACTAGACGCAGGTGAAAGGTAACTGTTACCTCTTACCTTTTACCAAGCTAGGTAACTGGATCGGGACTAGCCTGCTCTAGCTCATGTATATAGGCAGCACCTCTCCCCCAAAGGTAAGAGGTATCTGCTATTTTATCTATTTCCTTTTAAATTAAGTTTCTTTAACTAAGACCGTCCTAACTATACGTGTTAACTGCCTTACATAATAGCAGATCATACAGCGCTTTAGCTCCTCTCCGTGGTTAACACACAGTTGCTTAAGCTGTTACCTCTTAGGTAAGTTTAACAGTAAGGTAGTACTAACGTACTAGGACTAGATCCTATCCCCCTTAGTTAAGCTTTAGGATAGCCCTCGCACGATAGTCGATTTACGGTGCTATCCTCTGCTGCTAGTTTAGCTAAAATTTTATAAGCTATTCCCCCTTAGTTAAGCTTTAGAATAGCCTAGAATTTACTAGGTTTCCTTACTAGTAACCTATTTCGTACCTTAGTGCCTGCGCTTTACGCTACCTAAACGCTAGGATTATTATTAATAAGATACGTCCTATTATTCCCTTCCTTAAATAAGAATACTCTAAGGATTATTCCTACTTTTACACACTATAGTCTGTGCGTGTATTTTAATTACGTGTACGTGCTGCCTTAAGTACGCATTTACCCTCTAAAACTTCCTAATTAGGTAATTCTCTAAACTTAGCCTGTGTATAACACTCCTAAGTATTTATCCTAGTCCTAGTAACCTCACCTAACTAATAATACTACTTAACTAACAGTTAAATCTTAAGTCTGCCTACTAAAGCTTAAGGATTCCCTCTAGTTTTACTTTAACTTTTACTTTTACTGCTATAGCTACTCTTACTTCTATCTAACCTTCTTTATTCAGCCTAATAGCAGATAGCTCTTATAATAAAGGGTCCTCTAGCTAGCGGCCTAAATTTTAAGCCTATTAGAAAGACAACGCGTCAGCTAAAACACAGGCAGCTCGTAATTAACTTAAGGAAAAGGCTTATTAATACTAAGAGAAGAATAAGAATAAGGCTATAGAGGATTTAGAACTAGTTATCTTAGAAAACTCTGTTATTAAAGACGTAGAGTACCCTAAATTTATGCTAACAAGCTCCTGTGCTAACTTATTAACTAAGGAAGTTAACCTACATTCCTTCTCTCGCGATACAACACAGCGTGCTAAGAGAGCTTATTAGATACAGCTATATAAGGAAGCTACTAATCTAGGTCTCCCTAAGGACTTTAATAACTATCTTCCTCTAGGTAGCCTTCTAGGTTTGCTACTATCCGCAAGCTTAAGTCTACCTACTTCTATTCAGCGATTAGCACCCTTAGGTATCTAGCTTATAAAGAACTACCCTAGTAAGTTCTTAAGCCTTAAGCCTATATAACTTACACGCCTAATAATACTATTTAGGTGTGCCCTATATACTCTTAACGAGGATAAGAAGTTATTAGAGATACACTACCTTAACGCTTCTACTCTAAAGTAGGAACTAACTAAATAATAACGCAGCTTTACTTAATAAAAGGATAAGCTAGTTAAAGAATATAATAAGCTTAGTAAGTAGTAGAATAAGCTTATTACTAACTATAAGACCTTAGAAGGTTTATTATAAGAAATTAAGAACGAGCGTAACTCTATATTGCGCGACTAGCTGTTATCTAGCTCTCCTAAGGTTTTAGGCCTTACTAGACTTACTCTATTATAGCCAGCCTTAGGAGCTATAAATAAGCCTCTGCTAGGAGGAATAAGTACGCTTACACGAATTCTCCTATAAGGTAACGCAGCGGGCGGTATTCTTAATAAGTTTAGTTCCTCTTAGCGTGTTCCGCTCTTAACTAACCTTCCTCTTACTTGCGAATACTAAACATCTCTAGGCGACATAGTAACGCTAAGCCCTTATCTAACTAAGCTCTACTATAAGATTAAGGGGTTATATTAGTTCTTGTCTATAAAGAATAAGTAAATTCAGGTGCCTCTAGTATACTCTAGGGGTCCTAATCTTTATAAGTAGATTACGAAGATGCTTAACTATTTTAAAAATAACAGGTTAGACTAGTAATATAACGATATGCGAGTATAATTTATCTTTTAAGCTACTAGCAGTTCTACTTAAACCTTACTACAAGAGCCTAATAGGTTTTTATGTTAATATAAGGACAACTTTAAGTGTTTTTATATCCTTAACTCTATCTTTAGCGACTGTAACTACTACGTTACAGCAGAATAGTAATATAATGCTTTAGTCTTCTTAGAACGTGGCTCGCTAGAATACGTTACTATAGTTAAAGCATAGGCTCTGTTCTAGATAGAGTTTAACGCTATCGCCACTTAGCTTAGATAGATTGCTGTGACTTAAGCGTATAAGCTTCAGGCTAAGCTTCTAGGCTATCTCTAACAGAGCCTTAGCAGCGCGCCTGCTGTCTATACTACTGCTAACTTCTAATCTCTTTATAATATAATTAATAATACATGTTAGAGCTACGACCTCTAGTAATTGCCTTAGTATCTCGCTAATTAAACGAAGGGGCGTAACGCGCTAGCTAGACTAAGCCTAGCACTGCCTTATAAATTTGTTCTAAGGACAGCAGCAGATAAGCCTATTAAGAAAGCTAGTAAGCCTACTCTAGGCCTACGTCTGTTGTTTAAAGATAATAGAATAGGTGACTATAAGCTAGCTAACAGTCCTAAGCCTTACAACGCGGACCCTAGCCGTAACTAGTATTAAGGAAATCCGCGCGGTAACCTAGCTACTAATTATTACGTGCACGTAAGCCTAGAGACTAGTAACTCTAACTACAAAGAAGCCTCTAATAGCGACAGTAATAAAGCTAAGGACGTTATTTATTTAGGGGAAGAGTAACCCTAGATAAAAGTCTTTTATCTAGGGTTAATAATTAGTCTTAGGAAACCGCGCTAGCTACTACTTACTAGGGCGGTATACACAAGCCTGTAGCGCAGGCACTCCTGCGACGCATGTAGGCTGTCTAGAAAGATAAGCTGTGTCTAGACAGCTTAGACTAGTTCGCTTTCTTAAGTATAATTAAATAATAAGAAAACGCCCCCTACGTCGCCCGGATATTAGCAGACAACAGGGTAGATGCAAACTTTATCTTACAGCAGTTCCTCTAGCTTACTTAGGGGTTCTAACTAATTTCTCTTATTACGCCTATTATATGCAAAGGATATAAAGGTGTTACTTTAGAATCTATTACTTACAGGGTTAAATTTTACATAAAAATTAATTCCTACTTTAAGTATACTTCCGCCTATATTCTTAACTAGTATAGGGCCTTTAACCTAGTGTTAGGATTCTGCTAGAGGAAACTGCACGTACTACGCTTTAATTACTGTTAGGGTATAATTAAATTCCCTAACGTATACTACTAAATAGAATGCTAGTAATACTTATATACACTACAAGTTGTCTGTAAGCGAGCTACGCCTAACGCCTCTACACAGCCTAGTTCCTCTACAGATAGCAGGAATAAAGGTAAGACTAGCTAACAACAGGTAAAGTTAGATACTGCAGCCCTAGCAAAGCTAGACGACGAACACTAAGTACTACACTAGTAAACTAAACCTGCAGTAGGTATTAAGGTTGTCTCGCTACAAGCTATTTAGGCGTTTACTAAACAAAAAAACTACCCTCTATTTATAATAGTTTAGCGCTTACTACTAGAAGCGTTATAAAAAATCTATTACGTAGCAGCATAAAAGAACTATAATAAGTTCTTTAACCCTCCTAAGGAAGTCTTGTTAAGAGACATCCTGCCTCCGCACCTGCTTAAGGAATATGCCTTAATTATTCCTATATTTAATAAAGCAGCTGCGGCTAAGCTCTTAGATTACTTAGAATATAACTATAAGATTAAGCTTAAGCTAGGAGCTAAGGTGCCTAATTATTAAGTAAGACTATTTTCTAGTAAACAGTTTAAAGCTATTAAGTAATATATTTAGGAGATAGAGGCCCGGGATTTTATCTTCTAGGGACTCTCTACTGCACGAAATAACTTACTTATTATTACTAAACCTAGCAGTAGTATTTAAGTCTGCGTAGATTATTAAGACTTTAATAAAGCCTCTGTTAAGGATTAATACCTAATTCCTTTCTTCTGCAAGACTTTAGCTAAGCTTAATAAAGCTGTTATCTTTTCTAAATTTAATGTTGTGCACGCTTTTTATTAAATTCGCATAAAGCCTAGTTTAGAGTGGCTTACTACTTTCTCTACGCGTTAGGGCACTTATTAATACTGCGTAATGCCTATAGGCCTCTATAATGCTCTAGCCACGTTTTAAAGGGTAATTAATAGCGCTCTTTTTAAGTACCTTAATAAGTTTTGTACTGCCTATCTAGATAATATCTTAGTTTTCTTAGAATTAGTAGAAGCCTATATAGAGCATGTTAAAAAGGTACTTACGCGCCTTAAGGAAAAAGAGTTCTATATAGACCCGCGCAAATTAGAATTTTATATAGACTGCATTAAGTTCCTAGTTATAATAATTATAAATAAAAGTATTAAAATTAACTTAGAGAAGATTAAGGCTGTATAGTAATAGGAAACACTAAAGACTACCTAAGATGTACTCGCTTTCCTTAGGTATACTAGCTTCTTCTGGCGCTTTATTAAAGGCTACTTAAAGATAGCGTTACTACTTACACGCCTTATTAAGGCTACTATTATAGAAAAGAAAAGTAGCTATCCTAATAAACCCGCCTATAAGAAGGTTTATTATAAGCTAATTGTATAAGGGGAAGAGAAAGTAAAAGCTTTTAAGGCTCTTAAAGCAGTATTTCGTGTAGGCGGGGTATTAAAGTATTTTAATCCTACTAAGTAAATCTACATCTTTACTAATACGTTAGGATAGGTATTAGGCAGGGTTATAAAGTAATATAACGACAAGGATGTTCTATAACCTATTACTTTCTTTTTAAAGAAACACTCCCTAGTAGAGTGTAACTATAATATCTATAATCTTAAACTTATAGTAATTATATAAGTATTTAAGGAATAGGAGCCTGAACTTATAGGCTCTTCTTAACTAATACAGGTAATAATAGACTATAAGAACCTAGAATAGTTTATAATAACTAAAAAACCTAGCTAATAGTAAGCACGGTAGTTCTTGTTTCTTAGCTAGTTTAACTTTAAGATTATCTATGCCTTTAGGGAAACTAATAGTAAAGCGGACGCTTTAAGCTGTTAACCTTAGGATACCCTAACAGACGCAGAAGACCCTTATTATAGTACACGGGCTGCTATTCTTAGACCCTAAGTGCTCTCCTTAGGCATGTAACTAGCAGTTATAACAGCCTTACGCGCCTTAGCTCTTAGTTAACCTAAGTCCCTAGACTAAATATCCTAGGAATAAGCTAAGGTAGTGTAATTTTACTTTACCTGCGCTCGTGAAATAGACTTTCCTATAGAATTTAATAACGATAATAATAATCCTACGCCTATTGATGGTATAATAGATCCTTCGCTGCCCCGTTACGAGGACAACTATCGGTTAACAGAAGAAATCCTAGACGCTGCGTACGCTGACAACGCTATGGCTAAAAAAAGGCCTTTAAAGCTATTAACACAGAAACTGCTAAATTACTATTATGGTTTTATAAGAATGGCTACTATTTCTCTGCTGCAGACCTGTTAAGTACAGGTGAAGGAGCTTCCTAACGCCTGTAGATAGATAAGACTAGGCTTTACGTGCCTCCTAACCTACAGTTACGCTAACGCATTATAGAGTTGTGTTACGACTATTAAATTGCTAGTTATAAGGGCCATCGCAACACGTTCTTCCTTATATACTTGTAGTATTACTAGCTAAAGATACACCTGTTAATTAAATAGTATTGCGACGCGTGCGCTACTTATCGCTGAATAAAAAGCCCTTAGGACAGTAAGTATAGTTACTTGCGGCTACTGCTAGTGCCTTATAGACGCTGGATGGAAATTTTAGTTAATTTTATTTAAGATTTACCTGCCTCTTAGCTAGATAGCTGTACTTTTAAGAATATCCTTGTTATTATAGACTGCCTTATAAAAAGACGGCACTTTTTCTCTATGTATAGCTGTACTACAGCTAAAGCTGCTAGGTACTTTATAGAGGTCTTTAAATTATATGGTATTCCCCTTAGTATTGTCTCTGACTGCGGTTTAAATTTTGTTAGTTAGTTTTAGAGGCGGGTCTGTGAGCGACTGCGTATCTAATAGCGCTTATTAACAGCCTATTACCCTAAAACAGACAGGCAGACTAAGCAGGTAAATTAAGCCTTAGAAATTTATCTTTGTTAGTATATTAACTACGCACAAACTAACTAGGCTGCCTAGCTTTACGTCGCTAAGTTTCAGGCTAATAATACAGTTAACGCCTCTATAGGCATGACGCTATTCTTTACGGATCTTGGATATTACCCTCGCAGTAGCATACACCTAGGGGAAAACTATAATAAAAAGCTTAGTAGCGCCGCAGCTAGTAATAAAATCCAGGTAGACGAGCTTATGAACACCTACGCGGACCTAGTTGCTTATTTGCAAGAATAAATGCTATAGGCTTAACAAGAATAAGCTTACTACGCTAACACCTCTCGCTAATTAGTGCTAAAGTACGCTATTAGAGACTAAGTTATAGTTAACACGATTAATTAGTCTACTAAACAGGAATTAAAGAAGCTAGACTTTAAGTAGGTAGGGCCTTACAGCGTCACGAGAGTCGTGCATAACAGCTGGGCGTATCAATTGGACCTTCCACCAGACATGTTAGGCAGCGGAGTTTTTCCTATGTTTTACCCTAAGCTTCTTCAGCCTGCGCTCTTAAAAGGGCTTCTAGATCAAGCGCCAGCTTAGCTAGTAGCTGTTAAGGTGATTAATCCTGATGGCGAGGTTTAAGATAAGTAGCTTATTAACGATTTTCTTAATTACTAGCAAACTAGCGTTAAAGGCTGCTAAAAGCGCGAGTGGCAGTACCTAATTAAATAGACTGGATACCTGAAACCTACCTGGCACCCGGCAACTGAGTACCCTAACAACTACGACGCTTATCTGTTTTATTAGCGACAGCCTGATAAGCCTAAGCCACCTACTTATCGCATGCCTCTGAATTGGTTACTACTTAACGAGGATAGGCTAGCTGCAGAAGAGTATCTCAGCGGCGACGAAGGTATCTAAACAGTTTTGCTTAAGTTAGCGCGCCTTAATTTGTCTCAATTTGCGCGCCTCTAGCCTCAATTCGCGCATCTATAGCCTTAAGATTACTCGCCTTCGCCCTCACTCTGCGCAGTGCGCCTTGCTTTACGCGCTACGTCTAGGGACCTTGCAATTAAACAGGAATTGCAAAGGTTACTCTTATATGTATCGTACAAAGGTCTTTAGATTCTGTTTTCGCGTTACGGGGTAGAAGTGTTAGAAAACACCTTAGAGCTCAGCAATTTTATATAGGAAACTGTTTAGACATGCGCGGCGCTATATAAAGCCTATTGCCGGATTCACTAAGTTAGAGGGACTTAGTAGTAAACAGTTTTCTTATATTTTATCTTAAATTTTTGTCTCTTAGTTTAGAGGCCCTTACTATTTTAAAGGGGGGGGTCGTGTTAGGGTTTAATCCTTTCAGGCTACTAGACGCAGGTGAAAGGGTTTAATCCTTCCAAGTTACTAGACGCAGGTGAAAGGTAACGATCCTGCCAAGTTACTAGACGCAGGTAAAAGGTAACTGTTACCTCTTACCTTTCACTAAGCTAGGTAACTAGATCGGGACTAGCCTGCTCTAGCTCATGTATATAGGCAGCACCTCTCCCCCGAAGGTGAGAGGTATCTGCTATTTTGTCCATTTCCTTTTAAATTAAGTTTCTTCAACTAAGACCGTCCTAACTGTGCGTGTTGACTGCCTTACAGTAAGATATTAAGGAGTAAGAAGTAGTAGAGGCCTTACTACCTAAGAACGCTTCTAACACTCTTAGGTTTAGTTTATTTGTAATGTATGGTTTCAAGTAATAGTACTTGCTTTACACTACAGATAATAGTGAAGGGATAGTTCTATATTGCTGTAACTTAGATATAGGAGAGAATAATACTTATTGTCCCTACTCTGCGTAGCTAGCGTAGGTTTTAAGTAGGTCTGTTATAGTGCGCGCTAGCCCTAGAAAAGGTCTAGCGTAACTATACTATAATACTAAGATTTAGATTTATAATACTTTATTATAGAGCCTTCCCCTCTAGCTAGCGTCTTAATAGTATTAATAGCCTTAATAAAAACCTAAAACTATATAGGAAAAGAGTGTCTATGTGTATGTGTTTTAATCGCGCGTCCTAGACGCGTCCTATGCGCGTTGTTACTATATATTATGAGCGCCTTGTGTTTACGCTCCTGCCTCTAGTAAAGTTAAGGTAATTAAGACTTTTATTCCTTAGTAATAAGGTACAGACCTACTTTATAATAGCAGAGTTTTTTAGTATTATTATAATATTACGCTGCTCCTTTGCCTTATTATAATAACACTATTAAATTATATACGTAATATATATAACTCGCCTAATACTATAGTCTATTACCTAAATCTAAAGTATATTAAGAAGTTGCACTTTTATAGTACTAGACTGTACGCGTAGAGCGACGTTAATAAGTATATAGATCGCGACGTAATAGTTACAACATGCCTGCGCTGCGCGCAAAACATTACTAAGTAAAAAAAGAACTACGATAACTTAGACTATAAGCGCTATAACTACTATGTCTGTAGCAATTATAGTGCCTATACTCTTATAGGTTCTCTCTATAGCCTGCTTTAGGCGCGCTGTTACTAATAGATACAGGTCCCTCGCGAGCTAAATGCTCGCTTAAACTGCCTGTACGTTCTCTGTAACTAATACGATACGGCAGTTACTACTACTACTACCCCTTAAACTAATACTGCAGTTATTACAGCTAGTGTTAAGCTTACGCGCTGCTAGCGCTAGTTTAATTTAGAGCTCGCTAACCGCTGCTACTACGCCGCCTATACTAGCACACCTATAGGTGTTGCTACCTAAGTGCCTACTACCTCGCCCTAGTTCCTGGGGCTGATCCTAGTTAAATAACGCAGGATTGCTGCTGCTTTGGAGCAGCTTGTAGGCTACGCGGCTCGCATAGTATGTGGATAGGTCGCTCGCATCCAGGGCGCAAGCTGATATCTTTACAGAATAATGCTAATGATGACCCGGACAGCAGTGACAGCGAGAGCGGCGATGGGGGAGAGGGTGGAGAAGGTGGTGGTGGTGAGGGTGGTAGAATCAAGCGATATGCCTGCGTTCTGACTACTTCTTATACTCTAAAGGGTCTAATAAACTTACTAGATAGCTTTTTATTTAGTTAGTAGGTTAAGTTAACATGCTTAGTGCTAAGTAATACAAGATCTCCTTAGCGGAATGCTTTATCCTTATACTTTTTATTATAATATTAGCTTTAATACTCTTGTACTTTTTATAGGTGTTCTATAAGCGCGGTCCTTACGTTGTACATACGCTTAACTCTATCTATTATATTAGGCATCTCCCCCTCTAGCCTGCTATCCTTAGGAGGTAAGGTAACTAGTAGGTACTTACTATATATAGTATAGAAAGGACTTAATTTTATTAACTTATAGACTAAATTATTGTACGTAAATTAAGCTATACTTAAAAGCTTAACTTAGTTATCTTAAGCTGCTAATACAAAGACTTAAAAGTACTGTTTAAGCGTTTAATTCTAGCGTTCTGTTTACCTATCTATCTGTAGATAGAAAGCTGTACTTAGCTTACGCTTTACCTATAGTTTATAGTAAATCTCTGCCTAAAAGTTAGAGGTGAAGACAGAGCCTCTATCTAATATAATACTTTTCTATACTCTAAACTTTAAAATTATATAGTTAAAGTAAGCTTTTATAAACTATTTTACATCTTATATCTTTAAAGTAGGTATATAGAGTACTATCTTTAAGAAGTAATTAATAATTACAAGAATTATATTAAATACGTAACCTAAACTATCTTTTACTAAAAATAAAGTCTAGTATAACTTCCTTAAATATATCCCTAGAAACTAGTAGAGGTACTAGCTTTCTATATTAACTATACCTTAGAGCTTTACTTTTTTAGTAAATAGTATATATTCTTACGTACTCCTATATATTATAACTAAGCGTTAGCTAATAGTATAGCCTTCTAATTAGCTTAAGCGTTCTACGTGCGCTAAAGTAGCCTGCTATACGCGTGTTATAGTTTTAGAATAAAATCTCTTACCTAATAGCTAGTTCTTCTAGAATATATATTCTACTATTATATCTCAGGACTTTTCTTTTATTAAGACGCTAAACGGGCGCCCCTCTGCTACTTTAAGTGCGTTCTACGTGCGTAGAGTCTGTAATCTACTACTAAGTAAAGGCGCCCCCTTACTATAGTTAGTACAGGGTCTCTATCTATGTTTTAGACTCTACTATTACAGGTTTACTACTAACTAATACTTTAGCTAGTAAGCGTAGCACGTATAGTATATATTTTATAGCGCTAGTAGTAGGGACCTTTATAGTTCTATAAACTATAGTAATATACGTTTTACACGTGCCTACTAAGCTAAGCCTAGTTATAGATCCTCTTACTCTACTATACTTTACTCTTACTAGTAGTTTATTCTATAAAGTAGGTAATAACTAGGTTAGTAATAAGTTCTCTTATACGTAATCTACTCTTTGTAAAGAGCTGTCTATAGGGTTTATTTTCTCTAGGTAGTGCTTTACCTTAAAATTAAAAGCTCCTAGATAGATCGCCTAATATACTTAATATAGGTTTAACTTCTATACTACGCGCATAGAGCGTAGGTTATTATAGTTACTAAGGACTTGTATAGTGTACTGCGTATCTTAAAGGTAATACTGCTACTGCTTAAAGCTATATATAATTACTAAGAGCTCTAAATTATATATTTTATAATTTAGCTTAGCGCTCTAAAGCTTCCTTAATATAAAGGTAATTAGATGCTATTTTTTATCTTTAAATAACTATAACAGAATACCTAAGATAGCAAAGGTAGACGCATCTGTCTCTACGCGTATCGCGAGAGCAAGGTTAAAGTAGCGCAGGATTAGCGCACTTAAAAAGCGCTCTTTAAGCTTCTTAAATAACGCATTTACAGCATTATTCTAATAAAAATCCTAATTACCCTTAAGTAAATTAGTAAGAAGAGCTATTTCTTAGGCGTATCCCTTAATAAAACGTTAATAAAAGTTAGTAAACCTAAGAAAAGACTAAAGTTCTTTAATATTTATAGGCTGTAGCTATTAAGTAATAGTCTTAACGCGCGCTAGATCTGCGTAGATTCTGCGCGTTATAATAATAAACTTAAGGAAGTAAACCTTACTTAATATAAAGGTATACTTTTTAAAGTTAGTAAAGAGCTCTACCTTTTATAGGGCTTTAAGTATAGAGCGTACTACGCGCTAGTATATTATAATATCCTTACTATAGGTATAGATAAGTATATTATTAAGGTAAGCTACATAAATATAGTCTAAATATTTACTAAGCGCCTTATTAATATAGGCTTAAAAGCTTACTAAGGCGTTAGTTAGCCTAAATAGCATAACTAAGTACTTAAAGTAGCTATATTAAGTTTAAAAGGTAGTTTTCTACTTGTCTCTTAATTAAATTCTTAGGCAGTAGTACGTATTACGAAGATCTAGGGTAGTATAATAACGTGCGCCTAATAGGCAATCTAAGGTCTCTCTAATTAATAGAAGTAAGTAATAATCCTTAATTATAATAGCGTTTAATCCTTAATAGTTAATATAGAGGTAAAGCTTCCTAGCCTTCTTAAGGATAAATAGTATAGGGGCTCCTACAGAACTTATACTATACTAAATCTAGCTTTTATATAGCGCGTCCTCTATAGAGTTATAGAGTACCTTAAGCTTATGCGCAGAGAGGTTATATAGTAGACTGTATAGAGGTTCTTTATTAGCTATAAGTAGGATAGCATAGTCTAAAGTCTTAAAATTTAGTAGGGCTTCTACTTTTTTATTATTAAATATATTACTATAGTTAGCTAATACGTTAGGGATCTGCGCTTCTAGCGCAACACGTGCTCTAAAGATGCGAGTATTATACTCTAAACTTTTACCTGTAACCTGTAGTACTCCTAGAAGGTATATATTAGAGCTAGTTTACTCTATATCTTTATAAAGTTCTATAGTAGTAATAAGCTTAATATTAGCTAAGGTATATCCCTAATACTATATTTAAGAGCTATAGTTAATATAAATATTCTACTATTATAAAAAGAGGTTGCTAAGTAGAAGAGGAACGCCCTCTTTATCTACTCTGTACGCTGTAACCTAAGCTTAGTAATTAACGCTGTTATTATCTATTAAGCGCACCTAAAGCTTATATACTACGTAAGTGTTCTAATACTAGGTACTAATCTAACCTAGCTTTAGGAGCTCTACTCCTTTAAGTAGTAGTAGTTCTATCTTAATAGCTAGCTTCTAACTAATTAAGCTAACGTTAGCTTAGAGGTTAAGGATAACTTAGAGTTCCTTCTTAGGGCCTGTCTCTGCAGCTGCGCTGCACTTACGCTTTATACCTAGCAAAATATTAATAGGTATACGCCTTACTATTCCTAGATTACTAGTAAGGCTTAACTTTTTCCTGTCTAGTTAATGCGTACTAGAAGGTAGTTTAGATTACTACTTTAGTACTTATTAGCGTAGTATCTAACCTTCTTATAGTTAAAGTAGGTAACCTTACTTTTATTCTATAGTCTATAGAAAGGCTTATTTAATTTATATTTTAGGGTGCTTTTTTAGGATTTTCTCTTAGATATATTACGCGTGTGCTAGTCTTACGTTAGTAGGGCTTAGCGCAGGTTCTACTTAAGTATAGAGCCTAATACTATTAAATCCTCTCTAGTTACAGGAATCTAGTAGTAGTTAGTAATAGCTCTCTATAATTTAGGCCTTAACTTTAAAAAGAGATACTAAACTCTCTACGCCTTAGTATAGGGCGTAAGTTAATTTTTAATAATATTAAGGTAGGTTATAAAGGACTAAACAGTCTAGTCTTTCTACTATATAGCCTAAGCGTGCGCTGTAGCTACTTTAAGGCTGTAATTAATTAGGTTAGATAGTAAGTTAAGTATATACTGCTTAAAGTATTCCTAGGTAGGTATTATTCTATTTACTTTAAATACACGCTTATAGTGCGTGTACTAAAGGTCTCTTAGGTCTCCTCCTAGGTACTATATAGCTTAGATAACTTTATTATTATTAAGATAAAATTCCTATAGTAAGAGTTAAAATACTACTTTATATAAGTAAAAAAACTTATAATATTCCTTTAAGTTCCTTCTTTAGTATTTAGATAGATCTTAGGGTTTAAGCGTGCGTTTTACGTGTAGAGGCAGAGACGCGTTAGGTGCGCTCCTCTTACGCGCCTTTATAACCTAAACTTTAGGAGTTCTATTTACTAATAAAGCTAGAGTAAGGTTACGTTTAATACTTTCTAGCTATATAATTTCCTCTTTAATTACGCGTAGGCGTAGAAGCGCTTAGAGCTTATTACGTCTCTTTTTAGTAGCTAGGATGTACTCCTTAAGAGTTAAAGGTGTGCTTACGCTAAGAGTTAGTAGTTCTTTATCTACCTGCGGGTTAACTTTAATAGGGGAGTTAGGCGTCTTGCTAGCAGAGGTGGCCTGTTTACTAGATCGCGTAGAGAGAACTATCCCTAGACTATTATATAGAGAAGCATTATTATATAACGTATAGTTTTAGGTAATAGTACTTACTTTATACTATAGATAATAGTAAAGGGATAGTTCTATATTACTGTAACTTAGATATAGGAGAGAATAATACTTATTATCCCTGCTCTGCGCAGCTAGCGCAGGTTTTGAGTAGGTCTGTTGCGGTGCGCGCTAGCCCTAGAAAAGGTCTAGCGCAACTATACTGTAACACTAAGATTTAGATTTACGATACTTCGTTATAGAACTGTAATAAGAAAGAAAGAAAGAAAGAAAGAAAGAAAGAAAGAAATTATTGCCCTACGAATAAAGGGAATGCAGTATAAGCCGTATTTCTGCAGGAGGAGTAGTCCTCGTAATTATGCAGGTTCCTTTATAAACTCTTGCACTTTATTATTAAATCTCTTAAAAATAGTAGGAAAAATAAAAGAAAACGCGCTTTAACCTTACTATTAAAGACGCTAGCAAGTATACTATTATCTTAGTATTCTTTAAATAACCTAGAGGCACTTAGCTAATTAAGGCTTATTAAGCTTTACCTAGTAACTGCTAATTAGTTAGGCTCCTAATAGTATAGCTAAATTATCCTTACTTCTTCTTCTTAATCTCCTTAATCCTCTTGCTATGATAAGGAGTCTATAATAGTGTATGTAGATTTAACGCGCTTATATTAGGTTGCGCTTACCTAGGATAAGAAGGCGTGAGAGGAGGTCTTATAAGTAACTAACTAGGCGAATATTAACTAAGCGCCTGTTACTATAATAATAACCTTTATAAACTAGTATAAGTTAAAGTCTATAAAGACTTAGTTACGCTTTAGATAGATAGGCGCCTTAGTTTCTCCTTCCTATCTAGCATCCTAGCAGCCTTACTATTAGGATTATTAGAAAGCTCCTTAAGAACCTTATTTAGGGCAGTGCGTTATTTAACCTGCCTATTATACTTCTACTACTTAGCTTCCTAAGCTAGATTTATACTTTTATTTGGGGGGAATAACTTATTGGGTACGCTGGGGTCTTTATCTTCCTTAAAAGTAAGCTTCTTATAATGCTAGTAGATAACCTAATACTCTTTAATTATCTTTACTATAGCCTTCTTAGTATCTTTAATAAATTAATAGATTAAACTAGGATTAGGCTAATCTATAAATAAGTTAGTTAGTTCCTCTAAAACTAGTAGAGAGTCCTATCTTAGCTAATAGTTTACAGCCTTAGTAATATTTAATAAGTATACTAGTGTAACATCTCTAGGAAAGGCCTACTTAACGCTGCTATAGTAATTTAAGTGTCTAGAAGGTGACTTTAGCGCGGTAGTTAAGCTTTAAAAGGTAGTAGTAAGCTCTTAATAGGAGCCTATCTTAGGAATCTCTATTATAGTTATGTCCTCTTCTACCTTAATAAACTAAGGTAAGATAGTTTATTATTACTTAGTTGCAGGCCTAGTAGATTTATAAGGCAGCCTAGGATTAGAGATGCAGACATAACTAGCCTTGCAAGGCTGACTAAACTATTTAATGTTAGGAAATTTCGCACTGTAACTTTCTAGCTAGTCCCTCTTATTATCCTATCTCTTAATATAGCTAGTAGAGTTTTTAAGTCCTAAGTTTTCTTACTAGTTCTAGTACTTATAGATAATATTATAAAAGCTACGTAGTATCTACGTGTAGTTATCTTTATCTTTATTATTAAAAGAGACGCTTCTTTAGATAATATCTACGCCCCTACCTAAGTATATAGCCTTAGAGATGTTTAAGTTAATATAATAGAAGTAAGTCCTATCCCTAGGCTTAGTGTATTTTGTATAGTAAAGGTAAGAAATTAAGTTAGGCTCTTTTTACAAGACTGCGTATAGTAGCTAGTATTTAACGTTACCTTACATAAGCTGCTGTATTAACAAATAATATTTTACCTAACACTAGCTAAGGTTACTCTTACTATTAATTAACTGCGTGTAGTAGAGGTATATATTAAAGCTCTAATTAAGGATTAAGACTAGCTTAGGATTATTAAAAATCTAGCTAAAGGCATTATAAGTAATACTACTATACTTCTTAAATGCTTTAATATATACTTCCTAACTAAGAGCCTTAGCAACTTTATCCTAGTTAATTTAAACTTAAACTTTTACTAGGCGATAATAATAGCTCTTTAGGTCTTAATGCGTATAGTCTCCTTAAAACAGGGCTAAGAATAGAACTTAAGTTACTAGGTCTAATTAAAGCTAACTCTATTAATTCTAATAATAGTATAGTATCTTAAGTAGCTAAACTGTGTTTAAAATACTAAGGCTTTAAGTAAGTAGGCCTATCTTGCTAGCTACGTAATAGTAATGTTACTAGTATACTCTGTGAAGGTTAAATACCTAACTACCCTGCCTATCCTTAAGAGTGCTAAAATTTACACACTCTTAATACTAGGTATTAATTAGCTATACGCACTTACTATTATTTAACTTCCTATATATAAGTAACGTAGTTATCTTAACTAGAGTAGACTGTTTATTTATATAGTTATATCCTTTACGCGATTTTACTACAATGCTAGTTTTAAGCGAGATATCTTCTTTAATTAAGTCTTAAACGTTAATACTATTATTAAGTGTTACTAGTAGTATTTCTAACTCTTTACGTAACTACCTTACTAACTCTAAGTCTCTTACGCGAATCTTATCTAGAGTAAGAGGCTGCGTAGAGGGAAATCTCTAACGCTGCCTAAGACAGAATTTCTCTTAAAGAGCCTCTACTACCTTAACTTATTATTAAGTACGCCTATTTCCTCTTAAATATTATTCTTCTAGCTAGATTTCTTAAATACTTTTAGCTATAATAGACAGCCTGTCTGTTTAAGGCTTGCCTAGCTTCTCTAGCTTATTCTAGATATTACCTCTAAATTCTTTACTTATACGTTAGTAACTAAGACTAGAAGGCTTAATAACTTACGTGCGCCCTCTAATATTTAATAAAGTAGTAAGACTTTAGCTTTTAGTACGTTTAGAGGTAGTTATTACTAAAGCTGTTATATAGACGCTAGCCTTAGTTACAGAATTATTCTTACTATTACTAGTAGTAGGAAGAAGTAACTTAGTCTACTTATAATACCTAAAATAATTCTCCTACAGCTACTTAGGTAGAATAGTTATATTTAGAGGAAGCTTTATCCCTATATATAATTACTTCTATCTAGAACATCTAGTTAAGGTACCCTTATTTAGAGCGCGTGTCTATATTATTAGCTGTAACCTTAGAGGTAGGTATCTTATACTTGTTAATAATACTGCGTAACTTAGCGTTACTATCCTTATAATACTTCTTTATCTAAGTAGGTATATTAGCTATCTACTAACGTACTTCTTCTTAGTTAGTAACGTTAATAAATCTATCCTATCTCCTCCTTACAGATTATTATTAATTATAAAGAGCTATATTAAGGAAGAGAGTAAAGTTATCTAGTAAGGTCTTGCGTAATAACTATTAGACTACTATTACGCTAGAGTGTAAGTATACTACTTAAATAGAATATAGAATAAGAACCTGCCTTAGTATATACTAATAGTATTTATCTAGATAGGTAAACGCGCTCTCTATCTCCTTTTTCCTCTTCTTCTTATAAGTATCTATATCCTTAAGTAGAGGATATTACTGCTTAAAAGTAGTAATACCTCTATACTGTAATATTAGGCTTAGTCTTCCTTTTAGAAATTCTCTAGTTATAATAATAAGGGTTAAAGTCTTATTAAAGCAAGTTACTAAGGCTACTATCTAATTATCTACTATACCCTTCTATTTAACAGGTGAGACTTTTAGTAAGCTTTAAACCTAAGTATCTACTATAATCTCTACGTACTAAAAGACTTTAACGTTACTATAACGTTTAAGCTTAGTTCTGTAGTCTTTAATAGCTTCTTTACTAGTAAATCGCATAATTTTAGTTAGCGCAGGCTTAATTATAGTTATAGTTAGTTAAGGATTTAGGTTTAATAGTAGGAGTAGACGCTTCCTAGGCTGTTTAGGTGTCTAAGGCAGCTATAACATTACTTAAAGTTTATACTTAATAGGTACTTATATATCTACCTTAGAAAGTTTTAATAGATAGTAATAAGAAGTAAGAAAGAGAAACTTAGGCCCTGTAGGATTAACTACAGGCTTAAGATTTAGAGGAGGTTTAAGTAGTAGAGAGTATCTTTTCCTCCCTAACTTTACTTAAAAGCCCTGCTAAGGCTTATTAATATAGTAAAAAGTAAAGTTACTATTATTTTAACTCCTTCTTATTACCTAATTAGCTAGTATAGTAGGTCCTCTTAAGAGTAGGCTACTTAGGAACGTTTCCTAAGCAAGTCTTATTTTACTACTAAACGTAGCTATAAACTTACTTTTACACTTAAAAATATTAATTATTTTATCTTCTACTTCCTTTAATTAATTCTATATCTTTAAATTATTACTCTGTAATCTTGCGGTTACGTTACTACTATTAGCGTAGATATTAAGTTATCTAGCTAATTAGATTTTATTAGGTCTCGCTATGCTTACCTAGTAATTGCTAATTAGCTAGATTCTTTAATACCCTAGTTTCTCTACTATTTTTAATCACGTAATAAGGAGATTAACCTCCTAGCAACTCTAAATAATATTTCGTTTAATTTTAACTTATTTTTATGTGCCTAGGAGGTTACGCTGCGTATATATAATACTAAATATGTAAAAATATGCAAAAATTTAATAAAGAAAATACAGCCCCTCCCCTGCTTTAAGATAAAAGCTTATCCTTTAGGCTTAAGCAAGCTTATCTTCTAAGTTAGAATTAATTTCTAAATTAGGTATTTAAATATATTGTTATCTCTTAGTCTCTATTAAAGATCTTAGTATAATAATAGGATAGCTACGCACAGTTAGCCGTGTCCTATCTTTAGATAAATCTAAGTTTATAGGAGGGTTATTCTTTATCTCTTATATCTAAATCGCGTCTTAGTTAGGATTTTTAATAACTATAAACTTATTATCTTAAGAGTTATTAGATTAAGTAGGTAGTAGTAAAAGGTTAGCTTTAGTATCCTATAATAAAAGATCCTATAGCTTTACGCGACCTTAATACTCCTAAGTAACCTTACTTTTATCTTAAAGTACCTATAGTTTAAGTCTCTATCTTAGGGTAGTATTTCTAAATTATATGCTATTAAGGTCTATAAGTTAATAGTTACCTTTATCCTAGTTAGTATAAAAGACTTTATATAGTCCTAGCTATCTGCTTATAAGCTTCTTATCTCTTAATATATTAATATCTCTAGCTAAGTCCTATATTAGTATAAAGTTATCTTCTTTAATTTTCTTTTAATAAATCTCTTTATAATTATCTTAATATTCCTTCTTTTTGCGTTATAGGCGCTTAGTTCTTAACACTACGTCCTTAAGAAATTAATCTCTTAAATCTAGCTATATAGCTCGCACTGCTAGTAACTAGCCTCTTAATATTACTTATCTAAATAGTAATATCTACTATATTAGAAGAGTAAGCTTAATTAGAAGTACTAGATTCTAACTAGTAACTAACTAATAAGAAGAATATCTAGTCTAACTCTAAGTAGAAATTCTATCTACCTATAATACTGTTAGAAGATTATTAACCTAAAGTCTAGGAAGCTTTACTAGTGCGTTATATATTAGCTTATAACTACCCTTAATTTTTCCTATAGCCTAAGAGTTATATGCTAATACTTAGATCCTCCTAATCTAATAAATCTTAGTAAGGGCTTTAACTACCTTTCTAAAATTAGGTCTACTATCTATAGTAAGTATCCTTATTATACTCTAGTAACATAAGATTTCTTTATATAAAAACTTAGCGATAGTAGATAACTTATTATTAGCTATTACTCGTGCTTCTAGCTATCTACTAAGGTATTCTTATATAATTATAAATTTATTTCTTTCCTTAATAATATAGTATGTAAATAACGTCTATAGTAACTTGTTCCTATAACGCGTGATAGTAGGTATTTATTAGTATCTCTTACTTACGACTTAATAATCTTTACTAGCACTATTTATATAATATAATTATGCGTTACACCTCCTTATATATCCTTTTCTACTAGTATTATTAAGTAAGCATTAAATAGATACTATTTACTCCTCTATAACTAATCTATTAATATACTTCCTATATAGCTATAGTCTTAAGATTAGGATTATCTATAACTTAATAAATAGCTATATTTCTTATAGACTTTTAGAATAGATAGCCTTCTCGCATAAAGAAATTTATTACCCTCTTTTCTACGCTTAAAGTTGTGCCCTCGTAAGGCCTTTAGGCTTCTTAAATCTTATTAAGAACCAAGTAATTACTTCTAACTTATCTAAGTATTACTTATTTAGTACTCTAGTTATCTTAGCAGGTAAGGTAAACTTAAGGTTAGTAACTAGGTTTTTAATAAAATCTTTAAGGTTATCTTTAGTCTTATCTAGCTGTTCCTATCCTTCTAGCTTTAGATAATATAACAACGTATTAGTAATAATATTCTTCTTTCTAGGAATATGCTTAATATTAAAGTCCTAGGTAAAGATAGCTGCAAGCTACCTGTTTTAGACTAACCTAGGAACGTTAGGCGATAATCTATTAAGTTAATAAATAAGCGTCTAAGCGTCTATTTTAATAGTAAAATGTTGTCTATATAGCTAGGTTTTAAATTTCTTTAGCGCCTATAAAACTACCTTATACTTAAGCTTTATTAAGTACTAGAGACTCTTAGCTTTTAACTATATTATACTTTTAAATTAATATAGATGTCTTTTTCTGTCTGCTCTAATCTGTTTAAGAGACGCGCCTGCGCCTTCCTTACTTACATCTACTACTATAAAAAGTATACCTCTATTCTTATAATTAGGACTTACTAATACTAGGGCTAAAGTAATGTATTACTTTAAGGTACGCATAGCCTTTTGTTAAGCCTCCTGCTATGTCTATTTAACGCTAGTCCTTATTAACTAGAATAGAGGCTTCGCGCAAATAGTAAAGCTAGGCACCTATATTCTATAGTAGACATAGATACTTATAAACGCCCTTACTTCTTTATATTTCTGTATTCTAGCTAATCTAGAATCTTAGCTACTTTCTATTAATCTAGATATCTCCCTTGCGTAGTAACCTTATATCTAACTACCCCTAATCTAAAGACTCTCTAATAACACTTCTTACTTAAAATTATAGCTCTAGCTCTTTCTACGTTAGCTAGGGCCCTATCTAGCTGCTAAATATATTCTAATATATATCTTCTTACTCTAGGAAATACTTCTTCTCCTCTATAGTTAGTTTTAGGACTGCTAGTAGTAATATTGTCTATAAAAGGAATAGTATATAGCTAATAATCCTTTATAATCTTTATAACTACTTACTAAAAGACTGTAACTAAGTTAGTTACGCTTTAAACTATTATATAGTATTAAAGTAAACTAACTAGCGTATAAAAGGTAGTTATATCTCTGCTGTCTAGATAAAGTATAATCTAGTTATATCCTAACAATAGATCTATAAGAGATAGAATATAATATCTACTAAAATACTTAGAGAATTTATCTACTATTAGAGGCAGATTAGCATCCCTAAGAGATACTGCGTTTATCTTAATTAACCTAAGTATTATCTAATAACTCTTATCCTTCTTTTTAACTATAAACTATAAGTTTCTGTACTAACTAGCGTATCTTTCTAGTACCCCTTAATTAAGTCTGTTATTAAATATTATAACTACCTCTTCTTTAATAGCTCGCGCTATTAGGAATAATTTTTCTTACTAAGCTTTATATTTAATAGTCTGTATCTTATATAGAGGATATATATCCTTAATAATTTATCCTGTCTTAGAGAAAGTGAAAGTAATCGCGCCTTCTCTGTTTATTAACATTTTAATAAATAGCTAAACTTCTAATTTTATTAACTTAGATCTAAACTTTTATAAGGCTAGCCTTTTTAGTATTAATCTTATACCTTATAGGAATGCTGCATATCTATATTTAAAAAGGCAATTAAAAGGCCCTAAATTAGGAGGTCTTAGACTTTTTCTTAAGAGTTATAGTTTAATAGTATATCGCTTCTAATCCTTACGCCTAAACTCCTTAATATCTAATACTGCAGGAATATCTATAGGTTATACCTTATTAGCTACCCTCTTATATAAGGTATTAACCTAACTGTCTATATACTTCTTTCTCTTTTCTTATTACGCCTAATAGTTAAGTTTATATATAACTAAAAAAGACTCTAATTCTCGTATAGCTAAAGGGTCCTTAGAGGCTCTAACTCTATAGCTTATTACTTACTTTACCTATTCTTTAAATTACTACTTATTATTAGTTATAAAAATAGGTAAAAATTTGCTAAATCTAATAGAAGCTTTTATAAACTTAGCCTCCTAAATATACTTAACCTAAGTATAAGATAAATAAGATTCTAAACTAAAATATTATTTTAGGTATCTTCTACTTAAATCTAGATACTCCTCCTTAGAAAGGGTGTCTACTATATATTTTCCTTATCTTTAGGAGTTAGTATATAGTCTCTTAGATGCAGCAGAGCAGGATTAGAGGCTATAAAGACAGCGTTTCTGTCTCTATTCTTAGAAATAATCCTGTACGTAATCCTTCTATATACGTTATACTAAATTAATAACCTTACTAAAGCGTACTAAGGTCTACCTAAAATTACTAATCTTATTAGGTTTTAAATAATCCTAAAGTAACTAATAATAGTTACCTCCCCTACTTTAACTAGGACACTCTACGCAGTTCCTATAAAAGGATTAACGCTTCTATTTGTAGTAACTACTCTATCTTAATATAAGCTACCTTACTTATAATTTTTATATATAAGCTTTAATACCTTAGCTGCACTATATCTTAAAAAGTTTATCTATGCGCTAGTATTACTAAGACACTTTACTGTATACCTATTAAATAAGGCCTAGCAGGTTAGAAGGTTACACTACACGTAGGCTATACTTATCTTCTTTTAAATTATTATAGCTTCTTATTTAGTAGGATTAACTAAAGCTTTATACTAAGTATTATATATTCCTAGGGCTTTATGCCTAGTTTAGGCATTAAAAGTCCTAAACTATATTAAGTTAAGCCCTAAATTTAGTCCTTCTTTAAGACTAACTATCTCTAATTAATTTAATTTAACCTTCTCTTTATTAGAAAAATGCCTCTAAGCATCCCTAATAACATAGGCGGACGCGGGGTTATGCAGGGTAAGGTACTATAGTGTTAGCTAATTAGGTTCTAACAGGTCTTGC
Source organism: Pseudopyrenochaeta lycopersici (assembly GCA_003313425.1). Taxonomy (NCBI): domain Eukaryota; kingdom Fungi; phylum Ascomycota; class Dothideomycetes; order Pleosporales; family Pseudopyrenochaetaceae; genus Pseudopyrenochaeta; species Pseudopyrenochaeta lycopersici. Next base: position 85,871 of record NHZP01000011.1, on the reverse strand, counting down.
TTAGCTAACTTAGCGATTGCTAATTAGCTAGCTAGCCTAATACTTAATTCTACGGCGTTTACGCTAGCTAACAACGCGGCAGGCTTATTAATTACTTTTAATATATTTCTAACTTATTTTTAAAGCTAATATTAGCTTTAAAGGTCCCTAAAAGTTACACTACGCACCTCTTAACGCAGCATAGTAGTAGCGATATAGTTTAGATATAGGCCTAGCAAATAACAGAGTTTTGTGTTAGTAAGGCTATTATTCTAGTTCTTCTTTTTCTTATTCTAACTAATAAATTTAAGCTTAGCTTTTAAATCTTAAAAGCGTCTATTATTATCTAGAGGCTATATAAGAGAGAATAGCTTATTATAGGCTAAGCTAGCGAATAGAATTAGCTCTACTTACTTAAATTCCTTAATATCTATTAGTTTAAATACAGTATTACCCCGTATAGCAGGCATATAATAGTCCTTAACTATAACTTACTTTAGTTACTTAGAATAAGGAGGTTTAGCAGGAGCTTGCTTCTAAACTTTACTTTACCTAACTTTCTTAAGAACTAGATCTTTCCTAATATTCTAACGCGTTTAAGAGCGTGTTGCTGTATAAGTTAAGCTAGCGTTTACTACTCCTTCCTTAAAAGCACTAAGAATAATGTCCTAAGATGTAACCTTATTAAGGGCAAAATACGCCTTAGTTAAGCCTCTTAGTAATATCCTAACATTCTAAAAGTTTAGAAGATCCTTAGCTAGGCTTATAGCTGTCCTACTATATCTATCTTCTATAATTATATTTATATTAGGACTAACTACCTTCTATTACTATATAGCTAGTAGTCTAAGCTTTTAATATTAAGTAGGCCTTAAGTCTACTCTATTAAACTTCTCTAGATATACTACTAACGCTAGCTAATCTAGAATATTATTAGTAACTCTATAATACTCCTAAATTTTCTATTTTAACTAATAGAGCTGTAGCGTTTAGGGTGCAGTTCCTTAGATTTACCCTAACCTCTTATGCGAAGGACTAAAATAGTAAGTCTTATATCTAACTTCCCTATTCTACTTAAAGCTAATCTAGCTAAGATACAAAAGTAGCTAATATAGCTTACATTCTCTAGCAATATAACTAGGGAGGTTATATATATTATAAGTGTTTTAATATTTACAGCCTTAGATAGTAATCGCGCCTTACTAAGGATTTAAGTTACGAGGAGCTGTTGTTATATATAAGCTATTATTCCTTTCTAATAGTAGCTGCTTAGCATTATCTCTTAAGACGACTTAGCTAATAAAATACGCGTACGTAGCTAGGTTCCTTAGAATCTGACTAAGCTTAGGATAAACTATTATCTTGTTAACCTTAGCTAGGCTAATCTTCTAGTCGCTAAGGGCTAAAATAAGGTCTTAAACCTCTAGATCTACACTAGGTAGAAGAGTAGGCCTAGCTTCCTCTTAAACCTTGCTTTTCTTATAGTTATTAACTGCATCTTTTAGCTGCTTAGCTGTTAATGTTTTCTTTTCTTAATCTAGGATCTAGTAGGTAAGCTTAGCCTCTCTTTCTGTATAGCTAGGGGATATCTATTTTATCCCCTCTCTCTAGCAGTACACGCGCTTAAGATACGTATAAATCTTCTTAATATTAAAACTCTCTAGCTTGTCTAGAATTAGCTCTTTATATATATAAATAAAGATTATATCTTAGTCTTCTCTTAGAAGGCCTTTAGTAAAAAGGAAGCTAGCCTCTGTCCTATGCAGCTAGCCTGTCTTAATGTAAGTGTTACTATACGCTACGAAGTTAGTTAAATACTCAGATAGTCCTAGGAATTTTCTTAACGTCTTAGAAATATAGGTCTCTAGGAACGCTTGCGTTCTTATGCGTTAAGCTACATCTTAATTGTGCTAATACTCTTTTATTACTTCTTAAAGCTTCTTCTAGTCTAGTACCCTGTATAGCCTTATTTTCTTAATAAAGCTTCTATATATAGTGTTATAGAAATCTAGAAGGATTCTTATCTTTTAATAGTTATTATAGCTACTATTATCTGCCTAGCGATTAAAGTTATCTAGGAACTTAGTAACGTCTTTTCCTGTAAATAGAAAGTCTTTCCTTACTAGCCTTATAGGCACAAGTACTTTGCTAGTATCTATAGTATGTTTCTTAATAACCTTAATAGTAGGCGTAAGATCTAATCTAAATAACAGCGAATCTAGTGTTAATTTAGCTATAAGGATGGCTGAAGGCTGAATCCTGAATAGGCTGCTGCAGCCCTTTAGTATAACTAAATAAGGAGACTGCAAGTACTAGGCAGTTCCTTACTAACGCTAATAATTAACTAAAATCTAATACTGTACTACTTCGAAATTATTTCTTAATTATTTATAGTTGTTCTCGTTTTTATTTTCTATTATCTTATTCTTATTTATCTTCTTATCCTGCTACTACTAAGTTAGCTTCTACTTATCTTATAGGAAGTCTTAATTTATTATAGCAAGATAATAAGGATACAGCCTTAACAGAGCTAGTCCCTGTCAGCTCTTAGCTCCAAAAATATAGAGGGGGTGGCTGTAACAGCGCCATCCCTCTCTAAGGTTCCAAAGGCTGGCCGCAACAGCGCCATCCCTCTCAAAGGTTCTTTATGGTTAAATAGACACCCAGCTCTTTCTAGGTAATCCTATAATCTCTGTATCGCAATGTAGCGCTCTTATGTTTGTGTTTTCAACATTAACAGTTTAATGCTATGTAGGCTCTTTCTGCTCTTATTAGCTATAGCCTAACCAGAACAGACTGTTGTGCCCCTTAGGCTTCGCTAATATATATACAGTTAATAAGGTGGTTCGGCACAATCCCGCAGTTCTGGTGTTGTAAATAAGAGGTGACGCTAGAATCAAACGTGCGTGAATAACAGGAGCAGCCCTGCCTGTGCAGTCTGCTAGAAACGAAGGTAAGCATAGAGCCTGATTAAAAGTAATAAACAAAATAGTCTGAAATCTCATGAATTAACGTAGCTAATGCACTAGCTACTTTGCAAAATCTCAGTTTTGAAGTGAATTCTCGTGGAGTGTGGTGCATAGTGCATCACGTTTGGTGCATGACGTTGAGATCTCTCGCATCTCCAAGTCTTATCATCAAATTTCGCTGACAAAGGAAACCCATTATCACCTAATTGCCCAGGTACCCTGTGCAACGGCACAATATGCGTTTTATATGCGCCTACTAAGCTAAGCCTAGTTATAGATTCTCTTAGTCTACTCTACTTTACTCTTACTAGTAGTTTATTCTATAAAGTAAGTAATAACTAGGTTAGTAATAAGTTCTTTTATACGTAATCTACCCTTTATAAAGAACTATCTATAAGGTTTATTTTCTTTAGGTAGTACTTTACTTTAAAATTAAAAGCTCCTAGATACATTACCTAACGTACTTAATATAGGTTTAACTTCTATACTACGCGTATAGAGCGTAGGTTATTATAGTTACTTAGGACCTATATAGTATACTACGTACCTTAAAAGTAATACTACTACTACTTAAAGCTATATATAATTACTAAGAGCTCTAAATTATATATTTTATAATTTAGCTTAGCGCTCTAAAGCTTCCTTAATATAAAGATAATTAGATACTAATTTTTATCTTTAACTAACTATAATAGAATACCTAAGATAGTAAAGGTAAACGTATCTCTCTCTACGCGTATTATAAAGGTAGGGTTAAAGTAGCGTAGGATTAGCGCACTTAAAAAGCGCTCTTTAAGCTTCTTAAATAACGTATTTACTATATTTTTCTAATAAAAGTCTTAATTACTTTTAAGTAAATTAGTAAGAGAAGCTATTTTTTAGGCGTATCTCTTAATAAAATATTAATAAAAGTTCATAAACTTAAAAAAAGACTAGAGTTCTTTAATATTTATAAGCTATACCTATTAAGTAATAGTCTTAACACGCGCTAGATCTGCATAAATTCTACGTGTTATAATAATAAACTTAAGAAAGTAAACCTTACTTAACGTAAAAGTATACTTTTTAAAGTTAGTAAAGAGCTTTACCTTTTATAAAGCTTTACGTATAGAGCGTACTACGCGCTAGTATATTATAATATCTTTACTATAAGTATAAATAAGTATATTATTAAAGTAAACTATATAAATATAGTCTAGATATTTACTAAGCGCCTTATTAATATAGGCTTAAAAGCTTACTAGAGCGTTAGTTAGCCTAAATAGTATAACTAAGTACTTAAAGTAGCTATATTAAGTTTAAAAGGTAGTTTTCTACTTATCTCTTAATGAAATTCTTAGGTAGTAGTACGTATTATAGAGATCTAGGGTAGTATAATAACGTGCGCCTAATAGGTAATCTAAGGTCTCTCTAATTAATAGAAGTAAGTAATAATCCTTAATTATAATAGTATTTAATCCTTAATAGTTAATATAGAAGTAAAGCTTTCTATCTTTCTTAAGAATAAATAGTGTAGACGCTCCTATAGAACTTATACTATACTAAATCTAGCTTTTATATAGTATATTCTCTATATAGTTATAGAGTACCTTAAGCCTCTATATAGAGAGGTTATATAGTAGACTATATAGAGGTTCTTTATTAGCTATAAGTAGGATAGCATAGTCTAAAGTCTTAAAATTTAGTAGAGCTTCTACTTTTTTATTATTAAATATATTACTATAGTTAGCTAATACGTTAGGAATATATACTACTAGCGTAACACGCGCTCTAAAGATATAAGTATTATACTTTAAACTTTTACCTATAATCTATAGTACTCCTAGAAAGTATATATTAGAGCTAGTTTACTCTATATCTTTATAAAGTTCTGTAGTAATAAGCTTAATATTAGCTAAAGTATATCCTTAACGCTATATTTAAGAGCTATAGTTAATATAAATATACTGCTATTATAAAAAAAGGTTACTAAGTAGAAGAGGAACGCTCTTCTTATCTACTCTATATACTATAACTTAAGCTTAGTAATTAATATTATTATTATTTATTAAACGCACCTAAAGCTTATATACTATATAAGTATTCTAATATTAGGTACTAATCTAACTTAGTCTTAAGAGCTCTACTCTTTTAAGTAGTAGTAGTCTTATCTTAATAGCTAGCTTCTTACTAATTAAGCTAACGTTAGCCTAGAAGTTAAAGATAACTTAGAGTTCTTTCTTAGAGCTTATCTCTATAGCTATACTATACTTACGCTTTATACTTAGTAAAATATTAATAGGTATACGCCTTACTATTCCTAGATTACTAGTAAGGCTTAACCTTTTCTTATCTAGTTAATACGTACTAGAAGGTAGTTTAGATTACTACTTTAGTACTTATTAGTATAGTATCTAACCTTCTTATAATTAAAGTAAGTAACTTTACTTTTATCTTATAGTTTATAAAAAGGCTTATTTAGTTTATATTTTAGAGTACTTTCTTAGGATTTTCCTTTAAATATATTACGCGTATACTAGTCTTACGTTAGTAAGGCTTAGTATAGGTTCTACTTAAGTATAGAGCTTAATACTATTAAATTCTCTTTAGTTATAAGAATCTAGTAGTAGTTAGTAATATCTTTTTATAATTTAGGCTTTAACTTTAAGAAGAGATACTAAACTCTCTATACCTTAGTATAAAGTATAAGTTAATTTTTAATAGTATTAAAGTAAGTTATAAAGGACTAAATAGTCTAGTCTTTTTACTATATAGCTTAAGCATACGCTATAGCTACTTTAAAGCTATAATTAATTAGGTTAGATAGTAAGTTAAGTATATACTACTTAAAGTATTCCTCGGTAAGTATTATTCTATTTACTTTAAATACGCGCTTATAGTACATATACTAAAGGTCTTTTAAGTCTCCTCCTAAGTACTATATAGCCTAAATAACTTTGTTATTATTAAGATAAAATTCTTATAGTAAGAGTTAAAATACTACTTTATATAAGTAAAGGAACTTATAATATTCCTTTAAGTTCCTTCTTTAGTATTTAAATAGATTTTTAAGTTTAAGCGTACGTTTTACGTATAGAGGTAGGAACGCGTTAGGTACGCTCTTCTTACGCGCTTCTATAACCTAAACGTTAGAAGTTCTATCTACTAATAGAGCTAGAGTAAAGTTATATTTAATACTTTCTAGCTATATAATTTCCTCCTTAATTACGCGTAGGCGTAAAAGTACTTAGAGCTTATTACGCCTCTTTTTAGTGGCTGGGATACGCTTATTAAGTATTAGAGGTATACTTATACTAAGAGTTAGTAGTTCTTTGTCTTATTATAGTTTAACTTTAATAAAAGAGTTAGGCGTCTTACTAGCAGAGGCAGCCTATTTACTAAATTACGTAGAGGGAACTATCCCTAGACTATTATATAGAGAAGCATTATTATATAACGTATAGTTTTAGGTAATAGTACTTACTTTATACTATAAATAATAGTAAAGAGATAGTTCTATATTACTATTACTTAGCTATAGGAGAGAATAATACTTGTTGTCTCTACTCTGCGCAGCTAGCGCAGGTTTTAAGCAGGTCTGCCGCGGTGCGCGCTAGCCCTTGAAAAGGCCTAGCGCAATCATACTGTAACACCAAGATTTAGATTTACGATACTTCGTTACAATACCCTAGCTACTTCTTATTTTACTAAAGTAAGTATATTAATATACTATACTTTATATATATATTACTTATATAGCTAGTAGTTAAGTTCTTATATATCTTTTTCTACTTCTATAAGCGTTTTTAGCTTTAGAGTACTTAGTTAATACTTATTTTAGAAGTTCTTTAATTTCTACTCTTTAGTTAGAGGTACTATTATACTGCTTAAGTCTTCTTCTTTATTACTATACTAAGTTCTAGGAATTCTTTTCTTTATAAGTTCCTAAAGAGGTAGCTATAATATCTCTATATCTTAGGCTCTTTCCTCTTAAGTTACTATAACTTCTTATACTTTATTATTACTACTAGTATTCTTTTAGTAAGTATATTAAACTTATAAGTTACCTTATTCTTACTTTTATAGTTTTTACTATATAGCTTTTCTTATTATAGTTAAAATAGGTAATCTCGTTCTTCTTTTTGCTTCTATTTACTTTCTTTTTATTAAGGTTATTTAAATATATTAGCTTAAGTCTACTAGTAGTATAGTATCCTTAAACTTATTAAGGTTATTATTATTATTAACTATTATTAGCTTTCTACTATTACCTAGTAAGTTAGTTTTTTATAAGTATTTACTAGTTTTATAGATTAGTATATAGCTTATAAAGCTCTATATTTAGATAAATTGTAACAGTGCAGAGCCCTACTACGCCAAATGGCCAAAAGTACATCAATACTAGCTCAACTGCTAGTACTGGGCTCTGCATCTAATATATAGGTGAGCTGTAACAGCACCCCTCTCGGCAATCCGTTACATAAATAACTTTAGTAGTTAGTTAGTCTAAAGTACTAATACTTATACTTATATATATAAGTTTAGCTTAGACTTCTACTTTAAGACCTTATTTATATATTATCTATAAAGTATTATTAGTTTATATTATCTAAGTAGCGTACTATATAAATAGAATAGTATAATTAGTAGCTAACTTAGTCTACTTAATATATAATAGGGTGTGTTCTATAATAGCTATTTTATTCAATAGTCTAAAAGCTTATTAGATTTTATCTTTAAATTCTCTTATATTTATAAATATTATTAAGACTTTTTCCTTTTCTTTATTAGTACTTCCTAGGTGCTTTATTAGGTAAGGCTTAATCTAGTTAGATACTTCTTTTATTATATAAGTAGTTATAAGAGTAACTTAAATAGCTAGCGCTACTTTATTTATATTAAACTTAAAGAAAAAGTTAAATTAGAGTAGCTATTCTTTAAGCTTATTATATTCTCTTATAAATAAGTTAGGTCTTATAACTTATCTATCTTTAGTAAGTATATTAACTTAATAATAAGTTATACTTAATAGGTTTCTTTATTTATAGAAGTATTACTTATCTTAAGAGTATTTAAAGTATAAAGATCTTAAAAGCTATTAGTAAGGATAACTGTTAGGGACTGTCAAAAATATCGTGGAGAAGGCTTGTGTAGCGGTCAGGCCAGTGGTCTAAATCCATATTATATAGTACGTCGATAGTTCCGGCCATCAAAAGGATGACCTTGTTTTGAGTAGAGAAATCAGGCGACCTGATGAAATTGTCGTGCAATTTATTGATGGTTGCTAATTTGTAGCACTCGTGAAACTCTGAGTTGGCGTTGTGTGGCTTTTGCGAACCAGAGAATGTTGGCCTAACATGAACTCCTGACCTAGGGGGCATGTTATAGTATCGGTAGTTTCGGAAGATGGCCTTCAAATGGGGGATACTTCCTTGATAAATGGCGGAATTCGGGCCTTGGGAGGCAAATGCGACATAATCCCCTAGAACCACAAGATTAACATCTCTACTAGAAGTGGATCTCCAGAATCGCATGGCTTCCTGGAATTGCAGCTTGGGGTAGATTAACATATCCTTGGTACGAGCGAACCAGCTGGAGTCGGATGAAACGTTTTCATAACCCATGCCTAGGATGCATGCACGCCATCGCCGTAGTTGGCGTCGATCCATTTAGCCGTAGCATTTTCGCGGGGAATCGGCATGTTCGTATCGCTGACTGTTACCGTCTTGCCGTCTGTTGACGCGAGCAAGTTGAGATTGAAGAAATGTGTGTCTGGATTGTGATGTTCCGGCTCCTGAACACCCTGTCGACAGAACCTATGTTTGTTGTAACTGATGTCGACATCGATAAAGCTGACGGCGGCTGAAAATAAGCTCGGGTTTCCCACTGCGCGCGAGTAGTGTACGTTCAAGAGGTCTACATAATATAAAATAACATAGTTAACCTTATGTGTGAGCCTATTTAGCTTGATTCGTAGGTCTTTTGTGATCTTCGGCCTAATAAAGTTAATAACATAGAACGAAGTACTATCGCACTGATTGGTGTAGGAATCAAAGAATTGAGAGTAACTGGTTTGATAGATTGCAGTTTAAGAAGACACTCGATTTTCCCAGTCTATGTTGTACAAGATGCCGATAATGACATCTTTATAGTGGTCGTAAAATTCCTGGCTAAAGAGGATGTCTCGAGATATGCTGAGAAGCGCATCGCAACTAGGTCCTCCAATTACTGGCGGAAACCTAAACACACATTTCTTGAGGATATTAACAAACTTGATGTCGTTGCCTCTAATGGAAAGGGTTACAAAGGATGTGTTACGTCAGACATCACCCAGTTGGTAGTTTGGGTTCTGTTGGTTCGTAAGGTCCGTGGTGACATCGCCGGTGCAAGCTTTGAGTGTAAAGGTTGGCTTTTGACCATTTGGGCCATTTGGGCCTGGTATGTTGGCGTCTGCCTGCATTTGTAAGGGGTAGTTCATGCTGCCGCGCACACAATTTGCGCCATCTTGTAGCTCATCGCCTGCGCCGGGCCCAGCCGCAAATGAATCACCCAAGGCAACCTATACAGAAGGTCTAGGATCTGGGTTATTGCCTTCTGTTGAGACACTGCCGGATTTTAGGAACCCATAAAAGTCAGGGCTGAAAAGATTATTGTTGGAAGGCGTTAGCAAGGGAGGATCTGGATCGGAACTTTGCGTGGGAGAAACCGACTGGGGCGGAACTACTCTGGATTGTACGAAAGACACGGATAGAGCTAGTTATGTTAGTCCTAATCTGTATGACTTATAGACTGCGTACCTAAGAGCGTAGCAAAAAAGGTTAAAGGGAACGGGTTCTACATCGTGGGCTTGGGCCACACGTTGTAGCTAGATATAGTCAAAGGGACTTACTACGCGGCGGCAGGAGAGGCAGCAAAAAGCATACGAAAATAATGGAGCTTAAAGATGCCAGAGACTTGAAGCAAAACAGGACGATGAAGAGAATCGCTGAATGGAGAGTGTTACCTTGATTTGTATTGAGCACAACGCCCAGGAAGTGCTCACATCATATGTACAATTGCAGGCACGGCACAACACGGCGTAGCAAGACACAACCGGCGTGATTCTTAAATAGGTGGTCTAAATGAATGTCTAGAGATGAAAGGAGCGAAACCTGGAGAAGTCTCACTCTGAAATCTTAGCTGACTAGCAAGCTCATAGCCCTCTTGCTGTGTGTTTGTGGAGAAGCCACCCTTGGGCCATGGTGTAAGCCTCAGCGAGCTCTGAAAATTGTGGAATCTGTCCACTAGTGTTTCCGTTTGGATTTCGGTGAGCCGCTCTAGACATTCCGGCAAAGTATTGCGGCAAAGTATTGCGGCAAAGCATTGCGGCAAAGTATTGAGACTTTGTTCTATGCGACCATCAGCCTATCGCTTGAGACATGAATCAGCAGACCGTTATTTCTATGTCATGGCACAGTGACAACCAACGAATGATATGATGAAAGGGCAGTGCCGCATATTATCTATAAGTCTCCGAGTAAGAGCATATTTTTTTTAGGGAAGTAAGGGTCTCTTTATATTCCTCAGTCTATTAGGGTCTATGATTGAGATTTATATTCCGAAGATCGTGGCTCTTAGATATAGAAGCGACGCTATTACGAGGTTAAGAAAAACAGGTTAGGATTATTTTATGCAGGATGAACATAATACTATCAGTGTAAAAGGCTTATCTATGTGCGGCGAAGCTTCGTCTGAAACTTTTGTAAGGGTAACGCTATCTGCAGCCTCATCTTGACTGTCTGACAGTGTGCCACATACCGCGCCTCACATCCAACCCCATCGATGTCGATCACCAACAGTTGACATGTTTTTGGTGGTTTGGAGCTAATGAAGCCGTCACTAAATTGAATCGGAATTCTTTTCCACGGGAGCATATACAACCCGCAGGTTCCGAGTGTGGTCCGCTTCAGACGTAATTCCTGGGTAACATCAAATGGAGTGCGAACTCGAACGAATACACAGATAGAGCCACCGCTTTTATGTTCGTTCGCTTTACTCAGAGGTGTGCGAGCGAGGGCTGGGCTGGGCAAATTGTGGAGGAAAGGATTGGAGGCTGCTCGGGCGCTTAGAAGTCGCCGACACCTGCTATGCCGCCACGATTACGCCCTACCTTAGCATTGTCATGTTTCGTTACACCCAACGACAACCAACACTTGAGATTCCTGGCTTATGCGGCGCTTTTCTATAAATAGCTATAAATTCCGCGCTGCACGATGAAACAATCTCCGGCGCTAAACACACCTCCCTTTCGAGCTTCGACTTCAGCGTGAAATCGTCTCTAGTAGCTCGGAGTGCCTCGACGTACACGCTCTAGTTTCTTTTATTATTTCGCCTCCAAGTTCTCAAAACTCGAGCTCACAATCCAAAGATGCTAGGCAACGAGGTATATCTCGTCCTGTTCTTCGCCCTTCTTCCTGTGTGTAGCGGCGCCACAGCGACGATACCAATCAAGCGCACAACCATTCGCTTCAAATTCGACGACTGGCAACTGTATAACGAATATGCCGGCGCCTTCCAACAATCTAAGGTCTGTGTGCCACAATTCCTAAAGGAGTCTGGGTATAGCTCACAGCTGACTTTGTAGCAGGCGGGGCATCAGCATCCGCTGAGTCGCCATAATCAATCAACTTTTTACCACATCCTTTACACCACCTCGATAACCATCGGCACCCCGCCACAGCCCTTCACTGCATCCATCGATCTGAGCTGGTCAGACATGTTCGTCCCATCTGTCGAGTGTCTGCAAGACCCTGTCACGGCGCTGTACTGCCAGGAACAGAGGAAGTACAACTCATCGCTCTCCACCACTTACCACCCAAGCAAGACTGTCACTAAGCTCATGTATGAAGGCCTCTCGACATTAGGCAATTTGTCGCAAGATGTTTTGGGAGTTGGGGGTCTGGATATTCTTGACCAGCAATTCGAGGAGGCGACATTCTGGCGATCCATGTACATGAATGCAGCGCCCCTGGATAGCGCACTGGGCCTTGCACGGCTCCAGAGTCGCACCCCAGCATCGAACGCTAGTACGAAGAGCGCCCTGCGGAGTATGCTGGATCAGAAGGTGCTCAGCCGCCCCGTGTTCTCACTTAGGCTTCCCCGTCGTGATGACGAAAGCGGCGAGTTGGCGTTGGGGTACTCTCCCTCGGAAGTCCTGGCACGAAGTGCGGTCACCCTTCCTCTAATCGAGGCCACACCTCCTAAGGAACTTAGCCAACTATCGTACTACATCTCGAGCGGATACACCGTTGAGCTAGAATCGGTAACCATCCAGTCGTCTCCCGGAAACAACCCCGGTGGCAGGAAACTGTCCACATACAAAGCTGTCTTCACCAACTCTTTCGATTACATCTCGCTCCCGAGCACACTGCTCACTGAGATTCAAACTAATCTACACCCAAATCTAGGAATGGACGACCAGCTTGCGGACCTGGACTGTTCGATGCGGGACGATCTACCAAATATTGTGTTCTCGTTCGGCAAGAACGCAGTGATCGTATTGACGCCGTGGGACTACTTGACAGAGGTCCTAGATATTGAGAAGGGGATGCGCTGCGTGCTTCCGTTCGCCTACTTACAGCAAGCTGATAACGAATGGGTGGTGCTAGGTTCTGCGTTTATGGAAGGGGTGTATAGCGCGTTTGATTTGGAGAAGGGTGAAGTGTTATTGTTAATGTTAAGGGAATATAGTAGTACATAACTTCCGCTAAATATTTAACAAAGAATCTAAGTTCAATTCTTTGCATTGCGTAACTAATTATTATAATTAAAAGGTCCTAAAGGCGGGCGTATCCGCTCTTAACTTTATTAAATAGGGATTGTCTTCGGTGCAATTTTTATACTTCCAGGTTAGCGCATTAGCTATATGTCGATTGAAGTGCTTCAGCTACTCAAGGCCTAGCCCATGAGTTGTCCAACTATTATCGCTTACTGCGAGTACTAAGCCTGCTGCTGAGCCTACATGTAGGCTAAGATGCTAGGAGGACTGGGGGTACTTGCTGGGTAGGATAATAATAGGAGAGAGCAGCTCCCCTGTTGCGTTTATAGACTCAATTTTAGTGACCCCGGTACGGTCACCGAGCTGAATTATTATTGCTCATCTAATAATGTCTGAGCTAGTAACAACTTTTAATGTTTCTATAATACCTATCATAAACCTAGTCTTAGTAAACTTATATATCTCTTTTATTAGTACTCCAGCCTGCTCGCGCGTCTCTTGTAAAAGCTTAAACTATGAGCTGACATTAGCTGGGTGCGTATTAAGAGCGCGCTGCGATTTAAGATCTCTATCCCGAGTACTAAGCTCAGGCTGGATATTGATGAAGCGGGTCGCCTAGTTCTTGCCAACAGGCTGAGGAAGAGGATCTGCGCCTCGCGCTGTACGCAGCTTGTCGGCCATTTATCATACTTAATGAATTGTGGCTAGATATCCTCGGCTAGCAAGGTCTAGTATCCACTCAATAAGGACCTACTCTTTAGTAAGGTCTAGATTACGCTTCTAGCGGTTGCTTATGGCTTGAGGTAGGCTACCGTAGAGGCGGTCTCAAAGAGTAGACTAAGGGACAGGGTGCAACGTAGCTGCATCGCGAATACCGAGGTTCACCCCGTAACGAAACACCCCGCGTAACGCAACAGCCCAGCATGCAACGCCAACTTTTCAATACCACGTAACTCAGCCAATATGGGGAAACTTAAGGATGCGCTTGCAGCAATCGAATCCTTAAAGCCTGGAGAAGAGGTCTCTTATAGGCAAATCGCTAGAGAGTATAGTGTTGTGCTTACAACACTAATAAGGCGCAGTCAAGGCACATCCACCTCGCGTGAGGTTAAAGCTCAAAACCAACAAAATCTCCATCCACACCAGGAAAAGGAGCTCATCCAGTACATCATCCAGCTCACTAAGCAAGGTCTACCGCCTACTAGGGCTTTAATTCAAACCTTTGCATCTCAAATAGCTAAAAAGGACGTTAGAAAGAACTGGGTTGATCGCTTTGTCAAGCGGCACAACGTCCATCTTATCTCTCAATATGTAGTTGGTATAGATAACAACCGCTACAAAGCTGATTCGTCTGCAAAGTACAGCCTCTATTTTAAGCTTTTAGATAATAAGATTAAGCAATATAAGATAGAAGCTCCGTATACATATAATATAGATAAAAAAGGGTTCCTTTTAGGAGTAATAGGCAGGTCAAAGAGGATATTCAGTAGGGTCTTATATAAGCAGGGCAACTATAGATCCTTCATCCAGGGTGGTAATAGAGAGTGGATTATCTTAATAGCCTGCATCTGCGCAGATGGATCATCCCTTAAGCCTGCTCTAATATTTCAGTCAGCCTCATACTTAATCCAGGACAGCTGGCTGCAAGAGTTTGATCCTAAGGATAATTAAGCTCGCTTTACCTCATCCCCCTCAGGGTGGGTAAACAACGGTATAAGCCTAGCGTGGCTGAAACATGTATTTAATCGCAACACTAAGGCAAAAGCTCGATCCTCCTATTGATTACTCATCCTTAATAGCTATAGATCTCAAATTTCTATAGATTTTATTGACTACTGCGACCAAAACAAGATCCTCCTAGCTATCTATCCTCCTCACTCAACCCATAGCTTACAGCCACTTAACATAGGCATGTTTAAGCCTCTCTTATCAGCGTACTCACAGGAGATCTCACAGTTCATAGAGAGAAGCCAGGGGCTAGTTTCTATTAGCAAAAGAGACTTCTATCCTTTCTTCAAAGCAGCCTGGGCAGCCTCATTTAACAAGGAGACTATCCTTAAGGCCTTTAAGGCAACTAGCCTATCACCCTTCAATCCTACAACTAGTCTATTACCATTCAATCCTGCGAACACTAATTTTTCGATTTTTGGATATCCTCTACAGAGGACCAAAAATACCAGCAACTGATCCGGCTCACTGCGGCCACTCTGGGAGTACCTCTAACGTCCGCCTAGGCCCCCCACGCGACACGCAAGGGAGCCTGATAGGATGGCAGAGCCTCCCCCTTCCTATTACACGGGGTCCCTAGACCCTAAGTCCCCTCAGCAGCTAGACACCCGCGCCTTAAGACAGCCTTAGAAGGACGTGTACTACTAAGCACCCTCGCTGAGCAGCTAGAACCCTAGTAAGGACGCCCCTAAACCTTAAGTCTCTAACGCCGTCTAACGCTATATTACTAAGACTTAGCAGATTACCTAGCTATAGAATACTATCACTACTGCCTTCGCAGCAGCCGTAGATTAACACGCTTAAGGCTACACTAACTCTTAAGAATCTAGGATTACAGAGGAGCTGCAACAGAGAGTTATCTACGCCCTAACCTCTCTCTCCCTAAGTAACTCTCCTAGTAGCTTCTGCTAGAGCAGTAATGCTAGCTACAGTAACTCTAGGAGCCTGGACTTAGGACGCCGCTGTTAGGCAGACGTAGCTAGAAACCCTTAAATATTAGATAGGGGTATTAGCCAACCTCTAATCCCTACTAGGCTACGGCCTACCCTACTAGCTAAGCTAAAAGAAGATAACTAAATCTTTATTACTATCTCTAACCTAGTAATACGACTATAACAACTCTTACTATTTATAGTAACGCAGGTAATCTATAAGAGCATAGGAGGAATCGCCCTTAAAGACGTACCTACTGCGTCACCTATTAATACAGGCTGGGCTATTACTCTAGCTAACTAGAATATTTAGGAGGAACTTCTAACCTTAGAAAACTAGGAACTTCTAATACGGGCCCTAGGCAGAGACGCAGTTAGAATCTTAGAGCGCTGGATTAACTATATAGTATAAGGAGTACCTAGCTCTTTCTAGACTCTTAACGGTACTAATTTACCTACTATAATCTAGCTAGTAGAAGAAGAGGTATGCTTATAAACAGGTAAGCAGCCTATAAACTGCAGAACCTTACGGCACAGGGTAAACTAGAATAGCCTTACTACTTAGATTGTTTTATATAAGGAGCTAGTCTGCTTGTTCTAGCTCTTTAGTACTAGCTAATTTTTAAAGGAAATCTATAAACACCTAGCTATATAACGATATGACCTAGGCTGCTAGGGCTACTGCAACGCTGCTAGCTGCACCTAAGTAGCCTGCTGTGTGTAGTGCGGTAATCGTACAGACTAACACTAAGGATAGTATAGGGAAAGTTATTCCTACAGAGCTATGTGTGCTAACTACTATAGCCCTTACCTAGCTAGCCACTCTAACTGCCCTGCAGCCCCTTGTTAGGTCTATAGACATATAAGCAAGCCCACACAGACCAAGCTAAAAGCTATCCGCCGCGTAGGCAGGATAGCACGTTAGCACCTCTATAGGACAGTTAAAGAAACCTTTAGATAAGCTACACCTCAGCCTAAAGCTACTCCGCCAGAAGCTCCTTAGGCGACTACACTGTCCTACTCTACTACTTAGGAGAGCGCAGTGCAAGGAAACAGCAGAGCTAGTCGTATTAGAACGACTAGTGCCTCCTACGCATCTTCATCTGCTAGCAGTAGAGAAAAGAGGCTAAGATAGGTAGCTACAGGCCGAGGAAACCTCAACGTAGGACAACTGTCTGCTAGCAGCCTGCGCCCACGACCTACTATCTATACTAACCTGTCTACCTTAGAGAGAGAAGACGCCAGCATAAGCAATAACCTACTATTAATATATTAGAACACTCCTATAGCGCCCTAGCCTATTATAGGCAATAATAGTCTAGTCTACTAAGTAAAGAGCTATAAGTATGCTAGGTAAACGTTAGTAAGAGCTCTCCTTATTATATTATAATACTAGAAGTAGCCTTCTAGAAGGGTATAGACGTCGTGTGCGTATAAGAACTATTTATATGTACTAACTTAAGGACCTCTACCTACCCTAGCTATAGACATCTTACGTTAATTAGCACATAGGACACTCCTAGCGCGCCAGGCTTGTCGCGCCCTAGGGTAATAACCTATATCTAGAAAGGGCATTACGTAAAACACTAGACTAGAGAGAGTCTTAACTATTAAGACCTATTATAGGTTATTATAAATAGAGTAGTAATACTTAACTGTTATAGATAGCTACTTATACTAGACGTACTATAATACGTTATACACCTTGCGCCTCCCTAACACTGCCTTGTAGGGGGAGACTTTAACGTTAGGTACGAATCCTTTAAGCCTACTGCTACCGCAGCCTATAGTAGTATAGAGCTTACTAATTAGGCTGCAGCTGCTTCTATAGACTATATTGGCGTGCTAGGGCAGCTAACATACTACGCTAGCTATATTATTAATCTTACCTTCTCTAACGTTCTATTCGCCTAGTCCGCTGTAGATGCTAGCATACATAGTAGGTTAGACTACAAGACAATAGTAACGTCTGTCCCTACTTATACACTAGGCGCTCTACACCTAGACTAGTATTACTACAGAGTCCTAGAGACGAGGGTACTAAAGTTCTCTAGGCTAATAGAGATAGGCGCGCAGATTATCCTAGACCCGCTCGCGGCACAGGATACAGCGTAACTAGACAACTGCGTGGCGCTGCTAATAGAGATAATACAGCACTCTATATAAACTACAGGCAAGCCTAATTATAAAGAAGGACGCGCCGCGCTATAGTAGACTAGGGAATGCAAGACCGCGTACTAAGCCTACTAGCGCGCTAGAAAGCTATGCTCAGGCAGACCTCTATTAGAAGAAACACGAGCTTTTAAGACTATAATTAGATAGGCTAAGAGGTAATACTAGAGACATGTTATTAATAACGCGAAGGACGATAAGGACCTCTTTAAGGTTATTGCCTAGTATAAGCTTACGCTAGAGAACTAGGACACTCCTCTTATAGTTAACAGTACTGTTATATCTAATCCCCTAGGGAAGGCAGAGGCGCTTAGAGAAGAAATCCTTAACTAGTATATAGTAGAGGAAAATCTTAGACACTACTTAGTCTAGGAGACTACAGCTACCCTTCTGTAGAGTACATATATCTTACTAGAGGAAGCTGAACAAAACATAATAGGGGTCTCTAGCACGGTGAGCACCTTACTAGGTACTAACTACTCTACTATGTAGCTGCTCCGCGCCTATTAGGTTTAGGTTAATAAGCTTATATAAAGGATCTTTTAGTAGTGCCTTAAACTTAACTATTTCCTAGTATAATAGAAGCTCGTAGAAGTGGTAATAATACTAAAGGCAGGGAAGATAGACTAAACGTTGCCCTGATCCTAGAGACCTATCGCACTCCTCTCCTACATTAGAAAAGGACTTAAATAAATAGTAGCTAGAAGAATTACGTGGACTACTATAACTTATAAGATCTTTAGCCCCTAGCATAGAGGAGCCCTCCTAAAACGCTCTGCAGCTAATCTAACCGCAGCGTTCACCTACGACACTAAAGCTGCGTAGGCACTTAGCTAGCACGTTATAATAGTTACCCTAGATGTGCAAGGCGCTTTTAACGCTCTCCTTAATAACTACCTGCTACACTAAATAGCTAAACAGGGATAGCTGCAAAGGACTATCCTCTTTATAGATTTATTCCTTACTAACTAGAGGGTACAAGTCTGCCTAGGCTAGGTTACTACCCCTAGCTACTCTGTTGCCTGTAGCACACCCTAGGGGTCGCCTCTCTCGCCTGTACTATACACGCTGTATCTAGCAGAGCTACTTTCTATAGATACTAAACAGAGGTTTAGATATGCAGATAACATATATATATACTAGGCCTCGCACTTAATAGACAATAACGTTAAGCTCTTAGGAGCAGATCTAAGGCAGATCAGAGCATAGGGCGCAGTAAATAAGGTTGCCTTTGCGCTAGAGAAGTAGGAAATAATACACCTAACTAGACAGCGGAGTAGCTATGCCCCTCCCTGTGTAGTAGATAAGCAGCTTACAGTCTACCCTATCCTCCTAGGGGGAAAACACAGCTAGCTAGCCCTGCGCTAGTTAGGAGTGTAGTTTGACCGCAGACTTACCTTTAGACGGCATGTAGCTACGCGCACTACAAAAGCTGCTAAGGTTACCTATTATATTCGCAGTCTTGCAAAGACTACCTATAGACTACTAGCTAGCTCCCTGCGTAAAGCTACTATTACCTGCGTGTACCTATCCCTTCTACATAGGGCTGAATGCTAGTATAGAGGCCGCACTAAGCCGCTCTAATTACTTAAACCTAGCAGGCCGCTAGAGGTTAGCGCCTATATTAGATAGCATATAGCTACTATAGACAAGATACTCGCTATAGCCGCAAAGAGTATCCTACTAGTGTAGAGAATAACCCCTATAGCCACGCTCTTTTAAGACGCTAGACTCCTATCTATAGTAGTAGCGCTAGAGGAAGCTAAGCTCTAATTTATAGTTTATTTACGTACTATAGATGCGGACCACCCTCTAACTAGCTGTACTGCTATCCCTAAGGTAAATAGAGGTAAGAGAGCGGGACGACTACAGCAAGTCTAGACAAGAGTCTAATATATAGGATCTCTCCTGCTAGAGATTCCTAGGACAACACTAACAGCCCCCTACTACTCGCCTAGCTGCCAAATAGACCTAATACTCAGCATAGATAAGAAGACGGCAGCTAAGGCCTTTCAGGCATAGTAGACCTAGCTCCTACTGTTAGACGTAACTATCTTTTTAGACAGCTCTAAATAATATATAAAAGTAGGAGAAAAGCAGGTTACGTATAGCTTTACAGTGTATTAGGATAGAAAGTAGCTACAGAGTAGTTATAGGTTACTTTACCTAACCTTACACGTCTTTAACGCAGAGGCAGTAGGGGCGTAGAGAGGCCTCTAGTACACTGTGCGGCAGCTAGATCTTAGTAGCCGCCGTATCTAGCTATACATTAACAGCACCTTAGTTATCTAGTGCCTTAGAGGCGACGCACCACCTACATCGCAATAGGCCTTCCTAGAGTGCCACGGTGCTATAGAGACACACGATATCTCTATTAAGTAGGCCCCTAGCCACCTAGGTATTAAAGGAAATAAGGCAGCAGACAGACTAGCTAACCTGGAAGCCTAGCACCCATCGCCTTTAACTAGGAAAGCCGCTATGCCTATACTCTCAGGCATTAGATTAGTTGCCCGCAAGGCACTGCGCAGCACACAACAGATCTAGTAGTTAGATAAGAAGACAAAACTCTTAAGGTAGTATAAAAGCTAGGACTTGGACTACGCGCTACGCTGCGGACTAAGAGAGCTAGACCTCTTAAGAGCTACATTAGCTAGACTCCTTTCTATTTAATCTATACATAGGGACTTTACCTAGTACTATAGAAAGTTCTACTACGACGACGCGAAACTCACCTGCTTATACTAACGCGACAAGACGCTAGAGCACCTTATGCTATGCCGCAAGACCCTAGCAGCCTTCAGCTAATAGCTACTTTAACTACCTATGCTACCCTCTAGCTAGGCCAATAGCCTCGCGTATACTGCAGTGCTAATAGATAATCTAGAGGCCTTTAAGGCATTCACCTAGCTTATATAGTACTATAGTAAGATTTGTCTATAGTAGCTCTTCCTACTGTGCAATAGTATAGTAGTAAAAGACGCTACTACGCCAGGCTCTAGTGTAGCACCCAGCGACACCAGCACTAGCAGCATAACAGCTGCGACACTTCTTACCCTTCTACCTCCTTCCTTATAATCTCCTTATACACTCTTATTTCTCTTTCTACTGTAACAGCATATTATGCTATAGAGTATAAGGGGTTCTTCCCTAATATACCCACACGGCTTAGTCTCCCTAACTGGAAGGGGAGCTGCAGCTTAATATAGTAGTAATACCTGCGTAGGCAAGAAATACTTTCTAAGGTAGTGCGCCTGTACTATAATTCTATAGCTTAGCACGTCGTATATGCCCTTCAGGAGGCGAGATGGTGGACTTAATCCTTATCAAACAGACGTAAAATGAATACTAACCAACCAACCAACCCTTCAATCCTAAGGTTATCCTTAAAAGATTCAAAGCCAAGCTAGCTATCCAGGCAACTATAAGCGATAGTAAGTCCTCAGAGCCAAGTGCTGAGAATTAGAGGGAGCTAGAGGCGCTAGTACGCCACGTTATTAAAAATCGCGAGGATAAAGGGGCTAGAAAACTTAGCAGGATCTTTCACCACATCTGCACCAAAAAGTCTATCCTTGAGCACAAAGTAGTAGCTATAAGAGACGCCCTCATCTATAAGAGAAAGCGCAGGAAACAGAGCAAGGTCCTCCTACTGCAGTAAGATGAGAACTATCATGGTGGTGCAGTATTCTGGTCACCTAGGAAAGTAAAGGAGGCACGTGATCGCCAGGAGGCTAGAGCTCGCGAGGAGGAGGAGCAGCAACGTCAAAAGCTTGAAGCAGCTAGGCATCGTGAGGAGAGAAGGCAGGCTAAGGCTGAGATGGTTCAAGCAAGGCGAGTAGCTAGGGCTGAGGCCAGATCGTTAAGGCAGAAGGAAAAGGCAGAGCAAGCAGCTGATCGGGCCGCCAGACAGGCTGCTCGCAAGGCTGCAAAACAACTTAAACAAGCTCTCAAATTATCCCAAAAAGGAAATAAGAACAGCCTTAAAACTGCTGCAAAGGTTGTTACTAGAAAAAGGCAGGTTGCGAGGCCTAGTAGTGGTGAGAAGGTTGCAGGTGCTCCATCAGGCCTACCGCCTATTGAGTCACGTGGCGGCCGCGAAATCAAACTTCTAATCAAATACTAGTAGCTATAGATAGTTTAAGGCCTTATAAATCGCTCCACTAAAAAAAACTGCAAAAACAGCTATAGTGTGAGGCTTAATAGCCTTAATTTAGTTGTGAGTTTTGGTGTTTAAGTGTTGCGTTACGCGGGGTGTTTCGTTACGGGGTGAACCTCGGGTACCAAGGCTTACCTCGTAACACCCGGCCCCTCGTAACGCCCGCTTCCGAACATCAAACCTATCAACAAACTTAAGGCTAGGGTAGCAAATACGTTACGGGTACCCGCTATGGGTATAGGTTGGGTATAGGGTTATAGATAAGTGGGTTGGGGTTAGGGTTAGGTCGCACGGACCATAGGTATAGGTTTTAGTTGGGTCGCACAGACTCTAGGTTAGATTAAGGCTAAGGTTATATACGTATAGGTTTAGGTTTAGTTATAGGTACCTACTAGGGTTATCTTATAAAATAGATAAATTACTATACTTAGAAAAGAAACTAAACTATTTTAGAACTATATTATAAAAATAGGCTTAGAACTTTAAAAAGTACTTTACTATATTTATTAAATTTATGTAAGAGAAAACTAGTTTTATTATAGCTATTAATTATAGTAATATAAAAGAGGCTATACTATTTGACGCTTTTATAGTAGTAGATATAAGTCTTCTTCCCCCTCTTTATCTACGCTACTAATATTTATAAAACCCTCTTTAATACTATCTAGATTATCTATTTAAGCTAGAAGCTTAAATAGATAATCTACTTTATTATAATCTCTTTTATCCTTCTTTATATACTACTCTTCTTCCTAAAAGATAGTATATTTAAAGAAAAGAATTAACTAGATTTTCTAAGCGCCTAAGTAGTACTTTTAGTTACTAATTACGTTTTTAGTAGTATTAAAAATACGCTTAATACTTACTATAGTAATCTAAATTAGTAAAGGATCTTTTATAACTTAAGTAAGCTTAAGATAAGTAGCCTTATTTACTTTCTACTAATTTAAGATATTAAAAGAATTACTTACTATAATATAAAGGGTACTAAAGTGTTAGGGTTCAATCCTTTTAGGTTACTAGACGCAGGTAAAAGGGATTAATCCTTGCAAGTTACTAGACGCAGGTGAAAGGTAATAATCCTGCCAAGTTACTAGACGCAAGTGAAAGGTAACTCTTACCTCTTACCTTTTACCTAGCTAGATAACTAGATTAGGACTAGCCTAATCTAGCTCTTATATATAGGCAGCACTTCTCCCCTAAAAGTAAGAGGTATCTGCTATTTTATCTATTTCCTTTTAAATTAAGTTTCTTTAATTAAGACTATCTTAACTGTACGTGTTAACTACCTTATATAATAGCAGATTATACAGCGCTTTAGCTCCTCTCTATAGTTAATATATAGTTACTTAAGCTATTACCTCTTAGGTAAGTGTTAGGGTTCAATCCTTTCAGGTTACTAGACGCAGGTGAAAGGGTTCAAACCTTCCAAGTTACTAGACGCAGGTGAAAGGTAACGATCCTGCCAAGTTACTAGACGCAGGTGAAAGGTAACTCTTACCTCTTACCTTTTACCAAGCTAGGTAACTGGATCGGGACTAGCCTGCTCTAGTTTATGTATATAGGCAGCACCTCTCCCCCAAAGGTAAGAGGTATCTGCTATTTTGTCCATTTCCTTTTAAATTAAGTTTTGTGGAGGAAAAAGGGAGAGCTTGGCAACAGTTACCCAGGTGATCTATGAGATGGACCACTGTTTTGTCTAGGAGGCTTTGAGAGCCAGCTATATAAAGGAGAGCTGAGCACGGCCTATTACAGGGGCCATTATACGGTAGGAGCGTGAGCAGCGTGTACGCGTGCGCGAGCGCGCACGTGATCGCGCACGTGAGTCTACCTTCAGGTGTCTCCTGCGTGAGCTTGCCCATCAGCTTGCACGTGAGCGCGCACGTGAGCGCGTACGTGAGCGCGCCCTTGAATGCACACAAAAGACGTGTCTCTCCAGGGTAAGCTCCTACGTCAGTGCGCACGTGAGCCTACCGTACCCCAGGTCACAGCGCGTTGTTTGCAACAAGTTTCTTTAACTAAGACCGTCCTAACTGTGCGTGTTAACTGCCTTATATAATAGCAGATCTTATAGCGCTTTAGCTCCTCTCCGTAGTTAACACACAGTTGCTTAAGCTATTACCTCTTAGGTAAGTTTAACAGTAAGGTAGTACTAATGTACTAGGACTAGATCCTATCCCCCCTTAGTTAAGCTTTAGGATAGCTCTCGCACGATAGTTAATTTACGGTGCTATCCTCTACTGCTAGTTTAGCTAAAATTTATAAGTTATTCCCCCTTAGTTAAGCTTTAGAATAGCCTAGAATTTGCTAGGTTTCCTTGCTAGTAACCTATTTCGCACCTTAGTGCCTGCGCTTTACGCTACCTAAACGCTAAGATTATTATTAATAAGATACGTCTTATTATTCTCTTCCTTAAATAGGAACACTCTAGGGATTATTCTCACTTTTACATACTATAGTCTGTGCGTATGTTTTAATTACGCGCACGTACTGCCTTAAGCACGTATTTACCCTCTAAAACTTCTTAATTAGGTAGTTCTCTAACCTTAGCCTATGCACGACACTCCTAAGTATTTCTCCTAGTCCTAGCAGCCTTAACTAACTAAAAATACTACTTAACCAATAGTTAAATCTTAAGTCTGCTTATAAAAGCTTAAAGATTCCCTCTAGTTTTACTTTAACTTTTACTTTTACCTCTATATCTACTCTTACTTCTATCTAACCTTCTTTATTTAGCTTAATAGCAGATAGTGTGCCGTTGCACAGGGTACCTGGGCAATCAGGTGATGATGGGTTTCCTTTGTCAGCGAAATTTGATGATAAGACTTGGAGATGCGAGAGATCTCAACGTGATGCACCAAACACTATGCACCATGCACCACACACCACGACAATTCACTTCAAAACTGAGATTTTGCAAAGTAGCTAGTGCATTAGCTACGTCAATTCAATGAGATTTCAGACCATTTTGTTTATTACTTTTAATTAGGCTCTATACTTACCTTCGTTTCTAGCAGACTGCACAGGCAGGGCTGCTCTTGTTATTCACGCACGTTTAATTCTAACGTTACCTCTTATTCACAACACTAGAACTGCGGGATTGTGCTAAACTACCTTATTAACTCCACATATAATAGCGAAGCCTAAGGGGCACAACGGTCTGTTCTGGTTAGGCTATAGCTAATGAGAGCAGAAAGAGCCTACATAGCATTAAACTGTTAACGTTGAAAACACAAATATAACAGCGCTATATTGCGATACAGAGATTATAGGATCACCTAGAAAGAGCTGGGTGCCTGTTTGACCCTAAAAAACCTTTAAGAGGGATGGCGCTGTTGCGGCCAGCCTTCGGAACCTTTAAGAGGGATGGCGCTGTTGCGGCCAGCCTTCAGAACCTTTAAGAGGGATGGCGCTGTTACAGCCACCCCCTCTATATTTTTGGAGCTAAGAGTTGACAGGGACTAGCTCTGTTAAGGCTGTATCCTTGTTATCTTGCTATGACAAATTAAGACTTCCTATAAGATGAGTGGAAGCTAACTTAGTAGAAGGACAGGAAGACGAACAAGAAGAAGATAACAGAAAATAAAAATAAGAATAACTATAAACGATCAAGAAACAATTTAGAAGTAGTACAGTATTAAATTTTAGTTAATTATTAGCGTTAGCAAGGAACTGCCTAGTAGTTGCAGTCTCCTTATTTAGTTATACTAAAGGGCTGCAGCAGCCTATTTAGGATTCAGCCTTCAGTTATCCTTATAGCTAAATTAATACTAGATTTGCTGTTATTTAGATTAGATCTTACGCCTGCTATTAAAGTTATTAAGAAACACACTATAGATACTAGCAAAGTACTTATGCCTATAAGGCTAGTAAGGAAAGACTTTCTATTTATAGGAAAAGGCGTTACTAAGTTCCTAGATAACTTTAATTACTAAGCAGATAATAGCAGCTATAATAACTATTAAAAGATAAGAATCTTTCTAGATTTCTATAATACTATATACAGAAGCTTTATTAAGAAGATAAGGCTATATAGGGTACTAGACTAGAAGAAGCTTTAAGAAGTAATAAAAGAGTATTAGCACAATTAAGATGTAGCTTAACGCATAAGAACGCAAGCGTTCTTAGAGACCTATATTTCTAAGACGTTAAGAAAATTCCTAGGACTATCTAAGTATTTAACTAACTTTGCAGCGTATAGTAACGCTTGTATTAAGACAGGCTAGCTGCATAAAATAGAGGCTAGCTTCTTTTTCGCTAGAGGCCTTCTAAGAGAAGACTAGGATATAATCTTTATTTATATATATAAAGGGCTAATTCTAGATAAGCTAGGGAGTTTTAATATTAAGAAGATTTACACGTATCTTAAGCGCGTGTACTGCTAGAGAGAGGGGATAAAACAGATATCTCTTAGCTATATAGAAAGAGAGGCTAAGCTTATACACTAGATCCTTAATTAAGAAAAGAAAATATTAATAGCTAAGCAGCTAAAAGACGCAGTTAATAAGTATAAGAAAAGCAAAGTTTAAGAGGAAGCTAGGCCTGCTCTTCTACCTAGTGTAGATCTAGAAGTTTAAGACCTTATTTTAGCCCTTAGGAACTAGAAGATTAGCCTAGCTAAGGTTAATAAGATAATAGTTTATCCTAAGCTTAGTTAGATTCTAAGAAACCTAGTTACGTACGCGTACTTTATTAGCTAAGTCGTCTTAAGAGATAATACTAAGCAGCTACTATTAGAAAGGAATAATAGCTTATACATAATAATAGCTCCTCGCAACTTAAATCCTTAGTAAGGCGTAATTACTATCTAAGGCTATAAATATTAAAATACTTATAATATGTGTAACCTCCTTAGTTACATTACTAAAGAATATAAGCTATATTAGCTACTTTTATATCTTAGCTAGATTAGCTTTAAGTAGAATAGGGAAGTTAGGTATAAGACTTACTATTTTAGTTCTTTACATAAGAGGTTAAGGAAAATCTAAGGAACTGCACCTTAAACGCTGCAGCTCTATTAGTTAAAATAGAAAATTTAGGAGTATTATAGAGTTACTAATAATATTCTAGGTTAGCTAGTATTAGTAGTATATCTAGAGAAGTTTAATAGAGTAGACTTAAGGCCTACTTAATATTAAAAGCTTAGACTACTAGCTGTACAGTAATAGAAGGTAGATATAGCAAGATAGCTATAAGCCTAGCTAAGGATCTACTAAACTTTTAGAACGTTAGGATATTACTAAGAGGCTTAACTAAGGCGTGTTTTACCCTTAATAAGGTTACATCTTAGGACATTATTCTTAGTGCTTTTAAGGAAGGAGTAGTGTGGAAGAAAAAGGGAGAGCTTGGCAACAGTTACCCAGGTAATCTATGAGATGGACCACTGTTTTGTCTAGGAGGCTTTAGGAGAGCCAGCTATATAAAGGAGAGCTGAGCACGGCCTATTACAGGGGCCATTATACGGTAGGAGCGTGAGCAGCGTGTACGCGTGCGTGAGCGCGTACGTGCTCGCGCACGTGATCGCGCACGTGAGTCTACCTTGCCCATCAGCTTGCACGTGAGCGTGCACGTGAGCGCGCACGTGAGCGCGCCCTTGAATGCACACAGAAGTACGTGTCTCTCCAGGGTAAGCTCCTACGTCAGCGCGCACGTGAGCCTACCGTACCCCAGGTCACAGCGCGTTGCTTGCAACAAGTAGTAAATACTAGCTTAACTTATGTAGTAACATGCTCTTAAACGCGTTAGAATATTAGGAAAGATCTAGTTCTTAAGAAAGTTAGGTAGAGTAAAGTTTAGAAGTAAGCTCCTACTAAACCTCCTTATTCTAAGCAACTAAAGCAAGTTATAGTTAAAGACTATTATATGCTGACTATAAGGGGCAATACTATATTTAAACTTATAGTGTGCCGATGCACTTGGTGACCTGGTCACCTGGCCACTAAGGGCATCTCAGCTAGTTAGATGCAGCAGTTCAGATGCAGCAGTTCAGATGCAGCAGCTCAGGCCACAGCAGCTTAGGCCACAACAGCTCAGACTTCAAGGCAATTAAGCGAGATTAGCAGAAAAATAAGGATATAAGGAGGCAGGCAGGCAGAGAACATCAAAAAAAAAAGGGAGCTATCCAGGAATCCAAGCATCCACTATCAAAAGAACGATCTAGGAAACTAAGCAGAAAACAAACTAGGGGAACTAAGCAAACAAAATCCAAAAAAAACATCTAAGGAACATCCAGAAGTAATTAAGACAGTACAGACAGACAGACAGATACAGATACTACAGTTACTACCCCCCCCCCCCCCTCTATTATTGTTCATCCTTGTTTACCTACCTCCTACCTCTCATCTCATCCTTGATGGGATGACTACCTAGCTGTGTTCAGTGAGCTCAAGGCTACTATCGACAGGGAGAAGTTGGCTGAGGCCTCTGTTCCTGCACAATAGATATTAAGGAATTTAAATAAGTAGATCTAATTCTATTTACTAGTTAAGCCTATAATAAGCTATTCTCTCTAATATAGCCTCTAGATAATAATAGAAACTTTTAACATTTAAAAGCTAAGCCTAAATTTATTAGTTAAAATAAGAAAAAGAAGAACTAGAATAATAGCTTTACTAATACAGACCTCTTTTATTTGCTAGGCCCGTATCTAAACTATATTACTACTACTATACTGCGTTAAGAGGTGCGTAGTATAACTTTTAGGGACCTTCTAAGTTAACATTAGCTTTAAAAATAAGTTAGAAATATATTAAAAGCGATTAATAAGCCTACTACGTTGTTAGCTAGCGTAAACGCCGTAGAATTAAGTATTAGGCCAGCTAGCTAATTAGTAATTAACAGGTCAGCTAAGCGAGACCTGCTAAAACCTAATTAGCTAACACCGCAGTGCCTTACCCCACATAACCCTGCGTCTGCCTATATTATTAGGGATGTTTAGAGACATTTTTCTAATAAAGAAAAGGTTAAATTAAATTAAGTAGAGACAGTTAGTCTTAAAAAAGGACTAAATTTAGGGCTTAACTTAATATAATTTAGGACTTTTAATGCCTAAACTAAGTATAAAGCCCTAGGAATATATAATACTTAGTATAAAGCTTTAGTTAATCCTACTAAATAAGAAGCTATAATAATTTAAAAGAAGATAGGTATAGCCTACGTGCAGTATAACCTTCTAACCTGCTAGGCCTTATTTAATAGGTATGTAGTAAAGTATCTTATTAACACTAGCGTATAGATAAACCTTTTAAGATATAGTGCAGCTAAGGTATTAAAGCTTACATATGAAGATTATAAGTAAGGTAGCTCGCATTAAGATAGAGTAGTTACTATAAATAGAAGCACTAATCCTTTTATAGGAACTGCGTAGAGTATCCTAGTTAAGGTAGGAGAGGTAACTATTATTAGTTACTTTAGGATTATTTTAAACCTAATAAGATTAGCGATTTTAGGTAGACCTTAGTGCGCTTTAGTAAGGTTATTAATTTAGTATAACGTATATAGAAGGATTACGTGCAGGATTATTTCTAAGAATAGAGATAGAAACGCTGTCTTTATAGCCTCTAATCCTGCTCTGCTATATCTAAGAAACTATATACTAACTCCTAAAGATAAAGAAAATATGTAACAGACACCCTTTCTAGGGAGGAGTGTCTAGATTTAAGTAGAAGATACCTAAGATAATATTTTAGTTTAGAATCTTATTTATCTTATACTTAGGTTAAGTATATTTAGGAGGCTAAGTTTATAAAAGCTTCTATTAGATTTAGTAAATTTTTACTTATTTTTATAACTAATAATAAGTAGTAATTTAAAGAATAAGTAAAGTAAGTAATTGTTAAACAAAGTGAATTCTTAATGTATTGTCTATCTAGGTTAGAACTAGCAGGCTTATATAGCTAACTAGTTCAGTGTTTTACAGTATAATTGTCTAAGACAATTAATTGTCTTAGACATATGCTACTCTCTGCTACTGTTTAATCCTTCACTAGATGCTAAGGCGCTTATCTCAAACAACACTCCTACTAACAAGCTACTAGCATCCGAT
Source organism: Pseudopyrenochaeta lycopersici (assembly GCA_003313425.1). NCBI lineage: Eukaryota > Fungi > Ascomycota > Dothideomycetes > Pleosporales > Pseudopyrenochaetaceae > Pseudopyrenochaeta > Pseudopyrenochaeta lycopersici. The sequence continues at coordinate 56,158 of NHZP01000011.1, read as the reverse complement.
TCACCTATAGTCCGCATTCCTAACTAGACTCGAAGTCTCTTAAAGTCCTCCCGCTTTAACCCCTTAGTAAGCACATCTGCAGTGTTATCCCTTAAGTTCACACGCTCCACGTGAAGTACCTCCTCCTTAACCCTCTACCTTAATACGTAATACCTTATACTAAAGTACTTTACTACGCGATAATGTTCTAGGCTCTTTAACAGAAGACGTGCGCTATTATTATTAATATTCAGCTTAGTATTATACTAGCTAATGTCTATGTTCATGTCAAGCGTGCGCAGGACTTCATTAATCAGTCTCTATATCTATACCACCTTATTAGATAGCTCTGCTGCAGCAACGTATTTAGCTTTCTGTGTAGACTGTGCTATAATGCGTTGGCGTCTTAAGCTATATAATACTGTAGTATTTAAGAGCTGTACAATTCATTCGCTGGTTAACTTTCGCGTATCCTTGCATGTCGCCTAGTCGCTATCCAAGAACCCCTTAAGATAGGCTTCGTTTCCTTAGGGGAAGAATAATCCCGTGTTTTATATAGCTTTTAAGTACTAGTATATTTATATAACTTAATCTATATGCTGCTTAGACGGGTTAGAGCTGTAGCGGGACATTACTCCTACTAAGTAACTAATGTCTAGCTATGTCTTTATTACTGCATATAGGAGTTCGCCTACTATTACCTGATATTCCTTTATAAGTGCTAAAGTTGCCTACTCTGCGTTCTTAGTAACTCTAGGTAGCTTAGCTAGATTGTAAGGAGTAGCAGCATCTTTTACATCCTATAGGTTTTATTGTGCAATAATCTAACGGATATAGTTGCGCTAGTAGATTAGGATCCCGTCTTCAAGCTACTTAACATACATGCCTAGGTAGTACGAGTACCTGCCTATATCCTTTAGCTTAAATCGCTCTGCTAGTAGGTCCTTTACATTTATAACGTATTCTAGTTTTGCCTCTGCTAGAAAGATATTATTAACATAGACACCTATTATAAGTTTCTACTTTACATAAAGGTAGATTAACAGATCAAACTTAGAGACGACCTAGCCTGTTAATAAGAGATAGTCTATAAGTTTCTTATACTACTATTAGGGGGCCTGTTTTAGGCTGTAAAGTACTTTACAGAGTTAAAGTACAAAGTCCTTTCCTCCTTTAATAAATTTATTAGGTTATTCTACGTATATCTCTTCAGTTACATTACTGTGCAGGAATACTATTATAATATCTATCTAATAAACCTTCTAGTTAAAGTAAGTAGCGAGGGCGAATAGTAGTCGCCAGGATACGTCTTTAATAACTATAGCGAATGTCTTGTTATAGTTAAGACTATAGATCTGTTCGAAGCCTCTTACTACATATCGCGCCTTATATTATTTAATAACTCTATTTACTTCTACCTTTAGGCGCAGGACCTACTTTCCCAACATTACCTTCTTATGTGTAGGACGTTTTACTTAGTCCTAGGTGCTGTTTTCCACAAGGCTCTTAATTTCAGCTCTTATTACTTCTATATACAAGGGCCATTCTAGTAATTATTAAGCTTGTTTAAGGGGCACCGTTTCTTACAGTGTTATAGCTAATTTGTTTGTGTTAAGGGCAGAAGTTGTCTTATTAGTACCTGCTATTTCTAGGAAGTATTAGCCAGGATTAAGGTTGCTTAACTATTCTAGGCTTAAAGATAAAGCATCTCCTTGTTAGCCTTCTAGTGCATGATCTTCATAGTTGTCTAATGTTTCGCTTAGTACGTCCTTCAGCCTTTTATTACCTTTGTCGTCACTATCATTCTCTAAGTTATTATTATTTCTACTACTATTAGTAAATAATAAGTCGTCGTTGTTATCGTTTTCATCGTTATTGTCGTTGTCTTCGTTATTATTAGATTTGTTATTGCCTAATTCAGTTTCATTATTATTGTCTAACTCTATGTTATCGTCCTTACTAGGCTCGTAATTTTTATCTTCGCTGGAGTAGTAAGATTCATCGCCTCCTGAACCTGCATCTGCGGATGCAGGTTCTTAATTCTTAGCTCTTCTAGCGTCTATTAATTACATGCGAACCCCTTCTTACAAATTGTAAGCATATTAAGTGTGTTATGTTTAGCTATAGCCCCCTAAGAAACTATTCTTTATTTCGCCTATACAGTAATTATAAGGTATTTTTCTATCGCATGTCTTAGACTTACCTCTATAATTTATGTTATAGTTATAGTAAGGCTTGCATTCCTTTAGATTATTATGCTACTTAGTCTTATCTATGTAGCAAGCCGTTACGTATTTAATATTAATACTATCTTCTTTTAGGAATATACACTAGGAGACTCCTTTTTTCTTTTCGTAGTAGTTACAGGGTCCTTTTTGTAAGCATATTAAGTTTTAGACAGCGTAAAGTATACATTTCTTGTGTTTTAGGGTATTTTTAAGTTTCTGCGGTATACATTTCTTATTTTGCTTTATACACTAGTTGTAGAGTGTTTTACTATTACATGCATACCTAGCTGTTTTACACGCAGCGTATTTATTTTTTAAGGTAACACTTCTAGACTTCTTTAGTCCCTCTGTTTTTTTAACGCAAGTAATGCTGCGTTTTTAGTAGTTCTAGCAGGGCTTATTAAAAGGTAGTATTCTATCGCAGGTTCTGGTCTAAGTTTAATATTTAAAGCACTTTTAGTCCCTTAGCAGGCCAGGCCCTAGAGGTAGGTATCTATTATCTTTATTAACGTGGTCCTAAGGAAGGTATCGCCTTCGTTTTTTCTTACATGTAGTGCACTTGTTCTAACTATTAAATAGTAGTGTACTATTACAGTTTCTGCTACTATTTTTATATACTTAACACTAATTAGCTAGATTTTGCACTCCTCTCCTTGGTTAGTACTCTAAAAACTTTTAATGTGACTACCTTGTTATTATTGTCTGTGCTAGGTTCTAAATTAGAAAGGTTGCTTAATAATTCTTTGTCTAATTTGTACTTGTTATTATTATTAGTTTATTATTAGATAGCTATAGTTATAGACTCTTCCTGTAGATTATTAGTCTTCTCACTATATATAATATCTGTAATGTCTACTCATTCTACTTTTTTCTTTTTAGGGTTCTATACTTAGATATTAGCGTTTCCTTTACAACCTATAAAGTACCCTATCTAGGCTCTTAGCTGTAGTTTTTAAATGCGCTGTCCCTTATAGTATTAAACTTTAGTAGAGTTAAGAATAGCTATATAAGCTTGTGCTCTCTAGGGCCTTAAGTTTAAGATATTAGGTTTTCTATTAAGTAGAGCTTTAAATAGTATCTTCTTTAATTTAAGTGCTTAAGTTAGTGTGCGATTTTTAATATATACAGCATGCAACTATACCTTAGGCTAAAGATCTTCTGTAAGATTTATATTAAGCAGTGCTTCTTAGGTTTTTAGGTTAATAATTTAAATAATTGTGTTAAGTATTAGCTGTTTTGCTCCTAATTATCTATCTCTAAGAATAGCCGCAGATCTGTCTTAGGTAGTTTGAATTGCTTATTTAACTACGCTATTCTGTTAGTGTTGATGCGGCGCACTAGGTTCTAAGCGTATGCCTTCATCTATATAGTACTCTGTTAGCTTATTTATAATTATAGCATTATTAAGCTTAATGCGGCGTATAGTTATAGCATGTGCTGTTCTTAGTTCTTTAAGCACCTTAATAATATAACTTGTAGTTTCCCTTGTCTTAAGAAGTCGACACTACTAATAGCGAGAGAAATCGTCCACAATGTTAAGTGTCTGTTTAGATCTATTGTATCTATTAATACTATATAGGCTCTATGCATCTATATGTAGAAGATCTCTAGGTTCCTTAGTTGTGCGGCTGGCTAGGTCTCGTAGTATATAGACTACTGCAGTGGTAACCTTGCAGATAGGACACTTCTGTCCTATACGCGCTTTGATTTCTTTCCTTAAGACTAGTATACCCTTAGACATGTTAACTAGTCTGCTTATTAATTCGAGGCTTATATATCTAAGATCTTAATATAGCTTCTAAACATAGTTATTAAAGTTAAATCTAGGATTATTATCTAGATATTCTGTTAACTTTTGTCCTTCTTCTAGTTCGCTCGTATTAGTAGCTGTACGAGACTAATTGTTGTTATCCTAAGGTAGTACAAAGAGACTGTTATCGCTATCTTTAGGCACTCCCGCTAAGATATATTCCTAGTCCTAATATATATTAAGATAATACAGGCCTTTCTAGAGTGTAGAATCTATAAGTAATCTACTATTATAATGTAAGTTAAATAACTTGTAGTCTATAGATCCCTTAACTCCTTTTACTGTTATTTAGGATATAGATAGCAGATTACTTATTGCGTCTAGAGAGTACAGGACGTTGCTTAGAGTTACTTTATTCTATTTTTCCTCTCTTATAAACACGTTTATTTTAATCGTACCTCCTCTAGTAACTTTAAGATCTATGTTTGTGTTTGCTATATTAACAGTCTTAGTTAGAAGATCTACGAAGTTAATAAAGTAGTCCTTGTTATTGTAGAGATGCATGCTTGCGCCTAAGTCTATAATCTATTTGTTAACTAACAAATTTAATTTGTTATCTACGAGAGCTAGTCTAACTACTGACCTTAGTTTTATTTCTCCTTCTAAGATAAGTACTTTCTTAATCTCTATATTAAGTGTTCCTACAATCTTATACTTTAACCTTTTAGGTGTGTTAGTATATTAGTCTTGCGAGGCTTAGAGTGAGATTATACTATGTTAGTCGTAAGTCAGAACGTTAGTAGTATTGTCTGCGTCTTCGTGTCTAATTTAATTAATAGAGGATTTTCTAGGCTAGTCTGAGGAGTGAAAGTTTGTGTAGAACACTGTGTCCTTGTTTATATTATTTAACTTTGCTTGCTTTGCGTCTAGCGCCTGGTTAAGTGCCTCCTGCAAGCTTTCTTAGTCTGGGTTAAACACGAATGTTGCTGTTCTATTTAGTCCCTTTTCTTTCTCTTTTTTGCGTGCTATATACTCCTTTTCTTTAAGCTTTATCTATTCTGGTTTTAGGTAAGGGTTTTTAACAAAGTACTTGTCCTTAGTGTGGTTATAGCTGTTGCATCTAGGTACTTAGCACTTAACCTTGTCTTTGTCCTTGTTATCTTTGTCCTTAGATTTCTTATTATTTTCCTGTCTGTGCTTCTTCTTCTTATTAAGATCTATCTCCGCATCCTAGAGCTAGCGTTTAATGTCGTCTAGGTTAGGCTAGTTTTCGCTTTAGTAGTTGTATAGAAGGTTTATAAAACGAACAGTGTTGTTATACTTAGGTGTGAGAGACTAAAAGATCTTAGCTTACAGAGCACTTTTATTATAGAGACCTTTTAGTTCTCTAAGATAAATAACTTAGTCTTCTAGCTTGCTAAAGAAATTGTCTAGGTCCTTGCAGTCCTTAAGATAGAGTGCTTTAATTTCTTTGTGCAGGATCTGTAAGTTCTAATAGTTACTAAGGTAGTATTGTTTTTCTAGATACTTATATGTTATATATGGGTCTAAGTACTAGTTAAGTACTAACTAGATAGGATCTAATACATAGAGTCTCAACAGTATTAGGGCCTTACCTACTTTCTTTTTATACCTGTTAAAGTTATCTATAGCTTATTTAAACTTCTTTTCTGTACTCTTTATTATAATATCTTAATAAAAGGCCTTGTTAGCTTAAGCGATTAACGCAGTAACTTCTCTAGTTCCTAACTATTAGCTGTTTTTGTCTATTACTACTTCTTGCCTTCGTGTAGTAGCGACCTAAACCTCGTTAAAAGCGTGTTAAAGAAAAGGCATAATATTAGGCTTTTCTATTTCCATAATATCTCCTTTAAGAACACCCCACACACTAAGATACTGCGCCACTACCTTAATGTCGCGTTCCTATTTTGCGAAGTTTTGTTAGCCTACAAGCTTGTTGATCTTGTAAGATAAGAGGTCCTTGACAGTGAGATCGTTGCCTACGTCAAAGGAGTTAGTTAATATTATGGTTTGGGCAGCGAAATTGCCCGGGCTCATAACCTATTGAACAAAGTAAATTCTTAATTTATTGTCTATCTAGGTTAGAACTAGCAGGCTTATATAGCCAACTAGTTCAGTGTTTTACAGTATGATTGTCTAAGATAATTAATTGTCTTAGACATGTGCTACTCTCTGCTACTGTTTGATCCTTCACTGGATGCCAAGGCGCTTGTCTCAAACAACAGTAATAAGCTATGCGGTTAGAGCCTCTAAGGATCTTTTAGCTGTGTAAGAATTAGAGTCTTTTTTAGTTATATATAAACTTAACTGTTAGGCGTAATAGGAAAAGAGAAGGAAGTATATAGGTAGTTAGGTTAATACCTGTTGCAAACAACGCGCTGTGACCTGGGGTACGGTAGGCTCACGTGCGCGCTGACGTAGGAGCTTACCCTGGAGAGACACGTCATTTGTGTGCATTTAAGGGCGCGCTCACGTACGCGCTCACGTGCGCGCTCACGTGCAAGCTGATGGGCAAGCTCACGCAGGAGACACCTGAAGGTAGACTCACGTGCGCGATCACGTGCGCGCTCGCGCACGCGTACACGCTGCTCACGCTCCTACCGCATAATAGCCCCTGTAATAGGCCGTGCTCAGCTCTCCTTTATATAGCTGGCTCTCCTAAGGCCTCCTAGATAAAACAGTAGTTTATCTCATAGATTACCTGGGTAACTGTTGCCAAGCTCTCCCTTTTTCCTCTACAATACCCTATATAAGAGGGTAGCTAATAAGGTGCAACCTATAGATATTCCTGCAGTATTAGATATTAAGGAGTTTAGGCGTAAGGATTAGAAGCGATATACTATTAAACTATAACTCTTAAGAAAAAGTCTAAGACCTCCTAATATAGGGCTTTTTAATTACCTTTTTAAGTATAGATATATAGTATTCCTATAAGGTATAAGATTAATACTAAAAAGGCTAGCCTTAGAAAGGTTTAGATCTAAGTTAATAAAATTAAAAGTTTAGCTATTTATTAAAATATTTATAAATAGAGAAGGCGCGATTGCTTTTACTTTCTCTAAGATAGGATAAATTATTAAGGATATGTGTCCTCTATATAAGATACAGACTATTAAATATAAAGCTTAGTAAGAAAAATTATTCCTAATAGCGTAAGCTGTTAAGGAAGAGGTAGTTATAATATTTAATAATAGACGTAATTAAGGGGTACTAGAAAGATACGCTAGTTAGTATAGAAACTTATAGTTTCTAGTTAAAAAGAAGGATAAGAGTTATTAGATAATACTTAAGTTAATTAAGATAAACGCAGTGTCTCTTAGGGATACTAATCTACCTCTAATAGCAGATAAATTCTCTAAGTAGTTTAGTAGATATTAAATTCTATCTCTTATAGATCTATTCTTAGGATATAACTAGATTATACTGTATCTAGATAGTAGAGATATAACTACCTTTTATACGCTAGTTAGTTTACTTTAATACTATATAATAGTTTAAGGCGCGACTAACTTAGTTATAGTCTTTTAGTAAGTAGTTATAAAGATTATAAAGGATTATTAGCTATATACTATTCCTTTTATAGATAATATTACTACTAGCAGTCCTAAAACTAACTATAGAGGAGAAGAAGCATTTCCTAGAGTAAGAAGATATATATTAGAATATATTTAGTAGCTAGACAGGGCCCTAGCTAACGTAGAAAGAGCTAGAGCTATAATTTTAAGTAAGAAGTATTATTAGGGAGTCTCTAGATTAGGGGTAGTTAGATATAAGGTTACTACGTAAGGGAGATATCTAGATTAATAGAAAGTAGCTAAGATTCTAGATTAGCTAGAATACAGAAATATAAAGAAGTAAGGGCGTTTATAGGCATCTGTGTCTACTACAGGATATAGGTGCCTAGCTTTACTATTTGCGCGAAGCCCCTATTCTAGTTAATAAAGACTAGCATTAAATAGACATAGTAAGAGGCTTAATAAGAGGTTATGCGTACCTTAAAGCAATATATTACTTTAGCTGTAGCGTTAGTAAGTCCTAACTATAAGAATAGAGGTATAATTTTTATAGTAGTAGATATAAGTAAGGAAGGCGCAGGCGCGTCTCTTAAACAGATTAGAGTAGATAGAAAGAGATATCTATATTAATTTAAAAGTATAATTTAGTTAAAAGCTAAGATTCTCTAGCACTTAATAAAGCTTAAGTGTAAGGTAGTATTATAGGCGCTAAAGAAATTTAGAACCTAGCTATATAGATAGTATTTTACTATTAAAACAGACGCTTAGACGCTTATTTATTAACTTAATAGATTATCGCCTAACGTTCCTAGGTTAGTCTAAAACAGGTAGCTCGCAGCTATCTTTACTTAGGACTTTAATATTAAGTATATTCCTAGAAAGAAGAATATTATTACTAATACGTTATTACGTTATCTAAAGCTAGAAGAATAAGAATAGATAGATAAAACTAAAGATAACCTTAAAGATTTTATTAAAAACCTAGTTACTAACCTTAAGTTTACCTTACCTGCTAAGATAAGTAGGGTACTAAATAAGTAATACGCAGATAAGTTAGAAGTAATTACTTAGTTCTTAATAAAATTTAAGAAGCTTAAAGGCCTTACAAGGGCATAACTTTAAGCGTAGAAAAAGAAGATAATAAATTTCTTTATGCGAGAAAGCTATCTATTCTAGAAGTTTATAAGGAATATAGCTATTTATTAAGTTATAGATAATCCTAATCTTAAGACTACAGCTATATAAGAAGTATATTAATAGATTAGTTATAGAGGAGTAAACAGCGTCTATTTAATACTTACTTAATAATACTAGTAAGAAAGAATATATAAGGAGGTGCGACGCACGATTATATTATAGAAATAGTGCTAGCAAAGATTATTAAGTTGTAAGTAAGAAATGCTAATAAATACCTACTATCACGCGCTATAGGAACGAGTTACTATAGACGTTGTTTATATACTATATTATTAAGGAAAGAAATTTATTATAATTATATAAGAATACCTTAGTAGATAGCTAAAGGCACGAGTAATAGCTAATAATAAGTTATCTACTGTCGCTAAGTTTTTATATAAGGAAATCTTATGTCGCTAGAGTATAATAAGGATACTTACTATAGATAGCAGACCTAATTTTAGAAAAGTAGTTAAAGCCCTTACTAAGATTTATTATATTAAGAGGATCTAAGTATTAGTATATAACCTTTAGGCTATAAGAAAAATTAAGGGTAGTTATAAGCTAATATATAACGCACTAGTAAAGCTTCCTAGACTTTAGGTTAATAATCTTCTAATAGTATTATAAGTAGATAGAATTTTTACTTAGAGTTAGACTAGATATTCTCCTTATTAGTTAGTTACTAGTTAGAATCTAGTACTTCTAATTAAGCTTACTCCTCTAATATAGTAGATATTACTATTTAGATAAGTAATATTAAGAAGCTAGTTATTAGCATTGCGAGCTATGCAGCTAGATTTAAGAGATTAATTTCTTAAAGACGCAGTGTTAAGAACTAAGCGCCTATAACGCGAAAAGAAAGAATATTAAGATAATTATAGAGAGATTTATTAAGAGGAAATTAAAGAAGATAACTTTATACTAATATAGGACTTAGCTAAAGATATTAATATATTAAGAGATAAGAAGCTTATAAGCAGATAGCTAGGACTATATAAAGTCTTTCGTGCTAACTAGGATAAAAGTAACTATTAACTTATAGACCTTAACAGTACGTAATTTAGGAATACTACTCTAAGATAGAGACTTAAACTATAGGTACCTTAAGATAAAAGTAAGGTTACTTAAGAGTATTAAGGTCGTGTAAAGCTATAGGATCCTTTATTATAGGATACTAAAGCTAACTTTTTACTACTACCTACTTAATCTAATAACTCTTAAGATAATAAGTTTATAGTTATTAAAAATCTTAACTAAGACGTAATTTAGTTATAAGAGATAGAGAATAATCCTCTTATAAACTTAGATTTATCTAAAGATATAATACAGCTAACTATACGCAGCTATCCTATTATTATACTAAGATCTTTAATAGAGACTAAGAGACAATAATATATTTAAATACCTAATTTAGAAATTAATTCTAACTTAGAAGATAAGCTTGCTCAAGCCTAGAGGACGGGCTTTTATCTTAAAGCAGGGGAGGGGCTGTATTTCCTTTATTAAAATTTTCGCATATTTTTACATATTTAGCATTACATACACGCAGCGCGACCTCCTAGGCACATAAAAATAAGTTAAAATTAAACGAAATATTATTTAGAGTTACTAGGAGGTTAATCTCCTTATTACGCGATTAAAAATAGTAGAGAAACTAGGGTGTTAAAGAATCTAGCTAATTAGAAATCGCTAGGTAAGCTTAGCAAGACCTACTAAAATCTAATTAGCTAGATAACTTAATATCTGCGCTAATAGTAGTAACGTAACTACAAAATTATAGAGCGACAATTTAAAGATACAGAATTAATTAAAAGAGGTAGAAGATAAGATAATTAATATTTTAAAGTGTAAAGGTAAGTTTATAGCTGCGTTTAGCAGTAAAATAAGACTTGCTTAGGAAACGTTCCTAAGTAGCCTACTTTTAAGAGGACCTGCTATACTAGCTAATTAGGCGACAAGAAGGAGTAAAAAGGATAGTAACTTTACCTTTTACTATGTTAATAAAGTAGCGGGGCTTTTAAGTAAAGTTAGGGAGGGAAAGATACCCTCTACTGCTTAAACCCCCTCTAAATCTTAACCCTGTAGTTAATCCTACAGGGCCTAAGTTTTTCTTTCTTACTTCCTATTACTATTTATTAAAACTTTCTAAGGTAGATATATAAGTGCCTATTAGGTATAAACTTTAAGTAATATTATAGCTACCTTAGACACCTAAACAGCTTAGGAAGCGTCTACCCCTACTATTAAACCTAAATCCTTAACTAACTATAACTATAATTAAGCCTGCGCTAATAGAGATTATGCGATTTACTAGTAAAGAAGCTATTAAAGACTACAGAACTAAGCTTAAGTATTATAGTAACGTTAAAGTCCTTTAGCACGCAGGGATTATAGTAGACACTTAGGTTTAAAGCTTACTATAAGTCTCGCCTATTAAATAGAAGGGTATAGTAGATAATTAGATAGTAGCCTTAGCAACTTACTTTAATAAGACTTTAACCCTTATTATTATAACTAGAGAATTTCTAAAAGGAAGACTAAGCCTAATATTACAGTATAGAGGTATTACTACTTTTAAGCAGTAATATCCTCTACTTAAGGATATAGATACTTATAAGAAGAAGAGGAAAAAGGAGATAGAGAGCGCGTTTACCTATCTAGATAAATACTATTAGTATATACTAAGGCAGGTTCTTATTCTATATTCTATTTAAGTAGTATACTTACACTCTAGCGTAATAGTAGTCTAATAGTCACTACGCAGGACCTTACTAGATAACCTTACTCCCTTCCTTAATATAGCTCTTTTCTATTAATAATAATCTGTAAGGAGGAGATAGGATAGATTTATTAATATTACTAACTAGGAAGAAGTATATTAGTAGATAGCTAATATACCTACTTAGATAAAGAAGTATTATAAAGATAGTAACGCTAAGTTACGCGGTATTATTAATAAGTATAAGATGCCTGCCTCTAAGGTTACAGCTAATAATATAGACACGCGCTCTAGATAAGGGTACCTTAACTAGATATTTTAGATAGAGGTAATTAAATAGTATAGAAAGTAATTATATGCAGGGATAAAGCTTCCTCTAAATATAACTATTCCGCCTAAGTAGCTATAAGAGAATTATTTTAGGTATTATAAGTAGACTAAGTTACTTCTTCCTACTACTAGTAATAGTAAGAATAATTCTGTAACTAAGGTTAGCGTCTAGATAATAGCCTTAGCGATAACTACCTCTAAACGTACTAGAAGCTAAAGCCCTACTACTTTATTAAATATTAGAGGGCGCACGTAAGTTATTAAGCCTTCTAGTCTTAGTTACTAACGTATAAGTAAAGAATTTAGAAGTAATATCTAGAATAAGCTAAAGAAGCTAGGCGAGCCTTAAATAGATAGGCTATCTGTTACAGCTAAAAGCATTTAAGAAATCTAGCTAGCAGAATAACGTTTAAGAGGAAACAGGTGTACTTAATAATAAGTTAAAGTAGTAGAGGCCCTTTAAGAGAAATTCTGTCTTAGACAGTGTTAGAGATTTCTCTCTACGCAGCCTCTTACTCTAGATAAGATTTGCGTAAGAGACTTAGAGTTAGTAAAGTAGTTACGTAAAGAGTTAGAAATACTACTAGTAATACTTAATAATAGTATTAACGTTTAAGACTTAATTAAAGAAGACATCTTACTTAAAACTAGTATTATAGTAAAATTACGTAAGAGATATAACTATATAAATAAATAGTCTACTCTAGTTAAGATAACTGCGTTACTTATATCTAGAAAGTTAAATAATAGTAAGCGCGTTTAGCTAATTAATACTTAGTATTAAGAGTATATAAATTTTAGCACTCTTAAGGATAGGTAGGGTAGTTAGGTGTTTAACTATCGTAGGGTGTGCTGGCAATATTACTATTACGTAGCTAGTAAGATAGGCCTACTTACTTAAAGCCTTAGCATTTTAAACACAGTTTAGCTGCTTAAGATACTATACTATTATTAAGATTAATAAGGTTAGCTTTAATTAGACTTAGTAACTTAAGTTCTATTCTTAGCCCCGTTTTAAGGAGACTTGTCAGATTCAAGGACTATTTAGCTTTATCTTTGATGAATTTTGATGATGAACGTGGTTGATCTATTCTGTGTTCCCTATTTCTCCTCTTATGGAGAGTGTGTGTGCCAAGTGGTTACACCCGAGCTTTGTACTACAATACAGTATCGCGTACCCTCGCTTGTATCTGACACACCCCCTCAGCTTGGAAACCATTTCAAGCTGGAAAAGAAATACTTCCGTTGTCTTCTAGTGAATCTAGAGGTCGTGTACAAGAAGCATCGATCACCGTCTAGCTACGCCTGTTCGATCTCTAGCTTCTCAATTTGGCTTTGGATCTCTTCAAGGGGTGCTGCTGTTAGATCTCTGCTTCCTGTGCGCTCTACAAGGCCCATTTGGCTTAGAAATCGTGCCCATTTATTTGCTGGCAGCGCCTTTGTAAAGCCATCAGCTAGCATGTCAGCCGATTGGACATAGATGACCCGAATACTTCTTCTTAACACTTCCTGTCTCAGCCAATGATTGTGAATGTCTACATGCCGGAGCTTAGTTTGCAACCGTGAGACCTCTTCATTGATTAGCCGGATGGTTTGAGTGTTATCGCATTGTATCGTGATTGTGTCCTCAGGCAGTTTGATTTGCAATTCCTTGAGTAGTCGTGATATGAATATAGCTTCTTTTGCAACTTGTGATAGCGCAAGAAGCTCAGCTTCTGTCGTCGAGGTTGTGACTGTATCTTGCTTGCTTGCTTTCCAAGCTATCAAGCCACCAAACAACTTGATTGTATATCCCTGTGAGCTCTTTCTGTCTAGTGTGTTATCGGCAAAAGAGGCGTCGCTTGCGATTTCCAGTCGACTATCTCCGCCGAGCTCGAGCGCTCGATTTCTGGTGCTCTGCAGGTAGAGGAGAACTCGATCGGCTGCATCATGATGCTCCTGTCCCGGATTCATCAGAAAGCGTGCTAGTCGTGACGTCGCGAATGCAATGTCTGGACGAGTAGTCACAGCTGCAAACATTAGAGATCCAATCTTGCGCTGGTACTTGTTGATTTCTGAAAGAGTAGCCAGGCCTTCCCGAGGCTTGGGTTCAATGGCCGCCATTGGAGTGTCGTGTCGGATATCCTTTCTGTCGACTAAACGGCTGATCTTGTCCGCGTATGCTGCTTGTGATAGCTGGATCTTGTGCTGCTCTCGGCTCCTGATGACTTCAACTCCAAGAAACCATTGAAGATCATCTCCGCCAGTTATTGAGTACTTGTCTCTAAGATGTTGGATTGCTTGCCGGGCTTCAGTCTCCTTCTGCTTGCTGTATGCAAGAATGATATCGTCGACATAGAAGAATATGATAATTCCGTCTTTAATTAGGCAGCATGGCTCGTGAGGGACGCTCTGAAAGCCCAGTTTCTTGAGGGTTGATGTGAATTCCTTCTGCCAGAGGACTGGTGATATTCGGAGCCCATATAAGGCCTTGTTGACTTGCAGAACTGTCCCAGGCTTCCGATAGCCATGTGGCATTCTCATGTAGATCTCTCGGTACATTGCTGCATGAACGAAAGCATTCGTGACGTCGTACTGTTTGAGCTCAAGATCAAAATGAGCAGCGATCGCCATCAGCATTCGAAACGACCGGCTCGCGAGAGTAGCTGCATAGGTTTCCTGAGAAGTAATATTTCTCTGTTGGTCTCCTCGGACGACTAATCGCGCCTTACAGCTCTTGAAGCGATAGTCCTTGTCGAGCTTGTAGGTATACACCCACATGCAGTCTAAGATCTGTTGACCCTTTGCTTTTACTTCCTTTACGGGCACTTCAGACCATGATTTCATCTGCTCATGACTCTTAAGATGCTCTCTCTGGGCTTCCTTCCAGTAGTCTCTGAGTGGATGTTCTTCTATCTGCCTCTGGGTTGACGGCGGCGGTGGAAGTTGGTTGAGATGAGGCCTTAGACCTTGTGCCAGCATTCGGTTCATTTGAGCTTTATCTACTGGCTTGCCTTCGTACGTTCCAATGTTCCCAGCCTGTGTCCCAGCCATGAATGCGGCCTTCCATGGGACGGTCTTTGATGAGGCATCTGAGTCCTGAGTGTCTTCCTGATAAGCGCCTGCTAGCAGATGCGCAAGCAGAGCTACCGGCGGTGGAGTCGCTGGTGGCGTAGGATAGCTGTACCCCGTCTTCCTCCCTTGGCGGTATCCTGGGCTATCATATTCTTGGGTTGGCTCAGTATCCTGTGTTGTATCATCTTCAAAGAACGTTTCAGTCTCTGGTTGATCGTAGGTAGGTTCTGGAAGCTCAGCGGATCTCACCCATGCAGCTATCTCGTTCAAGGTGCTGTGCATGAGATTGTCCATAATGTCTTCTGTCTTCCCGTTGAATATCGTGTCTTCGTCGAACACTACGTCTCGAGTGCTGATCACCTTGCCCATCGTTGGAATCCAGATCCTGTAGATACTGGACGATCGATATCCAACTAGGTATCCAATCCAAGCTCGCGGATCAAGACGTTGGAGTCGTGATTTGCCTCGAAGAGTGTCATCAGTCAAGGCAAAGGCCTTGCAGCCATATGCTTTTAGGTGTGCCAGGTTCGGTTTTTGAGGTGTTGTGACGATACCGTTTCGGAGAGCTGCAAATGTGAAGAAGACTTTGTACGGTGACTTCCAATGATTCGAGTAGTTCGGCGTTCGATTGTATAGATACACCGCTGCTCGTGTAATCTCTGGCCACAGCTCCCACGGCAAGTTTGCGTCTAGCCTCATCGCGCGAGATTTATCTTTGACTACACCCCCTGAGCGTTCAGCACCACCGTTTTGTGCTTGGGTATCTGGAGCTGAAGGTTCGAGTCGTATTGCTTGCGCGGTACACCATCGTGCTACCTCCGGCTTCGTAGTTGCAATCTCACCATCACATTCGATCACTTTAACAGTAATGTTGTACTGCTTCTTCAGGAACTGGACAATAATATCTAGTAACCTGATGATTGACTTCCCAAGTCGATTGTCCTTGAAGTAAAAGTCCCATAGGAAACCGGAGTATCGATCAGTGACGAGCATTTGACTCTTCTCCTTCGTTGAGCTTCCCTCCTCATAAGAATGGAAGTCAATAGCTAGTCTTTCTCCTGGGCCTTCGTGGTTTGATCGAGGTGTGCGTCGTATTTGCCGCTTAGTTTTGGCTCTTCCGCACGCGTCGCACTTGACTGTTGTAACTCCCTTAATGCGCACCCCCTCAGATTGCTGGACTAGGTGTTCGATAGCTGCCGGCCCTGGATGTCCCATGCGTTTATGCCAGCGCATCGCGTCAGCTTTCTGTGGTGCTCGCTTTGATCGAGGATTGATTGTTCTTATGTGAAATGCTGCCTGCATCTCGTCTTCTTGCTCGAGTATCCATTGTCCATGTGCTTCTTTTAGGCATGCGATTGTTGAGTCGTCTCGCTTCTTGAGAGTCGTAGGCTCATTCTTATTGTCCCACCACACGCCCTGTTGTCTAAGCAATCTGAATGAGACTAGATTGCATAGGATCTCTGGACACCATGCCACATCGTTCAGCACGAGCCTTGTTGGTCCATATGGCCCTCTTAGGTTGAGCCACACTGTTCCATATCCTTGTATCAAAATTCGTGTGTTCCCAGCCAGTATGTAATCTGCCGTAACGGGAGGACGCAGGCTTCGAAGTCGAGATCGGTCGTTCGTGACGTGGATCGTCGAGCCCGAGTCTAGGATGAAGGAGTGTCTTAGTGGGTAGTCTAAATGCTCGGCTTGGAAAGATGCAGCGTTGAACGCAGCACTAATGGTTGTAATCTTCCGACCTTCAAGTCAGTCAGCAGATATCTCAGGCGTAGGAGTGTGAGAGTTCTTGAAGCTTGGTGTTTGTGTTCGTTGTCTTTTCAATGCCCTTACTTGTTCCTGTACATCAGGATCGTATTGTAGGCGTAGCTTTACCAGCTCTGATATTGATTCCCTCGGCTTGAACCAGTCTGGGGCATTGTTATCATCAATATAGAGGCAGTTGGCTAGAAGATGGCGTAGTCCACAAGCAGGGCATTTTGTGCCTCCAGCTGCCGCTTTATCCCAATTCTGAGACTGCTTGGATATGGTCGAATGACCAGCTGGGCGTTTTTTTGACGAGGACTTCCTCCTTGACCCCTGTTTAGGTTGGTCAGATGATGCGCTATCGGGCACGAGAGAGGCGTCCCTGTCCGTGTCCTGGGTGGATTCACCACTGCCAGCGAGATATGAAGCTTCACTTGCAGCAAAAGCGCCCTTCTGCTGTCTCCCTTTTGGGTAGTATAAGCTCATGTGGTCTCGGAAGCGTTTCATCATTTCTTTTCGGTTCATTCCTGGCTCGCGTCTTCCTTGGTCTTGGAATGATGGCACCCAGTTAGGGCTGACCTTGCTGACTGCGTTCAGGAAGTCTTGTATTACATGATTGAGTTTTTGGACTTCTCCAATCTCTTCAGTCTCTGCGATAGTTGCTGCGTGATCGTACTCAGTCAGCCAGCTGTCCCAATGCGTTGGTTGTCTCATTGGCTTTAAGGCTGCAATGTATCGATCCCGAGCGCGCAGTTGTTCTTCTTCATCGTCGATGCCGACAGTGCTCTTTAGACTAGCTACCCATTCTCGGATTGAGAGCTTTGGTCTGCAGCATGTCTTCTTTAGGTGGACAGAGACTGTTGCTTGGATGTAGACCGACAGCTTATCTAACCTTGCATCTTCATCTTTATAGTTTGTTGCTGCGACTTTGTACGAGTCAAGTCGCGTCTTATAGTAATCAACATCGGTTTTAAAAGCGGTTTGTCCGCCATTCGTTAAATCAGATGGGTTCGCTGGAGGTCGGTCTCCGATCGCCGCTCGTTTCTCATACATTTCAATGTTTGGCTCGGTCGGAGGGGTCGGCTCTGTCTTCGGCGCAGCATCGCTCGAAGGGTCGACGAGGTGCCAGACCTTAAGAGATAGGCATCTGGTCTCCAGCTGCTCGTACCAAGGCTTCCAAGTCATGTAATCTGTCAGGATAATATCGAAATCGCAGTTTGTTGCTTGCGCCATTGCTCTAGCGCAAGGTTGAGGCAGTGAGACTCTTAATTGTCAGATTCAAGGACTATTTAGCTTTATCTTTGATGAATTTTGATGATGAACGTGGTTGATCTATTCTGTGTTCCCTATTTCTCCTCTTATGGAGAGTGTGTGTGCCAAGTGGTTACACCCGAGCTTTGTACTACAATACAGTATCGCGTACCCTCGCTTGTATCTGACAAGACTATACGCATTAAGACCTAACGAGCTATTATTATTACCTAGTAAAAGTTTAAGTCTAAATTAACTAGAATAAAGTTGCTAAGGCTCTTAATCAGGGAGTATATATTAAAGTATTTAAGGAGTATAGTAGTATTACCTACAACGCCTTTAGCTAGAATTTTAAGGATCCTAAGCTAGTCTTAATCCTTAATTAAAGTTTTAATATATACCTCTACTACACGCGCCTAATTAATAGTAAGAGTAACCTTAGCTAGTGTTAGGTAATGTATTATTCGTTAATATAGCAGCTTGTGCGAGGTAACGTTAAATACTAGCTACTATACGCAGTTTTGCGAAAGGAGCCTAACCTAATTTCCTACCCTTACTACACGAAATACACTAAGCCTAGGGATAGGACTTACTTCTATTACGTTAACTTAAATATCTCTAAGGCTATATACTTAGGCAGGGGCGTAGATATTATCTAAAGAAGCATCTCTTTTAATAATAAAGATAAGGATAACTATACGTAGATACTACGTAGCTTTTATAATATTATCTATAAGTACTAGAACTAGCGAGAAAACTTAGGACTTAAGAACTCTACTAGTTATATTAAGGGATAGGATAATAAAAGGGACTAGCTAGAGAGTTGCAGTGTGAAATTCCCTAACGTTACATAGTTTAGTCAGCCTTACAAGGCTAGTTACGTCTGCATCTCTAATCCTAGGCTGCCTTATAGATCTACTAGGCCTGTAACTAAGTAATAACGAACTATCTTGCCTTAGTCTATTAAGGTAGAAGAGGATATAACTATAATAGAGATTCCTGAGATAGGCTCCTATTAAGAGCTTGCTGCTGCCTTTTAAAGCTTAACTACCGCGCTAAAGTTACCTTCTAGACACTTAAATTACTATAGCAGCGTTAAGTAGGCCTTTCCTAGAGATATTATACTAGTATACTTGTTAAACATTACTAAGGCTGTGAACTGTTAGCTAAGATAGGACTCTCCGCTGGTTTTAGAGGAACTAACTAACTTATTTACAGATTAGCCTAATCTTAGTTTAATCTGTTAATTTATTAAGGATACTAGGAAGGCTATAGTAAAAATAATTAAAGAGTATTAGGTTATCTGCTAGTATTATAAGAAGCTTACTTTTAGGGAAGATAAAGACTTTAGCGTACCTAATAAGTTATTCTTCTTAAATAAAGGTATAAATCTAGCTTAAGAAGCTAAGTAGTAGAAGTATAATAGGTAAGTTAAATAACGCACTACCCTAGATAAGGTTCTTAAGGAGCTTTCTAATAATCCTAATAGTAAGGCTGCTAGGATACTAGATAGGAAGGAGAAACTAAGGCGCCTGTCTATCTAAAGCGCAACTAAGTCTCTATAGACTTTAACTTATACTAGTTTATAAAAGTTGTTATTATAGCAACAGGCGCTAAGCTAATATTCGCCTAGTTAGTTACCTATAGAACCTCCTCTCGCGCCTTCTTATCCTAGGCAAGCGCAACCTAATATGAGCGCGTTAAATTTGTATGTACTGTTACAGACTCCTCGTTGTAGTAAGAGGATTAAGGAGATTAAGAAGAAGAAGTAAGGATAATTTAGCTGCACTATTAAGAGCCTAACTAATTAGTAGTTACTAGGTAAGGCTTAATAGACTCTAATTAGCTAAGTGCCTCTAAGTTGTTTAAGAGATACTAGGATAATAGTATACTTGCCAGCGTCTTTAATAGTAAGGTTAAGACGCGTTTTCTTTCATTTTTCTTACTATATTTAAGAGAGTTAACAATAAAGTACGAGAGTTTATAAAGGAACCTGCACGATTATAAGGACTGCTCCTCTTGTAGAAATGCAGCCTATACTACCTTCCCTTTGTTTGTAGGGTAACAATTTCTTTCTTTCTTTCTTTCTTTCTTTCTTTCTTTCCTTTTTCTAGTTCTCTTCTCCTCCTGCTAGTAGTTCTACTTATAAGGAGAAGGAATAATAAGTAGGAGTTGTAAGCTTAATAGGACTAAGCTTAAAGTAGGGGAGGTTTGTGCTGTTATATAGGGTACCTAGGTAATTAGGTAATAATAGGTTTCCTTTGTTAGCAAAATTTAATGATAAGACTTGGAGATGCGAGAGATCTTAACGTGATGCACTAAACACTATGTACTATGCACTACACACTATGATAATTTACTTTAAAACTAAGATTTTGTAAAGTAACTAGTGTATTAGCTACGTTAATTTAATGAGATTTTAGACTATTTTGTTTATTGCTTTTAATTAGGCTCTATACTTACCTTCGTTTCTAGCAGACTGCACAGGCAGGGCTGCTCTTGTTATTCACGCACGTTTGAGTCCAACGTTACCTCTCATTCACAACACCAGAACTGCGGGATTGTGCCGAACCACCTTGTTAACTCCACAATAGCTCTTATAATAAAGGGTCCTCTAGCTAGCGGCCTAAATTTTAAGCCTATTAGAAAGACAACGCGTTAGCTAAAGCACAGGCGGCTCGCGATTAACTTAGGGAAAGAGCTTATTAACGCTAGGAGAAGTACAAGAATAAAGCTATAGAGGATTTAGAACTAGTTATCTTAGAAAACCCTATTATTAAAGACGTAGAGTACCCTAAATTTGCGCTAATAAGCTCCTGTGCTAACTTATTAACTAAGGAAGTTAACCTATATTCCTTCTCTCGCGATACAACACAGCGTACTTTAGGAGCTTATTAGATACAGCTACGTAAGGAAGCTGCTAATCTAGGTCTCCCTAAGAACTTTAATAACTATCTTCCCCTAGGTAGCCTTCTAGGTTTGCTAGTATCTGCAAGTTTAAGTCTACCTGCTTCTATTTAGTAAATAGCACCCTTAGGTATAAGGCTTATAAAGAATTACCCTAGTAAGTTCTTAAGCCTTAAGCCTGTATAACTTGCCTACCTAACAATACTATTTAGATATACCTTGCATGCTCTCTATAAGGATAAACAATTATTAGACGCACGCTATCTTAATACTTCTACTTAGAACTAGGAACTAACTAAATAATAACACAGCTTTATTTAATAAAAAGATAAGCTAGTTAAGGAATATAATAAGCTTAGTAAATAGTAGAATAAGCTTATCGCTAATTACAAGACCTTAGAAGGTTTATTATAATAAATTAAGAACAAACGTAACTCTGCGTTGCGCGAGCGTCTGTTATCTAGCTCTCCTAAGGTTTTAGGCCTCCCTAGGCTTACCCTATTGCAGCTAGCCTTAGGAGCTATAAGTTATCCTGCGCTAGAAGGAATAAGTACGCCTACGCAAATCCTCCTACAAGGTAACGCAGTAGGCGGTATTCTTAATAAGTTTAGTTCCCTTTAGCGTGTTCTGCTCTTAACTAACTTCCCTCTTACTCGCGAATACTAAACATCCCTAGGCAACATAGTAATGCTAAGCCTTTATCTAACTAAGCTCTACTATAAGATTAAGGAGTTATATTAGTTTTTATCTATAAAGAATAAGTAAATTTAGGTGCCTCTAGTATACTCTAGGGGTCCTAATCTTTATAGGTAGATTATAAAGATACTTAACTATTTTAAAAATAATAGGTTAGACTAGTAACATAACAACATGCGAGTATAATTTATTTTTTAAGCTACTAGCAGTTCTGCTTAAACCTTACTATAAGAGCCTAATAGGTTCTTATATTAATATAAGAACGACTTTAAGTGTTTTTATATCCTTAACTCTATCTTTAGCAACTGTAACTATTACGTTATAGCAAAACAGTAATATAATACTCTTATCTTCCTAGAATATAGCTTGCTAGAAAACCCTAGTACAGTTAAAGTATAGGGTCTGTTCTAGATAGAGTTTAATACTATTACTACTTAGCTTCGATAGATAGCTGTAACTTAAGCTTACAAACTTTAAGCTAAGCTCCTAGGCTATCTCTAACAGAGCCTTAGCAGCGCGCCCGCTGTCTATACTGCTGCTGACTTCCAATCCCCCTACAATACAATTAACAACGCGTGTTAGAGCTACGACCTCTAGCAGTTGCCTTAGTATCTCGCCAATTGAACGAAGGGGCGTAACGCGCTAGCTAGACTAAGCCTAGCACTGCCTTATAAATTTGTTCTAAGGATAGCAGTAGATAAGCCTATTAATAAAACTAGTAAGCCTACTCTAGGGCTACGTCTGTCGTTTAAAGACAATAGAACAGGTAACTATAAGCTAGCTAACAGTCCTAAGCCTTACAATACAAACTCTAGCCGTAACTAGTTTTAAGGAAATCTGCGCAGTAACCTAGCTACTAATTATTACGTGCACGTAAGCCTAGAGACTAATAACTCTAACTACAAAGACGCCTCTAATAGTAATAGTAATAAGGCTAAGGACGTTATTTATTTAGGGGAAGAGTAACCCTAGATAAAAGTCCTTTATCTAGGGTTAATAATTAGTCTTAAGAAACTACGCTAGCTACTACCTACTAGGGCGGCATACACAAGCCTGTAGCGCAGGCACTTCTGTAACACACGTAGGCTGTCTAGAAAGATAAGCTGTGTCTAGACAGCCTAGACTAGTTTACTTTCTTAAGCATAATTAGATAATAAGAAAACGCCCCCTACGTTGCCTAGACATTAGCAGACAACTAAGTAGATATAAACTTTATCTTACAGCAGTTCCTCTAGCTCACCTAGGGGTTCTAACTAATTCCTCTTATTACGCCTATTATATATAAAGGATATAAAGGCGTTACTTTAGAACCTATTACTTTTAGAGTTAAATTCTATATAAAAATTAATTCCTACTTTAAGTATACTTCTACCTATATTCTTAACTAGTATAGGGCTTTTAACCTAGTATTAGGATTCTGCTAGAGGAAACTATACGCACTACGCTTTAATTACTATTAAGGTATAATTAAATTCCCTAACGCATACTACTAAACAGAATGCTAGCAACACTCGCATACACTACGAGTTGTCTGCGAGCAAGCCACGCCTAAAGCCTCTACACAGCCTAGTTCCTCTATAGATAGTAGGAATAAAGGCTAGACTAGCTAATAATAAGTAAAGTTAGATACTGCAGCCCTAGTAAAGCTAGACGATAAACACTAAGTACTACACTAGTAAACTAAACCTATAGTAGGTATTAAGGTTATCTTACTATAAGCTATTTAGGCGTTTACTAAATAAAAAAACTACTCTCTATTTATAATAGTTTAGCGCTTACTACTAGGAGCGTTATAAAAAATCTATTACGCAGTAGCATAAAAGGACTATAACAAGTTCTTTAACCCTCCTAAGGAAGTCTTGTTAAAAGATATCTTACCTTCGCACCTGCTTAAAGAATTTGCCTTAATTATTTCTATATTTAATAAAGCAGCTACAGCTAAGCTCCTAGATTACTTAGAATATAACTATAAGATTAAGCTTAAGCTAGGAGCTAAGGTGCCTAATTATTAAGTAAGACTATTTTCTAGTAAATAGTTTAAAGCTATTAAGTAATATATTTAGGAGATAGAGGCCTAGGATTTTATCTTCTAGGGACCATCTACTACACAAAATAACTTACTTATTATTACTAAACCTAGTAGTAGTATCTAAGTCTGCGTAGATTATTAAGACCTTAATAAAGCCTCTATTAAGAATTAATACCTAATTCTTTTCTTCTACGAGACTTTAGCTAAGCTTAATAAAGCTATTATCTTTTCTAAATTTAATATTATACACGCTTTTTATTAAATTTATATAAAGCCTAGTTTAGAATAGCTTACTACTTTCTCTACGCGTTAAGGCACTTATTAATACTACGTAATGCCTATAGGCCTCTATAATACTCTAGCTACGTTTTAAAGAGTAATTAATAGCGCTCTTTTTAAGTACCTTAATAAGTTTTATACTACCTATATAGATAATATCTTAGTTTTCTTAGAATTAGTAGAAGCCTACATAGAGCATATTAAAAAGGTGCTTACGCGCCTTAAGAAAAAAGAGTTCTATATAGACCCGCGTAAATTAGAATTTTATATAGACTATATTAAGTTCTTAAGTATAATAATTATAAATAAGGGTATTAAAATTAACCCTAAGAAGATTAAGGCTGTAACGTGTCCCACAAGCGAGCGCCGCGCACAAGCGAGCGCCGCGCACAAGCGAGCGCCGCACCCCACCAAGTTTGAGCACCTCTCTCATCTTAACGTACAATAGCTTAACGCCACGCTCTTTAAATGCCTTTAAACGAAGCAGATATCTAGCTTACTATCTTAGCTATTCATGCGCATTAGATTAGTGGCAACTAGCCTGCTGCAGCAATCTTTAACGTGTCTAAAAGAACAATCTGTCGCCGACGCGCTGGGACTACTGCTTAACGCGATTACTAGCCTAACTTAAGGAAGCTCACCTAACTAGAAGAGGAGGTAATAGTTAATTATATACTTGATCTATATCAGCGTGGATTTCCGCCTACGTACGCAGCTATACGTGATATGGCTAATGAGCTGCTATCAACGCGTGGTAGAGGTCTGGTTGGCATAAATTGGCGATCTATACCCTCTGCATGCCACCACACTCATCTTATCTGCTGCAGCCTCTTGACGTTAGCTGCTTCTCTCCTCTTAAGAAGGCGTACAGCCGCCAGATAGAGAGCTTGATTAAGGCCCACATCAACCACATTACTAAGCTTGAATTTCTGCCTGCCTTTAAAGCAGCATTTAATCAAGCTTTCACTGCAGTCAATATACGCTCAGCATTTCAAGGAGCAGGCCTTGTTCCTCTCCAGCCAGACGTTGTCTTGTCAAGGCTAGATGTCCAGCTGCGTACGCCATCACCAGCAGCTCAGTTAGGAGCTCAGGAGCTCAGCTAGGAGCTCAGTTGGGAGCTTAATTAGGAGCTCAGCTAGGAGCTCAGCTAGGAGCTGAGCAAGGAGCTGAGCAAGGAGCTGAGCAAGGAGCCCAGCAAGGAGCTCAGCAAGGAGCTCAGTAAGGAGCTCTCTGGGAGCCTCAAACACCAAGGAACCCACGTGAGTTTGAGGCTCAATCGACTCTAATTAGCGATCGCGTTTGACGGCACAAGAGCTTATTACTAGCCTTAATTATTAAGGCGCTTAATTAGTTTATAAAGGGGGCTATAGTAAGGGCATATAGAGCTAAGCTAATAGAGGATAGGATTAATAGCCTTAAGAAAGCTAATAAGGTAGTAACTCAGCAAAAGCAGCGCAAGAGAAAGTAGATTTAGAAGTAAGGAGTCTTAATAAAGGGAGTTAGAGAGGATATAGTTACTTAACAAGAGGCTAATTAACAGATTAGGCGTGAAATGCGTTAAAGTAGGGAGCAATTAGGCCTTAGCAGCCGGGCTCTATCGCGCTGTAAAAGGTGCAGAGAGACTAGGCATAACTCGCGCATCTGTAAAAACGATACTATAGGTGCTACTTGAGCTTGCATATTAATATCTATAGAGTACTTAAATTTATGGTTGAGCTGTACGCTGGTAGAGGTGCTTAAACTTGGTGGGGTGCGGCGCTCGCTTGTGGGACACGTTAACCCTGGAAGTTCGAACAAGATTCCGATGCCAGGGGCAGAGCACGGACAGGGCACGGACGTGTTTGAGAAGTTTGACAAACTTCTGGGGAGCATTCCCGTGTCACCTTTCCCCGCACCCTTGGATCATGTGTAAAGGGACCCAAGGTCGTGACCGCTAAAGATCTAAACGTCGATCCCAGGACAGCACACGGATTCCGAAATCTGCGCAACGTTTGTTCCTTTTCATCATGGATCAGCTATCGGCCGAGCAATTGGCTGCCCTGGCCAAGGAAGACCAAGGGCCTCTTACCAAGTCTATTGTCGTCGCCTTCACGGTCATTGCATTCGTTTGTGTTTGCCTTCGGCTTTTCACACGATTCAGATATGGAAAGGTTGGCTGGGAAGACTACACTATAATGATTTCGCTGGTATGTTGCCTTTTCATCAGCGGCTCTCAAGTGCGCCCCAATGTCGGCAGCTGTCCAGCCTCATCACTCTACCATTCCTCGTACATACGGTCGCGTCAGGCAACCCGACCAGCTTCGACAGTCTGTACCATTATCAAAGCTGCGAAGCCTGCCAAATATACCCCGACTTCTGCATGCGCAGCCAAGAGTTATCCAGGAACTTACTCCTGGAGAAGACGCCAAACACTGCAAGCGGATCGTCTTCTAACAGATACGTAGTGCGCTAGTATTGGGATGGCCGTTTGTCAGGTCTTGCGTCAGTATACAGCCTTTATTTCAACCCGAGCAATATCACTGACAAACAGAAGAAGTACAGGCCGGCGCCGGAAAGCATGCGATTTTCGTGCCCTATCCAGAAGGAAGTGTGGCCATGCTGAAGGTAAGCTGCAATTCTGATGTTGACAAATCAAATTAATCCCCAGCAGTATTTGTTCTTCAGCATCATAACATATAACATCAGCCTCACAATAACCAAGATCTCGATCTTATTGCAGTACAGACGTATCTTTACATTGTGGGAGATGCGAATCCCGCTCTATGTTGTTATGGGTTTCTGTGTTGCTTGGGGTATCGCGATGCTCTTCGCCTGCGTCTTTTCTTGCATCCCAGTAGATGCGTACTGGAATGTTACGAAAAAAGCCACGGCTACATGCGTCGACGATAAAGCGTAAGTCAGACCTCCACAATTCATCTGCCAGGTTATGGTGCCCTTATCCTTGGGCCTAAAAGTACCGCCGAATAATCACCGGCTGTTACATCTTCTACCCCGGATTCTGTGGAACAATAGTCGCCTGAGAACCGTCTCTGTAAACCATACAGGCACTTTTTCTAATGCCAGCGGACACAGCCGGTGATTGTTGATCCATCCACAGCGATGCTTCAAAACAGCTCTGGTGTGTCCCTGCGATATATATTGCTGACGACTTTTGCAGGGCTTGGTACACAAATGCAGTCATTAATATTGCTACCGACTTAACTGTCGCCGCACTGCCAGTGCGTAGCATCTGGGGATTGCATATCGCCAAGACGCAAAAGATCGCACTGCTTGTCATTCTCACCATCGGTTGGTTCGTCTGCGTCGTGTCAATCCTTCGCCTTTACGAACTCGTCGTGTTTTACAAACATCTTGATGACCCAAGCTGGTACGGGGCAGCAGCCGCATATTGGTCTGCCATCGAAGTCAACCTCGCCATTGTCTGCGCTTCAACACCAGCACTTAAACCGCTCATCGTCCGGATCATACCCGCATTCTCGACTCGCAATTCTAGCAGCAGATACGGTTCGAGCACGAGCAGAATCTTCGGAATGCCGACACACAGACTCAAGGGAATGCGACTGACTGTGGACGATAATGTCGAGTTGGCAGCCCAGCCGTCTCAGAAAATCGCCTCACCCACGAAAGCAGAAGAGGTCCATGGCGACAACGTCTGTGTCACGAGGCACTTCGAGCAGCGTTTTGAGGAATCCGGGCGGGACAGGGGCAGTGACAGTGAGAGTCAGAAGAACCTCGTTTCTGTGTCCCTGACAGCGTTTTCGAAGCATTGAGGTAGCGCTATACATGTTTCACGAAGAATTAATGCATAAACGTCCTCTTGCAGCTACGTAAAGGCAGTGCGCTGAGCACTTTCGGAGCTTTCCGAAGCTCCCAAAGTTTGGGCATATCTATCAGTAAGCTCGCCGATAGACCTTAGCGACCAACGGTTTGCGTTTCCACTCGTCCATAAGGGAAGAAAATTGCATTCGCGGGAACCAGTCTAATGCAGGTTGTCACAAGCCAAAGATCTAGAACTGGTATACAAAGACCCATGATCCTCTCTTCTCGTCAATGACGAGCTTTGATCATAGATTCAGCCTTCACGAGCCAGGTCGACACTTTCAACTATTAGGGACTACACAAATCCTCGAAGACTTTATCATAATTATCATTAGCTAGGTCGTGGTTCCTTGCGCAAATACCATCTTAACCCTAAAATCACACTACTTTGATAACCTAGTCTACAAATCTGGCTAGAACTGGAACAGTTACTGGGTAACTTTAGGTTTGCATGGCGTGACTGCTTAGTTATATGGCTGCCGTGCCCGTCGATTACTAGTAATCGAACGAGCCAATCGTGAGACTATGGATAGAGATTTAGATCTATCATAATAGGCATGTGACCTACGGAGAATTTTGATTAGGGGCTTGACTCTACTTGCCTTTGGCTGCAAATTCATCTCCTATTCTGGACTTCTTCTTCCCCGGCCTTGCGCCCGCGACTTCCTCTCTCTGGCCCCTCCTAACTAGTGTTCCGAGCATCTACAGTCAGCTGCTATTCATCTGCGGTGGGATCGTATTGTTTGGGAAATATGCCTCCAAATATCTAGTAGAATTACTGGAAACCTATTTAAGTCAGTATCTTTATAAAAATCCTACATAATCAGTTCCTAACAAACCTATAGCTTCAAAAATTAAGGTACCCTATAAAGATGAAGCTTACGACATGCTCATCTCCTAGGTGAGTTTTCAGCCATTTGCGCGATCTGCACGCGCTTCTCTCGCCATGGTCGACCTCCAATCATCTACGCGTGGAAATGGATCTAGGTCGCATGCTAATAAGAAGTTACTAAACTACTCCCCCTGTAATAGTCGTTCCTACTTCTAGTATAAACGCTACCTATTTATTTTTAAACGCAAACAGAGTTAAGGGGAGTAGGGCTTTACTAGAGAAGAAGCCTCCTTATCGTACTTTAGGCGGAATCTAGATGTTCTAAGGGAGCTCCTAGAGGATTGCTGCTAACATTATCTAGGGCTAATTAAGAACAATACCTATGTGTTTAAGCACAAAGGCGATAGGTAGAAACCTTCTAAATTGAAGGCAAAAAGAGATATATTAACAGTAATTATTAATAAGAGACTAAAAGAGAGGTTACTAAATAACGTAGCAGATTTCCTAGATCCTAACACTAGAAAATAGTACTCTGTGCGCAGTCTTCCTTATCAACGAGGGTATCTGCTTTACGGACCACCTGGGACTAGGAAATCCAGCCTTAGCATTTCAATTACAGGATAATTTGACTTAGACATTTACGTTCTTACTCTATCCATACTTAACGATGATAGCCTAAAAGCGCTTTTTGCTGAGCTCCCGCAACATTATATTGTCCTGCTTAAGGATGTTAACGCCACAGGCGTAGATCGGGCACAAGATAGTAATGCGAAAGCAAGCCAGAATGGTCCTCGACGCATAGCTGCTAATGCTAAGGTATCTCTATCAACCCTGCTCAATGTTCTGGATAGTCTAGGTTCGTCCGAAGGTAGAGTTTTAATCATGACAACTAATCACATTGAGCGCCTAGATCCAGCACTTATACGTCCTAGTCGTGTTAACATGCGAGTCGAATTCCATCTAGCAGATAAAGACATAATCAGTCAGCTGTTCTTCTTCGTCTACAAATCTCGCTTAATAGATGAAGAGAAACCAGGAAAGGGCGTCGACAGGACTAGGACAGACAATATTGGAAAAGACTGCGACTTATCCCAGCTAGCACAAGAGTTTGTGGCGAAGATGCCAAAGCTGGAGTACAGTCCGGCGGAGATCATGTCTGTTCTGCTAGAGAACAAGCAATCACCCGGCGAAGCCATTGCTAGTGTGGAGAGATGGACAGAGAGGATCAGAGAAGAAAGGCATAAATTTACAAGGACGGATTCGTGGGCCCTTGATAATGGCGGATCCTCAGACCATTGATGTTGGCCGCACTCCTGAATTGGGTGAATCTTTGCTGCCGCCTTATGACGGCTGGTCGTCTCTTGTTTTTGCGTGGCTGTCGGCCCGGCTAGCGTGGTGGTCCTGTCAGTCAGGCAGCTTCGTCGAAGAAGTTTTCATTATAGAGCAAAAGTCTCTTGTCTGTTCCTCGAAGCGCCACCTTGTCTGATCCATTCTTTTGTTAACAAAGAAGTAGACCCTAGCCACGTCCTCTCCGTGTCCTGTTGGGTAGCACAGGTGGAATGTGTCCTTGGCTGGATGATGTGTCATCGTCGTGTATGGGTTCTTCCACGGCTCCTGGATTGCGAGTATGTCGAAGTCAAGGACCCTTGGGTCTCGCAGCAGTGATGCCATCACCATGTCTCTCGACTTGCGTACGTTATACTACAGTATACTTAGTATAGTATGTCTATTCATACTTCATTGCCAGAGTCGATGTCCATGTGATGGCTGCTGCTGCCGTTTGCGTGCCGTAGGCTGTTCCCGTTGGCCTCCAACGCTCTCCGCGTGGGTATGATGCGTCTTTGTGGCCGTTGACTGCTGCTTCCTTGCGTGAACGGACGTTCATGCTCTGCTAGGTCAACATTAGCGTTTGTTCTCTTTTGTCCCCGTCCCATTTGTGACTGGCTCCTGGTGCTTGGTGCTGTCTGCGCGAGTATAGCGGTTGGGTTGGGCCTGTTCCTCTGTGCGGTAGTAGCTATTGTCTCCAGCGGGGCGGCCCTTCCTTGTGTCTCTGCGACAGGGTGGTAGTATGGCCGCATGTCGTATGCGGCCTTCGCCTTAGCCTTCTCCTCTCCTGGTCGGACACTGATGGCTCCACGAATCGTGCTCGCCTCGGCAGGTCGCGCATTTCCTGGTTGCGTTCCGGTCTAGTTTCGATGGGCAATCCCGACTCTCGTGTTCCTGCGCACAGTAGCCACATGCTGTTGTTGCCTTGCACTGGGTTCCTATGTGGCCGTAGTGTTGGCACTTGAAGCACTGCTTCACTCGGCACTGTCGCTCGTATCTCTCGCACTGGAACATCTTGCCCTGCCAGATCAGGCTCTCGTCGATGATTTTGTTAGCATCCTCTGGCTTAGAGAACTCGATGATGACACTACAGAAGCAGGTTGCAGTACGCGTGCAGCGCAGATTTGGATCCGGGGCTCCTGTTTTGGAGCCCTTATAACAGTTCCCAATCTCGAAGGCTGGTGACGATGGTGAGCGGTGTCCATGGTGAGTGCTGAGTGGCGGATGCTGAGTGGTGAGCGTTGACTGGTGGTGCTGAGTGGTGTCAATGGTGAGTGGTCTCAATAGATGATGTAACCAGGGCGAATCCATGGGAGAGCATAGAGCTGACTGGCCAAACTGTATATGTATGTACAGTTCCTTGGAGAACCGGTGGACGAGAAAAGGGAAACGGAGACCCGAAGTGATCAGTTGTTGCGGCACGTTCGCAAGCGATACTCGAAATGGCGGAGTAGGACATGTAAGCTTCTAAACTTAGATCTGCGTGTGAAGGAAGGTTACTTTCGACGTTTGCGCGGAGCCCATTTCGCACTCCGCACTCAGCAGTCCTTACCCTCCATCCTTCATCCTACTCTTAGCCTCTCTTTGACTAGGCCTATGTGGTTGCGCCCGCCCTTCGTCTCCATTTCCTCTCCTTCTGCACACTGTCGCTTTCCCTGTTATTGCATTGCCTGTGAAGACCTTCGCTCATCATGCGCTCCATACTTATGGTAAGAAAAATATCCTTAACAAGACTGCATGACTATTTGCTATTAACGTGCACGATCCGCCATGTATAGCTCTTAATAGGAAATGCTTCCTAACACTAGCAGCTAGTATGCCATCTTCTCGGACTCGCAGTCGGCGCTGCTATCGGTACAGCATACGGACAATGGCATTGCAGTTGTGCGAAGCGCAACCGCTAAAGAGTATCACTACAGTTGACGTACCATCCATCGTGGACTAGCTCATGGCTATCGCACACAGTCGCTGCCAGCGTGATTTCTAGCGCGGTCGTTAGTGGTGGCGTCCATCCCTTGCCAGCGTGATACATGGGTCTAAAAGAGCAACCGCCACTTTAATAGACATCTTTCCTCAGTACGATTCTATTTATCATCCGCTTATATTTACAGTTTACGCAATGCGCTCGGTGACTGAATAGACAGTTTTGGACCTTCCCTACGGAATCGCTTACCAACGTAGTAGACTACCTCTTGCACTAATATCTTTCCCTGCGTGGCGAGGACCCTTGTGTAGCAAAAACTAAATTAATCGTGCCTATTGAGACAATTTTAATATCTAGAAGCGTAGATGATCTTGGAATTACTGTACTTTAAGATCTCTTAGCTTTGTCTATACACCTCTATATTTGCGACTTGCTAGTACGTACCTTCCTCTATAGCTTCCTGGCTCTATCTACCTACGCTTGTACGTAGCACATAAATCAAGTTTCAGAAGTAAGCTTTGATGTCCCTGCTTGTAGCCTTTCGTCATAACACGCTACGCAGTCTGTGGATGCCCGCAGCTTACGCCGCTAATATCGTAGTTGCTGTAGGAGTGCAGAGAAGCGTTATATATATGCATGTACATCTGTCCCTCCATAAGTGCCGGTCTTTTGAAATAAGTGAGTGGTGGTGAGTGGTGCCGATGCCGATGCTGAGTGGTGACGAGCGAACAAGACTTTGTCGTCAGCACTACTTGATTGAGGAACGAAGCGTGACTCTCTTATGTGACTATCTTATACAGTGAAAGAATTTAAAAAGAACGTCGAGCCTGCATGCGAATCATATTCTGCGAGCAGTGCAG
This sequence comes from Pseudopyrenochaeta lycopersici, assembly GCA_003313425.1. Classification (NCBI taxonomy): domain Eukaryota; kingdom Fungi; phylum Ascomycota; class Dothideomycetes; order Pleosporales; family Pseudopyrenochaetaceae; genus Pseudopyrenochaeta; species Pseudopyrenochaeta lycopersici. The sequence goes on along the minus strand of NHZP01000011.1, from coordinate 23,711 downwards.
CCTCCCTACCAATACACTCCTCACTTATTATTCGCTCACATTTTGTTGTGACGCTCTTGACGTCTGGAAACTCTCGCTTCAATGGGCTCGTGGAGATGCGTAGTTGCTGGCAGATCTGAATGCTCTAGTAAGACTCATTCGCTGCCTGTTGCAAGCCGGCTCATGCGGATATTAAATAATCTTCTCACTGGCGATGAAGTTGAGCTACTAACGCATCAGAGAGAAGCGCAGGAGATCCTCGAGAAATGGTTCGGCGAAGCACGTTCGGACCAGCCTCCTAACATTACAGAATGGCTTTTGATGTTGCGAGGACCTCTTTCGGGCCCCAAGACGGCGCTATATATAGCTAACGTTACTAATAATAGAATAGCCCGAAAAGCAAAGGAGCCTGAATAGGAAACTGCACAGATCAAGTTCAATCTAGTTTTAGGGACTCAGGATGGTGACTGCTAGACAACATCAACCCGCCGCCCATGAAGGTATTGCCAGCTCAGCTAAGTGCCACATCTCATCCTTGAGACTTAACTGACAAGTCAAGCATGCTTGCAGAACTCGATGGCTTCCTCCTTCCCGTTCCCCTGTCTACCCTGCTATCTCAACGCTCGATTATGTCAAGCATAGTACTTTGAATTAGCCCTAAGTTGCCTGCATACCCTTAAAGCGGGCATGAGAGTGCGTACCAACTCTTCATCGTAGATTGAACATCAGCGATAGAAGACTGCACCAAGATCTCACAGCATGAAAGCTTTTCATGATTCAGTTAATGAACCGCACCTGCCTCGCCAGGCCCTCTATGGCTTCTAGTATCTCATGCACAGTCGCCGTTGGGCAACCACGTGTACTGCGAAACGCAATCCTGCCACGGATAACTCTTCTCCAGTTTCTGGACGCATTTCCGTTCGCAACTGCTGGCATGTGGTAACGTCACCCACTGCGTAGCGAGACACATAGTGTAGCAAGACAAATAAGGGGTACTTTAGCTTTCAGCAACTAGAAAACTTATGCGTATAATAAATATTACTATAGTATAGTAAAAATAATCTACTATAGCTAATCCTAAATATCTATATTTTACTCTTCCTTAAAATTACCTTTATATTATTACCTCTAAGCCTAATTTATATAGCGCCTTTTTTTATAGCGTAACAGACCTCCCTCCCTACATCGCTAATATTAAGTCTTTATTACTCTAAATTTTTATAGAATAGCTTTATCTAAGCTTTAGAACCTCCTTCTAATACTTAGAAGCTATTATTAGCTTAGTGCGTGCTGTTATAGGTAAATTTATATAAGGCTACTATATTAATTAGTACTTCTAATAGAAGTAAATCCCTAATCCTAGCTAATGCAAGATAGCCTTATACTTTTTAGATTATATAAGTACTTAAAATATAATTAAATCTAGCTTAGGATTAGGAGTAGTACTAAGATCTGCATAGCTATAGTGCTTATTAGTTAGCTAACGTGTTTCTAGCGTTAAACTAGTGTGAAGAATCTTAAAGGCTATCGGTGGGGATAACCAATAAGACTGCAAGGTTAGTTCTCTAGGATGGAGTAAGAGACTATATAGAATAGGGTTTAATACTAAGACAGTAAGAGGGTGCTTCTGTAAAGAGTACTAAGGGTTAAGAATAATTAGTATTACTATTACTATACTGTAGAGTATAATATTAAGTTAAACACACTAAGCTATAAGGACTTATTGTAGTAATCTATATACATAAGGCGCTCGTCGCGCTCGCCGCGAGCACTGCAAGCGCTCGTCCTTAGCAGGGCGAGCGGTCACGTAACATGTAATAGAGTAGAACACTAGCGCTTCCTAACTAGCTGCTGGCGTCTAAGGCTCCTCCTCTCTATCCAGGATCTCAGATCCTAACACCATCCCCTTCCTCCTTTAGGATTCGTCTCGAATCACGTGATGTTATGTCTTACGTTAGAGATGCATGACGACGGAGAGCTAGAGTTTGCTAAGGAAGCTCCTTATCTGGCCGTCGATGCTTTAGTTAGTTTTTCTCTAATAGTATAGTCTACTATAGGTGCCTTGGATCAACTAGTAACCCTAGTAGAGCCTGGCTAGGCTTCTACCTTCTAGGTTAGTTATAGTTCTAGTACTTGAGCTCCTTTCGTTCCCTGTCGCGGTTGTATTCACTAATCCGTTCCTTGCAGTTCCCTAGGTTTAACTCAGGTTCCTATATATTCTCTAAGTCTAGGTAGTCCTTCTATTTCATAAGGTACTCTCTTTCTCTATATTAATTCTCTGTAGTCTTAGAGCGTCTTTTATTAAGGATTCTTTCAACTTCGTATTCTGTTTCTTCTTTAAGTTTATACTAAAATGTTTTTTATAGTAGTATTATAAGGTTAGCTAGTTCTAACTTAGAGATATAGAAGCGTAGGTAGATCTTTATATCTAGTAGTAGCTTAAGTGTATAATTTATAAGTCTGTTTTGTTCTTTAACTAAAAATAGTCTAACTTTAACGTAATTAAGTCCTTTACTTAGTTGCTTATTGCGTAGATTTTTCGTAAGTAAGTATGCTTTATCCCCCTTCTTTAGCTAAGGTGCTATTTTTCTTTTCTTGTTCTAGTAGGAAATACTGTTATGTTGTGCTTTCTTAAGGTTTTCTTAGAGTTATTCGTATATTTTCTTTATTTCTTTAGCTATCTTTACAGCTACTTTAGCTTTTCTGCTAGGATATGATTTTATAAAGAGATTAGGGTATCTCCTATAGTTAGTAAAGAATAGTATCTTTCTAGTTAATTCTAACAATTTATTATTATAGGCTAATTATACTATTAGTAATAATAAGACCTAATTATTTTATTATTAATTACTGTAAATCCTTAGGTAAGTCTTTATTATTCTATTTATTCTTTCTATTTATCTGTCTGTTTATAGGTAATAGGCTGTTAATAATTTTCTCTTTATCCCTATTACAGCTATTAGAGTAGACTAGAAGTTAGATATAAAGAGCTTATCTCTATCGCTTATAATAGACTTAGGTATACTGTAATATTATATTAGTCTGTCTAGGACAACAAACGCTATTTGTTCTATATTATAATCGTTCCTAAACAGTATTATTTCTACTACTTTCGTAAACCTGCAGACTATGTTAAAGATAGCGTTATACTTAATTCCTGTTGCGGGATCTTTAGACAGTAGTAACCCTGTTACAAAGTCTATAGAAATGTCTACCAGGCCTTATGAACACCCAGAACTATGCGGTCTCCCCCTTTTTTCTCTTGCCCCGTGCGTTCGCTAATCTTACGAAACAGAAGGAGAACACCTAGAAGAATGCGTCCGCCCCCTTTATTCTGCGACTAAACCTTTCTTAGCTAGTGCTCTAACCTAAATTAGCTAGTACCTACGCGTAACGCGTTAGAGTATAAATCGCGTTCCTAGACGCGTAACTACGCGTTCTATATAATAGAATAAATAAGAGTAAAAGCGAGAGGGAATAAAAAAGAGAAAAAGAAAGAGTATCTATAATGTTTACCTTTCTCCTATCCTACAGCGTCCTTGTCTGCCGCTAGCATACCTGCGCTGTCTATAGCCTAGATCAGCACCTAGAGCGCCAGCATAGTATACCTGTAACGCAGCGGAGAGAGCTGCTCGCAGCCTACTAAGGCCTTAACTTAAACCTGCTAGCGGAGGTCCCTCTCCTTCAACTAAACAGCCCGCCTATCGCGGAGCTAGGTTCTCTACAGGACGCATTTCTCTACTGTAATCACGTCGCTAGCAGTAGCAGCAGTAGTAGTAGTAGTAGCACTACTACTAGCAAGCGCTGCGGCTTTCTAAGCACAAGCTATAAGTGTATATAGAAACATATAAACGAGCAGCACGGTATAAAGCTTACACGATAGTCCTCTGCCTCTACGACCTCGTACTAGGAGTACGCTACGCAGCTATAGAGGCTAGTTAAGGTGCAGACTTTTTTCCGCGAACGGCGCTACGTCCGGTACTTTGTAGTACAGGCAGAGGTACAGGAGCAGGCACAGGAGCAGGCACAGGAGCAGGCACAGGAGCAGGCACAGGAGCAGGCACAGGAGCAGGCACAGGAGCAGGCACAGGAGCAGGCACAGGAGCAGGCACAGGAGCAGGCACAGGAGCAGGCACAGGAGCAGACGCAGGATCAGCATTCGGGGCAGCAACAACAGCAGAGAAAGCGGCTAGACCCTAAGGAGAGGCTCACTAGCTTGTTAGCTGAGTAGGAAACTATTAAGCGTTAGGATAACAAGGCAATCAGCCAAATCGCTGAAGAGGCCTTAGCCTACGACCGCACTAGCTGGTTAAAACGGACGTAATAGGAGCAGCACCTTAAAGCCTACCCAGACTGGAAGTAGCTCGCCTACGCTGTACGACCGCTAGGCGACGACGAGCCAGTATTACAATGTACAGTACGCCGCGTTAAAGAGGTAGTTAAGCAGGCTGTCAAGGAGCTCAGCTCGCTATCGATTGAGACGTTGCGCTAGCTACGTAGTGTAACACTACAGCAGTCTAATTGTCGCCCTCTAGGTCGTATACAGAATATAGAAAGCTAACGTCGCGCAGCACAGCTCTAGGCACGACTTATTTACTACTGCCTGCGGTTAATTGCTGCTAGAGAGAAAGAGAAGGAGGAGGAAGATGCAGAGGACAGATTCTAGCATATCGTCTGCCTATTCCCCTAGCACGGAGGGTAGAAGCAGGAAGCAGTAAAGCTCTAGAGACTACTAACTACTACTAATAGAAGCAGTTACGTAGCTAAACAGTAGAAGGCTATCCTAAGCCTGTCTAAGGCACTATTCTGCGAGAAGGTATACTATCAGCTATTTTATAGCGGTATAATCTACTTCCTTACTGCGCTAGCTATTAACCCAGATATAAACCAACTACGCGACGCCTTGCAGTTCTCAACGCTTCTTAGCTTAATCGTCTACTGCGTCCGCGTCCTAGTAGCTGAAGCTTTCCTCCTATCTACCTAGCGCGCAGAGTAGGGTGCTACTAAGATAGCTGCTCTACTACATTAGCGAGCGCGCTATCTCGTTAATAGCTCGCATAGCCTGATAAGCATTATAATTAGTCTACTTGCCTACGCTAAGCATATCCCTCTACGTACCCTAGGCCGTATTACAGGCAGTATGTAGTAGTCTCCTAACTGCTAGACGTTCTTCCTTAAAGGCCAGCCTATTAAGCTAGAGCGCTTTCGCGCTATAGCATAAGAACTAGTAGCAAAGGCAGAGCAGATCCTTTAGGGGGAACTACTCTAGGTAGAGGAGCAGGCACAGCGACGCTCTACTAACCTAGCAGCTATCTAAGACAATGTGATAACAGTATAGTAAGCAGGCTGCTTCTTAACACTAGCTCAGCTTAAAGAGGGCAGGGACTAGGTTCTCACGCGGCTCGCGAGCGTGCTAGCTGCGCAGCGACTATATATATTAAGAGGGGAGTAGGAAGGTGAGGAGGGCAATCAAGGCAGCTAAGTCTACTAAGCTAAGGCGTCTATACTATAGCATAAGTAACAGGTGTAGTAATATCTCTAGCGCGTAGGACGCTTCCTTAAGCTACTCTGTCTCGCGGTCTATATTACAGGCGGGCAGCTAGCGCGCGGGCCTGAGTTACTGTTAGTTTAGTAGCGTAATAGGGTGCTCTAGGATTATAACCTCTACATAATTAATAGGCAGGTTACGCTAGTCACCTGCTACTATAAGACGCAGGCGTAGTAGGATTAACCTAAAGTAGTTCCGCGCTTCCTGCCAGAGGCGGTAGGGCAGTTAATCGCAGCGTACCTGCTCTACGTACGGCCTCTGCGGGCGATACTGCTAGCTAGCTAAGGTAAAGTAGCTTTAGCATTAATAAATAACTACCTCTAGGCAGATAAGGATAAGCTCTAGGATATAGATAGGCTTACGTGTGCGTTAGCGGTTAAGTTAGTAGAGCTTCTAGGCACGCGGCTGACGATCTAGGAGTACTAGCACGTAGCTGTAGGTATTAGGCGCAAGGTAGTAGGATAGCGGTTTACAGCAGGCTATTGTTAGGAGAAAAAGAGTCACGGTAGTTACTAGGCGTTTGCGCCTAAGGTAGACGGTAGCAGTAACAGCGAGGAGGACAGAGAGGATCTACTTAAGCTACAGAGCGGGCGTTTTACAACGACAGGACTAGTAGCCTATGCTGTACAGGCTGATATAGTATAGGGGCTAAGTGTTTGTTTAATTAACGTCTTCCGCACGTTAAGCTATAGCTAGTACGCCTTCCTTAGCTTCCTTCTATATACAGAGGCGAGTAGAAAGAGGAAGCAGGAGCAGAGCAGCCTAAGCAATAGAGACGAGCCGCAGAAGAGGCAGCAGACGCAGCAGTTCCAGCAGACGCAGCAGTTCCAGCAGACGCAGCAGTTCTAGCAGACGCAGCAGTTCTAGCAGACGTAGCAGTTCCAGACGCAGCAGTTCCAGTAGACGCAGCAGATGCAGTAGTTCTAGCAATTCCAGCAATTCTAGCAGTTTAAGCAGTTTCAGCAGTTTTAGCAGTTCTAGCAGTAGCAACAGTAGCAACTAAGGCAGAATTAAAGGCAGTAGTTAATAAGTCGTATATTATTATTACAGCAGACTCGTGGCAGACAAAGCTATATAGGCTAAAGGATCTTCGGCTGCTACCGTGCCAGCAGGTACTACTTACAGCTACGTTACCGCCGTCGCAGGAGAGGCAGCTACAGGAGGTAATATTAATGCGCGGAGTAACAATTATCCGCGCAGAGACAACGCAGCGACGTAGGACGCAGTATACAGTAGTACGCTGCAGGCGTAAGGTAGAGCTGCAGGAGACAGCTGTAGAGCTCGCGCGCAGGCTAATGGACGAGGCAAGGTTGCTCAGTAGCGCGCAGGTAGCAGAGGTAGCAGTAGGACGAGAGGTAGCAAGAGCGAAAGGGGTCGTGTACTGTCGCAGTAAGGCGCTGTGTGAGCAGCTAGCAAGGCGGCTAGGCTGCGTAGCGTACCACGCAGGCATGCCTAAGCGCGCAGAGGTGCTAGAGAGGTGGAGGCAGTCAGGAGGGCTAATCACGTGCACGTCAGCGCTTGGAGTAGGAGTAGATATCGCGCAGGTGCTCTTCACGCTGCATGTAGAGAGGCCGTAGGGGATAGTTGATTTCGTGCAGGAGAGCGGGCGAGCGCGAGGGGCAGGCAAGGCAGTGATTCTAGTCGTGCAAGGACAGCAGTGGCAGAAGGCTAAGGTAGAGGCAGAGGCAGAGGCAGAGGCAGAGGCAGAGGCAGAGGCAGAGGCAGAGGCAGAGGCAGAGGCAGAGGCAGAGGCAGAGGCAGAGGCAGAGGCAGAGGCAGAGGCAGAGGCAGAGGCTGAGGCAGAGGCTGAGGCTGAGGAGCAGCAACCGATGAACGATAGCGACGTGATGGACGCGTTTATTAGCACAGTAGGCTGTTGAAGAGCAGTAATAAGTTAGTATATAGACGGCAGGCGATTATCTTGCAGACAGCTACAGGCAAGAGCAGATACAGGAGTAGGCGGCGCAGCAGACAGGGCAGCAGAAGGCGCAGAGATAGCGTTCTGCGATAACTGTGAGGAGCAGGAGTATAGAGGGCAGAAACAGTGGCAGGACGAGGAGCAGGTACAGGCGAGGCAGGAGCAGGTAGTACGGGCGAAGCTCGATGAGCTATCGCAGACGACGTGTCCATACTGCTGGGGTATGTTGCATGAAGTATTCAGGAGGGAGGAGGGCAAGGTGGCAGTACAGCAGGAGGAAGAGGAGGAGGAGTATGAGGCAGGGCAGTAAGAGGAGGAAGAGGCGGAGCAACAGACTAAGCTGCAGACTGAGCAGCAGGCCGAGCAGGCCGAGCAGCAAGCTGAGCAGCAGGCTGAGCAGCAGGCCAAGCAGCAGGCCAAGTAGCAGGCCGAGCAGCAGGCCAAGCAGCAGGCTGAGCAGCAGGCCGAGCAGGAGCTCGAGCAGAGAGAGCGCGAGGCGGCAGTACATAGTCTGTGGCAGTGTCCGCGGCTTGGGCAGGAGGGGTTGCAGGATATAGAGGAGCTGCGGAGCAGGGTAAGGTATAAAAAGGAGGTTCAAACGTGCTGGAAGTGTAGGATAATGGAGTATCTCTGCGGTAGAACGCAGGGTAGTAAGCAGAGCAGTAAGCAGAGCAGTAAGCAGAGTAGTAGGCAGGCAGATTGCGCATGGCCGAACGTAGCAATAGCAGTACTATATGGGCTACAAGTAGCAGTAGAGGCAAAAGCAAAGCTAGAGGTAGGTAGAGGAATTCAAGATAGTAGGCTTTAGGAGGTAGGATATCGAGGGCAGGTAGATAGTAAGGAGGAGCTAGGTAGATGGATAGGAGAGGTATATCAAGATAGGCGGATTTTTAAGCATATTACTAGTAAAGGAGTAGCTAGTATTATATATAGTATCTTAGAACAGGAAAGAAAGAAATAGATATAATTTATATAGTATTTATAAAAGAATAGTTAACTAGTTTAAATAAGATAAAAGAAGAAGAGAGTAACGTATATAGTAAGTAAGCGGGCTATGTAAGCGAGCGGGCCACCCTACTAACTTTGCGTAACGCATTAACTTTAATCAATTATGTCTCTACTAATTCAACCTTAACTAGCTCCTCGCGAGGCTAACGTTAATCTCGCAATCTTAGCTCTTAATCTAGATTAAATTCAGACTGAGTAAGTTACTGCATAGACGTTTGAAGTCCCTTAAACCACGCTTCAGCGCTGCCGCGCTAGCGTGCTTACCCAACGCGATTACTAGCCTAACTTAAAGAAGCTTACTTAGCTAGAAGAGGAGGTAATAGTTAATTATATCCTTAATCTAGATTAGCGTGGATTTCCGCCTACGTACGCAGCTATAGGTGATATAGCTAATAATCTGCTAGCAGCGCGCAGTTAAGGTAGGGTTAGGCAGAAGTGGCCATATAACTTTGTCAAGCGTACAGATAGTCTTACGACATGTTTTACCCGAGCGTACGATAGGCAGAGAGCTCTATGTGAAGACTCTTAGCTAATAAGCTGCTGGTTCAAGCTAGTAGAGGAGACAAAGGCAAAATACAGTATTGCAGATAAGGATACATATAATTTTAACGAAGCTGGCTTTAGGATAGGTAAGATCACGACTCAGCTAGTCGTGACTGGGTCAGAGAGGAGGGGTCGGCCAAAGGCTATCCAGCTAGGCAACCGCGAGTAGGTAACGTTAATTTAAGGCATTAATGCAGCTAGCTAGACAGTCCTACCCTTCCTAATCTTTGCCGGCTAGTATCACCTGTCTGCCTAGTACTAGGAGGATGCTATTCCACGCGACTAGGCTATTTCAGTTAGTAATAATAGCTAGACAACTAATTAGCTTAGAGTAGCGTGGCTAAAGCACTTTAATGCTTACACAAAGACAAGGGTAGTAGGCGCACGTTAGCTGCTTATCCTTGATGGCCATAAGAGCTATCACTCTCTTAAATTTCAAGAGATCTGCAGAGAGAGCAACATCTATACCCTCTGCATACTACTACACTCATCTTATCTGCTGCAGCCTCTTAACGTTGGCTGCTTCTCTCCTCTTAAGAAGGCGTACAGCCGCCAGCATAGAGAGCTTAATCAAGGCCCACATCAACCACATTACTAAGCTTGAATTTCTGCCTGCCTTTAAAGCAGCCTTTAATCAAGCTTTTACTTCAGCAAATATACTCTCAGCATTTCGAGGGGCAGGCCTTGTCCCCCTCCAGCCAGACGTTGTCTTGTCAAAGCTAGATGTTCAACTGCGTACGCTATCACCAGCAGCTCAACTGCGTACGCCATCACCAGCAGCTCAACTCGCAGCTCAGCAAGGAGCTCAGCTAGGAGCTTAGCTAGGAGCTCAGCTAGGAGCTTAGTTAGGAGCTCAGTTAGGAGCTCAGCTAGGAGCTCTCTAGGAGCCTCAAACACCAAGGAACGTACGTGAGCTTAAGGCTCAATCTACTCTAATTAGCGATCGCCTTCAACGGCATAACACCTTATTACTAACCTCGATTATTAAGGCGTTTAGTTAGTTTAAGAAGAGGGCTATAGTAGGGATACACAAAGCTAAGCTAATAGAGGATAGAATTACTAGCCTTAAGCAAGCTAATAAGGTAGTAACTTAGCAGAAGAAGCGCAAGAGAAGGCAGATTTAGAAAGGAGGAGTCTTAATAAAGGGAGCTAGAGAAGATTTACTTACTTAGTAAGAGGTTAAGCAGCAAATAGAGCGTAAACTGCGCTAAAGTAGAGAGTAACTAGGGCCTAGCCGCAAGACTCTAACCAAAATCGGTAGAGTGTACGTAAATAGGTACTATTTAGGGCTTTGATTTTGTTAGGGACAGAGACTACATGTCTGTGCGCGGATATTGTAGAACACGGTAGGTACTAATACTTTTTAATCTAACGTACTAAATATCTGTTCTTGCCTAATTAGCATGAAATTAAGATATATTTTTTGCAGTACTAAACTGCACTATCTATGTAATTTGCAGCGCAGTAGCTTTTATAGTTAATAGAGTGGTGTTTGTAGTTAGGGTTACGCTAGTGCGCTAGCGTGTGGAGGACAGCTGCAGCGCATTAGTGTAGTAAAACAACACAGCTACAGTAGACAATATATAATAGTAAGATACTAATTGCAAAGCATAAAATAGTAGATTACAGTACTTAATCTACGCCTGAGGCCTGCAGAGCTTAAGTAAGGTAAGCTGACGCATAGGACGAGCGGGTGCAGGGCTTTTGGCGGCGGTTCTCGACTGCGCAGGCTCAACGTCATCCTTATCGTCGTCGTCGCTGTCTTCGATCTCGTCAACTTAAGTTGCGGGCGCAGGCGCAGGCGCTTCTGCTTTAATGTAGAGCGTCTCCTTCTCGCTAATTGAGCCGCCAGCAATGCCCTTAGAGCCTAGCTAGGCATCTAACGCGATGCTTGCTTTGTGGGCAACAGGGTTTACCTTAACAACTAGCTCTAGCCAGATATGCCAGTATCGGATGCGAAGATCGTTCTCCACCTACGAGTTAGTGACGATGTCGTGCGGCATTAAGCAGAGCATCCCCCAGCCTAGGGTCTTAGCTGCCTTGTACCAGCGAAGGGCTTAGTACAAGCGCCTCTTAAACCTCTGCCGCTGCTCAGGCGTTGGTGTAGTGGAGACTAAGGGCAGTAAGGCGTCCATAGCCTCTAAACTGACCTTACCCTTGCTGTATTAGTTGTGGCTTATGTTACGGCTCGACGCGGCATCCTGCGTCTGGATCTAGTCTACCTTCTCCGTGTAGGCCTTGCTAAGGAAAGCTATAGCCTAGCGGTACTTAATATAGATAATGTCTAGCTCCTGCTTATAGCGATCGCACAGACTCTAGGCTAAGGCGAGTGCGCTCTAGGGTACAGCTGAAGAACTACTCCTCTGCGACAGCTGCCAGCGGTTACGGGAGGAAGCAGGCGGGCGGCTCTCGCTAGGCTCTTGTACAAAAGGCGTTCTATGGGTGCGCCAGCTTTGCAGGAAGGTAGTAGCAGAGGCCTAGGAGGAAGCGTTGCTGATAGCACGCGCCTTATTAAGCATGCTGGAAGCTGTTGCGTAAGGCGCTGCGGCGCTGCTGAAGAGGTCTTGGTCCTTGTTAACAGGCTGCTTGATGATCTAGGCGACGAACGGCTCATCCTGCTGCGATATCGAAGCATAGGCGCCGTGTTCCTTGCGAGGCGCCTTCTCTGGCGGAGCTACCAGGCTGAGGCTGTTTTTCTTCTTAATCTGGGTTGCCTCTAGCTTCTGGGTGCGATCTCGCTTAGCACGGCGGTTGTTGTTAGTGACCGTCGTGATCTGAGCGGGTTCCTCCTGGCCGGCTTGTCTGTGGATAGGCTCCTTACGCTGGCCGGACTCTGACAGCTGCAGTGTTGCTGGGTAAGGAGACTCTGTACGGAGCCGGGGGCGCTTTAACGGCAGGGCTAGTGTAAACGCAGCAGCCTACGGCAGAGCCCGCTTTGTAGATCGCGGCTGAGCGTTACAAGGCCTCTGCGCTGAAGGGGGTTCCTCCTGGAAGTTTTCGCCTGGGCTACGAGCGAGGTCTTGTGCTGCAGAAACTAGCCTGCTCTAGGAGTTGGTAGGTAGGGCGTCTTTAGTAAGCGTCTCCCTTAGCAACTAGATTGCTAACAGAATAGAGTGGGCGACGAAGACAGGCTTGCAGACGCTACGATTGTTAGGGATCAACTACTTAGCGCTGTGCGGGCAGAATAGCGCGTCATGCTGCGAGCCCGAAACGGTCGCCTGGTGGAAGAACAGCTTCTGGTAGTCTTTGTTTAGTAGTTTGTATCTGTAGTTGTTGGTGAAACTAGACTCGCTGGCTAAGAGGAAGCTCTGCGGCTCGCTATTGAATTGCTCTGCGGCTCCCTCTAGTACGGAGATCTAGGGTAGATTAGATAACAGCGATTGCGACATGTTTGTTTGTTTATTGACGTAGGTAATGCAGGGGAAGAAGAAGTAATTGTGTTGTTGTAAGCCCCTGGACTAGGGTAACGGTCTAATTAGAGCTCTGCTCGTACATTATGAGTTAACGCACAGCTAGAAACACAGAACTTAATAAACCTAGCAACAAAACTAGTGTCTGCTGCAGAGAAAGTACGCAGAAAACCTTTAATATGTTAGACGTAGATGTTAAGCATTAGTACTTTGAGTACTTAGCTAAGTACTAGGTAGCTGTGTGCAGAGAGTGCTGATACGCGGTATAGCCAGATTAGATTAAGGGGTATTTGTAGAAGTAGTATAAGCAGTCGCATAAGAGAGCTAAAGCTGTTAGAGAAGCTATTCGTTGTTAGGTAGGCTTAATACAGTACCCTAGCGAGTTGGAGATACTAAGCAACAGCGCTTAGCTAATACCCTAATTGCTGGTGTTTGACGACGGCTTATTATGCTAATTAGACGCAGAACGCTGCTAGTACGTTGCGCGAAGCAAAGAGTTAATTAGGAGATATTAGCGCGAACTGCACGAGTGGTCGGCTAGAAAAAAGCGTGGACGTCCCACCTGGATAAGGGCGAAAGACGTGCGGGTTAGGGTTAGCGGAGGATGCAAACGCGTGCATTGCCAGCGACTGTTTAGTAGCCGGCACGGGTCACAGTACTTTAAGGTGCATTACACACTAGACTATAGCCCACAACCTGTCCCTACTGAAGGCGAGGTAGCATAGGCGCGGGTGGGCGAGGAGATAGCTAAGACGTGGGCCAACGTCGAGAACTGGGCGAAGATATCTATCCAAGACGGCGAGAAGGACGAGGCAGCCCTATGGCTGGAACGGACTAGGTGGCTGCTGTACTTTATTAACTTAAAGCGCCCTAAGTTGCTGGCGAGCATTAAGGAGCCGAATATGGACCTAGATAAAGAAGATAAGCCTGTTAAGGCCGCTATTTAGAACGCTATGGATAGGCTGGCCCGCGTTAGCCAGGCGTCCGTTATCAAGCGGACAGGCATATTCGTGCGCATGGAGGCCATTCGCACTGAGATGCACCAGACTAGGTACACACTACTGTAGGCGTACATGGATAATAAGTCGATTAGGGAGCGATCACGGCCGTAGAAGCAGATGCTGATGTTTTTTGCGCGCACGCAGCGGGAGCACAGCTGGAACAGCCCTAGGTATCGATTCACGCGGCAGCAGCGCGAGGCGTGGGAGGCGCTGGTCGAGCAGGCAGAAAGAGACGTGGAGGAGGTAGAGATAGAGGGGGAGAATTAGGTAGAGGCTAAGGATAAGATAATGATTGACGAGCTTAACGAGCAGGAACCATCTAAGCCTAACAACGAGCCTAAGCATGTAAAGCTAACCCTAATCTAGAAAGCGTACTTAGAGTTTTGTATCGCGCTGCTTAACTAGGTTATCTGCTGTAAGGAGTATAACTGCGCGTTAGTATGTGCGTTAGCCGTGCTGGGCGTGAAAGAGGACGGCTGGAAGGGCCCTGAGCTGTACCCGCTAATATTGTTGTCCGTGATTAAAGTTACCTGTTTCATAGTAGTGCAGCGGGCGCTTAAGCTGTCTGAGCTGTTTAAGGACGACGACTTCGACGACGACAGCGCGTACAGCAGCGACGGCGGCAGCAGCCTAGCCTAGTATTAACCGAAGGGGTGTTTAGAGTTTGTGCAGAAGATAATAGATAAGTTTATAGTGCGAGGCAGCTACAGCCTAATACAGTAGATGCTTAACTTGCGCACGTACGGGCTTAAGGTGCATTACAACACTACCGCGCGCAGGTACGTCGAGTGGATAGGGAGGGACAAGCTGCTGTATAAGAACTTACACTTTACTATGTCCTAGTTCCGTAGTATAGTGCACAGGATGCAGGCAGAGAGCAAGCGGTTACTACTTAAGGAGCTGTTATTTTGCGCTAGGTAGATAGCAGATTAAGTGCCCTAGGTTCCGTGGGAGCAGCTGCGCGACAACCTAACCGACGACCAACCTAGGTAGAATTTTTTGCAGGACTAGCGCACCTGCATGCCTGTAGATAGGGAGAAGTAGCTTTTTAAGCGGGTAGGGCAGGACGCTGCAGTACAAGAGCAGTTTATTAAGCTAGCTACACGTTCTAGTATTAACAGGAAAGAGGTAGAGTAGTACATAGACTGCGTAGTTGCGTTTCGGGAGAAGCTAATCGCTTTACTATATATGTTAGGTGGGCAGCCCGCACAAGTAACAGAGATATTAAGTGTCTAACACTAAAACATGACGAAGGGCGGACACCGTAATATATTTATTAAAGACAGCATAGTAGTGTACGTCACACGATACTATAAAGGGTACGCTATTAGTAGCGATGTTAAGGTAATCTATCGCTACTTACCGCGCGAGGTAGGCGAGCTGCTGGTGTAGTACTTGTGGCTAGTATTACTATTCCAGCAGTAACTCAAAACAATAGTGTGGAAGAAAGAGGCTATTTTATCGCACTTATGGCCCGCTGACCCGAACAGACGCAAGTAGACGTCTAAGCGTGTGCGGGAAACGTTAAAGCGCGAGAGCAGGGCGGGACTGGTAGGGCAGGAGCTGACGATTGCAGTATACTGTGAGATTACTATTAGTATCAGCTGGCGATTTTTACGTAGTTTAACAGCGTTCGCAGCTAAGGAGGGCGAGGATAATAAAGCGTAGAGGGAAGAAAATATAGCAGCTATTATCGCAGACAAACAGTCTAGGCACACTTTACACGTAGCGGGTATAGTGTACGTACAGGGAATTATAGAGCAGGCGGGCGTAGTAGTAGATAGGAGGCAGCTGTTCCGCGGTTTAAGCACTAATTAGTATTAATTTTTAGGGTTTTAGTTAGCTATGTAAGGAGCAATAGACTGTAAGAAGCAGAAAAGAGCGCTGTTTAAAAATAAGGCTAATAAGGTAAGACTAGAGCGACGGGAGCGTTTAGTAAAGATAGATTTAGTTACGCAGTTTAAATAGCTTAAGGGTAATAAAGCGAAGTTTAGGGGCGTGCAGAAGAAAGTAATTAAGGTAATTATTGCGGGTAAGAGTCCTGTTGTCGCCGTAATGCTAACAGGCGCAGGCAAGAGCATGTTGTTTATATTACTGGCGTGGGTAGAATAAGGCGGGATAACAGTTATTGTTGTGCTGTTGGTATTATTACGCGGAGACATAATGCGGCAGTGTAAGGAGCTAGGTATATTATGTGCTGAGTAGGAGAGTTGTCGCCTGCCTGACGCAGCTGCTATCGTTTTTGTAACGCCTAAGTCAGCTATAGGAGAAGACTTTACGACGTTTTTAAATTAGCTACGAGCGACGCGGCAGC
This sequence comes from Pseudopyrenochaeta lycopersici, assembly GCA_003313425.1. NCBI lineage: Eukaryota > Fungi > Ascomycota > Dothideomycetes > Pleosporales > Pseudopyrenochaetaceae > Pseudopyrenochaeta > Pseudopyrenochaeta lycopersici. The sequence goes on along the minus strand of NHZP01000011.1, from coordinate 7,990 downwards.
TGGACCGTATTGTAATCAATGAATGTCACATCGTGTTGAACTGTTAGTATATGTTCTGTAAGCAGATATAGTAGTTAGGTAAGCTAGTGGCAGCTAAGACGTAGATAGTGTTGTTAACAGTAACATTGCCGCTAAGCGAAGAGGACGAGTTGTATTAACAGATGTGTTTCGCACGAGAGTAAGTAAAGATGTTTAGACAGCTAACGACAAGGGTAAACGTAGTATATTAAACGATTAAGGTTAGCAGGTCTGTAAAGAAGAAAATAGTTAAATTAATAGTAGTAAAGAAGGTGCAGCGGAGGCTCTGAAAGTATAAGATAGGCAAGATTATTATATATAGTAACTTAAAACTAAAGGTTAACGCGTTAGCGGAGTAGTTAGATTGTCGTGCGTATTACGCTGACGCTGTAGGTAAGGTAAGCATGTTAGCAGACTTTATAGCAGGTAAGCAGCGCGTGATTGTAGTAATAAGCGCGTTAGGCATAGGCGTCGACATACCGGACGTGCAGTGTATCGTTCACATTGACTGGCTGTTCACGATGTTAGAGTACGCGCAGGAGAGTAGTAGGGCAGGCTAAGACGGGTTACGGAGCGAGGCGATTTTAATTATTTAGGAAGGGTAATAACGCGCTAATAATAGGTAGATAGAAGCAGAGAAGGTATTAGTAAGGAGATTTGTAAGAGGCGAGAGCAGAATAGCAGGATGTAGGAGGGAGGTGTTAGACAGGTACTTAGACGGGAGGAAGGATTACGTAGGGTGTAGTAAGGAGGATAATAAGGAGATGTGCGATATATGCTAGGGGATTAATAGGTAGTAGGAGGAGGTTACAGGAGAAGAGATAGTAGAGAAGAGAGAGTATAAGAATAGCGAGGGGGCTGAGATAGACGTAGTTAACGTTAAGTAAGAGGAGACGCAGCACGCGTTTTGGCAGCAGGAGTAAGAGCGGCGGGGCCTATAGCAGACGTTAGGAGAGCGCTGACAGTAAGAGTTTGCCGACGTAGAGTAGGTGCGCAGGTAGTTAGCGTAGTAGGCGAACTAATACAGTATATGCAAGGGAGCTAGCAACCTGCAGAGTAGACACGATGTACAGTAGTATTAGCGGGCTAAGAGTATAGTTGTAAAAGAGATAGTAAAGACTATAGAGGAGTAGATTTAGTTTAAGTTTTATTTAGGATATTTCCTGTGCAGTAGAGTGCTGCAGGAGATATATAATAGCTAGGAGCTAAATAAGAAGGGGTAGTATTAAAGAGTACTAGGCGGAAGTTATTAATATAAGGGAGTATTAATTGCAGAGTTAACAGGTATAGTATTTAGTTACAGAGAGATTTTAGACTAATAGTATGCGCAGTTACAAGAGTTAGGTATTAATAATGTAGGAGAAAGCATAACTTTAATAGAGTATTTAGGAAGAAAATAATTACTAGACATAGTAGAAAGTAATAATTTAGTAAGGGAGTTTTATTAGGTTACACAATTATTAGTAGAGTAAGGGAAGTAAATTATAGAAGAGTCCGTGTAAAGATAAAGACCTAGTAAATTATATATTATAAGTCGTGAATTGTTAGAGATAGTAAATAGGTTATTTTATGAAAATAGAGGATTATAAAAATAGAGGATTATAAAAATAGAGCATTATAAAAATAGAGCATTATAAAAATAGAGTATTATAAAAATAGAAGATTATAAAAACTAAGGTTTAAGAAAATTAAGGATTAGATTATAAGACGCTAGGACAACTATATTATAGACTAACTTGCGGCTATATCTAGTAAGCGGTAACCTGTGCCCGTAACTGTAACCGCAACCTGTAGCAACCGCACAGAATTGTAGCCTGTAACCTATCGCCTACAGCCTATAGGCAGCAGAGAAACTAGTAGAGAGAGATCTGTTAAGAGAGATCTATTATAAGAAAAGGGTAGGCAGTTAGCCCGTTAATATAAGAAAAGAAGCTAAGCGCAGGTAGAGAAGATGTTAGGGATAATAAGTAATAAAGTAAAGGGGGGTAGTAGGCGGGCCTGTAAGGAAGGAAAGAAGGGCTTAACCTATTAAGAGAAGAGGAGGAAGAGTAGGAGGCAGTAAAGTATTAGAAGAAGAAGAGGGTAGAGGATTTAGGTTTAGGCTAGATTAAAAGTCAGAAAGGCGGAAACTAACTTACGTCCCTGTTAGAACAGAAGTTAGGGCCTGTAAGGTGTTATAAGAAGAAGAATAAACGTACGAAGATAATTGCTAGGTTCACGAGATAGGTTTAATAGTTAAAGACAACTGCTTAAGGCTAGAAAGAGCGCGTAACCTAGTTCCTGTTATCTGTTTCTGGTTATCTGTTACCTATAACAGTAATTTGTAACAATAACTTATAACTGTAACTTATTTTTAGCAGAGAGGGAAGAATAAGAGGTAAGGGAAGCGTCTGATTTAGGAGAAGAGGAGGGTAGGTAGGCCTGTTAGTGCAGAAAAGAGCTAAGCGTACGCAGCGAAGACGTTAGGGAATATAAGTAATAAAGGAAAGGGGATAGGTAGCGGGCCCGTAAGGAAGGAAAGGAGGGCTAGTAGGGCAGTATATAGAGTAATAAGATGTGCTAGGTGTTTATAGCATTTATAGTATATGTTAAAGGAACTAGTAACGTACTAAAGGAGGAAGGGTAGACTAGATTACTACTAGAGAAGAGGGGAGTATAACTAGAGACTAACTTTTGCTTAATAGTTAAGTAAAAGTTAGAATGTACAGAACAGACACAGAAGGTTCTCTAACTAGTAGAAGTCCCCTAACCCGTAGAAGACTGCCTAACCTGTAGAAGTCTCCTAACCTGTAAAATTCCCTCTAACCTATAGAAGACTGCCTAACCTATAGAAGTCCCCTAATCTATAGAAGGCCCTCTAACCTGTAGAAGACTACCTAACCTGTAAATACCCCTAACCTGTAAAAGTCCTCTAACCTGTACAGGATAGACATATTAGGAAGAAGAAGAAAGGGTAGGTAGATAGTAAGTGCAGGTAGGGGGAGTTCTAGCCCTAACAGAGATAGAAGTTAGAGTAATAAAATAATATAAAAGGAAGGGATTAGTAGGGTAGAGTAGAGCAGTATTTTAAGGACAAGGTAGTAAGAGTAGAGAGGTAAGAAAGTAGGGGGTTAGCAGGGTTTAGAGTTAGCGGCGCAGTAGGAGATATAGGGCATATTAGAATATTTAGCGAAGAAGCATAAGTTAGATTACAGTAGAGAGTAATAATTTAGTAAAGGAGTTTTATTAGTTTACGCGGTTGTTAGTAGAGTAAGCGTAATACATAGAAGATAAATTGTTGTTTAAAAAATAGAGGCCTGTTATGCGTATATAAATAGGGTAAGTAGGTAGGTATAAGAAGTAAGAAGAGGTAATAGTAGAGTAGGGAGAAGTAAATAGAGAGGCAAAAGATAGCCTGTAACCTGTAGGAAGGTTAGAAGTAGCCCCTAAACCTATAGAAACAGAGAGAGATGCTCTGTAACCTGCAACCTGTAACCTGTAGTAGAAGTATACTAGCTGCCTAAACCTGTAGGGAGGCGTTATAGTAAGGCTGTTATTATTTAAAGGTAGAGATTTAAAATTAAGTTCTAGTTAGGACTAGATAGAAGTTAGATAAAGTATAACCTGTAGGAGTAGAGAACGAAGAGTACGAGGACGTATGCAGGAGCGTAATAGATAGTAAAAGTTTAAGAGAAGCGGTTTTATACAGAACGCAGAGCATAACAGAGGGGTAGGTAGTAGGCTGTCTAGTGTAAGAAAAGAAGCTAAGCGCAGCAAGATAAAAGAGTAAGAGTAAGAAAGAAAGAGTAGGTAGAAGGCCCGTTAGGTGTTACAGAGCGAAGAGAAGGCAGTAGTAAAGTATAGAAGAAGGGGGAGGTAGTATAAAGTTCTATTTAGGTCAGAACTAAAATTAGAAAGATAACACTAACCTAGTCTATTTAAGAAGAAGAGAGATACGCGTAAGGGGTTATATAAAGAGGTATTATAAGGACGAGAGAAGTATATAGAGAACTGCTTAGGTTAGGAGATAAATAGGATAGTTAAAGGCAACCGCTTAGATTAAAAGAGGAAGAAGAGAAAGAAGAAGAATAGTAGGAAGATAAAATTATAGAAAAAGAAAATATAGAAGAAAAGAGAAAGAGAAAGAAGTAGATAAATATAAAAGTAGAGTTATTAGTATAGTAGATTAGGAAAGTATAATTAAAGAGAAATAAAAATAAAGAATAATAAAATAGTATAAGAGTTAGAGATAAGGTAAAAAGAGTTAGATTATAATAGAGAGAAAGAGATAAGTAGTAGAGTAGAAATAGAGTAGGTAGAGGTAAGGGTAAGTAAGAGGAAAATAAGAATAAGGTAGAATTTAGAGAATAAAGGTAGATAGAGAAAGGGTTATAATATAGTATAGGGAGTTATTAAAGGAGAAGAAGAGTAAGTAGAGAGAAATTAAATATAAATTAGAGTTTAATAGATTAAAAGTTAGTAAAGAGTAATTTTTAAGGTAGAGGTGTAGTAGAAAAAAATAAGATTTAAGAAGGTAAGAAAGAATAAAGGAAGTAAAAGTTAAGAGGAGAAATAAGAAAAGATTAGAGGTTAGGAGTTTAAAGTAAAGAAGTAAGAAGGATAAAAAAAAGTAGGAGATTAGAGGTTTAAAGTAAAGAAAAGAAGAAAGGAAAGAATAAGAGTAGAGAAGAAAGATAAAAGTAAGTAGAAGTTTATAAGTAAGTATTAGGGTTTAGAAGAGGTAAAAAGTTTTAAATTTTAGAGTAGAAGAAAGAGTAAGGAGATAAAAGAGTAAGTTAGGTAAAAAGAAAGAAAGGTAGTAAAGGGTTAAAGTTATAGAGAGGGTAAGGATTATAGATAGTAAAAGGAGTAGAGTAGGAGGAGAGAAAGGATAAGTATTAGAAGAGGAGAAAATAGGTTAAGAGAGTTAGAGTTATAGGAAAGGTTAAAGGGTTAGTTAGTTAAAAGTAAGAGAAGAAAAGTAGAAGGTAAAAAAAGTAGAGGAGTAGAGTTGTAAAAGTAGTGAAAAAAAGAGAAAAGAAGAGTAAGAGAAGAGTAAAAGGGGAGAAGGAAAAAAGAAAGGAGTAAAAGAGTTAGTAGAAGAAAAGAGGGTTATAGTGTTAGAAGAGAGTAAGGGAGAGAGAGAGAGAGTAAAAAAGAAGAGAGGTTTAGGGTTTTAGAAGAGAGAGAGTTAGTTAGAAAGTTAAGGAGGGGTAGAGAAGGGGGAGTTAAAGAGAGAAATAGAGAGTAAAGTAGAGAAAAAAAAAGTAGAGGATTAGTAGGAAAAGATAAGTAGAGAAGGGAGTTTAAAGAGAGAAAAGAGAAGAGAGAAGAGGTAGAAAAGAAGTAAAAGAAGAAAGTAAAGGGTTAGGGTTTTAAGAGAAAGAGAAGGTTAGAGTTATAAGAAGAGAGAAGAAGAGGAGGGAGAGGGAAGGAGAAGAAAAGGGTAAGTAAGTTAGGGTTGAGAGGGTAAGTAAGGTAAGGTAAGGTGTTAGAAGTAAGGGTAGAGAAAAAAGGGGGAGGTAGAAGGTAAGAAAGAGAGAGTTAAAAGGTTAAAAAAGAAAAATGTAGAAAGAGAGAGTAAAAAGGGTTAGAAAGAGTTAGAGTAAGGGTAGGTAAGGTAGAGAAAGAGAGGGTTAGGGTTTTAAAAAAGTAAGAGTTAGGATTTTAAAAAAAGTAGAGAGTAGTAAAGTAAGAGAAAAGAAGAGGAGAAGGGTTAAGAGTTAAAGGTGTTAAAGAAGGGAAAGGGATAAAAGAGAAGTTAAGTAGTAGAAAGAAGAGTAAAAATAGGAGGAAGGGGAAAGGGAGGTGTTTAGGGGAAGGAAGAGTAGAGAAGGAGAAGAAAAGGAAATTTAGGGTTTTTAAAAAAGGAGGAAGAGAGTAGAAGGATAAAGAGTAAAGGTTATAGAAGTAAAAGGTAGAAGTAAGAAGAAGAAGTAGGAGGGAGTGTAAGGGAAAAGAGTTAAAAAGGAGGAAATATTAGGGTTTAAGAAGAGTAGAAAAGGAGAAGAAAAGTAGGAGTTAGGAGTAAAGAGTAGAGAAGAAGAAATAGGGGGAGAAAAGTAGAAGTAAAGGGTTGTAGGGGTTTAGAAGGGTAGGAGAAGTAAGAGGGGTAAGAAAAGAGTAAAAAGAGTAAGAAGGTGTAAGAGAGAGGGTTAGAGTTATAGGAAAGGAGGTTAGTTAAAAGAGAGAAAAGAAAGGAGAAGTTATAGAAGAAGGAAAAGAAGGTTAAAAGTAGTAGGAAAGAAAAGGTAAGAGTAAAAAGGAGAAGTAGAGGGAAAGTAAAGAAGTTTAGAAAGAGAAGTAAGTAGTAAAAAGAAAAGAGTAGAGAGTAGGTGTAAGTAGGAAAAAGGAAGTAAAGAAAAGTAGAGAGGTAAAGTTGTAAAAGTAGTAGAAAGAAGAGTAAAGAAGTAAAAAGGTTAAGAGTAAGTAGAAGAAAAGAGAGTTAAAAAGAAAAAAGAGAGAGAGGGTTAGTAAGAAGGTTAGAGAAGAGTAGAAAAAGGGGTGTTAAAGGGAGAAAGGAAGGGTAGAGGAAGTAGAGAAAGAAAAAGTAGAGAAAGAAAAAGTAGAGGGTTAGTAGAGAAAGGTAAGTAGGAAGGAGTTTAAAAAGAGGAGAGAAGGTAAGGTAGAAGGTTAGAAAGAAGAGAGAGGAGGTAGAAGGGAAGGAAAAAGAAGAAAAGGAGAGAGTAAGTAAGTAAGGTAAGGTGTAAAGAGTTAGAAGTAGGGGTAAAGAAAAAGAGGGGAGGTAAAAGGGAGGGGGGGAGTTAGGTAGTAGAGGAGAGAAGTAAAAGAGAGAAAAGAGTAAAAAAGAAGGGGTTATAGTAGAGTTAAAAGGGAGTTAAAGGTGTAAGAGAGGTAAGTGTAAAGTTAGAAGAGTAGTAAAGGGTTAAGAAAGAAGGTAGTAAGAGTAAGAGAAAGGAAAAGAGTAAGAGGGTTAGGGTTTTAGAGGAAGAAAGGGTTAGGGTTTTAGAGGAGGAGAAGGTTAGGGTTTTAAGAGAAAGAGAGTAGGAGAAAAGGAGAGAGTTAAAGAGAGAAAGTAGAAAGAAAGGGTAAGTTTTTTATAGAAAGAAGAGTAGAGTAAAGTAAAGAGGAGAGGAAAAGGTAAGAGTAAGGAAAAAAAGTAGAGGAAGTAGTAGAAGTGTAGTTTAAGAAGAAAAAGAGTAAAAGTATTAGGAGTAGAAGAAGTAAAGAAAAAGAGAAGAGAGTTTTATTAGAAAGGTAGAAGTAAGAGTAAAGAGTAGGAAAGGGAGGAAGAAAGAAAGAGGGAGAGGGTTAGGGAGAGAGTAAGGGTAAGGGTAAGAGGTAGAGGGTAAGAGAGAGGGAGGGTAAGAGTAAGGGAGAGAGTTAAGGTTTTAAGAGAGAGAGAGGGTTAGGGTTTTAAGAGAGAGAGAGGGTTAGGGTTTTAAGAGAGAGAGGGTTAGGGTTTTAAGGAAAAGAGAGGGGGGGAAAAGGAGAGAGTTAAAGGGAGAAAGTAGAGGAGGGTAAGTTTAAGAGAAAAAAGAGTAGGTGTGTTAGAAGGAGTAGAAAAAGGTTTAAAAAGGGTAGTAAGTAGAAGAAGTAAAGAAAAAGAGGAGAGAGTTTTAGAAGAAAGGTAGGAAAGGTAGAAAGAAGGTAAAAGTAAGAGTAAAGAGTAGAAAAGAGAGGGAGAAAGTAAGAGTAAGGGTAAGAGAGAGAGTAAGAGGGTTAGGGAGAGAGTAGGAGGGTTAGGGTTTTAGGAGAGAAAGGGTAAAGTTTATAAGGGAAAGAGAAGGAAAAGGTTATAGAAGAGAAAGTAAAGGAAGGTTAGAAAGAGGAAAGGGTAGAGAAAAGGGTAGGAAGAAAAAGAGAAAGAGGAAGAAAGGGAGGGGTAAAAAGTAGAGTAGGGTTAAAAAGGAGGGTAAGGAGGAAAGGTAAAAAGAGTTAAGAGTAGGAGTAGGGAAGAGGGAGGAAGTAGAGGGAGAGGGGAGAGGGAGAGAGTAAGGGAGAGGTAGAGGGTAGGGGGGTAAGGGTAAGG